>OY720168.1:11620121-12245121 GCA_963082805.1 Hemicrepidius hirtus
CCATGTTTTACAAACAAAAAAATATTTTTAAAAGGAATAGATCCTTCACAAACTAACGAAACCCTTTGTTATTGTTATCTCGACATCAAAATCAACAACCAAACTTTCAAACACTTATTTCACTGTGTTAAAAGCGAGTTTCCAATTAAATATGATGGTATATTTGGCAATGATATATTAAAAGCCTTAAATGCAAAAATTAATTACAAAAATGATGTACTTGAAATCAACAATGAATTCATTCCTCTATGCCATATTAAACCTTAAACCCAAACTAAAACAATAAATCCCTCTCCTAATTCACACGATTTAAATCTCTCAACTTGTCAAAACTTTGAACATTCTTCAGAAGTAGAAAATTCTAAATTGATAACTGAAATAAACGGTTCAAATCTTTTTTTTTAAATTTAATTAGATCCCTTTCTTGAAAAAAATTGTACTTCCAATGCAAGTTCTAACCATTTATTAAAGTCAGATTCGGGGTCAGATTCAAATTATAATCCAGATAGATTTAGAAATTGACACTAGCATTGAGAAGACAATACTTAAATTCAGAAGAATATAATTCCAGAAATATAATAATTTATTTTTCTTAGAAGGTGACACTCTTAAGTTACACTAATGCGGTAACGCACCAAATACTTACTAATTCTCAAGTTCCCCTTCCCATAAACACAAAAAGCTACAGGTATCCAGAAGTACACAAAAGTGAAGTTAGTAATCAGATAAAAAATATGTTAGGTCAAAAAATCATTGAATATTCAAATTTCCCGTGGAATAGTCCGGTGTGGGTAGTGCAAAAGAAATTAGATGCGCCGGGTAAACAAAAATGGCGACATAAGTTAAACGAAATTACAGTAGGGGATAGCCGAATATTACAGATCAATTATGACATGCTAAATATTTCACAACTCTAGCCTTTGGCTTCCATCGAATCTAGGAAAAAAGTCCCCGGAAAAAAGGTACCCGGAAAAAAAGTTCCCAGGTAAAAAAATCCCCGGAAAAAAATCATCTGCCATAGCTTAACCATAGATTCTGGGGATCAAAATAAGACGATTTAACGCAACTTACCTCTACCTCTATCCGAAATTGCTTCGTTAAAGCGCTTATCCAACGCCAAAGATCTTCAAAAAATTTCTAATTTTTTAAATAACAAAAGATTGCTTTTAGCGATTAGAATGAAATTTGGGATGTGATTCTTTACTGGAAAAAGGTGTTTTTTAACATCATTATTTTGTTCAGGAGTAAGTGGTCAAAGGTTGATCATCCACAGGCAAAGAAGCTCATATTTTTTTAACAGTTCGGCCAATACTTTCGAAAATTTCTTTACAGACAGACATTCTTATTTCAAATATTTGTTGTTTCTTGTTCGATTTCGGTATCTCCCATAGTTTAGGCTGAAAAAAATATTTTGATTGGCCGCAGTGCATTTCTTAAAACGATGTAGTAATCTAGTTGTCCCACGATCAATTGTCATATGGATTGTCATGGATATGAGTCTTTAGAACAATCATATATCCATGACAATTGATCGTGCTTTTTCATTGTTGTCGTTGAATTAATTAATATCTGTTTTCCAGATAATTGGCGTTTAGTTTGTAGATCGTGGTTTGAAGTAAATGTGTGGTTCATATCACTATAGTGTAAGTAGGTATCTGTCACATTACGTTTAATTTTTTTCAGAAAATTTGCAATAAAACCAATTCATTAGAATGACTTACACTAGGATAAAAGCGAGGGGGAGTTGGGGTTAACCCGAGCCCCACGATGAAACAGATGGAAGATAAGACGATTTATTTCGAAATGTGTTTTAAATTGGTGTTTGTAATACTTTTAGAAAACCGTTCCTGCACTCAATGAAATTTTACTTTCCCATTGCTACATTCATAAATAAAACGATTATTGTTTATTGGTATTTTAAGTCGGTATCTTTCCTTTTAAGTTCCTATAGCAGGTAAAGATGGATGTCAAGACTCCACTGTATTTTGACTGTAGCTTACGCTGATCTTTTATTTAGATCGATTTAGATCAGTTTCAAAGTAAAACTATTCTTTTACTAAAATCCCACAAACATTAAAATTCTGAGCAACGAATAAGGTGAGTATTTATCAAATTTCAAGCAAAATATAAAATTTCTAGGGTACCTAATTCCAGGTAACCAAGGAATTCCTGGTTAGTAGACACCCTGTGTAGCTGGAGTACATGGAATATAAATTAATATAAAAATTGCAGTAGGCTAAATGCTTTTATTAAAATTAGAAATAAACCCCTCGTCCCTTTCCATGAGAAAATCCTGGCTACCCCACTACCATTACATAGCCCTTCAGAGTTGTAAAGAGGATAAAAAGGTAGCAAAACGTGTCCACGGGTATTGACACCAAGTTATGAAAAAGATGCAGTATCAAAACTGAATATAGAAGATGTAATTTATAAATTTGCAGGGTGTTATAACAAAATTAAAGGGCAAAGCTTTGTTCAGCTTCAAAAAAGTTTCTACTACCCGAGAGATGTCGAAAAATAATTAAAATCAAGTATTAGTCAACGTACCTTAATACCTTATAATTACAATTTATTAGAATTTAACAGGTTCACAACAAAGGGGAAGTAAAACAGTTTTAGATTATGGTAAAAGAATGGAAGGTTTATGTAATGCAATGTTAAGATACTTTAAGCAGGGATAAATAGCAACAGCAACCATTTTGAAACAGCATGCATTAATAAATTTTATTTTAAACAGCCATTAAAAATTTACGTAAAATCAAAAGATTAGTCTACTTAGTAGAAGGAAGAATATTAAATTCAAATAAATACGCTCACAATCAGTATATCTTCCAGACAAGTCAAAATTTCAATAACAAAAAAAAGAAATTAATCACACACTCGTTTCAGAGTCCATATACAGGGTGTCTCAAATGGATTAGGATAGTATGGGTATCTTGGTTAGAGATTCAGTTAAATGGGCAATGTTTTGCAGTTTCTCATACTGATTCATATCCCGATTACAAAAGTTACAAATTTTCAGTCGTTCAGTTGTTATCTTGAAAAAACTGAAAAATGCGTATTTTTAAAAAGTGGAATATTTCCGTAATTTTAATATTTATGGAGAAAAGTTTCAAATAAAAGTTACTAGGTTCGATCAGCACGATTTAAAAACGTCATTCAATTTTTTTTCAAAATGGCGGTTTTCAAGATATTGATAGCAACTTTCTTATTTTAAATGGGCGCCATTTTGTTTTTTACAGAAATGGATTGCATTTTTTTTTCTGATTTCAACGATGTATAACAACCTATGTTTAAATAAAGTTTTACACTGAATTTACTGATGTTTTAATTTGCAGTCGAGTTAGCCATGAAAACAAAAGACATGAAACAAAATTTATTATTTATTATTTATTAATTTTAATTAATTTATTATTTATTAAGAGGTTTTGGAAGCATTTAATGGTATTAATCGAAACACATTGCGCAAAGTAACTGCTTCTGTATTAAAAAGGTGCCAATTATGTCTGGCTAATAATGGTCACCATTTTGAACATTTGTTGTGAAATTTTCTAAGATTTATGATATTTGTAGTTCAGGTGCAACATGCTTTACCAATAATTTTCAATAAATTTTGTTTCATGTCTTTTGTTTTCATGGCTAACTCGACTGAAAATTAAAACATCAGTAAATTCAGTGTAAAACTTTATTTAAACATAGGTTGTTATACATCGTTGAAATCAGAAAAAGAAATGCAATCCATTTCTGTAAAAAAACAAAATGGCGCCCATTTAAAATAAGAAAGTTGCTATCAATATCTTGAAAACCGCCATTTTGAAAAAAAATTGAATGACGTTTTTAAATCGTGCTAATCGAACCTAGTAACTTTTATTTGAAACTTTTCTCCATAAATATTAAAATTACGGAAATATTCCACTTTTTAAAAATACGCATTTTTCAGTTTTTTCAAGATAACAACTGAACGACTGAAAATTTGTAACTTTTCTAATCGGGATATGAATCAGTATGAGAAACTGCAAAACATTGCCCATTTAACTGAATCTCTATCTTCAATAATAACCAAGATACCCATACTATCCTAATCCATTTGAGACACCCTGTATACAGGGAGTCTCTAAAATATGGTGCCATAGCTTAACCACAGATTCCGGGGATCAAAATAAGACGATTTAAGGCAACTTACTTCTATCCGAAATTGCTTCGTTAAAGCGCTATCGAACGCCAAAGATCTTCAAAAAATTTCTATTTTTTTAAATAACAAAAGATTGTTTTTAGCGATTAGAATGAAATTTGGGATGTGATTCTTTACTGGAAAAAGGTGTTTTTTGACAACATTTTTTTGTTCAGGAGTGTCGCGTAAGTGGTCAAAGATCCACAGGCAAAGAAGCTCATCTTTTTAAAAGTTAGGCCAATAGTTTTCAAACTTTTTTGCACAGAGGCATTCTTATTTAAAATATTTTTTGTCTCTTGTTCGATTTCGGTATCTGCCATAGTTTAGGCTGAAAAAATTATTTTGATTGGTCGCAGTGCATTTCTTAAAACAGTTACAGTAATCTAGTTGTCCCGTATGTTGAGAAATAAATCACGAAGAGACAATTTGATATAAAGTGTATTACTAACAAGTATGTAAAGGGTGGCGCAAAATAATCTGAACCATTTCTCAACCAATATGGTTCAGCTTATTTTGTACCACCGGTAAATTAATAGATTTACAGCAAATGCTTAATGTGACCACCATTTTCCCGGATGAAAAAGTTGATTCTACGCAAAAAATTGTCTCTTCGTCATTTATTTCTCAGCATACGGAACAACTAGATTACTACATCGTTTTAAGAAATGCACTGCAGCCAATCAAAATAATTTTTTTCAGCCTAAACTATGGGAGATACCGAAATCGAACAAGAAACAAAAAATATTTGAAATAAGAATGTCTCTCTGTAAAAAAAATTTTGAAAACTATTGGCCGAACTGTTAAAAAAATATGAGCTTTTATACCTATGGATGATCAACCTTTGACCACTTACGCAACACTCCTGAACAAAAAAGTGATGTCAAAAAACACCTTTTTCCAGTAAAGAATCACATCCCAAATTTCATCCTAATCGCTAAAAACAATCTTTTGCTATTTAAAAAAATAGAATTTTTTTGAAGATCTTTGGCGTTCGATAGCGCTTTAACGAAGCAATTTCGGATAGAGGTAAGTTGCGTTAAATCGTCTTATTTTGATCCCCGGAATCTGTGGTTAAGCTATGGCACCATATTTTAGCGACACCCTGTATACAGGGTGTTTCTTAAATCGCGGACACGGAGCACAGTACTACATTCCCCTCCAGATACCAATTGGAAAAATATAATACAATAATGCCCGTTCTTCGCTAGTTTCAGAGTTATTCTCAGTCAAAGATTGAGATTCAATTCCTTAATGCTTTGGAAAAACGGGTAAATTTTAACCGTTCCGCATTTTTCATCAATATAATATTGAATCTTAATAAATTTGGAATTTTATATACGTTGTATTCCTTCCTCCGAAGACATTCTTTCTGATAAATATCTGTTGTTAAATTTTTTTCAATATGTTGCAACAGTGCATTGTCTTATTAAAACACCAAACGTTTAAAACAAAGTCCGTGCAAGCATGCGCAATGTTGTCAAATTTAAAATTTTTAAAATGCGAATAACTCGGAAACTAAATACATTAGGACAAAATCGCCTATACTTTTTCAACTCAGTTTTAAGATGAGAATCGCGTAGTGCTCTCCGTGTCCGCCATTTAAGAAACACCCTGTAGAAGAGATTGTCGCAATGAATTCACAGAATGTCATTCAGATTTTTCCGACGAAGAAGATGAAGTGGATTTTAATTAGAAAAAAAATAGTAATCTTAGAAGCAGATGATCATGTAATAGTTTCATAATAATTAATAAATGCTATCAAAACGCTATAACTATTTTTTAAGCAAATATGTAAGCAAATAATCTGTGGGTAAGCTATGTCCACACATTTTAGAGACACCCTGTATTGGTTATAATTCTTTATCGCCCTGTATCTTAATATGACCCAAAGAATCATCAACTAAATTTTTTCGCACTTATTTAGTTACACCCTGTATAAATAAAATTACGCTAAAGACTTATTAGAACACAATCACTTATTGACATCTAATAATACAATTAAATGTTTACACTTTTGTGATAAGAAACAGAAATTAAATATTTCAAATGCATCGTCCACTAGCTTGGGGCTTGCGGGACGTGGTGACGCAGCCGGGTCAATCAGAATGAGATGGGAAACAGGCGAAAACAGAGATAGAGCGACGCGCTTCCCCGTCGAGATTTACACGTCGCGTCGTCGGGATAAATTAGCGATATATTCGATATTTATTGACCAATCGCAAAATTAAAAAAAACATTGTGTTGCAAAAGCTTCATTCTACAACATTTACTTTATAACTTTTTTTAATATCTTGCGTCGTTTAGCTGTAATCGCGATTTACAATTGGAGCGATTGTGGGAAAAATTAAAATACGTGTTATTACGACGCTACAAGCCGATTCGGAATATATTCTTCCGTTTAACTAATGATAATTTTGATTGGGAAATTAGTTATAACTTCCGTCGTACTTGACGGACCTGAATTTTTTTTGCCGGATAGAGAACAAAATATTCTAAATTCATTATTTTTTTAGTTTTTACCCCCTGGGGGGTGTTGGAGACCGATATCGCCAGACGAATTTAGGGGGTCAAAATACACCCCAAATAGCACCCGAAAATGCCTTCGATACATTTTTACCTTTCAATGTACAGCGAACACGATTTCTAGACGACTTTTTCAAGCGCGTTAACGATCTATTAGATGCGAAGTGGCCTTTTAATCTGTAGTTCAATTGGGCCAAAGAGTACATAATATGTACTTGCATAATCATAGAAAAGAATACTTAATTTACTAGAACAATACAAAAAGGTTCATGATGTTATTTATTCGATTCTAGAAATGTTATTTTCTTCGCGTTTCATAAGCATTTCCCTAACATAATTTTGTCTACTTTTAACTTCCACCCTCAGTTTTTTGGGATATTCATTAGCTGTAAACAATTTTATATACTTTATTGACATTCTCAAGCGATACCAAGATAAATTTTATCATTAAAAATCTTCAAAAAGATGGGTTACGAATGGGTAGTCCCATTTCACCACTATTAGCAAAAAAATATTTTTGGAACATTTAGAAGATCAAAATATTTGAATAAAATCTATCAAATAAAACCAAAATATTTTGGTTTCGTTATGTTGACGATATTTTAGCGTGTTCTTTCGAATACATTAACGACTTTTTAATTTTTATTAATATTTTACAGCAAAAAATTAAATTTACACTAGAAATTGAACAAAACAGACTCTTGCCATCATAATACACATAAATTAGCAGCATATCAATCTTTATTACACACTACACAGAGCTCTAACATTTCCTTTAGATAAAAATAGTTTTAATAGAGAAATTTCAATTATTAAACAAATTGCATATAGCAATGGATATAACACCACACTTATTGACAAATTAATTAAATAGAAAAATTATAAATTAGCTATGCAAAAAGTTTATTCCATTAATAACACTGATAAAACATTGAAATACGTTTCAATTTTATTTATTTTGGTAATATTTCAGAAAAGATTGCTAAAATTATAAATACATAATACAAATAAATATCAACTCATGTTGAAAACAAATAAAAATATTCTATACTCCCTCTTCAATGCCAAAGACAAAACTAATGATTTGTTCACATTGTGATTCAGTCTATATAGGTCAAACAATTAGAAATGTCAGTACTAGGCAAAAAGAACCTACCCGTTGTTACAAATATAAACAAGCACATAAATCAAATTATGCTAAACATTTGTTAGAACAAAATCACACATTGACATCTAATAATACAATTAAATTTTTACACTTTTCTGATAACAAAAATAAATTAAATATTCTAGAAGCATTTGAAATTTATAAACACACAAAATACAATATACCTTTAATGAATGAGCAAATTGAGCTCTTAGATTCTCCTTTTCCGCATTTGTTATTAAATCTTCTATTATGCTTTTGATAATGGCACATTGATGCTGAAATACGTATAAAGCAAATAAATATTGTTATTTCCCGTTAAAATCGATATTTTATTTAATATTTATTATTTACATTTTTATAGACGTTTCTTTACGCCCATTTCTAATGGATTCCAAAATTGCAGCGCGAAAGAATGTTTTAAATGCTTTCGTATGTCAGTAACAGTAATTGGATAAAAATACCAAAGATTCTATTTTTTTATGGTACTATGAGGCGCACAGATGAAACCTACAACCGATAATGTTAATTTGTTCTGCCATTGCTTTTGTATAAGTAAATCATTAAAACCCCATTAAATTTGTAGAGATTATTGGCCGAACTCGGACGTCCGGATAAAGGACCATTACCGATTTGGTCCAACTTGGAATCTCCGATAAAGATATAAGGTCTGTTCGTTTGTGTTGCACTAAACGGTACTAACTGAACTGAAGTGACGTCAGCCATGCATTTTCTGCACCTACTCTAGAGTAGGCGTAGATAGTTCATGTTCAGTGCAGCACAAACGAACAGGCCTTTTGTGGAAAACAAACTTCAAAATTTTCCCAATCAAATAAATCATGTTCACACATTTAACATATACAGGGTGTCCGTTTTTCGAGGATAAGCCTGAGGATCTCAGTTAGCTTAAGAGAAACGAAGTTTAATGCTGATGAATAATCTGAAAAGAAATTTGACCTATGGCTTTTAGTTTAGACAATATCTAAAAAAAAAAGTGGAGGTGCAAACCTCCCCTGGACTTTCCCATACTAAAAATAAACATTTCGTTTTTGCTGTTCAACAGTAGTGCGCGAAGCAGCATTGGAAATCATTTGAATGCCTAGCGAGAAAAACGAGACTATACGGATTCGATATGTACAAAAGAAAAACACGCATATATACAGATATAGTAGTAGCCGGCTGTAGTTACCGGCCTGAAATTACAGCTATCAAAGCCGGACGATCCCTAACGACCGACCGACGATCCGGTCAGAGTCCAACCTAAATATTCAAAAGTCACGAATTTCTCATCAACCGTCCATTTTAGCCATATGAATGCCTTATACTATGTGATAGACAATTAAATTTTACATTCAATTATATAATAATATACAGGGTGTTTCATTTAAAATAACAAAGTTGCTCATTGTACTGTGGAAAGTAAACGCCCTGTATACGTGATGTACATTTAGGAAAATGCAGAATTATACCGGGTGGTCGGTCTCAGAGGTGTATTGAACGTTTCTGCTGATTCCTGCTCGCCAATTCAACTTACAGGAATGGCAATGGTATTAATTGAAAGGTAAAATGATTGCGCTTCAAATAGCGCTAATAATAAAATTAAATGTGCTGTGTTTATTTTTAAAAAAACGTTTTAAAATTTTGCGATTTTTAAATATGACGTGCCATGATTTTCAGATTTTATAGCATTTGTCAAAAATTTGTTAAATTAGTTGTCATAAATTATCGGATTTCTGTAAATGACGTTTAAAATTATTTCCAAAAAATGAATTATTACTCGAATGAAGAGCGAATTTTTATAGTAAAAACTTTTACAGTAACGTTAGCTTGCGGGGATATTTAATATAATATTTCTGTAGAATCGGATGCTAGGGGTGGTAAGTGATGATAATGATGATATGCTTTATATTGTCAAAGCAAAATATTTAAAAATAATAATTATTATGCAGGTAATCGACAAGTAGTTGACCGCGCTGGAGAACGTGTTTTGGCGATGGTAAATATGGGTCCAACATTACAGTACACGGCAAATTTCTCGTGAAGTGGGTTTAAGTAGATCGCGGGTGGGGGATATTCTCAGGAAGTACAAATATCATCCCTACAAGGCACAGTGTCACCAAGAATTTTTTTAAGTTGACGGAGAAAATAGGAGCGCATACTGTTATGAAATGCAAGAGTGTGCGAACAATGATCGTCGCTTTCTGCAATTTGCTTCACAGACGAATGCACGTTTACAATTACAATTAATAACGAGCCTAATGTTCAAAACACGAGGTATTGGGCTCAGGAAAATCCTAGAATTAATATTTCCACTAGAACTCAGTATCTTCAAAAAATTAATATCTGGGCTGGGATTTTTAATAACAATATTATTGGTCCTTTTGAAATTGAGGGAAATTTAAATTTAGAAACGTATTTAGACTTATTAGTTACTAAAGTAGGGCCTGCATTGGAAGAAGTTGCAAGAGGACGATTTTCCCGTGCATTTCGGCTTAGATGTTAGAAGGTTTTTAAATGATTCATTTCCAAATCGTTGGATCGGCAGAGGTGGACCTATTAATTGGCCAGCTAGATCTGCTGATTTAGCGCCTTGCGACTTCTTCTTATGGGGTCACTTAAAAAGCAAAATTTATAAAAGACGCCTCCCAGATATTTATTCTTTGAGAGAAACAATAATTGCCGAATGCGCGTTAATTAGAGAGAGGCAGCTGGCCAATGTACGAAATGCTTTTTATATAACAGATTGGGGTATTGTTTACACGAAAATGGGGGGGTATTTGAATATTTATTATAATTTTATCATTCTAATTGTTGTTTTTCAGAGTTTATAATAAAAACTGTTGAAACTATTAATTACTTCAATATTCATTGCTGTGGTATACAAATAATGGCAAAATACCTATAAATCGAATGCACAATGTTACTTCCGTGTTCGGCGCAAATTAACACCACTGTAAATAATCTTATAAGTCATTTACCGAAATCCACTAATTCTTATTTATGCCAACTAATTTAACAAATTTTTGACAAATTCTATAAAATTTGAAAATCATGGCAGGTCATATTTAAAAATCACAAAATTTTAAATCGCTATTTTAAAATAAATACTACGTATAGCACATTCAATTTTATTATTAGCGCTATTCGAAGCACAATAATTTTACCTTTCAATTAATACCATTACCATTCCTGTAAGTTGAATAGGCGAGCAGGAATCAGCAGAAACGTTCAATACAATGTTAAATCCCTATGTACACGTTTGCGACCGGCCACCCGGTATACTAAATAAGTTTGTATTTTAACTTTTTTCATATTTTGATTTTTAAAGGCGCTATAGGAGCATCATTTTCCGATTTTCAAAACCTCGTAGTGAAATTCTGGCATTCATCAAAAAGCAAAAAGGTAGCTAATACCAAGCTGCATAAGTATAGAAAATTTAAACAAAATCGTGTGGCCAGTTTTTTTGTAATATTTCAAAAATGTAAAAAATTTTGGAAGAGACCCGTTGCGTTGAATGTAATTCCGATGAAGATGTAAGATATCACTATAAAACCTGGCTGGTTTCTTAACAATATTTTAATTAAAAATTCAGGTCATTTTGAATATGTAAGTACGTATGCCCTTTGGACTTATGATGCTCCCGTTTCATTCCAGAGACTCATGTTGACCACTTTAACAGGAGTAGAAGGTCTCGACGACGTAGTAGTTTACACAACGAATTTAAAAGAACACGAAACAAAATTACCCAATCTATTTTTTTAGTCTTAGAGATAAATGTTCTGTTAGGATTATGGTTTAAAATGAAACTGAAAAGATTACTTATATAAATATTTATTTAAATATGAGTAGGTACGTCTTAATTCGTCAAAAGAACGATACATCAGTGTGTGTGGGAATATTAGACGTTTTGGTGGTTGAAAACATAACGGTGTTTTCTCTCTGTCTAAGGGTCCATTTTAATGGCTTTCACAAAATACATAAATATTGGTTCCACGCTTAAGTGATTTTTAAACCAATTAAGTCTAACACCCTTAAGAAACATATTATGTGTTTATTTTTGCACGTGTTGAACGTAATAAACTAATATGTTCAAGTCCTTTTGTAAGGAAGTCAGTTATTTAGGTCTGTAATCACGCAATCTGGAGAACAGCCAAATACCCAAAAATTAAATTGGTGGTTAATTATAAAATCCCTCAAAATCAAAAGGACATCATATCGTATTTAGTGCTGTGCGGATATTATAGAAAATTTATTCCAACTTTCAGTAACAATTCAAAACCTCTTACGGTAGTTTAAGAAAAGAATAAAGACTTTCTCTGGACAGCAAAGAGCTTTCGAAATTTTAAAGCAAAAAATTACTCGCCCATTCTTCAATATCTAGATTTTACTAGTTGTACATTAAATTCTAGGGATATACAACAAAAGTGAAAAAGAATTATTGTCAATCGCATGGTCCATTAATCATTTTCGTCCTTACCAATATGGAAGAAGATTTTTTATAGTTAGGGACCCAGGTTCCCGTCTAATGGGATGCGAATACCAATATGAAGTTTGCTATTAAAACTGGTAAATTAATTACGAATGCTGATAGGTACACTAAGTAGAATTTGTGCAATAACTGCGCAAGATCAACCTTCTTAAATACTGATATACAAAAAAACACATTTCTAAAAACATAGTTCTTAACCTGGTTCTAAATAAAAATGTAAATAAAAAATGAAAAGCCGGAAAACTTATTTGAAGCCCCGGATGAATTTTCTCTCGCACATTGTGTTAGTAAAGATTTAAAAATGGAAGCAGGTATCGCTAAACAGTTCAAAGAAAATTTTAATGAAATCAATCTGTACAAATTCAAAATCTAGTTTTACAACTTATTTACGTGAAAAAAATAATAATCGATAGATTTACGTTTTTTAGAACCAAGTCACCTGGCCATTGATCAGTTAAAGTCGCATGCCAATATTTTAATTGGAAATATATTTTTTTTATCTTAAAAATACCGTTCATAATACTCTCATGTTGCTTGACGAATAAACGCTCGCACTGGAAAGCCATAACTATTGTGATATCTTATAACTTGTCTTAACTCGGAGAACGTCTTAGTTAAGTGTTTCTAGAAACATTATAGATCGAAAATGACATTGATTTTTTTTCTCCACCCGATGAATAGTTTCGGAAAAAAATTGATAATTTGTACGGCCGGCTGTGAAGACGCTCGCTAGGAAGGTGCACATTGCTGTGCTAGAGCAGCCGAAAAAGAACTCTACGACTCTGCGTGCATATAAGGTCGATATAATGTAAAAGTTTTGAATAAATAGTACTTAAGTTAAAAGTAACAAAAATTATGATACCGTTAATAATAATAGTGTGCAACCCTTAAGTAGGGTAAAGAAATGAGTTATTTTATTTGTTTACAGTGTGGTGGATACACACTTAAAATAGAGTATAAAATATAAAATACTGGGGTAGAAACATGCTCCTGTAAAAGACGAATACTTAATTATGGATAATTTTAATTATCACGATAGGAAATTTTATTTACTTGATAATGGAAAACTAATAGCTGTATTGGCAACTGAAGCAGCATTACCAAAGGATACTTCTGTTCTGAATACTTTTAGTTGTAAAAATATATTAAATTACTTATTACTATTAGGTACCTCTAGTGATACATTTAATTTTTATTTAAGGGTGTACAGAACCACTGTGTCCTTATAAAAAAAATCCGCGTCTTCACGGCCAAGGCGCAACGCGACGGCAGAACATTGGTGTTACAATTTTCAATTCAATTGTTTAGCGAAACTAGTCATTAGAATGAAAATTTGTAAAAAGGAATGTAATCCTGGATCTCCGATCTACAACGTTTGTAGAAACAATTTTTTTGGTTCTCCAAGTTAATACAAATTACAGGATATCACAATTATGGCTTTTTAGGGTGAACGTTTATTCATCAAGGCGCAGTGGTATTTTTAAGATTAAAAAAATATATTTCCGATTAAAATATTGATATGCGACTTTAACTGATCAATGGCCAGGTAACATGGATCTAAAAAACGTAAAAAAAATGTTTTGCTAATTTTTCAAAAACCACCCCCTGTACGCGACGATTTTTGAACGACTAGGCAATTTTGCATTCTTAAGAGATAGGGAATGATTTTCCAGCGGGTCTCACAATTTAGCAACAAAGTATAAACGACAATATTTTCTAGAAGCTTTTTGTTACCTGGCAAACTCTAAGTGTATAAGAATATTTTTTTTAAAGTAAATTAAGTAAAAAGGTGTTTATAATACTTTAATGTACTTAGAACATTTCTATGTACAAAATAATATTATCAAATTAGCTATTCCTAAAATTTCTTGTGGTCATGATATGTTAAAATTTGAAAACATTTTATATGTTATGATAAGATTTATATTTCCCATCTATCACAAAAATTTAGAAATCCAAATTTCAGAAGAAGAAAAATTAAATCTCTAATGGAATTTCATAATTATCCTTTAGGTGGTCACGCAGATACTACGAGGATGTACAAACGTTTAAAGGAACAATAAAAAATAAAATAAAATAAAAGTTACACGAATTATACAACAATATAGCAACTTTACTTAAATTTTGATTTTCTGCTGGTCCCATGTAAGTAGCCCCCTGGAGGGAAGACGTATTTTCTGCTGGTGGCAGTGTTGCCAACTTTTGAAAACGCAATTACCGTACCGCCTATTTCAAAGTACCATAACTTATTTTATGTTATTAATAAGTAATATTTTGAAGAAAAAATATTAAAATAAGAAATTTTTTAAATTACCGCACATTTGGTGTACGGTAATAGGATCTTATACCGTACATTTAAAGAATTACTGTACACGTACGGTGATTACCGTACAGTTTGGCAACGCTGAACACTTGGTGGCCAAACCAATATTTGGGGGTGTTGTAGATATATTTGGGGTATTACCGCGTCGTTAGTGTAATAGTTCTAACGTGTGTTCCACTTAGGCGAAAAGATTTCAATTTACTATTATTAATTATTGTGTAAATTGTGTTAGTTACTCAAAGCAGTGCAAAGATACTTGGGGGCCCAGATATAAGAGACTAAAAGGGGACCTTTTTTCGAGATATAATTAGAAGTTGAACGGTATCCTTAATTTTATTTTTCTTAAACATCCTATAAATTGAAAAGTAAAAAAAATCACTTTTATTTCAATTATGGCGCTTTAGTTGAATGTATGTCGCTATATGAACGTAAGCGAAATATTAGTTTTTGGAAAAAAATCATGCATAAAATACTAGTGCCATTGTAAATTTTGTAAATATAAGAAATGTTCACTGCTTGTATGTGTGGTGCTTTTTTATTTCATTTTTAACTTAAAATATTTTAATGGAAGTGAAGAATTCTTCCCCATTCTAATAGAATTTTTCAGAATTTGAACAATTTTCACTGACCAGGGATTTCAAGTTCGTGGTTAGGTCTTTCTCTAAAGATCCTTTAATTAGACCTTAAAAAATATTATATCTGGGTTCTTCTCTTGCTTGTAGTCTCCAATATTGTAGCAAATTTGTAATTGTGACATAACTGAATAGACTTTATAGTTATTACAAGAATCGACATCTTGGGTTTGACATGTAAGTATACAATGAATTATAATTACTATTTACATAGACGCCGACTTTTCAAAATTTTAATGGCCCCGCCAGTTTACAGTGTTGTGTTCGAATTATACATTTTTAAATATTATATACCAGGTGATAAATTTCCTATTATAAAAATAAAATGCTCCCAAGTGTTCAATAATGCAGCTTAAGCAGTAGCAGCAGTTTAATTTTCGTAGATATTGCCATATTTGTACTTTTTTTAACTGCAATATATACCCTGTATATTATTGCACTAATTATGAGAAAATAATTTTTGCTTTAAAAAAGTTACAGGGTTCTTAGCTTCTAAACTTGATAGGTTTTGAGATATTAATGAAAATATTTAAATGTTTCTTCTCAAAATAAAGTGTGCCTTGAAAACAAAATTTGTTGACAGTTGAGTTATTTTGCATCGCATCTGCGTTAAAAAATGTGTTTTATATATACAATTATTACTTTGTGTCAATAATGGCAGAGTAACAGTTTTTGTATTTATCTGTGAGCTCCTATGATAATAAAATAATTCTTTATTTTGTACGTTATTTTTAATAACAATTTTGTTTTCAACGCACACTTTATTTTGAGAAGAAACATTTTTAAATATTTTCATTAATATCTCAAAACCTATCAAGTTTAGAAGGTAAGAACCTTGAAACTTTTTTAAAGCAAAAATTATTTTCTCGTAATTAGTGCAATAATATAAGTACAAGGTATTCCATTTAAAAAAAGGACAAATACGGCAATATCTACGAAAATTAAACTTTTTTTTTACCAAATTTATACAGATTTAGTTAGCTTCTTTAAAGTACTAAAAACTTTATTTAAATAATTTTTCGGTATCTATAATAACTTCCGAAAAAAAGCTGTTTCCAATTTCTCATTCCACCCTTCTCCACTGAGAGCTCATAAATGTTAATAATCTTGCAGTTCCGGTTTCACCTGAAATAACAGTCCTTCAAATGCGTATAGTAGTGTCAGATATTACAGTTTTGAGAATCTAGACTTTTTTAGAATATTCTGTATTTTCTTAAATTTTGGGAAAAAATGATGGCCCTGAAAACAATGGCGAAATTGTAACATAATGCCTACAATTCGAAAAGATTTTAATTTCTTGATCTTCTCAAATAATTATTGTTAAAAGAAACATAAAGTGATTTACATCGTTGTAATAAAAGAATGCTTTGTTGGAATAGACACTTCATATTTTGAAAAAAAGGAGTGAAATGATTTTTCCAATTTTTAGAGGCCTATAACCAACTAGTTATTCACTTTTTATTATGTTAAATAATTTATTTTAGAAAACTAAAGTTTTTGCAGTAATGTAACAAAAAAATAAATATTTTTTTAAATGAAATGTTTTCAAAACATAAAAAAGTTTTTTGTTAATAATGAAAATAATTTTTCTTCATAACGAAAATTTGGAAATAAATGTTTTCAAAACATTTAAAAAATATTTTTATGAAAATATTTTTTTTATTTACGAACAAAAAAGTTTTTTATTAATTGTAAAATTAAAATAATAATAATAGTTATTTATGTTACAAGGCCGTGAAGTAGCACTTTTTTTTATTAGAATGAATATTATTTGGCGAGGCGAAGGCCGAGCCAAATAATCATTCGAATAAAAAAAAGATAGTTCACGGCCATGTGGCATACAAAATTTTGTGTGCAACTGTGAAAAATTACCAAAATTAAAGTTTCGATCGAATCTTTACATAAAATTAAAAGCTAATTTCATTCAAGATCATGACCCGTAAAAAAAAGTCTTTGTCGGCCGGTAAAAAAAAGTCTTTTTTTTACGTTGTCAGGGCTTTTTTTACGTTGTCAAGGTTTTATTTTACTATAAACAAATGTGCTACTTCACGACTCAAAATCAAACAAAAAAAGTGACCTTTTTTTGACAGTTGCACACAAAATATTTTTGTGTGCAACTGTCAAAAAAAGGTCACTTTTTTTGTTTGATTTTGAGTCGTGAAGTAGCACATTTGTTTATAGTAAAATAAAACCTTGACAACGTAAAAAAAGCCCTGACAACGTAAAAAAAAGACTTTTTTTTACCGGCCGACAAAGACTTTTTTTTACGGGTCATGATCTTGAATGAAATTAGCTTTTAATTTTATGTAAAGATTCGATCGAAACTTTAATTTTGGTAATTTTTCACAGTTGCACACAAAATTTTGTATGCCACATGGCCGTGAACTATCTTTTTTTTATTCGAATGATTATTTGGCTCGGCCTTCGCCTCGCCAAATAATATTCATTCTAATAAAAAAAAGTGCTACTTCACGGCCTTGTAACATAAATAACTATTACGTTCACAAAATAAATTTATTTTATGATGCAAAAAAATATTTTTTAAATAAATTAAAAATAATTCTTTTCGTTACGAAAAAAATTATTACAATTAATAAAAAAAACTTTTTTGTTGGTAGAAATAAAAAAAAATATTTTCATAAAAATATTTTTATGTTTAGAAAACATTTTATTTAAAAAAATATTTTTTTTGTTCATTACTGCAAAAACTTTTTTTTTACTCAAGTAAAAATTTATTTTAACGAAAATAAAAATAATTTTTACACCATCAAATTGGCGCAAACGGCGCTTCATATAGAAGCTACTAACTCTAAAAAAATATTTTTGCGTTCACAAAATAAATTTATTTTACGACTAAAAAAAATATTTTTGAAATAAATTCAAAATTATTCCTTTTCGTTACGAAAAAATGATTACAACTAATAAAAAACTTTTGTGTTGGTAGAAATAAAAAAAATATTTTCATAAAAATATTTTTTAAATGTTTTGAAAACATTTTATTTCCAAATTTTCGTTATGAAAATTAATTATTTCCATTATTAACAAAAAACTTTTTTATCCTTTGAAAACATTTTATTTAAAAAAAAATATATTTTTTTGTTACATTACTGCAAAACGTTTTTTTTACTAACTAAAAATGTATTTTAACGAAAATCAAAATAATTTTGACACCATCAAATTGGCCCAAATGGCGCTTCATATTAATACGTATTATGAAATTAAAAATTTGTAGGTTCTCAAAACTGTAATTAATATCTTGGGACTATTTTATGCAGAATTTAATCCCGAGTTAAAATGTGCAGAAATATACAAAGTGTTTGAAATAAAAAAGTTTGAGTCATTTCCGGCGAAACTGGAACTTAACCGGGGAGTAAAAATTTAATTAATTAATGGAAAATCCTTCCTCTTGCCATATTTACGATCGCTGTATAGTAATTCGTAGGCATGCATAACTTTGATAAGAATTTTCATTTTCAGCTTTTTGTTACCAAGTATTCTTTCGCAGGTTTTTAACAGGGGCTTTTCATTCTGCGACATTTTTAACCATGTTTTTTTTCCTAGATTCGTATTTGGGAAGGTTCCAGGTTGGGCCACAATCGTAATGGTCCTTAATGCGGGCGGGTATACGAGTTGCTGTAACTGTCAAAATTGGTTGTTTATACTGAACTAAATTTGAATACTCGGTTTGTGTCAGCAGGTTCAGAACAATCTATACATTTCGTTGATATAAATTATCTTAGGATATTTTATGAAAATATTAGTGAAGCGGTGGCTAATATACAGGGTGTTATGTAATGTAACGGCAATCTTTTAATGCGTATAAGTAAGTCTTATTAACCTGTCACTTTTTCCTTAAAAACGTCTTTGTTGGAGAGTAGAGGAGTGTTTTTTTTTAAATTTATTTAACCAATAAACTCCTTTAAATAAGTATGCAGCAACAAAAATTCAAGTTACAATGTAGCATAATTAATAAGTGAACTAAAATCGGAAGCTTGGATATAGTGGCAGCAAATAAATTTGGAAACAAGTAACGAAACTTCAAACTCTATTCATTTAAATCGAAATCAAAATGTAAAATTTTTGGGCCACCAAATCAGTTTCATGAACTTCACCAGAAATCGAATGCATACTTGCGTATTCTCGGAAGGTGTACAAAGTAGTCACATTAACAAAATTAAATTGACATTAGTTACAGTTGTACAGGGTGTCACCATTCATCGAGCCTTTTTGTTGTCCTGAAATTTCGTTTAAATATACCTACATATTTTATAAAATAATGTTATTATACAAGTGTAACAACATGGTTCATTGTAATATGCGCTCGTCATGCTCCAATGGAGCGAATGCTACAATGCCTCTTATTAAACGAGTATAATATACAATTTTTGAAATTTATTTAACAAAAATCTGAATTTTTTAATGAATTTACTATCTAGGCCCTAGGGAGTTGAAACAAGTATTAACACTGCAGCAACCTATTTTCAAAACTGACAATTTAGGTTATAATAAATTTTTTAAAAGGAATCTTTATTCTTTCTTAAGTTCGAAAAATTTGAATCATTTAAAAAGTATGCAACAAAATAGAAAATTAAGTTACAAGCTGGCATACCTAATGAGTTAAGTAAAATTTGAATTTTGGACACAGTATCGCCAAGTAAGTTTGATTGGAGCGAAGGAATACGAAACTTGAATATAGCAAACAGCATAGTTAAAATTCGAAGTTGCAGCCTTGTACTTCTACAATGAGAACATTAACAAAAGAGTAACCAACTAATATGACTTATTTTATGCAGTATGCCCCAGTTCACGTTAAGAAATTGCCGGTACTTTACATAGCACCCTCTATAATGAGTACGTATAGAGAAATCCCAAGTGTACAGAATTACATCATTTGTTGTTAGATATTACTTTAGAGTAGACTTTCAGTTTTCAGTCTACTGAAGATGGGAACTTTGTTCCCGAAACGCGATAAGACTTCCTAAACTTTTTGTGGTTAAGGGTTTTTTCATATTCGTTAACCTCTATCTCTTAGCGAGATCCTCATGGTTGCCCTCGAATTTAAAATACCTTGTAATTGTATGCTATTTTCTCCACGACCGAGTAAAATTCCAAGCAAAATAACATTTTTTTTAAATCTGATTTGTTGATATGTTAACACAATTACTGGAAAAAAAACAAGGATTAACCAATTATTACTGTAATGAATTTTGTACCTTAAAGACTGACTTCTAGCTCCGGTCGTGAAACATGTTTATAATATTTCATTCGATAGCATTAAAACGTGACGTAAACAATATTTTCTATCAACTAATTATAATCATCTACATTATTAAACGGGATAAAAAGTGATTGGCTAGGGTAACACAATTATTATGTCATGAAAAAGTTATTCTTTTCTGACAATAATTGTAGAAAAAAATTTTATTTTATCATAATGTCCGTCGTATCTAATTTTATTAACGAATGAAACACTACTATCAGTAGGGACGGGAGTTTTATTTCGGTACAACGAAATATGTATTTTTTTACAAATTTATTCAGTAATAGCGACGGAATTACGTATTACACTACAAATGCAAAGACATAATTGAACAATAATCTTTAAGCTAGCCTATACAGGGTAGCTATTAAAGGGGTGGCGGTAAAAAAAGCCCGGGAAGAAAAAGCCCCGGAAATATAAGCCCGGTAAAAGAGCCCCGATAAAAAAAGCCGCTGGAAGAAAGAGCCCCTACGTCTCAACTTTGATATCGAGGGGGAAGTTTAAAACCACCATGAAGTAATTTTATAATTCCCCTTAACTCCAGCACACCATCACAAAGTAGTGGTGACTTTAAAATTTCAAAGTGGTGGTTGCTGGAGTTGAGGGGGTGAATTATAAAAAAACTTTCCCCTCGATATCAAGTTGAGACGTGTTTTTTCTCAAACTGGAGATTTCAAAATTTTTATTAGTTACCTATTACTTATAGAGTTATTAAAGGTGTCTAATTTGAAATGAAAGCCCTGTATATATTCTAAACGAACATTTATTTATTTTACTATACAAGGCGAGTCATAATTAGGTGTAAAAAATTTAACCAAAGCATCTTTAGGCCAAAACAAAGCAATTAACCTAATAGACCTTAGTACCAAAATGCTTCCTGAAAAAGATACAGGGTTAATGAAAAAATTCTATTTATCCGATTAATTTGAAAATACATCAAAATAAACAAATCAATGATTGAATTCTTATTCAAAGTATTGCAAATGTTCAAAATGCCCCCGTCCAGCTTCAATACAAGCCGTTGTACTAAAGATCCATATACACTTGGTGAATATTATAGTTTTGAAGAATTTCATTAGCAAAAGTTGTTGTAAATGTTCCATCGTTTTAACTACCTCACGGTAAACCAGGTGTTTTAAAAACCCCATAAAAAGGAATCAGCGAATTTAAAGCCGGTCACAGACGAGCGTATTTGCCTTAAAACATCAACGCGCATTCATCAGCATCGCACATCAACGTGAAACGCTGTTTAGCCACAAACGTAGATAGATGTCTTAAGACATCATTGCGCAGTTATCAACATACACGTTCGCATAAGCCTGTTTCGCTGTCGCAGAACGATGTCCGAATAGTTGTGTTCGTTGGCAGTGGCGTGCGCGATTATAGTCAAACAAAAACACACAAAAAATAAAAGTCGCCGTAGTAAATGGTGTAAGAATTGGCTTTTAAAACGGGAAATTCTCTCATGTGAACCTACTGGAAGAGTTAAGAGCGGAACATAAATAATACTAATACGATCTAATATTGTATATTGTAATAGTTCAAATTAAAATACCACAAAATAAAATAACTGCTGTGGCGTTGCGGAACCGGCCCTTGTACCTGGAAGTGTAAAGGACAAAAGGACTAGACAAGACATTTTACTATAGATTAGCATTAGCCATAAGATATAAGGTTATTGCGCTAAGTAACAAATAATTATTTGCAAAGGTTGGCCAACCGATGGTATATTTGTTTATGACTTCCGTTTTCAGTAATCCTATGAAAGGGTCGGCCGCTTTTGAGGATTTGCCACAGCCTCCAAGAGAAGGCGCCGGCTTGCTGTTTGGTTTGTAAGACTTAATGAAATTTTATTTTAGCAATTGTTAATTTATGCCAGAGGCGTAAAACGTGCCTCTGTGCACAAATTCTCCCACCAGTAAATTTTGTATAAAAAGGCAAGAGCGCAGAGCGTAGAGATCTTTTTGAAGACACACGTAACGAGAGTTACATGTCCGATAAAGGTGTTCTGTTTTCAGGAAATTACAGGCTTCCTTCTAATATTAGCGCTGACATTCTTCGGCTGCTCTATTAGAAGTCCCTATTCCTCCTTCTGATATTAGCGCTGACTTTCTTCGGCTGCTCTATTGGAAATCCCTATTCTTCCTTCTAATATTAGCGCTGACATTCTTCGGCTGCTCTATTAGAAGTCTTTATTCTTCCTCCTAATATTAGCGCTGACATTCTTCGGCTGCTCTATTAGGAGTTCTTTCCTTCTAATATTAGCGCTGACATTCTTCGGCTGCTCTATTAGGAGTTTCTTCCTTCTAATATTAGCGCTGACATTCTTCGGCTGCTCTATTAGGAGTTTCTTCCTTCTGATATTAGCGCTGACATTCTTCGGCTGCTCTATTAGAAGTCTTTATTCTTCCTCCTAATATTAGCGCTGACATTCTTCGGCTGCTCTATTAGGAGTTCTTTCCTTCTAATATTAGCGCTGACATTCTTCGGCTGCTCTATTAGGAGTTCCTCATCTTCCTTCTGATATTAGCGCTGACTTTCTTCGGCTGCTTTATCAGAAGGTAGACTTATTCCTTACTGGTATTAGCGCTGACACCAACGGCTGCTTTACTAGAATTCTACATAGTGAGAACTTCTTTTACAGGATATTAATTATATTGCCGAAAGGCCATAATTAAATGGAAATGGTCGAAAGGCCATAATTGTTGCCGAAAGGCCATAATTAAATTAAAATGGTCGAAAGGCCATAATTATGATCGAAAGGTCATAATTAGATTAAAATAAATATATATAAAAGGTTTCCTTGTGTTTTATTTCTTACTTGCAATGACCAGTTTACTGAATTATACGAACTAGAGTTATTAAAATACTAAACAAATTCACAACGTAGGGTAAATTAAGAACAGAGTTAAGTTAGACATCTTGCACCGTCACACTGCCTACCTCACTGAAGAACTCCGTGACAGAAATGTTTGTGAAGGACACACACATTCGAACAACAACGTGCATTCTTCAACGTAGAGACATGTTTTCAGGAAAACCAGGTTGCTAAGTGCGACGCACTTCTTGAATGTGCATGCATGTACGTAACGTTATTATGCCCACAGACGTACATTACTGTGTGCACGTTGATGAATGCGCGTTGATGTATTAAGACATATACGCTTGTCTGTGGCCGGCTTAAGTCAGGGCTCCAGGGTACCATTGAAATAGTCATTTAACCATTTCTTCATTAACACCCTGTATCTTTTTTAGGAAGCATTTCGGTACTAAGGTACCAGGTAGGTTAATTGCTTTGTTTTGGCCGAAAGAAGCTTTGGTTAAATTTTTTACACCTAATTATGACTCCCCTGCATAATACATACCTATTTACTTATATAAATTTATTCAAAATAAAAATCGGTGCATAAAATAAAACATTAATATTAATAAAATTAGGTAATAATTACAGGTAGGTAAATAAATATCTATTGTTCACGAAACCTTATGTTATGCCCCAATAGTTTTAACAAACTTTCAAAAAAATGTTCAGGGGACTTCCGGGGTTTTTTTCCTAGGGCTTTTTCTTCCGGTGCTTTTTTTCCTAGATTCCTATTAAAGATGGGACCAAAGTCGTAGCGCTCAAACTGCCTACTTTGAGATATTAATTTGAAATTTGGAACAGTTCAGTTACTTCGCATATTTTACAGTACTGAAAAATTTTCATTCACTCATACGTTCGGAGCCCGGCCGCCATCTTGAATTTTCTTAAATGGTAATAGGGGTAACGCAACACATCATTAGAAAACTTAATTTTTTTCTCTTTTTAATCGTGGTAAATTAATATGGGGTTACATAAGAAAATAATGCAAACAAAATACAAATTAGAAAACAATTTACCGTATGCTTATTGTACTATGCTTTAAATCTAGGTAGTTCTGCATTAACACAACGTTAAAATTAAAAATTAAACAAAAATACAAAATAAACAAACAATGAATAAACAAGGTACCTACTAAAATTAAATAAACAGTTCGAAAAGTACCATCCGATTGTTAAAACTATGGTATCAAAACACTACTTAAATTCACGAAGATATTCAAACAGTTTTCTGTCACCATCATCATCAGAATTTCCACACGGTCGGTTTCCGTCAACCAATCCATGTTTAACTAAATTAATATTGTTATATTTCTAAGAAAAGTATGACAATGTACCTACTGTCATCTGCTAAACAATTACTGACTGTTTTTGTTTAATTTGAAGCTCTGTTAAAGCAAAGCTACCTAGAATTTAAAGCATACAATAAATAGCCATCTGAGCATACGGCAAATTCTTTTCTAATTTTTCTACATTAATCTCTTATGTAAGCCCATATTAATTTACCACGATTTGAAAGAGAAAAAGCTTTCTAATAATGTATTGCGTTACCCCTAAAACCATTTCCGAAAATCCAACATGGCGGCCGGGCTCCGAAAGTATGAGTCAAAGAAAAATTTTCTGTACTGTAAAATATACGAACTAATGCCGTATTGAAGTGTTCCAAATTTCAAATTAATATCTCAAAGCGTTTGAGCGTTACGACTTTGGTTCCATCTTTAATAGCCTACCCTGTATAGTGCGTTCATTATGAAAGAAATAAATTCGATAAAACCGTAAGGTATTGTTTTTTATCAAAAACGCCACACGTCGATTTTAGATTTTAAATTGACATTTTTACTTTCCCATACCATCACTGGTATACAGGGTGCCCATTTTAACTTGTCCACCATTGGTAACTTTCTTACCTTTGGAGATGGAAAGTTGGTTAAATAAGGAAAGATTCAGTATTTTTTATGCTTATTTAAAATGTAAAATTTAATTTTTTATGACACTTCTGGTTTAGCGAGAAATGGTGCCAACTTTTTATTTTTAAATGGAACACAACCTGTATTTTTTTAATTTTTCGATTGGAAAAGATAAAATTACTCATAACCATGATATTTAACTTTTATTTATATTTATTAAATTGGGATCACAATTGCCATGAAACGAAAGGGCAACAATAAGCAATACCTAGAAATAAACAAATGTCAATTTCGTTTTACTTGTGTAGTACTACTGTCATTGAAATCATTTTTCGGCAATAAGTGGATAGAGACACATGCACCTATTCAATGGCGGCCGAGATCCCCAGACTTAACACCACTAGACTTTCTTCTTTGGGGCTATGTAAAGGATATAATTTATAAAGAAAGATACGAGAACGTCGAGATGCTGCAAAATAAAATCCACCATGTTTTACATGAGATTCATAGAAGGAAATTGTTTAATCTAATAACGCGAAGTATTCAGCGTCGAGCAGAACTCGGCGTGCTCCACGAGGGAAACTGTTTCGAACAGTCGGTACTTGCAATAACTTGAATACGTATTCAAATAGTTTTATTTGATAATTATTGTTTATTTTCTTTATTGTTCCTGTTTGGTTAGGTATTGGTTTGTGCCAGGCCAATTGTAATCCCAATTTAATAATAATAAATAAAAGTTAAATATCATGGTTATGAGTAATTTTAATTGTACATGTGTGCTATACTTTTTTAAAGCCAAAATTATTACCAATCGATAAATTTTAAAAAATACAAGGTGTTCAATTTCAAAATAGAAAGTTGGCACTTTTTCTCGCTAAACTGGAAGTGCTATAAAAAATTAAATTTCACTTTCTAAATGACCATAAAAAATATTGAATATTTTCTCATTTAACCAACTTTCCATCTCCAAACGTAACAAAGTTACCAATGGTGGACAACTTAAAATTGGCACACTGTATATGGGAAGTATTGATATCCTGATAATGTTCCAAATTGAGATTTTCGCGGAAATACGTGTTTTGGACTTCCAAGAACCCAGTGGTTTAGAAAAAATGTTTGTCTGAGGGTGTGTGTGTGGCTATGTATGTATGTATGTAACGCCTATAACGCAAAAAGCTAGTGAACCGATTTTGATGAAATCTGAAGGGATATATCGAAAATTCATCGACAAAATAAGCTTTTTAAAAAAATCCGAAACCAGAAGCGGAAGTTAGACATGTTCTTTGGTGGCATTTTTTTCAGAAGCAATATTTTAAAAATCTGAGCAGCGGATATGAAAAAAGATCATAATTCAAGGGAAACAGTTTTTTACCGGACTCTCTAACTTCAAAATGGCGACCGCTATGAATTTTTCAAAATTTTGACTTTAATGTTGTGTTTCAAGTTCCGCAACAACTTGTTTGAAATCCCTTTGGCGGTACTATACCATGAAGAAATTTATTTAGTAAATTCAAAAACGGTCCCAACGGCGCTCTTCCAAAACTTTTGAAATGTTTGAAAAACTATTACAAAAAAGCTGTGCACACGATTTTGTTTAAATTTTCTATACTTATGCAGCTTGGCATTAGCTACATTTTTATTTTTGATGAATGCCAGAATTTCACCCTGGGGCCCTCTACGAGGTTTTGAAAATCGGATATTTATGCTCCTACAGCTCCTTTATTAGACAAAATATGAAAAAAGTTTAAATACAAAAGTTGTTCAGTATATAGATTTGCAAGTTCATAAATTTATATACATATACAGGGTGTTTCCTTTCCACAGAACAATAAACAACTTTGTTATTTTAAATGAAACACCCTATATATTATTATATAATTGAATACAAAATTTAATTGTCTATCACATAGTATAAGATATTCATGTAGCTAAAATGTACGGTTGATGAGGATTTCGCGAATTTTAACCGCGTTGTGTAAATTTGATGTTTGATTTGATTTCGGTAGTGATCGTCCGGCTTCGCCAGTTGTAATTTCATGCCAGTTACTACAGGCACAGAACCGGAAATGGCAGCAACTTTTTAGTGTTGAAAACACTTATACGGAGGCAAGTTATAGGTTCTCGCGTCACGAAATATCGTCACGCGTGATCTAAGCAGGGTGCGAGCATGCGGAGTTGGTTGCGTTGTCGGACAACACGCGTTGTTCTGTAAACGGTTGCGCAGAAGCGTTAATTCTGTCCTTAGAAAATATCCCAAAATATTTTTATTGTGAATACCTTCACTCGAAAACAAAACAAAACCAAAAAATACAAAATGTTCAGAACGTAATAATAATAATCTATTTTTATCAAATGTTTCTTCTGCTGATATTCTGTAATATTATATTATAATATGAACACTTATGTTGTACTACCTGTCGTAAAAGTCTAAAGTGATTTTTGTCTTAAAGCATTAATTCGTTTCTGATTTATTCTCATTTTAAAATTATATATTTTGATTGCGCAATTAAATACTTGGCTAATCGAGCTGCAGAACAGCTTATAAGCATCTTCGTAAAATTGTGCCAAGCTGAGGGTTTTGCCCCCGAAATAAGGGACTTTTAAAATTTTATCATTGAATTCCCTATATAGCGTAATTCAATTCGACACCCTGTATATTCACTTAGTTTATTAGTTTAGCCAAGTAAGCAACATTTATACCGAGTGGTTGGTCATATACCCGCACATAAGCCGTTTACATTGCTTATCACGTTTATGCGAATTCCTGCTCCCCATTTTTATGGAACAAATTGGTAATGGTACCAAATTAAAGAGAATAATATTCCGCGCAGCTCCCCGTTTTTATGGAATAAATTGATATTGGTATTGGCTATGTCGCATAATTCAATTCTACGCCCTGTATATTCACTTAGTTTATTACTTTAGCCCAGTAAGCAACATTTATACCAAGTGGTTCTGGTTGGTCATATCCATGAACATAGGCCGTTTACATTGTTTATCACATCTATGCGAATTCCTCCTCGCCATTTTTATGAAAAAAATTGGTACCAAATTAAAGAGATTAATACTCCGCGTCGTTCAATTTTAAGAATTCTTTGTATAATAAATACCTAACATAAAAATAAATATATAAAATTTATATATGAAGGTACATTCGAAAAATATGAGTATTTTTTGTTTTGACAAGTGCAGCACCTCGTATTTTTTAAATAGCTGCATTTTTAAATTTTATATTGTTATGTTAAAAAAATAGTACACAAAGAATTTTTAACGCGGAATATTATTCTGTTTAGTTTACTCCCATTACCAATTTTTTCCATAACAATTAGGAGCAGGAATTCGGATAAACGTGGATATATGCAATGTACTATACTTCCTGTTCAGATACCAACCACTCAGTATACTAGTCTGTTATAATAGTCTGTTTGGTATTTGTATTGTTATCGTTATAATAAACCATTATATATATTATATAAACCAAAACCATGTTCATTATACAGAATGTATAAAAATGGTGGTGCAAGCTTCAGGTAAAGTTATTCCTTGGACAAAACTAAGCTGGCAAACGCTTCCTGAACTTACAGTCGTCAAAGTTCAAAATTGGTAACAATAAAGAATGCTGCTCTTTCAAAATAGAGTTGCTTGATGAGTACATTCAGTGATAATAGCTAAAGTTTTTTACCATTGATCGTTTAACTTAACTTCAATTTAATTGTCGATTGTAATCGCTGTTTTTACGATTGTGAAATATTTAAACATCAACAAATTATATCAACTATAAATGTAAATATCCAGCAACAGTCAATGGGGTGCTTATTATCAAGTTAGAATATATAATATAAACATAAACGGCAAGAATGGGAGAAGAAGAAAAAATAATAAAATAATAAATAGTGTCCTAATAAATTTAGAATAAATGCTGTGTAAATTTACCCTATAGCTTCAAAGTACAGCCTTAATATTAAAAATGTAACTAAAATAAAGTCAAGCTACCGCAGTAATATTTTGTTTTCCCAAAAGAACAAGTTTTCAGGCTGAAGAAATGTGTTCGTTAAACTTGTGTGTTTCTAATGATCGCTGTAAGATTTTCACATCTGAATATCCCGTTTTCCATCATGTTGTCTCACTAGCATTACAGAAAACAACACAAGACCACCAAAATATTGTTTTTTTAATAATTTGTTTCCTTAGTCAATCGCCAATCGTATAGGTACCACGAATTGTAAGCCGTATTTAGTTTGTCGACATTAATTAAAGTTTTGCTCAAAACTATTGTTTAAAACACGAACTTGCATCTCTCCGTCGCGTCGTATCCTAAATGTGTAGCTGCCGTTCAACTTGAAAATTTTTATTATTGATTACTTACATACAAAATCAAAATGAGTTTCCTTTTTAGTGCGATATCTTGCATTAGGTACCTGAAACCTGCACCACAATTCTTACACACTTTGTATATTCGATTACCGTATTAAATATACATCGTGTTTGTTTTCAACACCCTCCGATGGTTGCAAGAATTGCGAGATCTGTGCATTTTTTTTAAATGAAACACCCTGTATATTTTTACACATTTGGATAGAGAGAAATACCGCGTTGAGTAGACCCAATATCTTTTTTTATTCAGAAAAATTTTGATATTCAGACATTTTGACGTTATTTTGCATATACACCGGTTGATAATTTGTTCGTTATCTACGTTAGAATGAAATACATTTTTAATTATTACTTTTAATTAAAGAAATTAATGAAATATTGGGCCTACTTAACGCGCTTTTTCCTTCTCTATCCAAATCTGTAAAAATATACAATGTGTTTCATTAAAAATAACAAAGTTACTGCCATTTCCGGTTTCTCCGGAAGTCATATAGGGTCGGCGATACAAAAGAGATACAAAAAGTGGAGGTGCAAACTTCCCCTGAACTTTCCCATACTAAAAATAAATATGTTTTTAGTATTCACAGTATAATTCGCGAGACAGACCCTGCAAATCATTTGAATGCGTACGCGTAGTTAAAAAAACGAGACTATGCGGGTTCGATATTTACAGATGTATCTGTAATAATCAGCTTGAAATTACAACTGGCGAAGCCAGTCGATCGCCGCCGACTGACGCGCACGATCCGATTCTGTCAGAGTCTAGCCTAAAATTCAAAATTCACGAATTTCTCATCAACCGTACATTTTAGCTATATGAACACCTTATACTATACTATGTGATAAACAATTAAATTTTTCATTCAATTATATAACAATATATAGGGTGTTTCATTTAAAATAACAAAGTTGCTTATTGTACTGTGGAAAGCAAACGCCCTGTATAGGTGATATACATTTAGAAGAATGCAGAATTATATGCTAAATATTTTTTATATTTAAACTTTTTTCATATTTTGACTAATAAAAAGGCGCTATAGGAGCATCAATATCCGATTTTCAAAACCTCGTAGAGGGCGCCACAGTGAAATTCTGGCGTTCATCAAAAAATAAAAATGTAGCTAATACCAAGCTGCATAAGTATAGAAAATTTAAATAAAATCCTGTTGCCAGTTTTTTTGTAATAATTTTTCAAAAATTTCAAAATTTTTGGAAGAGCGCCGTTGCGACCGTTTATGGATTTACTAAATAATTTTTTTTTATGGTGTAGTACCTCCAAAGGGCTTTCAAACAAGTCGTTGCGGAACTTGATCAGATAACTGGTTTTTGAGTTATGGGGCGTTAAAGTCGAAATTTTGAAAAATTCATAGCAGCCACCATTTTGAAGTTAGAGAGTCCGGCAAAAAACTGTTTCCTTTCAATTATGGTCTTCTTTCATATTCCCTACTCACATTTTCAAAATTCTGCTTCTGAAAAAAATGCTACCAAAAAACATCTCCAACTTCCGCTTCCGGTTTCGAATTTTTTTGAAAAGCCTATTTTGTCCATGAATTTTCGATAATTATATATTTATCTAAAGCCAGTTGGTTCATAATTAATTTATTGATAACACCGGGGTAACAGTATCATGGACAAATTATGAGTAGTAGTTAAATGTTTGAATTTACAATTAAGAGGTCTAATATAAATGTGTGGCATTATTGATTTTATTAAATTTTTCGTACCCGATCTCATGAATAGATCATCATGATTATCGATAAATACCTCACATTCGTCAATAACATAGATTAATATAGACTTGAAGATAGTTTGTTTATATGAATGGCTTCTACAACTAACATCAACAATTAATTTTCGTGGAGTACTTACTGATTAATATATTCTTGATATACCTATGTCTTTGTTGTCTATGTCAAAGGGATTGTTACCTTGGGTTTGTCCAAATAGTATCTCATATGGTGTATACCTACTGTTGAAAAATCTAAATTTTACGACTATAAAGACAGCTTTCACTAGCCCTTTATCCTTTACAAACCTCATCGAACATAAAACTCAAAACTAAAAATTACTTAGGTAGTACTTGTATACGCGAAATTAACGATACCTCCAGAACCTAAAATAACAAAAATAAAAAGAATTAAAATCTTACAAGACATTATACTAAAACCTGCTGGACCTCAAAATAAACCCTCTAGACCTATACTTGTGAAACCTAAAAGTAATTACTATAACTGTTTCTCAAACATGCTAGAGCTTTTCGATAAATTTTCAAAATTAATGTATACTATAAATAATGAAAATTCACCAATCTACTATAAATGCCTGAGACATGTAAATTACGTTATAGATAGGGAACATCAATTAAACCTAATAGAATAATACCACTTCGGAAAAATAACTACAGAGGTATTAACGAAACAAACCTACATATCATAAGAAAATTCGTTTTGGAAATTATCAACAAAGATCTCAATGAATATGTCGTGCTCACTTGATGAAATCCTTTATTTCATGAAAAAGATATCCACATCATGAAACGCATCCGCTTATTGTAACAACTTCAGAATGGGTGTTAAGTTTAATAAAGAATACTTCTCCTTGTTTGAATACCACAATTCAGTGGATTGTGATATGTTGCTGAATGCTAACGTATTTACATGTACAGTTGAAATCGCCCATCCACTTGATGAAATTACAACAAATTTCTCAAAACAAATTTATCTCAAAATAATCTCCACATTAATTATTTTAAATGGACTAGATCTTTACATTTTCGAATGCAGCATAAAGAGAGGGTTGGTTTTGTTTTTATGTTGCTTCTTAGCAGGCGCGTATTCAGGATTTTTTTTGGGGGGGCTGGTGAATTTTTTTTATCAAAGTAGGTAAGCTTAGCGAATTAGACAGATTCATTACTAAATAGTAAATTGTAGAAAAAGTTTGTCGTTGAAAACATGTTTACCTACCTAGACTCTAGCTGCGTCAGCTGCGAACAGCTCTATCATGTTCATACCGATACACTACATATTATAAAAAAATAATTAGTCTAAAACGAAAATTGAAAATTTTTTTTGGATTCCCAAAGCTTAAACTGAAAGTCGGAAGTGAGAGGTGGTAACTTACCTTAGAATGCGATGTAACAGATATAAATCCATTTAAAGTTCCTTGAGCCCCTCTCTTCATATTAAATTAACTTAAACACGTACCTCTAGTCACTCATTAAACTTATTAAATTAAACTAACTAAATCTTGTCCCAACTAAACTTATTTAACTAAAAATCAATCCAACTCAAAAGATACAATACTAGTGAATAACAAATGTAGCTGCTGCACTGGTGCAAGCTAGTCAACCAACAGAAAAGTTTTGCGATGAAAGAATTTTTTCACGGAGAAAAATTCGATTTAATTTCTCATCAATGGTACAGATGGTATCGGTACATACTTACTGGTTTATGAATGCAAATCCTAGCTTAAGGATTTTCAAGAAATATTTGTGTAAAATTGCAAGGGTAGGTAAGCAAATAGCAGCTCCTGCCCCCAACAAAGTTCCTTCTTGGAAATTTCTAGTTGACCAACAGTAGGACCAAGCACATTAGCAGGTATACGCATCCATCTAATCCGTTAACCTGTTAGGGTTACTATTAGGGATTATAAAACTATTGAGCCGGATGCTTAATAAACATGCAAAACAGCATTTCTTCTAAATAAAAATTTAATATATTATTTGCGGCAATAGGTACAAATTTTATTATAACGAGATACGCCCTGATTACGCGCCTGCCTCTTAGTTATCTAATATTAAAACTAAATAAATTGTAGTTCACGAATTCAATTTTGCAACTAATTGAATTACCACGCTTTGCAGTTTGGTCGTTAAAATATTATTTTATTCCAATTTCGATGTATATAATAATTAAGTGCGGATGTACGGAGGACGGGGAATTACCCCCTCTATTAATTAACATTATTAAGCAAAAATTTAGTCACAAAAAGTGAACGGAGCCCCCTTTGAGCATTTGTTACGCCTACACAAAAATTATTGCTTTCAAAGCATGTAGCTAGTGTTTTTTAAATTTTTTTTATTGACTTTTTTTTAAATAAAATATTGATGCCTCTGAATGTGGATTTTTATTCTGCATTCGAAAATGTAAAGATACAGGTGTTCCACCTTACAAAAAGAGTGTTCGTCCATTTTCCGCTATACCAAAAGTGAGAAGAATTGAAAATATCATTGATAAATCCTTTGTTTTTTGACCACATATTAATCAAGCCAACTTAAAAAACTACCAGGACTTTGTACTAACCCTGTATATTAATTAATTTACAAACACTAAAATAGCATAAAGGGAAAAATAATTGTAAATGCAAATAAATGTTGACGGTTTTACAATTTTAGTAAAAGCATGCTACAGATTATGAGAAAATGTTTTCACCAGCTTCCTTGAAGAAGTTTATCTCTGTACCTATTGGAATTGGTAAAACTAAAATGACATTTTAACGAAAAAGTAAGGGACCTGCTTTGGTAAGATTACGGTAATTGTAATCCATTTATTTCGAAAATTGATTGTTGTAACGGTTAAAATTAAAACATGCACAAATGAATAAATAAAATACTTGTTTAGTTTAAAAAGATAATTTATTATAAATGAATAAATAAAATACTTGTTTAGTTTAAAAAGATAATTTATTATAAATTATCTTTTTAAACTAAACAAGTATTTTATTTATTCATTTGTGCATGTTTTAATTTTAACCGTTACAACAATCAATTTTCGAAATAAATGGATTACAATTACCGTAATCTTACCAAAGCAGGTCCCTTACTTTTTCGTTAAAATGTCATTTTAGTTTTACCAATTCCAATAGGTACAGAGATAAACTTCTTCAAGGAAGCTGGTGAAAACATTTTCTCATAATCTGTAGCATGCTTTTACTAAAATTGTAAAACCGTCAACATTTATTTGCATTTACAATTATTTTTCCCTTTATGCTATTTTAGTGTTTGTAAATTAATTAATATACAGGGTTAGTACAAAGTCCTGGTAGTTTTTTAAGTTGGCTTGATTAATATGTGGTCAAAAAACAAAGGATTTATCAATGATATTTTCAATTCTTCTCACTTTTGGTATAGCGGAAAATGGACGAACACTCTTTTTGTAAGGTGGAACACCTGTATCTTTACATTTTCGAATGCAGAATAAAAATCCACATTCAGAGGCATCAATATTTTATTTAAAAAAAAGTCAATAAAAAAAATTTAAAAAACACTAGCTACATGCTTTGAAAGCAATAATTTTTGTGTAGGCGTAACAAATGCTCAAAGGGGGCTCCGTTCACTTTTTGTGACTAAATTTTTGCTTAATAATGTTAATTAATAGAGGGGGTAATTCCCCGTCCTCTGTACATCCGCACTTAATTATTATATACATCGAAATTGGAATAAAATAATATTTTAACGACCAAACTGCAAAGCGTGATAATTCAATTAGTTGCAAAATTGAATTCGTGAACTACAATTTATTTAGTTTTAATATTAGATAACTAAGAGGCAGGCGCGTAATCAGGGCGTATCTCGTTATAATAAAATTTGTACCTATTGCCGCAAATAATATATTAAATTTTTATTTAGAAGAAATGCTGTTTTGCATGTTTATTAAGCATCCGGCTCAAGAGTTTTATAATCCCTAATAGTAACCCTAACAGGTTAACGGATTAGATGGATGCGTATACCTGCTAATGTGCTTGGTCCTACTGTTGGTCAACTAGAAATTTCCAAGAAGGAACTTTGTTGGGGGCAGGAGCTGCTATTTGCTTACCTACCCTTGCAATTTTACACAAATATTTCTTGAAAATCCTTAAGCTAGGATTTGCATTCATAAACCAGTAAGTATGTACCGATACCATCTGTACCATTGATGAGAAATTAAATCGAATTTTTCTCCGTGAAAAAATTCTTTCATCGCAAAACTTTTCTGTTGGTTGACTAGCTTGCACCAGTGCAGCAGCTACATTTGTTATTCACTAGTATTGTATCTTTTGAGTTGGATTGATTTTTAGTTAAATAAGTTTAGTTGGGACAAGATTTAGTTAGTTTAATTTAATAAGTTTAATGAGTGACTAGAGGTACGTGTTTAAGTTAATTTAATATGAAGAGAGGGGCTCAAGGAACTTTAAATGGATTTATATCTGTTACATCGCATTCTAAGGTAAGTTACCACCTCTCACTTCCGACTTTCAGTTTAAGCTTTGGGAATCCAAAAAAAATTTTCAATTTTCGTTTTAGACTAATTATTTTTTTATAATATGTAGTGTATCGGTATGAACATGATAGAGCTGTTCGCAGCTGACGCAGCTAGAGTCTAGGTAGGTAAACATGTTTTCAACGACAAACTTTTTCTACAATTTACTATTTAGTAATGAATCTGTCTAATTCGCTAAGCTTACCTACTTTGATAAAAAAAATTCACCAGCCCCCCCAAAAAAAATCCTGAATACGCGCCTGCTAAGAAGCAACATAAAAACAAAACCAACCCTCTCTTTATGCTGCATTCGAAAATGTAAAGATCTAGTCCATTTAAAATAATTAATGTGGAGATTATTTTGAGATAAATTTGTTTTGAGAAATTTGTTGTAATTTCATCAAGTGGATGGGCGATTTCAACTGTACATGTAAATACGTTAGCATTCAGCAACTTATTTCATATTAAGTTGCGGACATCGTGATGAATTGGTGGTAGGGTTATTTCCTAATTAATTTTTTTCTCCTCGAGTACCGAAAATATTTTCTTATTTGTTGAAGGCAATAAATTAACCTATAATACTGTTACATATTTCAAAATTTGTAATAAGAGTTAATAACCGAATAATAAAACAAAATGTTCTATCAAAAGAAAAAAGCAAACTAGAACTAAACGTCATTCCCTGAGACCCCGACTAGCATGTAAACAAAACCATGTGACACGTGGTCGTGGTAAAATCTGTGATTGGTTGCTTACAGACTTTCCCTGTAAGCAACCAATCACAGATGTTTACATGCTAGTCGCAATCTCAGGGAATTACATTTAGTGCATCTACTTCGATATTAATTTTGGAGATGGAACGAATGAGGTGCCGACTACGCGATTTCAATTGTCTGATTAGGACTAATTATTAATCCAGTTCAACAAATACTGCAGTGGCGTAGTGTTTACCCTTGGGGGGAGGGTTATATCAGGGGTAGTCAGGAAATAGCGCAGGGAGGAACTATTACTTACGTAATTACGTATACATAAGTAATAAGCGAAACCAATGAAAAATGCGCCGCAGGCGATCAATGTTACAAGTGGGCGTGGCCAATTTTTACGTTTAGCATTAAATAAAAAAAATTGAAAATATTAAACTTTGTATAAATTAAATTGAAAATTTGCGGTTGAAAAACAATAATCGCGAAAATAATTACATTTCGTTATTTCCAAAATATTATTTAAATTAAAATATACATTTTTTAATTAAAATTATGAAGTTGTAGTATACAAGGTGTCAGTAAAACACTTGACCAAACTTTAAGAGCGTGTTTTCCACACCAAAAGAAGAAAAAAAGTTCATATGAACATGGTTTGGGAAACGCTTTGTTAAGGGTGCTACAGCCCCCCGAAGGGGGCGCATGAAATTTTAATTTTAATTAATATCTCTGACACCCTTTAATATAAATTAAAAAATTTGAAACATCAGTTAGTACTAGTAAGTGCTATTATCTGACAGTTATTAAATAAAATTATTTAAACCAGGAGCGTGCCAAACTGGGGGGGGGCTGGGTACTTATTATTTTTGTGATCTTACATTGTTTTTGGAAATTGAGTACATGGTACGATTGTACGTTCAAAATCACATAAAAAGTGTACTCTTATTACAAGTCCATAAACCGAATCGTTTTCGAGGTAACTCAATTTTTACGAAAAATCCAGTTGCCATGAAAATTCGGAAACTTCGTATTTTATGGTTTAAATTCCCAGCCGTATTTTATGGTTCAAATTTCCAGCATACAATCAGGACATCAAGGCAATAAAAAATGTTCATATGACCTTTGCCTTGATGGCCTGAAGCTATGCTGCGAATTTAATCCATAAAGAACGAAGTTTAAATTTCGGGGGGCTGTAACACGATAGCAAAGCGTTTCCCAACCCATGTTGTTTATATGAACTTTTTTTCTTCTGTGGGTGTGGAGAACACGCTCTTAATGTTTGGTCACGTATTTCATTTACACCTTGTATTTAATCTTATTTAAAGGAATGAGTTTGGGGGGGGCACGTAATAGTTAAGCAACCCCAACCGTGGTTTATGACATACTTATTCCAGTAATAAAATATTTAATTTAATTCTGGCTGAATCTATGGGTTTAAATCATCGAAGTTTTTTCTTCGTTGTTAAAATGGCTGCTAATTTCTCAAAAACTTCGACTTATTCCAGTATTTATTTTTGTAGAAGCACAGGTTCGTGTGGTTTTTATATTTTAAAAGGGAATTCATTTTAATGGATAATTTGGACAAGCAATAGCAAAATAATAATAGCAATAAATAATATAAATTGCTTGATTCTAAAACATTCTAAGAGATTTAATTTTGTCTGCTTTTGGATATTCATAGTTGAAGCAGGTTGGAGCTATTTTTTTTCCAGTTTTTGACCCTTGGGGGGATATATCCCCCGTGACTACGCCACTGGCAAATAGAAATCGAAACACTTTCTTATAAATTAACAGTTGTAACGTCACAGAACTGTTTTCTCAGACGCGCCTGCGATCGGATTCCTTAGTTTTCAACATTTCAACCCATCTATTGCATAAATAACATGCCTTACGAATATGTCTGTCGAAAAACACTTTTTAGTACGTGCAATTGCGATATTTCTCCTGTAAGGTGTGCTGCCCTTGACGTGCACCTAGTGGGCAATCCGCCACTAGTCAGAAATGCACACAAATCCACATATTTGAATATTTAAAATTCATGTATTTTATTATATTTTCTAACCTTACCACTATACCAGTATATTATCTGTGTCATGGGAAACTACTACCCTGTAGAAATGAAATTCTTTTCACTGTGTTCATGCAGTCTCGTTTAAATGAATAGTAAAATATATTAGTTCAAACGTTCACTACTGCTATGCTAGCTTTTAAAAAACAAAAATAAATTATTATTATCACAGTCTAAAACCTCATGCATGTAGTCGCCATTGTTTTTGAATTTAACCAACGGAAACAAAAAAAATCGCAAAACAATAACACGCCTTCATGCGTGGAGCTTGTACCTCACAGGAACAGTACTCTCACTCAGCCGTTCAAAATAATTTGCTGAATGTACTCTGTATAGATTGCAAATAAATAGATATTCAATTTAAAAAAATGTACTACCCAATTTATTTATCCATTTTCAATTTGTAATTATCTTAAATTCATAAATACACCTGAAACATCACTATTTGAAAACTTTGTTTTATTTTCCTATTCTAAAATTGGAACTAATAAACGTGAGGGTATTGAAGATATCGAAGATGGTCCGTGTTCCTAAATGAGATCTGGCGTAGTAAGCTTGAGAACCAGTTGAAGGAACAGTTACAATTTGCAGGAAAAGTAAAATTGTTGTAATTCACAATTTATTGTTATTACCTGCTGCACCGGAGACAACTTTTCTAGGAAAAAGATAAAAAATAGTACCTATACAGGGTAGAGTGTACACTTACATTCGGGCCACCATGGGTATCTCGGAAACCGTAAGACATAGAAGATCAATTAAATTAGGCAACAGTTGCCTATTTTAGGAACCAGTTTTCACCCCGTTCACTTTCGGTGTAGCTGGAAATGACGACAACTACTCTATTCCTAAGGTGGAACACCTTGTGTATTTTTACAGTTTCAAATGCAGAATAAAAATCTACAATCAGCGACATCAAGATTTTATTTAAAAAAAAATAAGAAAAACATCTAAAAAATGTAGGCTTAACAAATGCTCTAAAGAGGGCTTTCACTTTCGGTGTAGCTGGAAATGACGACAACTACTCTATTTCTAAGGTGGAACACCTTGTGTATTTTTACAGTTTCAAATGCAGAATAAAAATCTACAATCAGCGACATCAAGATTTTATTTAAAAAAAAATAAGAAAAACATCTAAAAAATGTAGGCTTAACAAATGCTCTAAAGAGGGCTCCATTCACTTTTTGGGCCTAAATTTTACTTAATAATTTTATTTAATACCCCCCGTATAACCGCGTATCATAAATATCGAAATTGGAATAAAATAATACAAGAACGTGATTATTCAATTAGATGCAAAATGGATTCATTGAACTACAATTTATTTATAGTTAGTAAGTGTATCGTGGTTTTAATAGCTGTATTAGATAACTAAAACATAAAAACAAAACCAACCCCCCCCCCCCCTTGCACTACGCTGATTTTGTGTTTATAGTTTTTTTTTCTCCACTTTCTGATCAATTTTTTTTATTGAAACTTTGATGTTTTGATGTTAGTGTTTTTGAATGTACTAGATTTTTATTCTGCGTTCGGTGGGTGGGTATGTATGTGACGCCTCTAACGCAAAAACTAGTGAACCGAGTTTGATGAAATTTGAAATAAGGGGGTATATCGAAAATTCATCGACAAAATAAGCTTTTCAAAAAAATCCGAAACTGGAAGCGGAAGTTAGACATGTGTTTTTGGTAGCATTCTTTTTAGAAGCGGAATTTTGAAAATCTGAGTAGGGGACATGAAAAAAGACTATAATTCAAGAGAAACAGTTTTTCGCCGGACTTTATAACTTCAAAATGGCGGCTGCTATGAATTTTTAAAAATTTCGACTTTAACGCCTCATAATTCAAAAACCAGTTACCTGATCAGGTTCCGCAACGGCGCTCTTCTAAAAATTTTGAAATTTTTGAAAAATTATTACAAAAAAACTGGCCACACGATTTTGTTTAAATTTTCTACACTTATGCAGCTTGGTATTAGCTATATTTTTATTTGTTGATGAATGCTAGAATTTAACTGTGGCGCCCTCTACGAGGTTTCGAAAGTCGGAAATGGATGCTCCTATACCTCCTTTATTAATCAAAATATGAAAAAAGTTGTTCAGTATGTAGTTCTCCATTCTCCTAAATTTATATCACGTATACAGGGTGTTTGATTGCCACAGTACAATAAGCAACTTTGTTATTTTAAATGAATACCCTATACATTATTATAGAATTGAATGCAAAATTTAATTGTCTATCACATAGTATTAGGTTTTCATATGGCTAAAACGTACGGTTGATAAGGATTTCGTTAATATTAAACGCGTTCTGTAAGATTTAGGCTGAACTCTGACAGAAACGGACTGTCGCGTCGGTCGGTTGCGATCGTCCGGTTTCGCTAGATGTAATTTGAAGCCGAATTTCTGTCAAGAGTCTCGGTTTATTATTATTATTTATTACTACAGATGCGTGTCTTTCTTCTGTATCTACATATCGAACCCGTATAGTTTCGTTTTTCTCGATACGCATTCAAATGATTTCCAGGGTCTATCTCGCGAACTATTCTGTGAATACTAAAAAGTGGGGGTGCAAACCTCCCCTGGACTTTCCCATACTAAAAATAAACATTTCGTTTTTAGTATTCACAGCATAGTTTGCGAGGCAGAGTTTTGAAAAATTCATAGCGACCGCCATTTTAAGTTAGAGGGTCCGACAAAAAACTGTTTCCCTGGAATTATGGTCTTCTTTCAGATCCGCTACTCAAATTTTCAAAATTCTGCTTCTGAAAAAAATGCTACCAAAAAACATGTCGAACTGCCGCTTCCGGTTTCGGGTTTTTTTGAAAAGCTTATTTTGTCTTGAATTTTCGATATACCCCTTCATTTCAAATTTCATCAAATCGGTTTACCTGTTTTTGAGTTAGAGGCGTCACACACACATTTCTTATCTTTTAAAACAAGCCACGGCACTATTTATTACAATTTATTATCAGACGCACTAGGGCAGTATTAATAATGACCGATAAATGTAATTAGTAGTGTTATTAAAATCATTTTACAAAATGCTATGGTAATGTTTAATACTTATCACTCTTATCAGTAATCATTAACACTAACCGAACTTAACCAGCAAATATTTCATATACCTACTCTTTTGCTTTTCTCGTCTTGGTATTTTGGATTTTGGTGTAGGTTAAATATAGAAAATCCGATACTACTTATTATATAAAACCTTTGAATACATTATATTTAAATTTTTCTTAGATACATACGTAATACTTTAATCTTTTAATGAATAGGACTAGGACGTGACAATAAGAAATTTAACGGTATTTATAAACTGTATTACAAATTCGTAGAAAGACTGACTTGATTGTGAATTTCAAGAAATGAAGAAGTGAACAAATCAATTAACAAACAGGAAAATAAATAATGTCAGAAAAAATGTTAAACATGTAGTATAGGTAGATATTTCGGCAGATGTACTGCCTTCTTCAGTACGTAGAAAAAAATATCAAATAGGATTGATTTTACATAATTATGTAGTTGTTCTAAAAGAGTAGTCCAAATCTTTTAGAATAACCACATAATTATGTAAAATCAATCATATTTTTACATTTTTTTTTACGTACTGAAGAAGGCAGTACATCTGCGAAATATAGAGAGTGATGATAAAGTATAGCACAAAAATCATATTCTGGTTATTTATTGTTTTTGCGGAAAATCCTGAGACCCGTCGATTTTTGTTTTTAAATCGCCATTTAGACATATAATTTTCAATCCCCCATCCCTCAACCCCTAAGCTGGCAACCCCAACTTTAAAAATTTAAATGGAAAGATACCCTTTGTGATACCTCTTTTGATAGGTCTTCTTATTCTTAATATAACCAAAAAATGTTTTTCAAAATCGGTTGATAAATGACGGAGATATTTAACAAAATGTAATCAAATGAAACTGTCAATATTCGACAAGAAACGGCTCAAACACACGCCGTAAATGGTAGCACTTCCTGACCTAAAAGTGTGGTTTTGATCGGCCATTATTTCCACGCTGTGACGTCATAATTTTTTTAAAATGTCAACCCCATTTTTTACATTGATTACATTTTGTTAAATATCTCTGTTAGTTGTCAATTGATTTTGAAAAACTTTTTTGTTATATTAAGAATAAAAAGACCTATCAAAAGAAGTATCACAAAGGGTATTTTTCCATTTAAATTTTTAAAGTTGGGGTTGCTATCACTTAGGTTTTGAAGGGTGGGGGTTTACAATTACCTGCCTAAATGGCAATTTAAAAACCGAAATTTACGGGTCTCAGGATTTGTGCAATTATTTCTACGCTGTGACGTCATAATTTTTTTAAAATATCAACCCCATTTTTTACATTGATTACATTTTGTTAAATATCTCCGTTATTTATCAACCGATTTTGAAAAACTATTTTTATTTATATTAAGAATAAAAAGACCTATCAAAAGAGGTATCAGGTATCACAAAGGGTATCTTGCTATTTAAATTTATAAAATTGGGGTTCCTAGCAGTTAGGGGTTGAGGGGTGGGGGTTGAAACATATATGTCTGAATGGTAATTTAAAAACAAAAATCGATGGGTCTCAGGATTTTCCGCAAAAACATTAAATAACCAGAATATGACTTTTGTGCTATACTTTATCATCAAATTATTATTTATTTTACTGTTTGTTAATTAACTGTAACTGTGTAGGCACAAAACATTTTGGAAAATTTGTGAAGGGTTTACAGTTTTATATTTAGTTTTGGGGTCCCCTAAACAGGGGGAGCGTATGCGGGGCCTTTGCACGGTTCTGTAGTTCTAGTTAGTAGGTAGGTACTAAAAATTAAACTTTTAGCATTTAATTAAGAAGATGATGACTATGAAGAGAAATTCGCAGGAAGCGGGTTGCAATGAAGAAAGTCAGCCTAAAGTAGTAAAGCAAAAAAGATCTCTAGAAGATCTCTTGAAGAAATGCGATGTTTGTAATCAGGATATTGATACCATCCTAATGTATGAGCAACATCCACCGAACTCGGAAGATGAAATTATTACTGTTACTTATCCATGTTTAACGGTAATTGGTGAGGATTCAACTAATAATCCTTCATATAACGTATGTATTTAGTCAAACATTTAATGATTCGTTTTTTATCTGTAACGCCTGCAAATAAATTGTTGCAGCTAACAGCATTCAGTGTATACGATAAATATGGTCATCTTTGTCCTTTGGATACAGGACTTATTACAGAAGGTAAAAAGTTAATGGCTTCCGGTTATGTAAAGCCAATTGATAATGAGGATCCATCTACAGAGAATGGCATTCCCACAAATTGTATTGGGCCAATTCAGGAATGGTAAATATCATTTTGTGTTTCTGTTTGTAATGTAATATGGTGTGAGGATATAGTGAGTGCGTTTAATTCTTTAACAATAGAATATCTGAAAGGTGTCCAAAGGTGCCATTGTCCCTATTAAAAATCAATTGTAAAGGTTACATGAGGATACTTAACAAAATTGTTAACTAGTTGTAAATCGAGCATTCTTCCCCTCACTTGATTTTAGATTTGTAGATTTGCAGACACCCCTTCCTATAATACTTTGGACTTGTAGGTACCTACCTGTACGATAATAATTGTTATATAAACTTAGAGTGAAATATCGTTCCTAAACAGTTATACCTACGCCTAATGTGCGTATACTTATTATTTCTTTATTTACTTGTCTGAAGGTGACATTGTTACACCAATTCCGCTTCATGGATATGCATAGGTACCCATGTCAACATTTTGGACGTTCTGATCAAAAATTCAAATGTACAATTTACTTTACATGAAAAATATATACTTTCTAGCAGTCGATAAAATGCACCGTTTCGACGTTTTAACAAATTGCAGCAATTTTAAAGTATTTAAGTTAATGTGGAAACAGCATTTAAGTCATTTTTGGCTTAGAAAGAAGTACCTAGCGTTCGTGTTTCAATATTAGTTTTTTTTATTAAAATTAAGTATTCTATGAGTAATGAGTGAAACTTAAGAGAGATTAAGAGGGTATTCAAGCGTCACTGAAAATTTTCAAAATTAGGTGAATACTAGCAAACAAGTTAAACAATTTTCGAGTCAAGTAAAAACAATACGAGACTAAAATTCAAACACGAACGCTGCTGCTTATTTCTAAGCCAAAAGTGATTTAAATGTTGTTTCGATATTAATTTAATATTGCTGCAATTTGTTAAAACACCGAAACAGTACATGTAATCGGCTGGTAGCGAGTAGTACTACACCTTTTTGATGTCAAATAAAATTGCACATCTGAATTTTCGATCAGAATGTAAAAAATATTAATAGAAAAAAGTTATATGAAAATCCATATAGCGGAAGTGGCGTAACGACCGTCCCTTTTAGGCACATTAGAAAATTGTATTAAATACATTTAAAATTGAGCAATCCCAGACAGAACTATAGGTACATTTTCATGGCAGAGACAAAAAGGTACCTATATTGCTTAAGTGTTGTCCTTTTTTTAGTAAATAGAATGATTGGAATAAATTATCCCATTTTGGGGGGGAGGGGACTGTAAAATAAGGAGATGAAGTGATAAAAATTGAGTTAGTCGGAAATGGGTGGATATGAATGTAATTGCAATTAATGAATCTAAATAATTTATTGTTGTTTTCTTCAGGGCCATTACCGGATTTGGTGTTGGGTCCCAAACGCGAATAACAATAACCTCTGATAGAGGTGTATACTATTTGGTTCAACCTTCGTTAGAATATCAGCCTCTAATGAAGAATTTGTATGAAAAAGTTACTGCGTTGCAATTTGTACTAAACTTCTTGCTATCAAAAGAATGGGAGAATCCATCCTATGATGATCTTTTACACGCTTGTCAAGGAGTCACAGAAGATATTTTGATGAAGCATGCACAATTTATTTGTGACCAGGTACATTTTAACACTGTAGCAAAATCAATCAAATTTTGCTAATATTATAATTATATAGGTGCAGAGATTTGACGAGGCTGGAACTAGTCATGATGATATACTAATAATAACCCCTTGCATGAGAACGTTTGCTGAGAAAGCCGGTGTTGAGTTAAAAGATGCACTACTCTTAAATAGAGAATTTGAAAATATAGTAAGTATAATTGAATTTGTTGAATGAAGATTGATCATTATTAACAATTTAATTTTGTGTCAAAATCAGGACAAAACGGTAAAAACTAAAACCGTTACAACTCCGTTGGTAAAGCGTCTCTTTGAGACTGTTTTCGAGGGGCACATGGAACAAACAAATCAGGATAAGAGAACGATTTCTGATTTTAAAACTTGTGATGATCATTGCCAGCAGCAAACGTCTAATAATGAGAATATAATTAAAAAGCCCAGGTTAGTTCCAATTTCAATACTATATCATTCAAATTGTTTAATGGTTGTTGTATACATAAATATAGTGTGTAGATTTGAATGGCAAAACATAGGAACTTTAAAAGTCAAATATCTTCCCTAATTATTTTACAGAAAAACTGCAATATAGGTAAGCGCGGATCTGCAGGGGGTAGTCACCCCCCCCCCCCGAGGCCTGGTATTAACATTATTACACAATTTTTTTTCGCGTTTAACATTATTCGACTGGGGGTTCTCCGTACCTCTAGGATCAGTCCCCCACCCTCAGAGAATTTCTGCAGATCCGCCCTTGAATACCTATAGGTAGTTTCTGCAGAGACAACAATTCCATTAATGTTATATTATTTTTTGTTTGTGCGAGAAATCGCAAATAATAATACGTTATTTTGGCAAAAATATATGGTTCCTTGGAGTCAGTTTAATGGTAAATTTAATCGTGATTGCATTTATACCTTACCTTACGTTTATTTTATTAAAGTTATTATAAGTAGCAGCGATGACCGTTCGTGAATAAAATATTGTCAGGATTAATTTATAAATAACTTTTATTCTTCACTTGCATCAATCCCATAACATAAAACGAAGATCGAGATCAACGTTTTTCCTCTCAATAGCTAGGTTCAACAGACGACTTCTTTTTAAGTTGAAGAGAGACAAGAAGCTCGTCCCTAGCGCTATCCCTTTTTATCAGGAGTACCAACAGTTCAAAGATAAAAGTACTAAATTAAGCGATATTTTTAGTAACTTTAGTAAATAGTGACGATTTACATACCTTGTGTTAATAAAACATAACCTTAGCAAACTGTTTAGGAAGGTCATGTTGTATAACCACAAGGCATGCAAATCACAAATCACTACTATTCAGTAAAGTCACTAGAAATATCGCATAAGTTAGTACATTTAGCTTTGAACTATTGGTACTCTCTTTTAATAAGGATAGGTCTAGGGAAGAGCTTCTTGTCTCACTTCAACTTAAAAAGAAGTAGTCTATTGATTCAGCAAGTTAGCACAAAACCGTTTACTTTTTTACAAGAGCGCTCGATAATTGGTGCGTACAGTATCCCTTTTTAGCATCAACCAATAGAATTGCTCGTTTTTTAGAATGTAAGCAGTTGTAAACAATTGAACAAAGCTAATGTTGTAACTTACCGGCTTTCGCTAAAGCGCCACCTACCGTAATTAGAATAAACCATTAAGCTGCCAAATTTAAATAAAACTGTCACAACTCAGCGAAACTGACAATTTCAACAACTCGATCATTGATGCATAAATTCGTAAACATAAGAATACAGACATAAATACATATATTCATAAGCCTAAAACATAGATAGCAAGTGTACTTAAATTAACAAATCTGCACTTTCTTTTTCATAACCTATAGGAGTTCATAACTATGATACGAGATTATAACAAGTACATGTTCCTTCGGTTCCTAATAAACATAATAATTAATCAAGTTGTACATAGCATCGAATTCTGGGCACCCTAACAGTACATAAATAAAATAGTAATTCTTGCAGACTCAAATTTATAAATTTAAATAGTTGACATTTATTAAAAAAAACTAATAAGATTTTGACATTAACGTAGTCATTAATATAGCGATATATCGATATCTTCCAAATTCAATATCGGTATTCTCGATATATCGAAAAAAAATTCCCAGCCCTAGTCACAATCTCAGGGGTCACATCTATCGTCGCCACCCTACCGATACAATTAATAATTGGTAAGTGGCTAATCTATTCTTCAACAACTCAAAACTCGCTAATTCCTTGCCGTTAAACTAGAAACCAGATGTTTTCCGCAATACATTTCAATACAATCGCTTGACATAAATCGAAAAGCCACTTATGAACTTTAAAAAATAGCTAGTCATGCCTAAAAATCTATGCACCTCCTTCTGATTAGTCGGCAGTACTGGATATTGTAAAATATCTTCAACATTTCTTGTGTCTGGGCGAGTAGGTACCTACCTTCGCAATTTACAAGGTATCCCAAATAAGGAATGTAAACATAAAAAGTGGAGACGCGCACCTCCCCTGGACTTTCCCATACTACAAATAAACATTTCGTTTTTGGTATTCAACAGTAGTTCGCGAGAACATTAGAAATCACTTGAATGCGTAGCGAGAACAAGGGTTCGAAATCTACAAAAGAAAGACACGTATTTTTAGTAATAATAAACCGGGACTCTTGACAGAAATCCCTCTGAAAACAATTCTACCAAAAAAACATATCTAACTTCCGCTTCCGGATTCGGATTTTTTTGAAAAGCTTACTTTGTCGATGAATTTTCGATATACCCCTTCATTTCAAATTTCATCAAAATCGGTTTACTAGTTATTGCGTTAGAGGCATTACATACAAACATACCCACCCAGTCACCCACAGACAGACCTTTTTTCAAGATCACTTTTTTGGATTCCTGGATGTCCAAAAGACGTATTTCCGCGAAAATCTCGATTTCGAGAATTTTCATATCATAGTAAAAACAGTTGATTAAATTGAAAATAGTATTATAGCATTACGTTCGTTTCATTCCAAACAACATCTTCAAAGCTAAGGATTGTATACAAGATGGGACAAAAGAGAATAAAAATAAAGGAAGTAATCAACTTACGAAAATTAAATTAAGGAATAATAAATTGTGAAACACATTAAATATAGGTAAATTGAAAAATTATGACACACCATAAAGATGTTAACTAACATTATTAAGATAACAATAAAGGACCAAAGACCCATTAGAATAATAAAATTCAAAATTTTAAGTTAAAAAAACTTGCAACACCGACGGTCCGTCTCTTCGCGAACTTCTTATCAACCTTACATTTCAGCTAGTATATGAATATCTTATACTATGTGATAGATAATTAAATTTTTAATTATATAATATTATATAGGGCGTTTCATTTAAAATAACAAAGTACACAGTACAATAAGCAACTTTGTTATTTTAAATGTAACACCCTATATATTATTACATAATTGAATGCAAACTTTAATTGTCTATCACATAGCATTAGCTTTTCATATATAAAAAAATATAAATTCAAACAGTTGACATATTTTACACCAAAAAATAGTGTAAGATCCCCCTCTACACGATGGTATGATTATCTTAATTTTTGTTCACAGTGCCCGTTTGTCCGTTCTAATTGTTGATTACTTTTGGATTTAGATTAATTATGATATAAGTTAGCCAACAGTGTTGGTTTCATCTTCTGACACAGATTCCCCCACAGTGTTACTTTTAAGCGTATTTTGCTTGGGCTTTCTACATTTACTTGGCACTGTTAATATGTTATCAGACTCAAATTTTTTGCTTTACACTAGGCCACTTTGTAAACTTAGATTTTTTTCAATTTTTTTGTTCTAATGGGTCTTTGGTCCTATATTTTTACTTTAATAGTAGGTAATACGTTTGTCATTTAACACAATTATGGTGTTTAATAATGATTTATCAATTTACCCACATTTACCTAATGTTTTTCACAATTATTCCTTAATTTAATTTTCGTAAGTTTTTCACTTCCTTTATTGTCTTTTGTTCCATTTTGTACAATCTTTAGCATCTGAATATGCTCCTCGGAACAAGACAATAGTAATCCATTAAACTATTTTAAATTTAATCAACTGTTTTTTTCAAAAACCTTTAGGTAGATAAGACTGTTTCATTTTTAAAATTCTAATATTAAACCAGGAGGTTGCAGAAGATATAAGGAACATGAAAATGGCTATGTTACAACAATTAATTTTAAGCATTTTAAAACAAATAGGTAGTACAGGGTTAACTGTTCATGTTTAGGCCCAACAGGAGTCGGTAGCACAGGTTAAATTCTGCAGTAGATGAGGTTTAATCGGGGAAATGGAAATTCTATTTTATTTGCACGTTGGGCATGAATTTACTACCTAGTAAAACTACGTTCTTTATTTATTTTCAGATTATTTTAAACTTTTATTTTCAAACAAAAAGAATTTTTATACATATTAATTCACAGTCGTTAGAGTACTTCCACAATATTACAACACGGAGGTACCTATTTACTTTGCAATCTAGATACTGACTTGACTTTTGTCATAAATTAGGTTTGTTCGCATTTTTCAAATTTTTTAAAATTCTTAAATAGCTTAAGTATAACTTTAAAAGTAAACCTGAAAGCGGACAATTTTCAATTGGAAGTGCTTTTCTTCTGCGATAAAGAATATACAGTGTGGGTACTTTCAAAACCGAACATAGGAGAATTACATTGTAACTAACTTTTATATAGATTCCTGCTCGCCATTTAAAACCACAAGAATGGTAATGGTATGAATAGAACGACAAAAATACAGCGGATACGATGGTTATACCAATAAATGTTAGTACTTAGTTACTACCTTTTTCTGTAAAAAAAATTATAAAATAAAACCTACTAGAAATAACATAGGTTGCTATGACTGTCAACTTCTTTTATCTGTCAATTAAATTATTTGACATCAGTCATAAGTTTCTGTTATTAATATCAGATATGAATAATAACGCGTATTCAGTCGAGCAGAGGGTTTTGCAATTCTCCTATGTTCGGCTTTGAAAGTACCCACTCGGTATAATACTTTCTTTTACACATGAATGGTTACATTCTGTACCTATATCGAAGGCGCGATGCGATGACACAATATTGGGGTAGTCTTTGTATTTGTGCAAATAAATTATAATTTATAACTGTTTTAGTCGCTACAACTTACGCTGTAACAATATACCTGAACCATGTGGGAGTAAATACCAATCTAAACGTAGAAAATTTAAATTCAAGATAATCCCTTCCCAAAGTCATATTATGCCTGATGTAAAGTGTTGGGTAGTATCTAGATACATGTATCTTCTTACTGGATCTAGATACGATTTAAGTATCTAATGCATGTATCTATATACTTTTATGACCGTGTATATTGTATCTGTATCTAGATCGTATTAGGCAGTATCTATTTTATTAGATATAATAAAAGATCCAAGGTACATTCAAGATTTGCGAATTTTTTTCTGATATTTTCGGAATTTAAAAAATATTTTTTTTCGTTTAATTTACTACATTTTGGGTATTTAAAGTTAAGTATTTACTTTTAAAGAAAACCCCTAAATATAGCTTAATGTACTACAATGGTACGAGGTTTTCCCAAAATCAGCATTTAGAAGAAGAAGGCACTAGTACAGCTAACAATTATTATTGTGTCCAATGGCAATAACAGCCCCTGTTATTAGCATTTCATACAGGGAATTTCCAAATACATTTTTTTATCCCCACCCGAGTCTTCTCAGGGTATAGAACTTCCTTAATGTCTTTATTCTTAGCAATACACTTAGTATAAATATACATTGGGAAAAATGAGTGATACTGAAAGTGCGTGTTTGGCTATCCCAGTGATACTGGATGGCGAGTTTTTTAAAATAGTGTCTCGCTGTGATAATAAAGTTGTTACACAGTGTCGTAACTGTCCCTCCAAAATTCAGGGTGATGTAACATCAAGTGGAAATTTTATCAAACATCTGAAGGTATGTGATAAGTTTATTCTAAATTATTTAATTTTAGTAAAGCAAGTGCCTTACCTTCCTGTCCCCGCTACCGTCGATTTTTCCTGAATTTTTTTATCTTTTTAGTCATCATTCCCTAGATTCAGTTAAACAAATTTAACAAACATTTCGAAATAGCACCTAGTATTTAAAATTTTTCTTTAAAACACAACCTCTATCTGCTTTTGTCTTTTGCTTAGAGAAAACACCTATCAACATTTACGAAGTTTGATGAGAAAAAGAAAGCAAAAAAAATCAAACTAACGGGTACTCGCGAAAATGAAGTAAATTCAGGAACTAGTAAGAAAATAACCCAGACAACACTGTTTCAAAACTCTCAAGCTGTTTCTAAACGATCGGTAAGTAATTATTTGAATTAGAATATTTAGATATTTGTTAATAATAAAAAATGTAATAACTGTATCTGAAGATATAGGGTGACTCATAACAATTAAGGATGCACCAGAGAACTAAAAAAAATATCAATTTTCGAATCAATATCGGTATGTATTATAAGTACATACTTACGATTGTTTCTCAACCGATTTCTGATTTTTAAAATTGATTTAATGTAAACGATTATTTTAGTGAATCGATTTTTAACAATAGCGTTAACAGTACGTTTTCATAAAAAGGGATATATTTTCTTAACGTATTTAACGTTTTGAATTCCAAAATTTAAAATTAGAATTCAAACCATTGCAATAACCACTTTTAAGGAACAATAGGTAAAGACATTCCCTGAAAGACATATTTCTCAGAAAATGATGTAGGTAATCGTTCTTTGTACACGAATTTGTGTAGCTGCAGGTTACAAAGCTCACCACTGGATTTGGAAAAATTCAATAAAATTACATTCACTAAAATACTGGCAACAGTTTGTTTACCTATGCTACTCAAATAAAATCCATGCTTTTAGAAGGGCTTTACTGAAAGGGCCATTCCATTGCAACAGTAAGAAGGATGTAAAGATTAAAAGATATTTAAATATTTATTAACGTGCACAAATGTAGTTTAAGTGACGGATGAATTTTCCAAGAATCGTAAATAATTGCTCAACGAAAACTTTCACGTAATATTTTCGAAGTTAGTCATTAAAATTTTAGTTAAAAGTTTTTTGAAACATTTTTATAGTAGGTGTGCGTAAAACTTGATCACTATTTTGAGATATTTTATTATTTCTGATACATTTTTTGAGAAAAACAAAAAATTGCCAACTTAACTTTGGACACTAAACATGCATTTCCTGGATTTAGTTTTTTATTAGGCATTTGGGTTTTCTCGCAAAAAAAATTCAAATGTGATTTTTTAAGTAACCCCGTACGGGGGGGGGGCGACTTAACAAACGTGGCAAATTCGTAGATTTTATTAAATAATACATAATATACCTATTCCTGCAGGTGGGAATAATTATTAAATTTTATTTCTTTTAATTATTTTAGATCGATGATTTAGTGATGAACTACATTATTGAAGAAATGAGACCAATAAGTACAGTAGAAAACCCGGCATTCGTAAAATTAGTAAAAGGACTCGGCGGAAAACAACCGACCGATAGAAAGACGCTAAAGAAACGGATAGAAGAGAAAAAGTCGAGTTTAATTGTTATTTTAAAAAATGCATTAAACAAAACTAAATACGTGTGCACCACACCACGGCTGACGTGTGGAGTACTAATAATAAAAGTTATTTCGGTATGACCGTACACTTTATTAACGGTGAAACATTTGAACGAAAATCTTTTATTTTGGGATGTAGAAGATTTAAATTTTGTCATACTTTTGATAAAATAGCCGAAATGATTAGCCAAATTCATACAGAATATGATTTGGACTTAGATAAATTTCTGCCACAGTTACGGACAACGCTAGCAATTTTAATAAAGCGTTTAATGTATTTTCGTTATCTGTGTCTTTATCCAGCAAAGATTTAGAAGAATTTTCAGAATTAACAAACCTGAACGATGTAGATGTAGAAATTTTGCCAGATTTTGATTCAGACACTACTTATGTACTTTTGCCACAACGTTTTAAGTGCTGTTCGCATACATTAAACCTTATCGCTGCATCAGATGCAGCAAAAGCGAAAGATAATCAAAAATATAACAGAATTAAGGAGTCTGCTTTTAAAAAAGCTTATACTTTATGAAATTTAGTCAGCAGATCAACCAAAGCTTCCGACCAAGTAGAACAAATTTGTGGTGTTAAACTAACAGTTCCATGTCCAACCCGTTGAAATTCCATGCATGACGCGTGTTTTAAATTAGTTTCAGTTGAAAATCATTTAAACAATATTTGCAAAACACTAAGAATTGATGAATTTCAGCAACCAGATATCCAATTTATTAATGAATAATTATATTAAAATCACACAAAACCTCTTGCAAGGGCAATCGATATTTTACAAGAAGAGAAAGACTGTAATTTAGGGGCGGTTTTGCCAACACTATTTCAAGTAAAAAATACTTTAAATGATATGTCAAATTTAAAATACTGTTTGAAATTGAAAGAATGTATACTGCTCGGTTTGCAAAAACGTTTTTCCCAAATAATGGACTTAGAAAATGATGCAAGTGAACCCTATTTGCTGGCTACAATTTCTAACCCAAAATTTAAATTACGATGGCTAGGAATAACTCCATTTAACGATGTTTCTTTTTGTAGAGATAAACTTATAAATTATGCAGAAATAATATTAAATGGCACAAATGAAATACCAGAAAGCAGACAAACAACTCCCAAACTTAAAAGAACTTCCAAAGATTTTTTTGATTTTTTGGCGGTTAAAATAGAAAGCAATTCAGTTAGTACTGAATGCACGAAATACTTGATGACCAAAACACCGATTATTGCAGTTTAAATAAATATCCTTTAATTAAAGAGATTTTTTTGAAGCTTAATTATGTAACTCCGTCTTCAGCACCTGTAGAAAGACTTTTCAGCATAGGAGGACAAATTCTAACGCCGCGCAGAAATAAACTTAACAATGAGCTTTTTGAAACTCTCTTGTTTTTAAAAGGGAATAAGATTATAAATTAAAAAACATATATTACGTTAAGACTAGCATTATTTACCTATGTATTTTAGATGTTTCATTTATGATGTGTATAATACTGATTACATTATTTTAAGAATAATTCATTATAACAATTACAATTAAGAAAAATAAAGTATTTTCTAATAATTATTTTTCATATTTATTTACGTGTTAGTAACCGACTAGAAACAACTAACCTTACCTACATTCTTTTTAAATAATATTTTGTTTTTTCTCCCCTAACACTAATAAAAACGTAATTTCTAAAGTGTGCATCTAGTTTGTATCTGAAAAATATCTAGATTCTTTTAAACTATCTTATACCTGTATCTAGATACCCTTGGAAAAATGCATCTTGTATCTGTATCTAGGTCCACTTTTTTGAAAGTATCTGTATCTGTATCTAGATATCAAAACAAAGTATCTTACAAAACACCGGATGTAACATGGACCAGCCCCGAGCTTACGACAGAGTGTGGACGTACTTATTATACACAGGCTACTGTTGGTATGTAGTACTTAATTGCTTGAAATTACATGATTACTACAATGAATAACCATCACGATAATCCTAAGAAGAATTAAATCAGTACAAAATATTAATAATTTATATTTTATTCTAGGCACAGTTAAAGTAGAGCCGTTTGATTGTGTAATAATATCACAATCTGCAAATCAAAAGAGCCAGATGGCTCGCGTAATATACATGTGGGCAACAGATGATGCCCAAATGTTTCATGGTCGCATGTTTTACCGGGGCATAGATACGGTTTTAGGGGAGACCTCCAACCCCAAAGAAATATTTGTAGTAGAAAAATGTCACGATTTTCCACTTTCTACTATTATACGTAGAACGAAGGTAAATCAATCTTTCAGTATTCAGACTGATTTAAATTAATTTGTAATTGTAATATCAAACTCCATGAAGCTAATGTTGTAAGTTTTCGGTAAAACAACCATTTTCAGTAACTTATGTTTTATTGTGCAGGTTGTAAAAATCGAAGGTGGAAACGATGCAAATTATTTCTACAACAAATTATATGACATGGGATCCGGTAGTTTTGAAACCGCAATTGACGAAAAATATAATGCATTACAACCTACCTCTTGTTTTAATTGCGGGTAAGGTTTCAAAGTTTTTCTAAATATTTATGTATACTTAGGTAATTAAGCACTTATCTGATTTAGTAAAAATGCCGTGGAAGTACCTGTACTTGAAGACGGAAGGGTGCACTGGTTGGGGGAAACATACACGGTAGGAAGTGCCGTTTTTCTTCAACCCCAAAGTATTGTTTTCAACGCTAGAGCGCCTCTAATTATTCCGTATGAGACAGAGGTAATAATAGTCTAGAATTAAATTTAGCAAACTAAATAAGATTCTTTTTCGAACTCTAGAACCAAACGGTATGTAATAATAGCAGGTTTCCCAAAATCAAGCGGAAATGTAACAGCAAGGTCATAGGCTCGAATGACGAAACTGCTGCCCCATTCGATATTGGTCGTATACTTAAAATAAATCTCGACCCTGAGCGAGGTATTATTATTAAAGTACGGACATTTTATCGTCCAGAAAATACAGTGGGTGCAGTATTTTCGTCCTACAAGAGCGACTTGAACCATGTACATTGGTCCCTTGATGGTAAGTATAAAACTTTTTTTTCATACTTTTTTATTTAATAGATATTTTTACAGAATTCACTGTCCGGTTTACACAGGTAACAGGCAAATGCTATTTAGTATACCGATATCATTTTAAAGAACCTGTTGCTGAGTGGACCCAAAAGGGGCAGTACCGCTATTATTATAAAAATGGGTATAACAAGAAATTAAATGATTACTATAATATTCCTGATAAAGGGCTAAAAGGTACTTATGAAAACATGTTATACTATAGGTAGTGCCTTACACTTTTTTCTTTTATATACAGTAGATGGTGGCAGAGCACCCTCAGGCTTCCACACTTTATAAAAAATCTTGAAATAGAATTTTCGAATTTGTAATTTTCAGTTTCAGTCAATTTTATGTGGTAAAAGTACATTTGTTGCATGTAGATAGAATGAACCATTTTCGAAATAAACGCATTTTACGTTTTGGATTCGCACAAATTAATAAGTAATCGTAAATAATAAATAAAACAGTAGTTGGCTGTTCAATACAAACACGTACCTATTCTTAAACGTAAATACTAAAATGTATACCAAACAAGCTAGAGAAACAAAAAGGTTTGTTAACTTACTAGTAATATGTGTTTTTTTATTTATACTAGTAGGTATTAACAATTTATGCATTTATTTCGAAACCGGTTCATTTTATCTATATGAAACAAGTAGGTATAGATTTTTGAAGTACAAATGGCCAAGGAATGTGAAAATGGGCTTACAAACTAGAAAAATTCACTCACAAATTGTTTTCAAGATGAGGAATACTGAAGGTACTAACTCTGCCGTCGAGTCCCCATTACCATTATCCAATATTTGAATAAAATATCCTAAAGTGTTTCATATAATATGATGCAAATCTACGTGCAAAATGCAGTCGAAAAGACTTGAATCACGTTTAGAGTCTAAAAACCAACTGGCTTGAATATCCAAGAAAGTGCTCTTTGACATGCATGCATTTCTGTAGATATCTCCTGTAGCTTTTTCTCCATTACTTTCAGTTGGTTTTTACGCTATTTTGATAGTTGACAAATTTTGGACCCATACAATGCTACACCTACTTTAGTATCAGTGTTTCATATCATTGCTTTTCGTTTTCTTTAATAATGTTCTAAGTCTACCTTTCACCCTTATGTTACTCTCTTTCTCATGTGTCTGTTTACATACTTTGTGTTTCTAAAGCTTGTTCATGTTCTTAAATACTGATTTTTTTTTATTTTTGGAAAACAAGAGCAATATGAACAACCACCGGAATGGAAGCTAACAGAAAAACCTTTGGCTTGTTTGGACCTGTTTTCAGGATGTGGTGGATTTTCTCAAGGTTTATGCCAGTCTGGTGTTGCTGAAGTAAAATGGGCAGTAAGTAATTTATTTATTTGATTTTTTATGAAGTTAAAAAAGGTATAATCTATCTGTATGCACCGGTTAGAAATTACAGCTGGCGAAGCCGGACGATCGCTACCGACCGACGCAACGATCCGTTTCCGTCAGAGTCCAATCTAAATATTCAAAATTCACGAATTTCTCATCAACCGTACATTTTAGCCATATGAATGCCTTATACTATATGATAGACAATTAAATTTTGCATTCAATTATATAATAATATATAGGGTGTTTCATTTAAAATATCAAAGTTGCTTATTGTACTGTGGAAAGCAAACGCTCTGTATACGTGACATTCGTTTAGCAGAATGCAGAATGATATAATACTGAATAACTATAATATTTAAACTTCTTTCATATTTTTACTAATAAAGGCGCTATAGGAGCATCAACTTCCGATTTTCAAAACCTCGTAGAGGGCGCCACAGTGAAATTCTGGCATTTATTAAAAAACAAAAATGTAGCTAATACAAAATCGTGTGGTCAGATGTTTTGTTATAATTATTCAAAAATTTCAAAATTTTTGGAAGAGCGCCGCGCCGTTACGACCGTTTTTAGATTTACTAAATAATTTTTTTTCGTGGTGTAGTACCGCCGAAGGGCTTTCAAACAAATTGTTAAGGAACCTTTTCAGATAACTGGTTTTTGAGTTATGGGGCCTTAAATTCGAAATTTTGAAAAATTCATAGCGGCCGCCATTTGGAAGTTAGAATGTCCGGTAAAAAACTGTTTCCCTTGAATTATGGTCTTCTTTCATATCCCCTACTCAGACATTCAAAATTCCGTTTCTGAAAAAAATGCTACTAAAAAAACATGTCTATAACTTCCGCTTCTGGTTTCAAATTTTTTTGAAAAGCTTATTTTGTCGATAAATTTTCGATATAGGTACCCCGTCATTTCAAATTTCATCAATAGCGTTTCACTAGTTTTTGAGTTACAGGCGTCACATACACGTATATACATACATATGTATATACATACATACATGCACACCCACAGACAGTCATTTTTTCTATACCATTGTTTTTGGTTCCTGGGGGTCCAAAACACGCATTTCCGCAAAAATCTCACTTTCGAAAATTTTCATGATTTGAATACTTCCCATAATTATGCCAGTGGTGGTATGGGAAAGTAAAAAGGGAGCATTCAGTAGCTCCCTTATCTTGTGACCTACCAAAAAATGTTTAATAGTACAGGGTTCAGGCTCATATGAAAAACCTGAAATACCTGTAAAATTCGGGGAATAAAAAAATCATTACAAAAAACCTGGAATTCTCAGGGAATTTGTTAAATTCCTTTAAAGATCATGGAATTTCGCGCGTGATCCTGGAAAATTATTAGATTCATTATGAAAACAACAAACAACAAGCAAATTTTGCTTAGAATTGGTTAAATTTTGTAAAACCGACCAGTTTACCGCGAGTATTCTAAAGGGTAAAGTGAAAAACGTGCAAATACGCAGATTTTAAGGAAAACAGATTATGACGAAAGTGTACTTAAGTACAAGCTCAATTCCTGTTTACTTAGTACATGAAGCAACAAGTTTCATCAGTCTCTCCACAGAAATCCAAGGAAAAATAAATTTTGTGTTTTTTAAAATCAGTTTATGCAATATAATTAAAATTCGTAAACCCGAATCACTTTAACAGTTGAGTGTGGATAAAATTGAAAATAATGGCTAGCTCAAAAAATCTCAAAGGCAGTAGCAGTTCTTCTAAATCGACGTTTAATCCAGAATGGGTTAATCCTACGATACACACAAAAACGTTTTTCGAGAAGTTAAAGACGATCCATTTTCAGCAAATTGTGTGTTATGCTGTAAAAGTTTTTCCTTAAAAGTAATATGGGAAAAGCTGCACTTGTTAGTCACGAAAAAAGTGCAGGTCACAACCTCTGGAAAACCTGTAAAACTCTGGGAATATTTTCTGATCCTTAAAGTCTGAACCCTGTAGTATGTTCTTTCATTTCATGGTTTCTATTTGGTAACACTTTCAAATAGTGTGAGAAGAAAAAGAGTACTACTAATTAAAAAATAAAAGAAACACATAGTGCCATTTAAAAAACAAAAGTTATATCTATGTACCTACTTCCTGTTAAAAAATATTTGAATGTCAGAAAATGCATAGCAAATAGTAGTACAATCTAGAAGAACAAAAAACTTTTATATGTCGATCATAGGGTGTTCCCTTTTTTATTGAAGGAACAATTACCGATTTCTATGTTATATAAATTTTCAGATTGATAATAATCCACAAGCTACCCATGCCTTTAAACTAAACAACCAAAGTTGTAAAGTTTATACAGGCGACTCTAATGCAATCTTTCAAAATATTTTGGAAAGCAAAAAATACTTTGGTAGGGAATTACCTCAGAAAGGAGAGGTTGATCTTATAGTCGGAGGACCACCATGCCAGGGATATTCTCAAATGAACCGGTTCAATTCCGGCCAGAATGCAATTTCGAATAACGCATTAGTGATGTCCTTTCTAAGTTATTGTGACTTCTATAGGTACCTAATTAGTTTTTGAGTACTCAGTTTTGTTTGAGTTTCTATGGTAATATTCTTTTAGACCACGATATGTAATTATGGAAAATGTCCGTAACTTTGTTTCTTTTGGAAAATCTAAGGTTTTTCAGCAAACGCTACGTTGTCTACTTGATATGGGGTATCAAGTAGCTTTTGGTATTGTACAAGCTGGAAACTATGGTGTATCACAAAGTAGACGGAGAATAATAATAGTGGGTGCTGCACCAGGTTGTATTTTACCCCATTTTCCAGAAATTCAAAATACGTTCAATAAACATGCGTGCCAATTAGCTGTTCGTGTAGGAAACAAGCAATATCATACAGGTGAGGTATATGATTGAATGAAAAAAGAGCAATCAATTTTAAAGTGTATTTCAGGGTTAAGATGGCGTAACTCGGCTCCATATCGTACTTTAACAGTTCGAGATGCAATAGCAGATCTTCCTATTATTGAAAGTGGAGCTGATGTTGAGGTTCTTCCTTACAATACTGATGGTACACGGTCTAATTTTCAAAGATTCATGCACTCTCATTGTTCTGATACCATTACAAATCATATTTGTAAACCAATGCCACCTTTAATGCAAACGCGTATTTCTTACATTCCTCCTTACGAGGGATGTGACTGGCGCGACTTGCCAAATATTAACGTAAGATTAAGTGATGGTTCAGAAACTAAAATACTCAAATATTACAAGAGGTACTGATATTCAATTCACATTCAATCACAATTTAATACAAATTTTTCATTATTTGATTAGATTACCAAATCAAGATCCGCGTTCTCCTCGTCCAGTGTGTGTTTGTAGTACTGGTAAACCCTGCATCCGTCAGAAGAATACTCTTATTCCCTGGTTCCTTCCACATACAGCAGCCAAACATAATAACTGGGCAGGAGTATTTGGACGAGTTGCTTGGGATGGTTATTTTAGCACCGTGATTACAAATCCAAACCCTATGGGAAAACAAGGCAGAGGTAAGTAAAAACAAGGGCCTCAAAAGTAATGTAGGTACCTAATCTTAATTGTCTTGTTTCAGTATTGCACCCGGATGAACCACGGGTATTAAGTGTTCGAGAATGTGCTAGGTCTCAGGGATTCTCGGACGATTACATATTTTTTGGGAGTATGACAGATAAATACCGACAAATTGGTAATTCTGTCCCTCCCCCCTTGGGCTATGCCTTTGGGATGAAACTTCAAGAAGCCTTGGTTTCTTCCACGTAATGTTATTGAATATGATATCAGATCGAGTTTTTATCGTCAAGATTACATTAGCTTTACACGATGTTCTGTTGGGTTGGCTTTACCCGAGATTGTTGGTCAAATTGGTTGCCGACTGCGTCCTCTAGCCCTCTCAGGTAGGTTAAACTACACCCCTTTCCTTTAGATAGAAACTAACTGTTAACATAAACTAAACTAATTATAGGTACATTTGTAATTTATAGATATTCGGGAGACACGCCTATTAGCGCAGGAAGCTTCATAAAAGAAGCAAAACTGTAAACAAAGCTATAGGTACCTAAATCCCTATATCTACGTGTTGTAAACGATGCCAGAAGTACCCATTTGCAAAAGCTAAAGATACTACTGCTGTGTACCTCACTGCTGGTCTGTACATGGTGATAGTATCATTTCATGTTTCCAGTTCATGATAAAGGCCTTTTGAGAAAATGATGATCGAATCTGTAAGAACAAACCTTACTCCTAGGAAAAATAGCCCTTCTAATGTATATATACTTTTCATAGGTGACGCAGAAGAGCGTCTCGATCGTGACGGCGATGTCGGATGGTTTTTAAGGTGATATATGAGCCATCATGTCGATGATCTGGTAGAAATGTTGGGGCCTGCTATTAATCCACCAGCTCCAACCGCAGTAACACTACCAGAGGAGCATCTACAGGCACCACCGGCACCGATACCAGCACCTCATTGTCTGCCTGCATGCTGCATGTTGGAAGCACCACCTCCAACCGCAATACCACCACCCAAGGAGCATCTACAGACCCACCGGCACCGATACCAGCACCTCATTGTCTATCTGTAGGAGCACCACTTCCGGCATCTTTACACCACCACCCCAGGAGCATCTACAGGCACCACCGGCAACGAAATACTAAATCCGCCACACATGCCTACATCCTCTGTAGCCATCTGCGAAGCATGTGTTGAGGAGTTACAAGGGCGGAGAACACTAAACTGCATTATATGCAAGAATGACGCTCTTGGTATTTTTAAAATACCATATATATACTTATATATATGAAATAGGTAAGTACCTAAACCCATCCCTCTTATTATAACATTATTGTGTTAGCCTTTTAATAGATTTTATTCAGATAAATAGACATAGGTATAAATGAGATGAGAAACTAATTCTATTAATCTATTGAAGCTTAAATAAAAGATAAGTAAAAAATGTTCGCGTTCGCATATCGTCGAGTTTAAAATTGCGCCGCAGTCGAATTTTTTTGGAAAAGTGGGAGAGGCCTATTTAAACGCGTTTTAACAGCACTTGGCAGTTTAAGAAAATGTACTACGACTTATTACATTACACACGTCAGAAAACCTTTTATCATTTTTAGGTAAAGTACGCAATTTTCATCCAACTTTTTTTAAGAGAAAATAGTATTAATCAGAATGGAGGTAACAAACTTTCTGCAGTAGGTATACAGGGTGTCTCAAATGGAGTAACATACTATGGGTATCTTGGTTATTATTAATGATAGAGATTCGGTTAAATGGGCAATGTTTTGCAGTTTCTCATACTGATTCATATCCCGATTAGAAAAATTATAAATTTTCAGTCGTTCAGTTGTTATCTTGAAAAAACTGAAAAATGCGTACCTATTTTTAAAAAGTGGCATATTTGCGTAATTTTAATATTTATGGAGAAAAGTTTCTAATAAAAGTTACTATGTTCGATTAGTCCGATTTAAAAACGTTATTCAACTTTTTTTCAAAATGGCGGTTTTCAAGATATTGATAGCAACTTTCTTATTTTAAATAGGCGCCATTTTGTTTTTTTACAGAAATGGATTGCATTTTTTTTTCTGATTTCAACGATGTATATCAACCTACATTTATACTGATGTTTTAATTTGTAGTCGAGTTATAGCCATGAAAACAAAAGACATGAAACAAAATTTATTATTTATTATTTATTAATTTTAATTAATTTATTATTAATTATTATTAATAGGTGTTGGAAGCATTTAACGGTATTAATCGAAACACATTGCGCAAAGTAACTGCCTCTGTATTAAAAAGATGCCAATTATGTCTGGCTAATAATGGTCACCATTTTGAACATTTGTTGTGAAATTTATGATATTTGTATTTTCAGGTGCAACATGCTTTACCAATAATTTTCAATACTACATTTTGTTTCATGTCTTTTGTTTTCAGGGCTAACTCAACTGCAAATTAAAACATCAGTAAATTCAGTGTAAAACTTTATTTAAACATGGGTTGTTATACTACATCGTTGAAATCAGAAAAAAAATGCAATCCATTTCTATAAAAAAACAAAATGGCGCCCATTTAAAACTTTTTAAAACGGGTACCTAGTAACTTTTATTTGAAACTTGTCTCCATAAATATTACTATTACGCAAATATTCCACTTTTTAAAAATAAGTAGTACGCATTTTTCAGTTTTTTCCAGATATCAAATTAACTACTGAAAATTTATAATTTTTCTACTCCATTTGAAACACCCTGTATAGCAATCGAATTTGTACAAACAATAAACAATGACGGGGGAAGCAGCCGAGATTTATATAACGCTACAAATTATACGCTCGGTAATTAATTTCCATGCACGATACATTTGTTCGATTCAAAATTCTAGTTGCAGGGTATTTTATCAAACGCCTGATAAAAATAGAAAATGCTCGGTAAAATATTAAACGCTCGATAAAAAGAGTAAACGCTAAACACTCGATAAAACGAATAGATGCTCGATAAAAAACTAAACGATCGATAAAAATAATAAACTCTCGATAAAAAGAATAAACGCTCGATACAAAGAGTAAACCCGCGATAAAAAGAAATAAGCGCTCGATAAAAAAAGTAAACGCTCGATACAAAGAGTAAACGCTCGATAAAAAGAATAGATGCTCGATAAAAAGACTAAACGATCGATAAAAAGAATAGATGCCCGATAAAAAAACTATACGATCGATAAAAATGATAAACTCTCGATAAAAAGAAATAAACGTTCGATAAAAAAAGTAAAGGCTCGATAAAAAGAGTAAACGCTCGATAAAAAGAGTAAACGCTCGATAAAAAGAATAGATTCTCGATAAAAAGACTAAACGATCGATAAAAAGAATAAACGCTCGATAAAAAGAAATAAACGCTCGATAAAAAGAAATAAACACTCGATAAAAAAATAAACGCTCGATAAAATAGCAAACTCTTAATAACGAGGGAAATCGCTCAATAAAAATAATAAATGGTTATTTTTTTACAATATGAATGGTCATGTATAAAAATAGGGTTATATATTCAAAAAAACTGCATTATTCTAAACAATTATAAAAAAATGTATACTATTAAGAAACAAGCAGAATGTCCTAATATATCGAGCAAAATTTATCGAGCATTTATTATTTTTACCCTGCGAAATTTAATATTTATCATGCGTTTATTTTTTTTACCGTGCAAAACGTATTTAAATATCAAGTATTGCATTTCTGCGTTTGCAATATTTTAGCGGACATTTCAAATATTTTATTGTGCAAAACACCTTTAAATATCGAACATTTTATTCCTACCCTTTATATAATATTCAGGCACGATTTGGTAACATAATAAACCGTGTTCCGCATCAAGGTAGCGGTTATTGTAGGCAGCTTACTCTACGTCTTGCATGCTGTGCCCGAACACAATCTACCCGGTTTGAGAGTCGAGACCTGTAGTTGAGACTGCTCAAATAACCCACAAAGATATGCGATTACACGGCAGCGTTTAAGGTTGGCCTGCACCCGGCTGTACTTTATTCCAGAGCAAAATTAGTGAACGGAATCAATCCAAACAAATTTTAACTTACTATACACACATAATGTTTATTCTCTAGTATCCTCATTTATTTAATTGAAATCAATTATTCGGCTTCTATAGGCACCTAGAGAAATTTGTGTACTACAAGAGCATCATTTCGAAAATTGTCTAACCAAAAAAACAGAGTACTAATTTTTAAATTTGCATATTCCCAAATTCTGTCGTATATTCGATCCACTTATTTATTAAAACATAAAAGAGAATAAAAAATTCTATTCGGTAACATAAAAATCCAATCTGGCGCCCATGTAACTTAAGGAAGTTGATACGAGTACCTCAAAAGCAGCCATCTTTAATTGTTGTTCGATACCATTTTTAAACTGGATTCATCGGAAACAGAGACTTTCATATGAAACTTTTTTCGCATCTTTTGTACTTACGAAGATATTTGATACACAAGAAAATGACAGTTTTCAGTTTTTTTTTTAAATAACTTCTGACGGGTTCGACATTGTGAACTATTTGCTAACAGATTTTAAATCGGCATATAAAACTGCAAAACATTTCCATTTAACCAAATGTCCACCTTGAATGATAAGAAAGTTACCTATGCAATCCCACTCGATTTGGGACACCCTGTATATCATTTTATCCCTGAGAGTGACTATTTCCTAAGCGAGCGGAGCGAGGGAATTAAATACATCAGTCCTGTGGTATACAGGGTGTTTCTTAAATGGCGGACACGGAGAGCACTACGCGATTCTCATCTTAAAACTGAGTTGAAAAAGTATAGGCGATTTTATCCTAATGTATATAGATAGATAGATAGATAGATATATTTCCAAATAAAACCATTACAGTTGTAGGAATAATAATAATAAAAATAATAATATAGATAAACGAGTTAATAATATACAATTACAATATACATACAAACAAAAAATACTTAAACAGAGAACGACATATTAAAATACTCATCAACATTATAAAATGCGCAGTCTGACAAAAGTGACCGAATACTTTGTTTAAATAGTTTAAGTGTGGGCGCACTCCTCACACTATCGGGCAGTTTATTGTAAACTGCTAGACCTGAGTAAAAGAATGATTTCCTAAAAAGTTCTGAATTAGGTTTAGGCAATTGTAATTTAGTTGAAGTGCGAGTGTTGTAACTATGGATGTCTTTACGTGTGCTAATAAATGGCAGTTGTTTATAAACAAGTAACGAAGTTTCATAAATATATAAATTGAAAAGAGTCATAATTTTACTTTTAATGAAAAGTGGTTTACAAGAATCTCTGCTTCCCTTATTATTCAGTAGTCGGATGGCTCTTTTTTGAATTTTAAACAATTGATTTAAGGGAGTGAAATTAGAATTTCCCCAAAAAGGTATTCCATATCTTAGTATTGGTTCAAAAAGAGCAAAGTAGGCCTGACGACCAACAGAGGTACTTAATTCGATAATACTTTTAGAGCATAGCAAGCTGACGCAAGTTTAGAACAGATGCGAACGAGGGAAATCGTTGGAGATAATTCAAAATGTCGTAACATTGGAACGCAACAGTCGAATGACCTTAAATTACTACCAGAGATGAACGATAGGATGACCAACCAGAAACTGGTTAGAACGGCCCTGTACATACAACCCCAAAGTTTTTAAAACGCGAAAGGGGGAAATCGTTGTAGATAATTCAAAATGTCGTAACATTGGAACGCAACAGCCGAATGAGCTTAAATTACTACCAGAGATGAACGATAGGATGACCAACCAGAAACTGGTTAGAACGGCCCTGTACATACAACCCAAAAGTTCTTAAAACGCGAACGAGGGAAATCGTTGGAGATAATTCAAAATGTCGTAACATTGGAACGCAACAGCCGAATGACCTTAAATTACTACCAGAGATGAACGATAGGATGACCAACCAGAAACTGGTTAGAACGGCCCTGTACATACAACCCAAAAGTTCTTAAAACGCGAACGAGGGAAATCGTTGGAGATAATTCAAAATGTCGTAACATTGGAACGCAACAGTCGAATGACCTTAAATTACTACCAGAGATGAACGATAGGATGACCAACCAGAAACTGGTTAGAACGGCCCTGTACATACAACCCCAAAGTTTTTAAAACGCGAAAGGGGGAAATCGTTGTAGATAATTCAAAATGTCGTAACATTGGAACGCAACAGCCGAATGAGCTTAAATTACTACCAGAGATGAACGATAGGATGACCAACCAGAAACTGGTTAGAACAGCCCTGTACATACAACCCAAAAGTTCTTAGAACGCGAACGAGTAATATGTTGATCCCATTTGAGCTTGTTATCTATCGTGATACCTAAGTATTTGAAATGATCGGTGACTTCTATGATCGCCGAATCGACATTTATGGAAAGGTTTTGGTTATTTAACGTGTCTTTTGTACTGAATATCAAGGTTTTTGTTTTTTTTTAAATTTAACGACAATTTATTTTGCACAAACCAGCAATTTATATTATTTATATCCGAAGTAATTATATTTTGTAATATACTGAAATTTGTATGTTCCCAAGAAACTGTCGTATCATCAGCAAATAAAGTAAAATTTCCCGCTGTACAGGTTGCTGTAATGTCATTAATATATAACAAAAATAGGGGTGGTCCAAGAATACTCCCTTGCGGGACACCACAAAGCATATCTATTAAGTTAGAACGTGATGAACTAGCCTTATTTTTCGTGGGGATAATTTCAACAAGTTGTTTTCTGTTACAGATATATGAGCGAAACCAATCATGTGGAACTCCTCTAAACCCATAATAGTAAAGCTTATCCAATTCGCGAGGGGCACCGAATATAGATGGCGCTGTAAAAATCCAATATGGACGACAGAGACGGGGTAAATTAACTGTCAGCTGGTTCATTGCGTGTTCATTGCCACTTAACACGTACGTAGTAGTAGTCGTCAGTGGTTTTAATTTTGTATTTTGTGTTGTGTTCGTTTACAAACGTGTTGATTTTTACATAAAATGCCTCTAATATCATTGTGGGACATTTTACAATATATTGGAGAAGGTAGAAGATGCTTAGTAGAAGGTGAAGCAGTACTAAACGCAGAACATGTGATTATGTGCGGTTTTAATAACAATAATATAATAAGGAAGAAATAAATGCGTTATGTGTACAAACATCCAATTTAAAAGGACCACCACATACCATTAAAATTGTGTTAGACCTCTGTAAGTACAAAAGCTGTTTAAATAATTTATAAATACTACTAATAGTTAATCAAATTTGTAGCTTCACCAACCAAATGGAATTGTAACTGCAGTTGCAAAGCAGGTGCTGGAGCTAAATGCAAACATATTGTTGCTTGTTTGCTCTATATTAACAGGTAAGTTTTATTTAGGAGAATTATAATAAATGATATTGAATTATGTTTTATTATTGCAGAAACGAATTAATACAGACTTGGAGCAAGTGTGGGGTTTGGGGTACACGAAAGCAGGTCTTACATTCCGATGATTGACAAGTTGTGGATGCAGTAGTGGACTACTGCCACGTAAATTTTGTGGATCACAGGATAACTAATACATAATAAATAATACAGTGTAAATGTATTATAAATTGATTAATATTTACTAATTAACAAGATTAACAAATAAAATTACATTTCTGAAGTTTGTTTTTTCATAGCAACATGATAGCAACCAATAAGAACCAATCAGATGCTTGCTGATACTAATACCATACAAAATATTAAAAATAATCATTAAAGTAATGTTAAATGTAAACAATCGGAGAAAAAATTATATGTTCAACACAGCAGAAATGCAGATTTGGTAAATGCGGATGGATTTTCTTTAAAAAATAATAGATTTGAAATATCTTCGTCAGTGTGGTGGCCGGTAATGATTTCTACAATAGGTTCAACTTGTTCAAATTCGGTAGTGGCGTTCGTAGTAGGTTGTTCACGATTCTTTCATCGTTTGACAAGTCTTCTACTCCGTTCCTGTGTGATCGTTTCATTTAAAATACAGTCGTGGTCTCACACAGGTAAATTAACAGAAGGAACTGCAGTTTTTTTCAACCTTGCTAGTTGATTAACATGAGCTGAAAAGAAAGATATAATTCTTAATCACCGGAATGATAGTGTACGAAATTTTTTAAGTAGTTACTACCTGCTGATAAATTACTAATGTATTATTTCCACCACATTTTCAGGCAATAAATTATTTATGTACAAATTTTAACAACAAGTTTAATACAATTTGTAAATTAACAAAGCTGTTTTATTACTTACCTTTATAAAAAAAATCCTCATCATTAAATACACACTTTCATGTGAGGTGAAACTTTTTTCCCATTTTCAAAGCCACTGCCCATTTTTTACATAATATTTTATTGAAACTGGGAAACTTGTGCAAGCTTATATCAATTTTATATGTTGCTGAACATTGCGGTACACAACAATTATTTTTACTTTTAGAAAAGCCGGATTTGTTCGCCATGCTTCTGCTTATAAATACATAACTACAACAGAACTAACCCCGTCTTTACTACTTGTAAATTTCGCCGCTAGAGGCGCGTCGGTTGGTGCCCCTCGCGAATAATATTTCGAAATTAACACAGTCAAATGCTTTTTTCAAATCACAAAATAGAGTGAGGTTTAATTTGTTGTCATTTATACAGTCATAAATAAAAGATAGAAAATGTAGGATAGCATCATTGGTATTTTTATGTTGCCTGAAGCCAAATTGGGAGTTATTAAGAATTTTGTGAGTATTTATAAATTGCATGATACGATTGAAAACAAGTTTCTCTATGACTTTAGAAAATGATGATTGAAGAGCAATAGGTCGATAGTTTGAGATTTCGGTTACCTCACCGCTTTTAAATAAAGGTTTGATCAGCGAAATTTTAAGACATTCTGGAAAGACTCCTTTTTGAAACGATGTGTTAATGATTTTAACAAAAGCATCCACTGCTTCGTTGGGTAGGTTTTGCAGAATAGTAGTAGGGATATTATCATAACCTGCGGATGATTTATTTTTAATATCGTTAATAATATCAATGAGTTCGAATCTATCAGTTGGACCCAGGAAAAAAGAGGGATAGTTAGCTGATGTATCATAAACAACCTTGTTTTTGTCTGTTTTTATATTGCTTGATATATTATTTGCGAGATCTAAGGCAACTGATTGAAAATAAGAATTAAAGCTATTAGCAATAGTATGTGAATCATCGATTATACTGTTGTTAACCTGTAATGTAATATTATTAGTACGGTTTTTTGATCTCCCAGTAACCGTATTAATTATATTCCAAACCTGCTTAGTTTTATTAGTTGCATTATTAATTTGTCTGGAAAAATGAAGGGTTTTCGCAGCTTTTATTACTTTGCGTAGTGTGGAATTATATTTCGTTATAAAATTTAAAATCGATTCGTTTGTTGTAAATTTCTTAATATGATTGAGAAATCTTTTATTGGCACAGGAAACGCGAATTGCCTTTGTTATCCATGATTTTTTGCATTTATATTTTACATTTCTTAGAGGGAACGCTTCATTAAAGATGGAGATTATTTTATTAATAAAATTGTTAAAGTTAATGTTTGTGTCATTAAACGAAACCAACGCAGACCAATTATAAGACGAGCAGAGATTTCTGAATTGAGTGTAGTTTTTCTTACTGAAAATTCGTTTCTTAGTAGTTATCTTTGCAGAATCCGTAGAAATTTGAATTTGGTATTTTCCTAAAATAATTTCATGATCAGAGAGACCTGCAATAGCCTGCATCTGCACATTGTGAAAATTGGAGCATACGTAATCGATTGTGGAGGAGTTAGAGGAACGCCGAGTAATGAAGTCGACATGCATTGTCAGATTGTGCATTTTCAAAATGTTATTAAGAGATGATGAATAATGACTCATAGATTGATAATTAATATTAAGATCACCTGTTAAAATTATACATGATTTCACAGAAAAATTATTTAAAAGAATATCAAGATTTTGCAAGAAAACGTTAATGTCGCCTTGAAATCTATATATGCATAAAACGTACGTATTTATTTCATGGCAATATGCACAAGAAAATTCGAAAGAAAATTCATTGAGTAAGTAATCGTATAATGTAACTGGTTTAAAAATCACTTTATTGGTACCGTATATAGCTGTGCCACCATGTATATGCTGTTTTCTACAAAAGTTTGATACAAGAATGTAATTATCTAGTGAGGGCATGATTTGCTTGTCTGTGATCCAATGTTCAGTTAAACAAATTAGTGATGGATAATTGAGATCGTCCATTAACACATTTAATTCATTGACTTTAGGTTGTATACTTTGGATATTAATTAACACTATACGTAAAAGGTTTGAATTAATTTTATCGTCGTAAATTAAAAAGAATTGTTTGAATCACTACAATAAGACGTGCTATCACAATTTGATAAAATCGGGTACAGATTAGGTTCATGAGGTTTTCCGAATCTGTTGTGTTCGGATAAAGTAATAATTTCTCTGTCTCGAGATATTGAGCCGTCTTGGATTAAATACTCTTGAAGGCCATCGTCAGTTCGTGGCAGTGAAGGATATAGGTTACATTTATTATCAATACTATTGCATTCAGATGTATTGACAATACCGTGGTTGTCTTCAGTTGGGGTAATCACGATTAAGTTTGATTCACAGATAAAATTCTTATAAGTGAATTTTTGTTGAATACACCCCTTGAATACGTTGATTAAAAAGCGACATAAAATTGTCTTGCCCTTATGGTTCATATGAATGCCATAATTCTGAAAATGATTGCGATTTAGAATCTTATTTACATCAATAAACGAAATAGTTTTATTATAATTCTTCGCGGCCTTGTAAAGTACCAGGTTTGCTTCATATGTCAAATGATTTAGTACAGGTTTATTATCAGTGTATGGGATGGAACATAAGCAAACATTGGTGTGCTTTAAACTACCAAGTGACTTATCTAAAAATTCCTTTTTGATTGCCGTTCCCTTGAGTACATCGTTGTTTCCTCCCATTATGATAACGAGGTCTTCTTTTGTCATACCAGAAGTTAATCTGTCAACGTTGGAGAGTACATCTTCTAATTTAGCATTAGGTTTACAGAAAGTTTGAACTGAATAATTAGGTGAAATCAAATCGTTGATAACGGATGAAAGATTACGCACATGACTATCACCCAATACTAGTATTTTGGGTTTGACATTGTTAATATTAGTAGTTATTTTACCAACATTTGCGAAGTTTTTTGTTCCTGAATGACTAAGCGTCTTGCAATTTTGTGATAGAGATGATTTGATGGAATTGGAGATATCTGATGTATCGATGCTAGTTGTATTTTCCACGTTGTTAACATCAGCATGGTTTTGTAATTTTTCAGAGCGTAGATTTGTAATTTTTCGGGATAACCTTTTGTAGCATTTGAATACGCTACGAATGGTGCCTTCAAGATATTTAATTTTATTTTCTAATGATTGTATTTTACTGCTTGCCGAGTTAATCCATTTAAGTTTTTTCTTTCGATTTATAGGAATTTTATTCGGGCTTTTTTCGATTAAAAAACTAGAATCTAATGCATCTCGCAGGGATTTTACTAATTTGTCCTTCTTTCCCTTTACGGGAAGATTACGTTTTTGTAATTCGTTTTTTAATTCTATGACCTTTAAGTCCAAGATGCGTTTACTATTGTCCATATTGACCTTCCATGCGTACACAGCACAAATGCAAGGTCGGTGAACAAAGCTACTGGCCGTATGTTTGAGTTAAAGTTTTATATACTTTCACCCACCAAAATAACAATTATAGTAAGAAGAAGTGTGCACTATCTACCTATCTACCACCATACATAAGAAACACCTATTATAAAACACTTAAAACCGTAGATAATCACAAATTTCAGAGCGCCACAACATAGAGCTGTCGACCGACCGAACGATCCACATAATCCATCCATCCATCCATAGTTTCCGAGTTATTCGCATGTTAAAATTTTTAAATTTGACAACATTGCGCATGCTTGCACGGACTTTGTTTTAAACGTTTGGTGTTTTAATAAAGCAGTATGAACAAGTTTCCTAGGTAATAACCTCATAGCTACAATGCACTGTTGCAACATATTGAAAAAAAGTTTAACAACAGATATTTATCAGAAAGAATGTCTTCGGAGGAAGGAATACAACGTATAAAAAATTCCAAATTTATTAAGATTTAATATTTGATTGATGAACAATGCGGAACGGTTAAAATTTACCCGTTTTTCCAAAGCATAAAGGAATTGAATCTCAATCTTTGACTGAGAATAACTCTGAAACTAGCGAAGAACGGGCATTATTGTCTTATATTTTTCCAATTGGTATCTGGAGGGGAATGTAGTACTGTGCTCCGTGTCCGCGATTTAAGAAACACCCTGTATACTCAGTTTTTTTGCAGTTCCGGATATTTTATTAGATTTTTAAATTATCCTACTTTCATTCATTTGAAAAGCTCAAAAGTTAGATGTAGAAGAAACGATTACATAGCTGTCGCAGCAGTCGCACCTTCACAGTGTTTTTTTTTTAATAATGCTGCACGGATTTTCTGTTACAGGGTGTTTCATAAGTTGCGTGTAGAAAATACAGTATCCAAAAATACTTCGCTGAAGAGTTACACCTCTTCAAAAATTGAGTAAACATTTGATTTTTAATTTTTATCTCGAATTTGGACAAAGATAGAAAAATAGAAATCATATAATTAAGAGACATTTTAAGGAGGCACATGAACAAAAATAAAAAATTGAATTAATAGAAAATGAAAGAAAATGAAAGTGCTAGAAATGATCTCCTTTAGCACAATTTCTCACAAAAGTGACGTGCACATAACAATTTATTGTGATTTTTTACTCAAAACTATTAGTATCATGGCAAAATACAAATGACAAACATATTTCTAAATTAATCGGGGTTTCTCATGTGCATTTTTTAATTGAAAATTCCTGTGTATTAAAATGTTCTAATAAAAACATGAGCAGGGATTGTAAGTTTCATCCCCATTAACAATGCAGGTGGGTTATGAAAATATCGTTAAAGAGGCTTCCTGTTAGTAGAACACGTCCACTGATTTGTCTAAATTTGAGATAAAAATTGAAAACCAAATTGTTACTCCATTTTTGAAAAGACGTTAACTGTACAGGGTTGTTAAGTCGGGACAAATATTTTTTCGAAATTTACTGCCATTTTTTAAATTATAAACGAAACCATCTGTTTGCTTCAGTCGTTTTATGGACTTACCTTTTATTTGCTATAACCCTATAACTATAACCAAAGACTATCCTCACTCACAGTGAGGATAGTCTTTGCCATAAGCCCATAACTATACTATAAGGTTCTTGTGTTTAAACTTAACAATAGCTATCCATCCCAAATTACCAAAATGTTTGCGTCCTGACTTATTCATTTTGTTTTTGCTACCGATAGATACTGCTATTTCACAGGCAATTATTTTTTCTCCTTTACTAGGGGTACTTTCTTTGCTTCAAAAGACCGCTCTTAAGACGTCGGTTGGTGTATGGGGTGCGCACCGGCGCTAAGCGCGGCGGCGTGGCGATCGACTGTTTTAAAATTCTTCTTATTACTTATACTTATTAATTATGTAATATGGGTAATTATAATTATTATTATTTATAAATATATTACTGGTATTTATTATAATTTTTTAAGTTTTATAACTGTAATCGGCGATTACAGCGGTTATATGCACCCTTCGCCACTGACATGACCCTTCTTGAGTGGAGTGCAAACAAATCAAATTAATCCTCGTGGCGGTCCCCTTAACAAGAGTCACGTCATAGGCTAATAACTCGTCTCGTGATACCACTATAGGTTTGTTTGTACTACCCTGCAGGAGAGTCATGTTCCAAATGTCATTGGAATGCTTAATACTCACATGGTTTTGATTACTTGTAGGTCCGGATTACCACAACTGACGTTTACTTGGTAAGACGGAAGATTCTATTTCAATGTACCTTATGCCAATGGCTGAGTGGTTGCTGCATGAGAGATTTTTCACAGTTAGTAATAGTTTGATACCCCCGTGTAACTTGGAAAGCGGGGACCCAAACATAAACATGTAAGCTATGTAACTTTTTAATTTTAATTACTAATGTAATCACACAAATTGTATTGACGGCGTTCTGCGAAAATCCCACAACTGCTGTTGTTTTAATTATTTATTACGGTCAAAGTGGTCCGGTTAGTGTTAATAATTACCGGTATTGAATATTAATAATAACCATAGTATTTGGTTATTGTTTTACAAGTTAAGAAACGAATCATTTTTCTGCATTTCAAGCATTATAAATGCTGTTTTTTTATGTATTTAATGGAAAAGAAATTAAATATTAAAATCAAAATTTGTCATAAAATGTACTAATCAAAGACGATTTATGTGTTGTTACCTTGATAACACTAACAGAACAGTGCAACAATAAAGTTTGATCGTTGCTACTTCTGGTACATCTCACAGACTTATCTCCCTAAAGGATTACATGAGATAAATAGTTTACGACCTACCTAGCACTATCGGTTGTCGTCGTTGTACTTACGGATATCGTATAGGTATCTCGTATATAGTACCTGAGCTTTGAACGTTAATCTCCAACAAATTTTCACCCATTCTTCAGTTTCACCAAATGCGTTAAAGTGAGATAACCTAACCGCCGTGACGTCATATAGAGACATAAGTCCCTGTGATGAACTATAGAAATGTGCAAGAAAGTTTTATATAGACAAAAAGAAGCATTTTTCGTTGCTGTTTTGGAAAAGACGGTCTTTCCATTAAGTAACGAAAAAAGATCTTTTATGCTTATTATTTATTTACTTGGACAAAGGAGAGTTGCAAACTGAACTTAATTAACACAATAAGATTCGTTAGTTTAATCAAATAGGTACAATACCTACACACATAATAAATACAAAATAAAATTAGTTTACTAATCATGAAATATTGTTTATTAAATATTTTATTTTGATAGAAAAGGCTTTTGTGATGGTTTGAATTACATTCTGGGTCCTGTGAAGTCCCATCTAAATTTATCACTTTATCACTAACCTCATCATTAGATTTTATTAATAATAACCTGTAAGGTAATTATTAATAGGCCAATTAATCATACTGACCCAAACATATTATTGTGGTTAACCCTATTAAATTTTAATATTTAATAAAGCCCCACGTTGCAGTGACAAAATAAATACTTTTGATCTTCTATAGCAAATTTTTAAAATTAATTACTACACCCCCACGTTCGCCTGTCAAAATAAATACAGTGGTTATGGTTTATTAATGCCACTAACACTTTTAATTATAAAAAGAAATTATGCTTTTATACTTATTATTGGGAAGAAGAACTTATAAAGCTTGGAATACAAATACTAACTCAAATCTACTTAACTAATTCTAATTAACAAAGTTATAATGTTTCTGTTTGGATTATTTTAATATTTGTTTTTTTGTAAATTTTATAATTGATTTAGAATATCAAAGATACAAACCATGAATACAAAAGCCTAAAAAGAATGAAAACTTTGGAATACACAATCCACACACATATACAACCTTTGAGCATAAAAGATTATCATAAATCTTGAAAACACAAATGTGAAAACATACTCCTGTATTATTAGTAGGTATGCTGGGATAGTTGTAAGTTCTGTGATTGTAGATTAACTCAGTCCAGTATTATATTAATTTATTAAAACTAAGTCCCAACAACATTTATAAACTTCTCATTTAGGCTACTCAATTTTATAAAACGTAGATTTAAATAGCTTCCTTTATTTTATTCCTTCTATTTATGTGACCTTATGAATCACAGCAATATACATGGTAATATTGTTATATTTGAGTTTGGTTTGACTTTCAATTTAGGCCGTTGCTAGCTCCACGGCTAACGTGGATATAATTCTGACTCTAAATCCACGGCATTGCGTCATTGTCAAGGGGTGACCTCATTAATTCGGCGTCGCGAATACGAGCTGCACCTACTGCGCAAACAAAATTATTCCATTATGAAAGTTTGAAACATTTTCATATTTTAAATTGATTGTAATTAATTTGCAAGTTGAATATGACCAATAAAAAATACTAGAGTAAAGTTTCTCTAAGTCCGAGCGATTGATTTTGTTTGTAGTTAATAATTATTTTCATTAGATTTCTCCGAAACAGATTTTTACGGATTTTTACGCCTTGGGAGTAGGTAACCAATCGTACGCACCTATGTCCCTATAATCTCAGGAAGCTGAAATAATTTTCCAAGTCCACAGACATGCACATGACATAATGCCGTGGATTTAGTGTCAGAATTATATCCACGTTAACCGTGGAGCTAGCAACGGCCATCAATTTAACACTAATAATAAATAATAATAAATCGTCTTTATTTCAACTTGTTACAAATTTGAAACAAATTGAAAACTCAAGGAGGGGTTCAGCAGTGCTGTTCTTACACCCATCCTTGTTGGTTTCTACATACAGAAGTAAGCAAAAAAAATTGAAAAATTAAGTTATGTATGTATGATATAAGATATAATATATATATATACATATACGTATTAACCGGCATTACCAAGCCCAAAATGGTATATACTCCATACTATACGAAGCCCGACACCTACTCACGAAGCCCGAATTTGGGCTTCGTAATTTTCACGTGTATATAACACTTATTTATGTGTTTATGGACTAGATAGCGCCTCTGGTGGATTTTCGGTTTGGCGGGTAAGGTTGACATATATCGCAAAATATACACGTTTAGTTCACAAAAATCCTGTATAGGGGGCGTACGGTCGCCTTGTGTATATCTGTATATACGCTACAGATAGTTTACTGATATTACCCACCCTAATATGTTTTGCGCATTATAAGAAACCCTTAAGTCTGGCAGCAGCACATTCATTTCAAGTTATTGCAATAATAATTTGATAGTGGAATAGCTCTACGCTTACATATCTAAAAAGCGCGCGAACATTTAAAACTCTAGAGAAACAAATTAAGTTTATCGTCACAATGGTTTCGATAATTTTACTGCTGGTGTAATAAAATTCAAAATTTCAATTATGAAGTAAAATAAAACTGCCCAAAGTAAAAAGTATTGTAAAAATTAAATAATAATTCTGTCTATTTTTAACAATTCTTCACATTTATAGAAAGAATAGGTATAAAAAAGTTTATAATTTGTAGCGAAAAGAACATTATTAATTTAGAGGTATGCAAAACGTATAATATTAAAATTATTTGATAAATATAAAGTTTAATTTATAGTTAAATAGTTATTAGTTATTTCTTCAATACTAAACGACATGCATGCGTTATGTGTGCATCTCACTTACCACAAACAAGCTTTAGATACAAGTTGTAACCATAATTTTTTCAAATACCACTTTCTAAATATATTAAGAGTCGTTTATACAATTTCTAATATTGAAAAAACGCTGAAAATCATATTTTCAGTTTCCAGGACCATTGTAGCCATAGAGATAGTTATAAATTCTTACATTTTAATTTAATTAGTGGAAGTAGTAAATCAGATCGTTTCGTTTGAGAGAGAAAGAGTAAAAGTCTTGTGACTTAAGTAAAGACACACAATTTGTATTCAATGACCATTCCTTATCTAACAATTTTTCAGTTCAATTTAAATAAACCATCATACAAATAGTTATTTAAGTATCAAGGGCGTAAGCTAGGTGTTTCTAGCACACGGCATGATTAGAGCCAGACAAGCGAAGCGATGGGGGTTAAGAGTTAGCTCTAAAGCTAACGCGCTAAATTGCATCAATGAAACAAAATAAACCTACGTAACCGCAGTAACAAGTAGAAACAAATACAAATTAATTACTAAAAGGTGATCTCAGTAAAAAGTTAAAAAAAACCTTGGATGACAGATGCTATATTAAGTCTGATGGAAGAAAGACGAGAGTGTAAAGCTAAAATGAAGAAACGTACAAAGAATCAAATCGATTGATTAAAACAAGAATTAAAGAAGTTAAAACAGGCAGTAAAAGATCAAACCAAACGAGTGCACTAAGAGAAGGAAATGGTAGAATAATCACTGACATAAACCACAAGCTGGAGAGATGGACTAAATACATAGGACTAATTCAGGATGATTGATAAAACTCGAAACAGAGGAGACAGGGCCAGAAATTTTAAGAAGTGAAGTAGAATACGCCATTAAAGACACGAAAAAAGGGAAAGCTGTAGGACCAGACGAGGTTCCAGTACAATTGTTAAAACTCATAGACAACGAGACGATTGCAGTAATGATGGGCCTTTTTAATACAATCTATAGAACAGGTGTTATTCCGAAAAAGTGGCTCTTATCAACCTTTGTTACACTCCCAAAAAAGAATAACGCCAAAGACTGTTCTGAATACAGAACTATAGCATTAAAAGGAGTCATAACTTGAAGATATTTTTTAAAATCATGCACAAATTATCCACAGCAATAATTATGGTCTCCAACTAAACCTTAAAAAAATGAAAGTAATGGTGATATCAAAAAAGCAAAACATTGACGGCAATCTAACAGTTTCTAACACACAATTTGAAATAGTCATTTCATACAAATGTTTAAACGCATGGAACACCGTAACTAGTGACGAAAACATAGAAATCAAAGCAAGAATAGCGTGGCAAGCGTTTAGTCAAATGAAAAAGTTTCTATGCTGCCGAGGTATTAATTTAAATCTTAAAACACGAATTTTACGATGTTATGTTTTCTCCACGTTGTTATATGGGGAGAAGAATGAACTTTGAAACAAGCAAACATAAATATCGAGGCTTTTGAGATGTGGTATTATAGTAGAATGTGGAGAATACCATGGACGGAAAGAGCAACTAATAGGGAAGTACTGCGGAAAATGGAGAAGGAATGTGGATAATAAACAAAAGAAAATTGGAGTATCTAGGTAACATTATGAGGGGAGAAAAATATTCGTTGCTGAGACTTATAATGCAAGGGAAGATTAGAGGAACAAGAAGTGTAGGTCGAAGAAGAATTTCCTGGTTGCACAACCTAAGAGAGTGGTATGGTTGTAATTCAAACGAGTTGCTTAGAGCAGCCGTAAACAAAGTCAGAATTGCCTTGATGATTTCCAACCTCCCATAGGAGACGGAGTTGCAAGAAGATGTCTGCGGCCCAAAAACATCTCGAAAGGACACATCCCTATGCTACACTGCACAACCGATGGTTCAAAGAAGATTGATAGATACGGCAATACAACTGTTAGTGCAACAAGGATAAACAGCTAACAGGAATTAATGCATGGTGCGCAAGCGTAAAAGCAAACAACGTGAGCCTGGTGCTATGGACATCGTCACTTTACAACCAATCACCGCGTCTCAAATTACAACGCGCATGTCCAGAAAATATTAGTTTCTATTTTATGCCCGTCTTTGTCAATCTTACAACTTTCCGCTTGATAAAACCGTCAAAGACGCACTTGTTATTGATCGGTCGTACATGAAAATTATTTTGAACGTCAAAAAAGTGAAATTTCAGCCTACTAATACTAGACTAAGACAGCAGTTGTCTTTTTCTACACATATGAATGACTTGCCTCTATTTCGATTCATTGCATGCATCTCTTTCTTACACATGGGAATGATCTTTTTATTACTTCCACTCATTGCTGTTATTACACTGTATGAACATTTTTATTCGTGAACATAGGGAACATAGGGAACCGCATGTAATTTTTTCCAAACATGTTTATTTGGTATTGCTGCCAAAATAATCCAAAATAAGTCGGACAATCGCTACCGTTCCGTTTCTGTCAGAGTCCAGCTTAAATATTCAAAATTCACGAATTTCTCAAAAACCGTACATTTTTGCCATATGAATACCTTATACTACTCGTATATTATGATAGACAATTAAATTTTGCATTTAATCGTATAATAATATATAGGGTTTAAATTTAAAATAACAAAGTTGCTTATTGTACTGTGAAAATCAAACACCCTGTATACGTGATATAAATTTAGAAGTATGCAAATCTATATACGGAACAACTTTTATATTTAAACTTCTTTCATATTTTGACTAATAAAGGCGCTATAGGAGTATCAATTTCCGATTATCAAAATCGCGTAGAGGGCGAGTGAAATTCTGGCATTCATCAAAAAACAAAAATGTACTTAAAACCAAGCTGCATAAGCACAGAAAATTAAAGAAAAACGTGTGGCCAGTTTTTTTGTAATAATTTTTCAAAAATTTCAATATTTAGAGACCGTTTTTGAATTTACTAAATATATTTTTCTTCATGGTATAGTACCTCCAAAGGGCTTTCAAACAAGTTGTTGCGGAACCATATAAGATAACTGGTAGTGATGATAAAGTATTGCACAAAAATCATATTCTTGTTATTTAATGTTTTTGCGGAAAATCCTGAGACCCGTCGATTTTTGTTTTTAAATCGCCATTTAGACATATAATTTTCAACTCCCCACCCCTCAACCCCTAAGTGCTAGCAACCGCAACTTAAAAAATTTAAATAGAAAGATGCCCTTTGTGATATCTCTTTTGATAGGTATTTTTATTCTTAATATAACCAAAAAAAGTTTTTCAAAATCGGTTGATAAATATCGGAGATATGTAACAAAATGTAATCAAATGAAAATGTCAATATTCGACATAAGAAACGGCTCAAACACGCCGTAAATGGTAGACATTAAAAAGGGCACTTCCTGACCTAAAAGTGTGGTTTTGATCGGCCATTATTTCTACGCTGTGACGTGATATTTTTTTTAAATGTCAACCCCATTTTTTACATTGATTACATTTTGTTAAATATATCTGTTATTTATCAACCGATTTTGAAAAACTTTTTTTTGTGATATTAAGAATAAAAAGACCTATCAAAAGAGATATCACAAAGGGTATCTTTCCATTTAAATTTTTACAGTTGGGGTTGCTATCACATAGGGGTTGAGGGGTGGGGGGGATTAAATTACCTGCCTAAATGGCAATTTTGAAACAAAAATTGAAGGGTCTCAGGATTTGTGCCATTATTCTACGCTGCGACCTCATAATTTTTTTTAAATGTCAACCCCATTTTTTACATTGATTACATTTTGTTAAATATCTCCGATATTTATCAACCGATTTTAAAAAACTTTGTTTGGTTATATTAAGAATAAAAAGACCTATGAAAAGAGGTATCACAAAGGGTATCTTTCTATTTAAATTTTTAAAGTTGGGGTTGCTAGCAGTTAGGGGTTGAGGGGTGGGGGGTTGCAAATTACATGTCTGAATGGAAATTTAAAAACAAAAATCGACGGGTCTCAGGATTTTCCGCAGAAACATTAAATAACCAGAATATGATTTTTATGCGAGACTTTATCATCACTCTGTATACATACACATCAGTAGTCTACAAATTAATAGTTGGACAGTCGGAAGCACTAACTCGACGTATTAGAAATGCTGCAGTCGATAATAAAGAAAGGCATGAATGAACCAAGAGATCAATGGCGAGATTTTTTAACATTTATAATAAGAAGAATCAAAATGTGAGTAAAACACTCTTATCTTAGACAATTTGTTTGTTTGTGCATACACTATAAGTATAAATGAAAATCGGATAGGAACATATGAGTTTTTTAATATTATTTCCACATGCACAATGTACTCCTGAAGTTTCACCCATTCTTACAGACTCACCCTGTATAGACACATACATGCAATATTTGCGTCCGCTGCGACGCTATTTACCCATGAATCGGAACCTTAACAAGTCGTAAGATTGTTTCTTAATAAGTCACGTACGTAGAATTAGGCAACACTGCGGGGATTCGTATTATGCGTGTAACATATACAAATATACAAAAGGGTTTCGTATCGTATAGTTAATAACTGTGGCTTCGTAAAAACTGTATGATATAGATTTAGTTGTATCTTAAAATTCTTTACCCCTCTCAGGATGCCTCCAATCATACACAATTATCGTTTCCAATAAAATAAAATACACAGCCGTAACTATAAAGGGAAGCCCGGGCTTCTGAGTGCCTGCAGAACATACCGGGCTTGGTATTGGTAGCCATATGTGTATATATATATATATATATATACATATATATATATTATGAGACCGGACTTTGCTTGAGTACGATACATTAGCAATTAAAAATATATATATATATATATAGCACATTAAACCTGAAGGGATAGTAAAAGATCTTTATATACTTTTTTAAATTTAACGGGATTCATATTTCTATAGTTAGCTGTTAGATTATTAATTGTATTAGCAATTTGATATGTAAATGAGGATTTATATTTCTCTGTTCTATGTTTTGGAATAGTAATTAATGATGTTGATCTTAAGTGTAAGCTATGTGCATCAGACCTAAAATCTATTTTTTTGTATAAATAACTCGGAGACTTGTTATTGATTATTTTAAGATACATGAAAGCTGAATGTAGTAAACGCCTATTATAAGTGTTCAGCCAACCCGTATCCTGAAGTTTATGCGAAACTCTATCGTACTTTCTCACCCCATAAATAAAACGAAGACAAGACCTCTGGACCTGTTGTAGTCTAATCTTATCCATAGCCCTTAAACAAGGTCCATAGACAACATCACAATAATTAAGGTGAGAAAGAACCAAAGAGTCACACAACAGTACTTTAAGTTTAGTTGATAAATAGTGTCTATAAGGATATAAACTATGAAGCGCTCCATAAGCTTTTTTTAAAATTTGCACAACATGTTCTGAAAATTGTAAGGCGTTGTCTATAGTCAAGCCCAAATTTCTAACCACATCAACGGGAAAAATAAGTTGGTTATCAACAAAGATAGAAAAATTCGGTATCACCGATTCCCTAAGGGCAGCCGATCCGAATAAAATAACATTAGTTTTTGAGGCATTAATAACCAGCGAGTGCTTTTTCGATTCTTCTACTATCGTTCTTAAATCTTCGTTAATACGTGTGTAGGCTAAATGTGCACTACCTTGATCAAAAGATAAATATAGCTGCGTATCATCAGCATATTGATGCGAGTGACTGTACTTTAGTTGGTTTGAAAAATTGAGGGTATAAATTGTATAAAGTAGGGGACCCAGTATTGAGCCTTGCGGCACTCCAGATTTTAATGTCAATGCAGTGGACCTATTCTCACCTAGTGATACAATTTGTGCCCTATTATCCAAATAGTTTTCAAATAAGCAAAGAGGAACAGCATCAAAACCAATATAATTCAAAATTGCAATCAGCATTTTATGGTTAATAGTATCGAATGCCTTGCTGTAATCCAGTAAAACAAGAAGTGTTAACTTATTTTGATCAATTCCCGAGAGAATATCATCGGTAATGTTCAAAAGAGCTGAACTACAGCTGTATCCAGGCCGAAAACCTGACTGCGTTATAGGAATTATATTGAATTTTTCGAGGTAATTTCTAACCTGCTGGCTAATTATTTTTTCTAGAATTTTTGAGAGAACTGGCAATATACTGATAGGTCGATAATGTTTAAGTTCGTTGGGGTTATTATTTTTTGGTACAGGCGTTACCAGGGCTAATTTCCAATTATCCGGGAATTCACCATTGTTCAAGCAAACATTTATAATATGACATACGTACGGTAGGATGTGAGGTAAACATAGCCTAATCATATTTATATTTAAATTATCTGCACCAACAGCATTTGTTTTAATATCGGCAATGACACGAAACACGGTTTCTTCACTCACCTCAGAAAATTTGAATGATATATGTTCACCTAACAATCTATTGTTTTTATAAAAGTTTAACGTTGGAGCAGTGTCGCAGTCAACTTCAGGGATAGAAGAAACAAAAAAATGATTGAATTTGTTAGGATCCATTAAAGACACCGGCATTTCGGGTTTGGATTTAGAATGTATGTTATAACTAGAAAGTTTCTTCCAAAGAGTTCTACTATCCGCAGATAGCAGCTCATGTTCAAAGAATGCCTTTTTCTCATTTCTAACTGCTTGCGTAGTGTAATTCCGTATTAATTTATAATAGTCCCAGTGTGACTGCTTTTTAGTTCGGTTAAATTTTTTCAATGCTTTATCCCGCAATCTCATCATTAACCTAATATTATCTGTCAACCAAGGAGCCGGTGGCCTGGTAAATCTGGAGATTTTATAGGGTGCATGTACATCAAATAGTTGGATTATTTTATCAGTAATAAAACTAACTTTATCATCGATATCAGCCATATCAAATATTTCATACAGGGTTAAAGACAACAAATCCGATTCAAATTGTTCCTTATTAAAGTACTTATACGAGCGATGTCTCTTAAAGCAGCAAACTGATTTCTTAAATTCAACTAACATGGAACAATACACAATTTGGTGATCTGATGAACCAAAGTCACAGGTACCACAAGAATTTACTATTCTGTTATCAGGTATTATAATTAAATCTAATTGCGTTGCCGTGTTATGCGTGATCCTGGTTGGTGAATCAACTACCTGCTTTAAATTGTAACTTTCAATTAGTGAACGCATTTTAACAGTGTCCCTAGCAGTTAAATCCAGCATATTAACATTAAAGTCTCCAGTACAGAACAGGTCATCACAGTCAACTATTAAAGTGGAAAGAGTGTTGTCAAAAACCTCCAGGAAATGATTAAGGTTTACGTCAGGAGGTCTGTAGGCTACACCGAAAACATATTTTTTGTTATTGATTTGAAGTCTGATCCATAGCTGTTCAATTAAGTCAGATGTGGGTACAATAGTGATCTCTAAAGAATTTAAGACTAAAAACGCTACCCCTCCCCCTCCTTTATAAAGTCTATCCTTACGTATTAAATTATAACCTGGAACTATAACGTTTTTATCCAATATACTATCCTTCAACCACGTTTCACTAATTGCTAATATTTCATACTCATTAAGCATAATATGATCTCTTAAATCATCTAAATTCTTAACTAGAGAGCGAATATTTATATGCGCAAATTTAAATTCTTCAACTTTCATTATTAAACTAACAAATAAATTCTAAATAAAAACAAAAATAAAATAAAATAGATACAAAACGAAAATATAAACTAAAGCGTTTTTCGTACGCCTCTGCAGATGGCTAACTAATAACCTTAAATAAAAACAAATCAAAAATAATTAAAATTGTTAAAAATATATTATTTAACAGTTAAAAGAAAAGCAATGTAAAGGATTACTAGTGAAGTAAGTGTGCAGTAGAGACAATTATTGCAGATAACAAAAATCACAATATAATAAATTAAATATAATGTTTATAGAAAAGAAAAATATAAACTAATTATCGACTGCAATGGCATTGCACGCAGCGATATCTTTCAGCGACACGATTTTATTTCCAATTTTCACCTTGACGGACCCATCTATTGTCCACACATTCCGATAGCCAAACCGATTACTAGCAAATTTTAATAGATCGTACCTTGTTTTCGTGAGATCCTCTTTAATAACTACTTTAGTCCCAACGAATTTTCTACGATTGCTAATTAAGAGGCTACGATGTTTATAACTCACAAATTTAATGATAACCGGTCGCACTTTTCCCTCCTGTATAGGACCTAAGCGATGGCATCTATCAATGTATTCCGGCTTTATGTCAATTCCAGCTTTTTTCTTGGCGATCTGGATGATCTGCTGTTCAAGGTCTTCATGTTTATCTTCCACCAACCCGAATATACGCAGACTATTCCTCCTCGTGTACTGTTCCAGAGTATCGATTTTTTCTTCATAATTTACGACCATAGTCGCAAGACGGTTATCGTACTCCCTTTTCATCTCTTGAAGTTGCTCATTCAAATTTTTTGACACTTTCTCAGCTATTTTATTAATGAATTGTTCATCACTCATTAACGAGGTGATTGTTTCTTTTATTATCTCTTTAATTTCTTGCCTATTCTCACGTGTTAACCCCATATTTAAATAAACTCTGCCTACAACAAGCTTCACAATTTCACTATTTATAACTTAAATAACAATAGTAACTTAGCAACACTGTTCTAAATTCAAATAATTATTATAGTATTAGAGTCACCACAGCAGAAAACGTACGAGCGTGCTTACTCCTCGGCATCCATCAACCAACTCACTAACGTACCTAAATAACTTAAAATATCTACTAAAAATAAACCTAAGACTGTACTTTCTGACAAAGAAAAGAAATTACATAAACGACTATTAGGTATATGAAAAGATTGAAATAAAGAAGAGTCCTAAACCTATTATAACTATAAAATTGACTTAGAACACTTTAACACAATTTACAAAAAATAAAAACAAACTTCCTTGACTCTTTTGATAATATTTTTACCTGTGGTATACACTAGGTGTTCTTTCTAAATACCTCGTATAATGTCTCAGTAGAACTAGGTTTTGGAATGTCCTGTATATATTATCTTTATTGGATAATTGCAAATATTTTAAATCAATTGTTTTCCTAGTTCACTTTGTCAAAGCAGGCATTTCAGTCTTAATACAACAATTAGTAATATCGTACCTCCATTTGTTTAAAATCAGGCACGTAGCTAGGATATTAGTATGAGCTGGGCCAGGGGCGGGCCAAAATATATTTGGGTTGGCATCCGATATTAAAAAAATAACTTGCGATATAACAGTTAGTTTGTAAATATGTTGAAACACAGTTTTATCATTGGCGATCCGTGGCATGAGGCAGATGACCTAACCTAAAAACATTAGTTTTTACGTTTGACATTAGCTGCGTTTTGACGGAACATTTGCGTTTGCACTTCCCCCAGGCCCCAGGATTGGACACCTATGTCCTGCCGACCCGTGTTATTGCTTTGTTTTATTTAGGTACTCATAGTTTTATAATACTACTGTGTCGTTTTAAGTCCGCCGTGAGGCAAGTGGATTTTCAGCCTCCAGCCATGGCACCGCATTATAATATTGTTGTTTCACTTCTGGAAACACCGTTTTCGACGCGAATACAGAATGAAAAATAAGAAAACATTCCTAGTGTACGGCTTACACCGAGAATAATGATACAAATTTCTAAACCCCATAATCGTCCATTTAAAACTAGTTGGTTTCAAACATGTCGATGTTTGTGTGCCAATTCATATAATGAAAATTTAGAAAAATTGTTTTGTTGGCCCTGCTTATTTTTCAAAAAATCCGCAACTGTATGGTCAAACGACGACTATTGTGATTTAAAGAATTTAAGAAGGAGTATAGCAAAACACGAGTGTTCAAAAGGGCAGATCAGTAATTCAGTTGCGCTTAAGCGATTCGAGTTCAATACTCCTCGATTTGCCGTTTGCGATGCACTGAAGGCAGCAGAAAATGTATATGTACAAATTATTCAATTTTATAGTCGGTCACAAAGATGCATAATAAAAATAAGTTCGGCTTCATCAAATTTACCGACCACGGATCGCCACTGAATTTTATAAATTTCTGACAAATCCAGAAACTGGATAGGTAAGGCCTTTAGTGGTTCGAGTTCAATTCCGTAAGGCACTGCGATAGGACGCACGCTATCAAAATTCAGAAACACTGCACTTTCGGGATGTACAGCGCTAGTTGAATTTATAATATCCTCTCATACTTGAAACTTAAAAATGATAACTATCCGTTAACAAAAGACCGTCTGCCGCCCCAAATAACGCGCGCAAAACTAACTTTGCTTAGTAAAATTTATGAAAGACGAAACCCTTTCCCAGCCTAAATATTAAGCATTTTCTTGGGGATTGGGTAAGATATTTACATTTTTCTGTTTTTAAACGTGTTTAAACACACAGGTTTATAAATTCCAAAATATAATATCGAGTTTTGACGTTTCTATTAACTTTCGTCTCACGTCTGGGCGCCAATAGGTTTAGCATTACAGATACTCCATTATAACACTAACTTTTTTATAAGAACTTGCGTATTAATGTGCATAATATAAATATACTTTTAAACTTAATGGCCCACCCGACCCCCCCCCCTTTAACTACGTGCCTGGTTTAAATAACAAAAATATAATTAGAGATAGAAATTATGCAATTTGAAATAGTTGATAAAAATATTTAATTAAATAAGGATAGTTGTTCACTAATAAAGTAAGTATAAGTACCTATTTAGGGTAGACAATGATGTATTGTGATGTAGGTATAATAGTGTGTAAAGCAATTTGCTAAATAAACTTGTAAAATTATAGTATAAATATAGTATAAAAATATGGTCGTTACTAGCTCCACGGCTAACGTGGATATAATTCTGACACAAAATCCACGGCATTGCGTCATTGTCAAGGGGTGACGTCATTAATTCGGCGACGCGAATACGAGCTGCACCTACTGCGCATGTCCTGCGACAACAAAATTATTCCATTATGAAAGTTTGAAACATTTTCATATTTTAAATTGATTTTTAGATACTACCAGAGTAAAGTTTCTCTAAGTCCGAGCGATTGATTTTGTTTGTAGTTAATAATTATTATCATTAGATTTCTCAGAAACAGACTTTTACGCCTTGGGAGTAGGCAACCAATCGTACGCACCTCTCTCCCTATAATCTTAGGAAGTTGAAATAATTTTCCAAGTCCCCAGACATGTGCCGAACGCAATGCCGTGGATTTTGTCTCAGAATTATATCTACGTTAGCCGTGGAGCTAGCAACGGCCTAAAAATATAGTAAAAAGGGCTCATTGTAGCATGAGCGTGCTCGTCGTCGTGCTCCAATGGAGCGAATGCTACAATGGCTCTTATTAAACTAGTATAATATAGTAAAGGCATCGAATGAACCGTTGCACGTTATGAATACGTCATTAGAAATTTGCTTTACATTACCAAGCCGAGAAGGCAAAAAACAATAAAATGTATTAAAAGGTGTATGTCATAGAAATGATATTTGTAGTCGCTATATTGGTAGAGTTTATTCCATTCTATTGTAACTGGCGAAAGAACGGTCAGAAACGGTAGTCACTTTTGCCGGTAACTCCAGCCTTGAGTGCTATTCTACTATATTCATTGGCCTACGCACCTGCAACGGTTGATCCGAACGAAATCCTGACTATATACCTATTATTTTTTTTACTTTGTGAAATTTATTTAACAAAGAATTGAATTTGTTAATGAACTTATTATCTAGGCAGTTTGGATTAAAACAACTGGTAACATTGGTACATTGCCGCAAGCTATTGTCAAAATTGAATGGTTATGATAAACTTTTTAAAAGAAATCTTTATTCTGTGAGTTGTTTTCTATAAAGCGTCGTTTGGGCCAATTTGATGGTGTAAAAATTATTTTTATTTTCGTTAAAATAAATTTTTATTTAAGTAAATTTTCATAACGAAAATTTGGAAATAAAATGTTTTCAAAACATTTAAAAAATATTTTTATGAAAATATTTTATTTTATTTCTACCTACCAACAAAAAAGTTTTTTCATAACGAAAAAGAATAATTTTTAATTTATTTAAAAAATATTTGTTTGCATCATAAAATAAATTTATTTTGTGAACGCAAAAATATTTTTTTAGAGTTAGTAGCTTCTACTATTTTCCAAGAGATGCCGCTGTCGTTCAATCACTTTTATTCTCAAGGATCCTCAAGGTGCATGGGAAAAGCTGGAACTTTAAGACTGGATTCAGAAATAACCCAGTTTAACTATTTAAAACGCGAGTCTTAAAGTTCCAGCTTTTCCCATGTACCTGGAGTATCCTTGAGAATGAAACTAATTCAACGACAGCGGCACCTCTTGGAGAAGAGTAGAAGCTACTAACTCTAAAAAAAATACTTTTGCGTTCACAAAATAAATTTATTTTATGATGCAAAAAAATATTTTTTAAATAAATTAAAAATTATTCTTTTTCGTTACGAACAAAATTATTACAATTAATAAAAAAAATATTTTCTGTTGGGAGAAATTTTTTCATAAAAATATTTTTTAAATGTTTTGAAAACATTTTATTTCCAAATTTTCGTTATGAAAAAAAATTATTTCCATTATTAACAAAAAACTTTTTTATCTTTTGAAAACATTTTATTTAAAAAATATATTTTTTGTTACATTACTGCAAAAACTTTTTTTTACTTAAATAAAAATTTATTTTTACGAAAATATTGGCCCAAACGGCGGCGCTTCATAGTTTTCATTATTCAGAATCAAATACATAAAAGTTCAAGTACCTACCTACTTATAATTTCTTGTTTATTTTAACCTCGTAGAATAGGAACTGCATGCCATTGATATTTGATGTTGATGTTTCTAATATGACATCTGAAGCAAATGCTTTAAAAACTAAAATTTTACCAAACTGTTTCACAATAGCTGCTACAATAGCTCCATTACCTAAACGCGAAGTAAAAAAAAATATTTACTTAAAATAAGGATAGTTTTTACTAACAGAGTAGGTAACCTGTGATCCACAACATTTTGTTTCGGAGTTGGCAGTGAAGGAGAAAGGTAGACACACCTACTAGTTATGTCCGAGTTAAATTATTTTATCTACAACTATTGTGTAATACTTCTATTAATTACTATACAATTTTTAACGGTTAATGACACTCATTACAGTTGTGAATTGAATAATAATGACACTACGATTGAATAATATTACTCAATCGTCCTGTCAAATTAAAATAAAACAAAAAAAATGTTTGATATTTAGGTACTATATAGAGTTATTGTTGAACTATTAGTTACTTGGTTTTATGTTAATAAAAATTAGATCTAGGTAGCTATGTTTGTCAATATTCGCAATGAAAATGATCTGAAGTTTATCTATTTATTTTTGCAATTTTATTATGACGAAATAACTTACGTGTAATTTGTGCAACACTCTCTGACAGAACCGAGAAACAAAACTAAAAACATTGTTTTCAGGTATGATGACTTGTTTTATTTAAATTTTTGAACTTTTAAATTTGCTTTGTTATTTAAATTGTTGTAGATAAAGTATAGTATTCGACTTGCGTATAATGGCTATTACCCACTCACTTTCGGCTCAAATTTCATCTTCGTGGGTAATAGCCATCATTATATGCTCGTTGAATAATATACTATTAAAAATACTTCATGCAAACTGTCAATCATTAATTTGTCAAACTGACAAGAAGAGCGTATTTTTTCAAATTATTATTTAACAAGTACTATTTATTTTTCTCCCAACAACGTATTTTATTTGTAATGTGTAAAAAATATCCCTGACGCATGTCAACACAGGATAACCTAACCTAAAGTGTAAAGTCAGTAATTTATAATAGTTCAAATGACCTGCAGTAAACATACTAAACACCCCTATTCTGTCAAAAAACCGTTCATGAGCGGTTCGTTAGCTACCGGCGATCGTTAGCGACTCCCCTACCGATCATTTCAACGATCAGCCTACGAAAGCTATTCTGTAAACGGTCTCGTTCACGACTTAACCTTGCGTCGACCTCGTTGCGTAGCAAATATGTACTTGGCTACAGAAAAATGTTTGCGCATGCTTTAACTACAAAATTTTACCCGGCAAATACATTTTTTGGATTTGCCAGTTGCAATTTACTACCGACGGCATTAACACAAGTGTTTAGTTCCAATTACCTGTCTACTGGATTTTCTTCTAATTTAGAATATTACATTAAAAGGCATGAAAGTGGCGTTTTACAAGACGAGAAAGCTTAGAGTAAATCATTCCTTTGCATGCACAAATAATATTGTTATAACAGATCATGAAAAACATTAACTGATCCAAATAATATGATCCTGGTGTCCACTCTTAAAGAGGAACATAATTTACTATGCGTCAATAAAAAGTAGTTTAAAATTAGTATTTAAAAATAGAAATTCCATTATTAATATTATTCAATATGCAGTTAAATTAATTTTACATTTCAATTGATATTATTACCTTTCCTGGAAGTTGAAATTAGTGAGGAAGAATTAGCAAAAACATTCAATACAAGGTTAAGTTTTTATGTTGGCGTTTAAGGGTGGACATTCGGTAGATATACATATTTCTTATAATCCTGTTAGAGCCTTTTTACAAGTCAGAGAATTACTCCGAAAATTATTGTGAAAATTACTCTGAAAATTTTCAACAATAATAATTATTTGACGTGTAACACAGCATTTTACTCGCAAAGTTATTGCGAAAGTTATTACCGTTATTAATTTTGCGAGTAAAATACTGTATTACACGTCAAATAATTATTATTGTTGAAAATTTTCAGAGTAATTTTCACAATAATTTTTGGAGTAATTCTCTGACGTGTAAAAGGGCTCTTACGTTACTTGCCATCTTTCTAATTCATCTAAAAATATTTGTAAATTATTATGAGCCATGCTCAAGCCGAAAACAAATATAATTCTTATAAAAATAATATTTTAAAAACACACAAACACTAAAATAACTTTTGGAAAAGTGAATCGTAAAAGCTGAACGTGAGCAGCGCAGACGCCGTTCACTTAACGAGATATTTCAACCGTTACAACCGTTGGTGATCGATGGCGGGAGTTACAGAATAACTTTAGAGCGAAAAATCGTTGAACACATCGGTAACCGCTGCCGAACGAGTCGCTAACGAGTCGTTAGGGCTTACAGAATAGGGGTGTAAGACCCGGTATTACAATCTCGTTTAAAGCACAGCGTCCTGGTTAAACTTCAGAATACAAAGGGAAATCTTGGGAAAATCCGGAGTTCAACTCTTAAACTGAGATAGTAATACCGGGCCTTAGTAGGACAAGACATAGGTACCTACGTGATTTATCTCACAGTCAACTAAGAAAACAAATTTTGTGGCTCACACCTTACTACATAGTTAGGGTAGACAATGAAGTATGTGTATATGTGTATTGTGATGTACAGTAGTGTGTAAAGTAATTATTATGCTAAATAAACTTGTTATTATTGTTATAAATATTTGTTTAATAGAATCATTTTATTATCAGTAATCCTTATCACAGTTTGTAGCAAGTCAATACTTGGTGATATTAATTTCGTAATGAAAATGAAGTTTTTGTTTTATCCCACCACAATATAAGTTTTTTAAAATACCTAGGTACATTTAACTTTTAACAAAAATAAATTAAATATTTTAGAAGCTTTTGAAATATATAAACACACAAAAAACAACATACTTTTAATGAATGAGCAAATTGAACTCTTAGATTCTCCTTTATTGAAAATTTTGGAAGATATCTTTTTAAAAACACTGATAAGCGACTGACCTCCTACGGGTTGACTGGGGTCAGCTGCTTCACGCAGTGTTAAAATAATGGAATCAAGCAGTAACTATATAAATCATTTTGCATTTGTTATTAAATATCTTATATGCTTTTGAGTTTTGACAATGGCACATTGATGCCGAAATACGTATAAGGTAAATAAATCTTATTATTTCCCGTTAAAATCGAAATTTTATTTAATATTTATTATTTATATATTTACTTGAAGCCATTACATGGTACCAAGGGACAAAGGAGCACATGTCTGCAGCAAAAAAATGGAAATCTCATTTTTTTGAATCATAGTAGGTATAAATTTTAATTAAATTTTAAAATATCCTTATCCAATATATAACATTAGCAATTTACATCTTTGAAATAATCAGTGTTGGAGAAGCTCCTCTTTTTATGAACTTTTAAAAAGTTCAGTTCATTCTCTGAAAATGTTCTCGAGTTTATAGATTTTCTTTAAAAGTTAAAGTTCGCAAAAAAAGATTTAAGTTCTTTTAAATCCAATCAAATCTCAGTTACATGTAGAAAACGAAATGCAAAAATATATCTAATTTATTTAATAGGTAGCATATTTACAAGTTAATAAATTTAGAATCACCCTGTTTCAATTTCTTTTGGGAAACAAAAGAAACAATAACAAAATAGAAATCTTACCTTCATATGCCTTCGTAAATTGGAATTTGAAGATTTGCTGCTCGATATATTCGTTTTAACTCGTAAGCACAATTTACATGATATTTTAAATATATTATATTACGGCATTCACTTATATTTTTTTATTCTAAAATGAAGAAGGGTTTAAAATTAGACCACGGGAGAACATTATTTATTACGTACTTCAATTTTCGAAAACGACATGTTTAATAATTTCATACAAAATAAAACAAAAACAGAGACCGCTTTGAACACTGAACAGAATAGAGCACACCGTAAACTGAGAAGAAAACTAAACCAAAATAATTTGAAAGCAAAACTCGCCCCACTACAGAAAGAGGGTTACAGAAACCAACCATTAAAATCATTAACAATCTTGGGTATTGCCCTATTCCCAGTGTAAATACTAGTTTCTAATTCTATGAAGAATTCAGAATAATACCCAACACTCTATAGGGTTAAAGAAAACCTTTCTCAGAAGACAGAAGTGTAGGTAAGTAAAGTATTAACTATTGTACTTTAATCCCCTCAATCTTAATATAATAAACAATAACAAGAAAGGATTAGGCTCAGGTGGTGAATAGGGTATTAGTCATTCAAGTTTCTTAGCTGGTTGTTATTAGTTACTGGAAAATTCCGTGGAAATATTACCTATATCTTGAAATTTTATTTTAGCAGAAAATACCACTACAAGTATTTATGACATGAACTTGAACTTTTTAGATTAAAAGTTCTCGAAAATTTGATATTTATTTATTTTATTTAATATTTATTATTTATGTAATTAAGTATGACATTCCAATAAATATTATGTAAACTATATTTGTAATAATTTTAAAAAAATTTAAAGACAAAATACTACATGTAATTTTTAATTAAATTAGATTGTCTCACTAATATTTTTAAATAATTAAATTTATCTCATTGATATTTTTAAATAATTAAAATTATGTAAAGGATACTATTTATTCAGATAATTTTAAGCAATTCTGTGGTTACACGAATGAAAATTATCTTAACGATATTTTTAAATAATTAAAATTATCTCAACGATACTTTTAAATAACTCGAAACATCTAAATCGATCTAAACGTTATTTTCAATTAATAAAAAATATCGTTAAGTTAATTTTAATTCTGGAATTTAAAGACGCTTTTAAAAAAAACAACAAGAACAATAATTATGCTGAAGAAGCTTTTTAAAAAAAAGCGAAACGTCTTAACATTATATTCTACGATTAAAATTATCTTGATACATGGAATCATAATTTTTTTTAATTAGTAACAATTTTTTTAATCACCATTTTCATATTCCATTTTAACTGGCTGCATACTACCATTTAGTAATTAATTACTTATTAACAGCCGTTTTTTCTTAAAAGAGTTTATGAACTCTTATTTCAGATAGGTAATTTGAATTACAATAAAAAATAAAACGGCGTGCCATAATTTTCTTAAAACAAGATTTTATAAATTTACGCGGTTTTAAAATATCCGATTCGTTTGGACTCAATCGAACAATAATTGCTACGAGAGATATTGTATTAAAGTAAATTGTCGCAAGCTACGCAGTTTGCTGACCCAACCTGCACGGCGGCCGTAATTTTAGTGATCGTGGGGGAATCCCGTACTTTTCAATAAACATCTTTTAATGTAGAACATCAATGCACCTAGGTAGTAATTTGGTTTTTGAAGTTCAATACTAAATCTACATGTAACAACCAATTACTTAAATTATTGTAAAAAACTAGAGCCATTTTTCTGCAATAGTACCTATTTCGATTATGGGGTTCTGGTCTTCTGGATGACTTTAAGACCCACGGAGATGAGTTTTGAAAAAATCAGGGAATATAGCCCTGTTAGCCTCCTTTCGAAAATTGTGTTAGTCTCGGTGTTAGTAGTATTTCTATAGTACAGCGAATTTCCGGTGTCTGGAAAAATACCCCTGGAAAAAATACCCCCGGAAAGAATACCCCCGGTATAAATTTAACATGGAGTTGTATTAAAATGTAAGTTAAAGTTTCAAATAAAGGATGTTTAATACTACTCATATTATGCGACTGTCGCATTATAATACCCCAAAATAGAATATAACGTATTGTGTCCATGATTACGAAAGACTACTGGACACAAACTACAATTCTGGTATATATAGGCAAATCTTATCGACTTTCTTAGAAAAATGCAATTACTTTCTTTCTTATCACAAAAAGAACTTAAAATTACCAATTAGAAACCCCCTCACTTAGTTCCCGAATTATTTGAAAGAAATAACTTAAATGATTATATTCATAATTAGTAGGTAATTGCTTTCATTTTTGGGATCTTAGTGCCTGAATAATTTACTTTAAGTACCTATCTTAGGGCAAGTTCTGTAAATTACCTACATATGCTAATAGGGTTGATAAATTTTAAGAAATTAACTAAGTAAAAGTAAAATATTATATTTCAGTAATTAATAAGAAAATAAATGAATCACACGTTATATTCTATTTTGGGGTATTATAATGAGACAGTCGCATAATATGAGTAGTATTAAACATCCTTTATTTGAAACTTTAACTTACATTTTAATACAACTCCATGTTAAATTTATACCGGGGGTATTCTTTCCGGGGGTATTTTCTCCGGGGTATTTTTTCCGGGGGTATTTTTTCCGGGGTATTTTTTCCGGGGGTATTTTTTCCTAGATTCGAATTTCCGTGGGTCCTAAAGTCATCCGAACCCCAATTATGCAAAATCATTGCCAAAATTGTATTTCTGGAACAACAGTAAACCTATCTACGTCATGAAATATATTTAATTTACGTTTACCTTGCAAGTCAATTCTCTTTCTTCTGATGTAGTGGTTTTAGTTTGACACGCAAAAATTCTCTTTAATCGTTGACCGTAACTTAATATGGTTCATTAACAAACGAGGAAATGCACAGAACACAGAACTAAACCGTTGACGAACGTACTAATGTTTTAAAATCGATTTCTTAATTACAAGACCCGAAGAAAAACTACTGTAACTTTGAGGTTTAATAAAACACGTGCTGACTTATCGTACCATTCAGAATACCAACCATTCAAGAAGTCATCGCAGTGTTGCCAACTCATTATAGTTGAAATTCTCACAACAGGTTAATAAAACACCGTTGCTAGCTCCACGACAGACGTGGATATAATTCTGACACAAAATTCACGGCCTTGTCATGGGGTGACGTTTATGGGCATGTCTGCGGACTTGGAAAATTATTTCAGCTTCCAGCTTCTTGAGAGTGGTGTACGATTGGTTGCTTACTCCAAAGGCGTAAAAGCCTGTTTCTGAGAAATCTAATGATAATTGATAATAGTTATTAATTACAAACAAAATCAATCGCTGGGATTTAGAGAAGAATTAAAACTTTACTCTAGTATTTTTTATTTTTCATATTCAACTTGCAAATTAATTAAAAATCAGTTTAAAATATGAAAATGTTTGAAAGTCCCCGGACATGCGCAGTAGGTGCAGCTCGTATTCGCGTCGCCGAATTAATGACGTCACCCCTTGACAATGACGTAATGCCGTGGATTTTGTGTCAGAATTATATCCACGTCTGTCGTGGAGCTAGCAACGGCGTTAATAAAATTCTCTTCTGACGGTAGAAATTCCCACGAACTGTAATTTTCGAAAATTGCCAAATTGAGATTCTTCGGTACTCGAATTTTAAACTGCCATATAACACTCCGAGAAAGTTCTCATGTTAAAAATACCGTAACACCATACTACCTAACTAAGGGCCGATTTTACAATACTATACCTTACTTACTTACACCTTCCCACTTAATTTAAAATATTTGATTTTTGATAACTGAACAACTATCCTCACACACGCAACTTAGAAAACAAAACTCGCAAAATGATAAGCAGTCAGTAGTATTCATGCGGCCGCCATAACAAAACGATAACAAAAACATAGATTGATACATCTTTGTGGGTACCACCATACCACGTGCTTGTCTTGTCGTTTTTTTGTGGAACGAATGTAAATATAAAAAATACTATCAAATATGAAAATTCCCACGAATACTGACTTTTGGTATAAAAATTCCCTCGTTCCCTTTCAGGTTGAATTTTCCCACGAAAAGGAAATATTCCCACGAGTTGGCAACACCGAGTCATCGACAATAATATTGAAGAACCAATTGCCCATCCACCGGGAAACCGGGAAACAAGCAGATAGCGGTAGCGCCTGCAGGTACCCAACAGCTTAGCGTGTATATTCACAAGTCCACTGGGTGTGTGAAAAATAATTCTCAAACTGCAACTAACCTAAAGTCAGTGGGGCGTCCCAGTGGACTTGTGAATACAGAAACTAAGTTGCTGGGTCACTGAAGGGCTGTCGGTATCCGCTTTTTACCGGGAACCATTTGCGTGTGTCGTGCGACGGAAGGGTATAGGCACGTAGCAATGTTGTGACTTCTCTGATATTCCAACCATAATTTCATATTTTAAGATTGTCACTCATATAAAAAAATTAAAAAAAGATGACAGCAAAACACGCCATAGATTTTATTCGTTTTTATAAAAATGAAGTAAATGCCGATTTAGTAAAGGAAATTTCTGCATTAAAGGACTTGCTATTAAATGATTAGAGTATTTAATTAATTGTGCACAAGATTTATTACAATTCATTCGTACGCACCCACAGACAAACATATTTTTAAAAATGATAAGTTCGTATAAAAAAATACTCAAAACCGCGTTTTCCTTAAATAACCGAAGTTGAAATAATAATAATAATAATAATGCAATGATTTATTTAGCTTAAATAGCTATACCATATTACCTACCTACATTTAACATTTGCTTATTTCATATTTTATTTCTAATTTATAATACAATATCCAACTTATACGTTTTGTACAATTTCTCTTATCTTATTTTTAAAACTACTTATTACATCTATAATTTGCATCCATCATCAGGATCATAGCTTTAGTTTTGTTAGTATTTAACTTTAATTTGTTTACTGTAAGCCACTCATCTACATCTTCCAATTCTTTATTTAATAGATTTATTGTTTCATTTACATCTGGTCCTTCTATAAATAGTATTGTGTCGTCCGCAAATATGTGAAATTTACATGATTTTAGTATGTTTCCTATATCATTGATGTACAGTATAAAAAGTAAAGGACCTAACACACTGCCTTGTGGTACCCCTACATCTATACTTTTTTCATCAGAGTAAGTTTCATCAGTGGCGGCTCGTGGGTAACAACAGTGGGAGAGCGATAACAAAACAATACTCACTTTTTAAGTGATAAGTTTTAGAAACAAAATTCATTCGCCTTTGCTTTTGGCCCACAAAATGTTCCATAACTAACTGATTAAAGTTATTTGTATTTTGTACGAATTGTTTTTCGATGGAGCACATACCTAATCTGTCTTCTATCTTGTTTCATCGTATTTCTTGTAAATACACCAGTCACTCGTACGAGAGTCCATTAACAGGCATGAGAAACAAAAAAACATGTTTGCAATATTACACCCGCACAACCACGGCGCGACTTCATACATTTTTTTTATTGAATTTCCTAACGTAAGACTTTCCCTGTTTAACGTTCGTTAATTTGTTCAATAATTAACTCGGGTCGCGGTGGATAAATTTCCTTAATTTCTAATTTATTTTCAATTTTCAATGTTTTTTGTATTTTAAGGGACAAAATATGTGCGACCGAATTCATTTTAACTAAGATTTTAATGTTCTCCTGAGGAGCAAACGAAATCAAACTATTTTGTACTTAGCCGGCAAATTCCAGCTGGACGTGAGTAAATCTCTGCTGCCCCCGTCTGTAAGGCGATATTTCGGTCCATAGAATGTAGAGGGGATAATTAAGTTAAATTTGTTTATTTGTTGTGTCGATTTGTAAAGGAAACAGTATCCTTTTGCATTTGAAGAATCAGCAAAAAGGGCGAAGGCGTATGTGGCCTCCCAGAGTTTTATTGGGCGTATTTGCTACTGTCGCGGTCGTTTCAAAAACGTAGTTTCTCCAAGAATTATTTTTATTTATTTATTAAAACAATTTTTGGTCACAAATGGCAGGGAGGGCGTCGCCCACAGGGCCTCCCGCACCAGCCGCCCCTGAGTTTCATTACACTTAACTCTCTGTCTTCTGTTGTCAAGATAGTTGTTTAACCATTTTAGAACTGTACCATCTATATGGTATTAATTAATCGGCTCCTATCTATTGTTTCGAATGCTCTTTTTAAATCTAAAAATACAACAATCACTGTCGAGTTTTTGTCAATTGCATTTTGCCATTCGTTTAATAGATAGTGAAAAGCTGTTTCACAATTATAACCCCTTCTAAAACCCGACTGATACTTAGTTAAGATGTTATTTTCTAAAACATAGTCAATTATTTGTAGGTAAACTACTTTTTCCAAGATTTTCTCTATAGCTGGTAGCATGTTTATTGGCCGAAACTCCTCTGCTCTTAGAGTGTTTTTAACATTCCGATTAGGTACTACAGTAGATACTTTTAGTTTTTTAGGAATGTAACCCGTCTCTAACGAGGTATTTATTATATTTATTAGCATACCTGCAAGTACATCAAACTGTTCTTTTATTACCTCAATATTTAACTCGTCTGGACTATTTTTACTTGCCATTTCATGGACTATTTTTTTTATATCATTAATTTCTAGTATTTTGAAATCGTTTATTTTTCTATTCATACTTTGGAGAGGAAAATATTGTTGTGATGGTGTAATTGAACTTATAATATTATGTATACTATTAATAATGAGACCGAAATCGTAACTTGCTCTATACTCCGTGCGCAGTAAGGGTAAGTAAAACAATATATTTCCTCCATACGAATAAAATTGACGAAAGATGTCAGATAGGTAACACAATGAAATTATTAAAATCTGAAAATCCCTAAAACTGTAATGCAATTCGAAAATAATATCGGGGAGAGTTTGAATACTGATCCCTACCCCTAAACCGCCTTGAGAAAATATAAATCGCACCCAACCCCTGAATCCGCGCCTGTCTTTTAAAAGCTGTGACCAACCGTGTGACACCATGGAATTTATTCATCTAAATTCTAAGTAAAGATACAGCCCAACAATTAGTAGGTACGCTACGTTACGGTAATGGAATATTCCACAGAGAGAGAAAGAGACAGTTTTCGATGATAAAAAAATTAATACTGCCACGAAGGGAAATTGTTCTACATACGCTTCCGGACTTAAATCAATTTGAATTTAAAAATAAATTGTTATTTATTTTTTTTTATAATTTTTTTTCCCCGAATTTATAAAATTAACGGCTTAATTTTTAAAAAGCGTTATTTTACATGATTTTCTTGGAAAATATAATAATTTCTAAAAATGTTTAACATCAGTTCAAATTAGTAAGTACAATAAATTGCAGTGTAAATTGAATAGAACATGCAGGAAGCTCAACTCATGTTGTCATAATCTTTTTTTGAAATTTTTATAAACATTAGAGATATTTCTATATAATTTTATTGATTCATTGTTCGTAGTAATTTAAAGAACAGGCTACTCGACTGTATTTAAATAATATTAACGGAAAATCGATGGAATGGGCCATGGGGGTTGTCTACTCCTTGAAAAGTCAATTTAAAATTGTGGAATCGCTTGTATGGTGCCATAATTTTAGACGGTGCCAGAGTTCAGGTTGTATGCACGCACAAAATGCCATAAATATGGGGAAACATACACACACACACCACCCACACACAAACACAACCAACCCATCCCCCACACAGATTCCGTGAAAATTTCAATTTCGAAAATTTTCATAATATCAATACTTCCCATATCTACCCGTGGTGGTATGGGAAAGTTAAAATAATAATAAAATATTTATTATGTAAACTTTCACAAGATATCGTAAATTGTTTTACAAGTTCAGGAAAGTGAGGGTTTTCCAGGCAGTATTTTAAATGTTTAACTTTTACTAGCAAGCGCAGATGAAGAGACTGGATAATTTGTTTTTAAAGTTTTATTATTCTACTAACTTTGGTTTAGTTTTGAATTTTCAAAAAAGTTCTTACTCGCAATTTTTGCTTATTACTGGGTGTCCAAAAGGGTGATTTATTATAAATTACAAAGACCCTTTAATATATTTAAAACCACCATATGATGTTCAATAAATAACCTTTAGTTTTTAGTTTAGGAAGAAACTTTTTACTATAAACTTGTTTTATTTAAGAAATATGAGGAAAATGAAAATTTGCAATTCAGTACAGATTAGAGAAAAGTATTGTCTATTTATGCTTTAATTTAATAATTTATTTTTTATTTAATTAAATAATCATATTTAAAACTTAATTTGTTTAAGGACTATAAGTACCCCGTAAATAATAACTGATTTAAAATAATTATAACTAGATTGTTTTTAATTTTGAAATAATTATTCTTTACCGTTGTAGTTTATTTGCATTTTTTATAGGTACTTTTGAAAAAGAAATTTCTTGTTTTGGTTACGAAAATAAATTTTTTCTACTTTACTATGATACTAAACAACATTCAGATTTCAAATTTTGCATACCTGTTGCATAAACCCTTGTCCGGGGTATGACAAAATTTGTCTCTTATTAGTATTTAAAAAATAAATAGTTAAATGGTAAAATGCAACAATAAACGTATTAAGTCAATAATGATCTGTTGGAATAAGCTATAATTTTGTCTGACCCTGCGGGGATCACTTTTACATCGGCTCACATCAAGTATTCATAGAACTTGAGAAAAGTAAAAAAAATGTTCTTTGTTTTAAATCATACTATTGGCACAGTCAAAACGGCACGAGTGAGAGAGAAAGAGGGGAAGAAAGAGATAGAGAGCTGTGGCCAAGCAGGTATAATCCGAAAAGAGTCGATGCTAATCGCACTATTGTTACCACTCTGATCCTGTTACAGCATACCTGACGTAAATATTCTGGAAACTTTTACTATTTCGCAGATCAAGAGCTCGTTTCATTGCAGCAAAGCAATCATGTTGAATTACCGATTCGTTAAAATTACGTAGGTATGATCTCTTTGTTTTTGTTGTGAAAGAAATTTTTATAAGTAGATAGTAGATACACGTTGGAAAAAGATCAATGGCATTGATAGTTATTAGTTACCTATTGACATTTTCAGATTATTATAAATGTCGAATGTTGAAGAAATATTTTTATGTGCCATTGAGAATCTCAAAATAATAAAAAGAACGAAATGAAGTGATAAATGTCCTTTCAGACCAAGAGGTGCAAGTGTGAAGCTGTCATTTTCCAACACTTTCCAGCAAGGAAGGACGTATTTTCAAACTTCATACATATTACAGTCACATTACTATGATGATTGCGAATAAATACATTTTCCAAATTATGCTGCATTGCGTATCTATCTCCTTTTCTCTGCAACACGACAACGACTCGTTTTCCTTCCTCTAAATATTACTCTACCGAAAATATCTTTTGTTGGAATTCATTTCTTACAATTTCTTTGAGCGGATTATTTGAGGGAACAACCCACGACTCCAAAAGGGTTAGCTTCAGATCGGTGTAATTCTGGTTAGTATATCTTGAAGTTCTGGGTACTTACCAGCTTGTAGATTTTGGTGGCACGGGAGCCATAGTCTGGCAGTCTGGCATGCACATTCACCTGATCTAAGCCTGCTGGGGTACTAATTTCATACAAAAAGCAATCTTAAAATATTAACTTTAAAATCAAAATTTGTGTTACATTATACCGTTTGCGTACTCAACAAATTGCATATAGCAATGGATATAACACTTATGAGGCGCCGTTTGGGAAATAAATAGAAAATTAATATATATTATTTCTCTCAATACATATTTAAAATGTTTACATATATTTAAAATATTTATATATTTTTTTAAATTTCTAGATATACCTACATAAAACTATTGAGGTATAAAATATGTAAATAAAAATGGTTTTAAATATATTATAAAGTTATAGATATATAAATATGTTTTAATTACTTAGATATATAAAAATATTTTGAATATACAAAATATTTATATCTATGTATATGGAAGTTTTAGAAATATATGTATACCTAAATTCACGTTGTATGCGTGAATATAAAATGTGTTTGATATACAAAACTCTTTGATACAAAAGTTCCCCTTCTCCATCACCTGCGTATTCGAAGTATAATGTAATAGCATTTATCATGGCTGCCAACAGCTGACTCCAGGGCCGTAGCCAGGGGGGCGCCGCGGCAGGCTCAGCCCCCCGACCTGGAGATTTCTCAGACGCCCTGACATTGAAAAAATAATATTAATGAAACATTTTTTAAATTTTAAAAGGATTCTCAAAATTTTCAACTTTCCCTCAAAAATGGTTAACTAAACCAGGCCACTTTTTTATATGTATACGCATCTACCTCTACTTTTAAATATCTAATTTAAAACAGTTTGGCCTTGGAAGACTAGTGTATTTGCAAACAAGTCGATATTTCGCTCCAAAAATTGGTTTTTCTATGTTAATTTCTACTAAAGATAAATAAAAATATGTTTTATGAAACATGATTTTTTGGTTTTAGATAATTAAGTTTCTCTAAAATTTCTGAAGTTCTCCTTCTCTTAAATAGAGGCCGCATCCCTTTTAAAAAAAAAACCTTTCGCCTGTGGCATATTTGCGTAGCTCATGCTATACGCTCGCTCATACATTATAATATTAAAAAGTGGAGGTGCAAACCTCCCCTGGACTTTCCCATACTAAAAATAAACATTCGTTTTTGGTATTCAACAGCAGTGGGGTATTTACAGGGGGGGCTTGGGGGGCCCGGGCCCCCCCTATTAGCTTCACAAATAATATAGATAATAGACACGATCATTGACTGAATCGTACAATATACAATAATTGGTCCTAAGTAAAATAAAAAGAATAATATTATGGTCGAGGATTAACGCTAGACCGATTTTATCATCGAGTGCAGATATATCATCAATCCGCCCCACCCTCACAATCACGCGATAAGTGTTAATTGCTGCGGTTTATGCTTACTTTGTGCGTTTTGCCTATGCCAAGTTTATGCCAGTGCAGTGGTAAACCAGATGAATAACAGATTTGTCGTCATGTCTGAAAAAAGGAGAAAGAACTCCAGTATACTCGACTTCTCAAAAAAGTCAAAAACTAATGGTAAGTAAAACGCTTCCCCACCCCCCTACAATTCGATTTTATTATGATGCAATGCGTTTTAATTTATATAGAAAATGATGCCGCTAATATTAACGCTCCTGACGCGTCACCGTCTGGATCTCTCTTGTAAATTTTTTGCTACACGTTAAATAATATATACATACTTACTAAAATGAAAAACATAATTACTATACATGTTCCAAGCCCCCCCTAGTCGTTATTCCTAAATACGCCACTGTTCAACAGTATTGTTCGCCACAACCGATAAACTAAACTTGAAAATTAGTATATGGAAAATTAACAGAAGTGCCGATTGTGTTCATCTGCGCATGTGTGATTATTTATATTCATAGGCTGCTAGGATGCTAGGATTAGCCGGCGACAAGGAATTCCCGTCCCGCGCATGTCACTTGAACATATCGGCACTTACAAATTTCAGCCTACACTGTTTTAAAGTTCAAAATTCACGAATTTCTCATTAACCGTACATTTTAGCCATAGGAATATCTTATACTATGTGATAGATAATTCAATTTTGCATTCAATTATATAATAATATATAGGGTGTTTCATTTAAAATAACAAAGTTGCTTATTGTACTGTGAAAACCAAACACCCTGTATACGTGATATAAATTTAGAAAAATTCAAATCTATATACTGAACAACTTTTGTATTTAAACTTCTTTCATATTTTGACTAATAAAGGCGCTATAGGAGCATTAATTTCCGATTTTCAAAATCTCGTAGAGGGCGCCACAGTGGAATTCTGGCGTTCATCAAAAAACAAAAATGTAGCTAATACCAAGCTGCATAAGTGTAGAAAATTTAAACAAAATCCTTAGAGCAGTTTTTTTGTAATAATTTTTCAAAAATTTCAAAATTTTTGGAAGAGCGCCGTTGCTACCGTTTTTGGATTTAGTAAATGATTCTTTTTCTTGGTATAGTACAGCCAAAGGGCTTTCAAACGAGTTGTTGCGGAACCTGATCAGATAACTGGTTTCTGAGTTATGGGGCGTTAAAGTCGAAATTTTGAAAAATTCATAGCAACCGCCATTTTGAAGTTAGAGAGTCCGGTAAAAAACTGTTTTCCTTGAATTATGCCCTTCTTTCATATCCCCTACTCAGATTTTCAAAATTCCGCTCCTGAAAAAAATGATACCAAAAAAACATGTCTAACTTCCGCTTCCGGTTTCGGATTTTTTTGAAAAGCTTATTTTGTCGATGAATTTTCGATATACCCCTTCATTTAAAATTTCATCAAAATCGGTTTACTAGTTTTTGCGTTAGAGGCGTTACATACACACACACCCACCCACCCACAGACAGACATTTTTTCTAGACCACTTTTTTAGGCTCCTGGGGGTCCAAAACACCCATTTCCGGGAAAATCTCGATTTCGAAAATTTTCATGATATCAATACTTCCCTATACCAGTAGTGGTATGGGAAAGTAAAAAAATAGGTAATATAAAAGTCAGGCCCCCCAAAAATTTTGTTAGCCTCCTCTAGGGTTTCGTCCTGGCTATGGGGCGCTGCTGGCTGACTCGTGAGTGTTGAGTGACCTATGTTTAATTAAATGTGAATTTCCGATTAATAACCACAACATAGCTAGTTAAAATAGCAAACCGACAACAAAAAGGTAAGGTACCTATCTAATAATAATATCGTATAGGTACTAGTTAACTAATTATTGACGCCAGTATGCGAATAACCGATGCCTACCTAGCACTGAGCTTGTAACTGTAACATTTAATATCTTAAAATATAGCAGTGCTAAATAAAAAGTTGCATTTAGTTTAATAAGTATTGGCTGAATAAAATAAATGTAATGTTGTTTGAGAATTAAGGCAACTATTTAAATTATAACAAAAATTCATAAAATTAAATTATATATTTCCGTAGTTTTAACTACCTTCCTCAGTAATAAAAATATAATAAAAATTTTAACTAATCAGATTTTGTTAGATGGATTGTACTAAAATATAATAGAAAAATAAAGATTAGAACAAGTGAAAGAAAAATCCTCTCAAATATTTTTATAGATATTTTAAGATATTGTAATATGTTACAGTTACAAGCTCAATGCTAGGTAGGCATCGGTTATTCGCATACTGGCGTCAATTAGATAACTAGTATACGATATTATTATTAGGTAGGTACCTTACCTTTTTGTTCTCGGTTTGCTATTATAACATAGGTCACTCAACACTCACGAGTCAGCTGTTGGCAGCCATGATAAATGCTATTACATTATACTTCGAATACGCAGGTGATGGAGAAGGGGAACTTTTGTATCAAAGAGTTTTGTATAGTATATCAAACACATTTTATATTCACGCATACAACGTGAATTTATACATATATTTCTAAAACTTCCATATACATATAAATATTTTGTATATTGAAAATATTTTTATATAAGTAATTAAAACATATTTATATATATTCTATAAATTTATAATACCTATATTTAAAACCATTTTTATTTACATAACTCAATATTTTTATGTATATCTAGAAATTTAACAAGTGGAGGTGCAAACCTCCCCTGGACTTTCCCATACTAAAAATAAACATTCGTTTTTGGTATTCAACAGTACCTATAGTTCGCAACAACCGATAAACTAAAATTGAAAATTAACACAAGTGCCGATTGTGTTCATCTGCGCATGTGTGATTATTTATATTCATAGGCTGCTAGGATTAGCGGGCGACAAGGAATGCCCGTCCCGCGCATGGTCACTTGAACATATCGGCACTTACAAATTTCACCCTACACTGTTTTAAAGTTCAAAATTCACGAATTTCTCATCAACCGTACATTTTAGCCATATGAATACATTATACTATATAATAGACAATTAAATTCTGCATTCAATTATATAATAATATACAGAGTGTTTCATTTAAAATAACAACGTTGCTTATTGTACTGTGAAAAGCAAACGCCCTGTATACGTGATATACATGTAAGAAAATGCAGAATTATATAGTAAATAACTTTTATATTTAAACTTCTTTCATATTTGGACTAATAAAGGCGCTATAGGAGCATCAATTTCCGATTTTCAAAATCTCGTAGAGGGCGCCACAGTGGAATTCTGGCATTCATTAAAAAATAAAAATGTAGCTAATACCAAGCTGCATACGTATAGAAAATTTAAACAAATTCCGTAGACCAGTTTTTTTGTAATAATTTTTCAAAAATTTCAAAATTTTTGGAAGAGCGCCGTTGCGACCGTTTTTGGATTTGGTGAATAATTTTTTTTCTTGGTGTAGTACAGCCAAAGGGCTTCCAAATAAGTTGTTGCGGAACCTGATCAGATAACTGGTTTTTGAGTTACGGGGCGTTAAAGTCTAAATTTTGAAAAATTCATAGCGACCGCCATTTTGAAGTTAGAGAGTCCGGTAAAAAACTGTTTTCCTTGAATTATGCCCTTCTTTCATATACCCTACTCAGATTTTCAAAATTCCGCTTCTAAAAAAAATGATACCAAAAAAACATGTCTAACTTCCACGTCCGGTTTCGGATTTTTTTGAAAAGCTTATTTTGTCGATGAATTTTCGATATACCCCTTCATTTAAAATTTCATCAAAATCGGTTCACTAGTTTTTGCGTTAGAGGCGTTACATACACACATACACACACACACACACCCACCCACACACACACCCCCATGCTCGTTGTTTGGGATTAGTGATACACGAAACCATTCACAATAAGCAGTCTTTATGGCCCATTTGGGTATGACCCATGTAAGTGGGAAATTATTGATTCATTAGTTTTGATGGATGGGACACGATCCAAATACATGGAATTATGTGCAATTGTATGTATAGCCCCTAGTGACAAATTGCGAAAGCTGATGTTATAATTCAATTGGCGCTAGATGGAAATAGGGACTATTTATTTTTCTCTTAGCTACAAAATAATATGTACAATAGAAAAAATTACTTAAATCTCAAGTTATTATACATATTACTTGCCTTGTCGGCTAGATATATAATTTCTGAAAGAATTTTAGGGTGGCCCACTTGCTGATCAGTAAACTACTAACTAGTACTGCTGATTGGCAGCTTGCAATAAAAGAAGGAAATTGTAACTTCAGATTTCCTAGTTTTTTATAATAGCTACCCTATAGGTATACAAATCAGCCCTTTACAACCCTGTTTATACTTATGTATTTTATAAAATGCTTGCTGAAGGGCCGTTTAAAATTGGAGCTAATAAGCTGAAATTTCGTATTCAAATACATTTTATTATCCTCCATTTTAAGCTATAGGTACAATCCATTTTTCGCCATCCCCTTTTTAACCCCATTTATATTTGGTATATTTTCAGGAAACCGTGCCAATTGAAAATTTAAAACGCGGCTAGCAAGCTGAAATTTCATATTTTTCCGGCGTATTTTATTATGCCCTATTTAAAGCTATGCAATTCATTTTTTCCACCCCTGTTTTTGCTCGTATATTTTCAGAAAACAGTGCCGATTGTCAATTTAAAATGGGACCCAACAAGCTGAAACTTTATATTCTTACATATGTTTAATAGTATACAATTTAGTTTTTCCACCCTATTTTCAACTGCTTTTGTGTATTTTTTGAAAACCTGCGGGTCATCCATTTAAAATGGGGGCTAATAAGCTGAACAGTCCTATTCCGATATATTTTATTATGCTCCATTTAAAGCTATATAGGTAGTTCATTTTTCTCCACCTTTTTAACCCCGTTATACTTGTATATTTTCAGTGAACCGTGCTGATTGGCAATTTAAATGGGGTTTGGCAAGCTGAAATTTCATAATTATAAACGGCACTTTTTCTCCCTTAGTTTTCCTCGCTTATCAACACCATTTACTTTGTTAGAACCAGTAAGTACTACTTATATATAATACTCCAAAACTTTGGTAGATATAAACTAGTTTTTCAACTAGTTTTTCTAAATAAATACATGAATCTTATGTATATAACAAACTCTATTTAAGTAAAAACATACAGGATATATTATATAATGTGGATTAACAATTTTACCAAGTAAAGTAGTACCAGGTAAAACTGTAAAACATATTACAAAACATATAAGAAACATTTTCCATATAAAGTTTTACAAACATATTCTTAAATTATATTAAATTATTCTAAAGTAAGTTCCCAATTTAACGACTGACGGTTGTACATCAATGCAGACGACGTTCCAAAGCATAAAGGTAGCTATGAGAAACAAACTATTAATATGTACAGAAGATACAACTATTTTAAACTGGAAACTTATTTTAGAATAACCTTATTATATCTTTTTTCCATATTAGGTATTTTGTTTGCTAACTAAGTAGTTTTAAAGTTGTTTATGAAATTAAAAAACCTTGAAAACCATTTTATTGGAATATTTTAAGGTGATATTCTTTGGCCAATTTTATGAAAAAAAGTTCATATAGGTTAGCCTGCCTGCAAAATTTCGATTTTTTTTATCTCAAACCGTTTTTAAAATGCAATTATTTTCCGTTTTTTCAACACCATTTTCAAAGATGTGTAGCTTCCTTATGCTGCGGTTTAGGACAAAATTTTTATAAACATTTTCGACTTATTTTTGCGTCAGGAAGCGGCTGGTAAATTTATGGTACTAGGTTTAGAGACGCCCTGCATATTGTAGTTATTAGCGCAGCTATTTAAACCAAATTTGGTAGACAGTACACCCAGATAGGGCGATTTAAGATGTGATAATATCAAGCCCTAAAATTAACCAGTAGTCGATGTAATAAATTTAGGAAATAAATTAGTAACACCCTGTAGAAAATTAATAGCAATCACATTTTAAGATAAGCCATTTAATTGGAACTTTCTCTTTTATTTTTTCGGTATGTCTCATAGTTGCATAACAATTTTGATTTTTTTATTTCATTTTGCGTTCTCTCAGAAAATCAAACTAATATTAATAGATACTCACAGAAAACCCATAGTATTTATTTCACCGATTCTACAATAAATTGAGACAAATAATGTATTATTAATATTCGAAAAACTCACAAAAATGTAAAATGCAAACACTGAACTTAAATTAATTATTATTACAACAGTTGATATGTGACCACCCCCTACAGCAATACATGCCCCTGTTCTTCTCATTAAGAAATCTCGAAGACGATTACAAATACCAGAAGCAGTTGTATTTGTCTAACAAGAGGCCACTATGCAGTATACTGTACACCTATATTATTTACCTCAATTTTTTGTAGGATCAGTGAAACCAATAAAAACCCATAATTATGGGTTTTCTGTGAGTAAAAATTATAGTTCGATTGTTTGAGAGAACGGTGTAATGAAATAAAAAAAAATCTAAATTGCTATGCAACTATGAGACATAGCGGAAAAATGAAAGATACAGTTTTGTTCTAGAATTAAATGGCTCATCTTAAAATGGAATTGCTTTTAATTTTCTACAGGGTGTTAATAATTTATTTTCTAAATTTATTAAATCGAGTAGGCATACCTCCGCCACTGGTTAATTTTAGAGCTCGATATTATCGCATTTTAAACCAGGTCTACTAAATTTGGTTTAAATAGCTGCGGGAACAACAATAATATTGAATAAAACGACAACTTTTTTGTATAACGCCCCAAGATGCATTTTTAGACACATGTTTATATAAACTATTGTTTTTTAAAATTGGCCAAAGGATATCACCATAAAGTATATCACCCTACATTATTTCAATGTACTTAAGTTACACCCTGTATAAACATATATTATCATATTATTATTAGTATTATGTAAAATAGTCTGAAAATATTATCTTACGAACGAAATATTGGTAGGTACCAACAAGAGAATAAATTTTTGTCAGGTTTACAATTGTCTTTGTCTTTTTTTAGTTGAAATTAAGTTTCTAACAAAATCTTTAATATTTCGCCAGGTTCTGCTTTGTAGTACTGGTTCAGACGTTTTGCAAGACTCTACTTCATTTTTAACAGGCAATCTCTGGTCTGCAACACAATGCGCTAAATGGCGCATTACAGCTTCCCGCTCCATAGGTGACCAAGGTTGCTAAAAGTGATAATGAACACTATTAAAAATTCAATTATACCTCATGAAGATACAATCATAACAGGGATATAATTTCTTAAATCAATTAAAATAGCATGTATACCACTTCCAAAGAGTAGGTACTAAGTAAATATTTCTTATGCAACAGTATTCAAATTCCACAATTCTTGACAGAAGTTATCGTTATTTGTATCACCATGTATAATAAAATGTTGGTAATTACCCTCGAGAGGAATGAAAAAAACTGAGAAAATTGTTACTATAGGTAGGTACCTACCCAAGATTATTTGCATTTTTTTTATAACCCGTGACCAAACAGATTTTTAATCATTTTTAAAATTTAATAATTTTAAAATCATAGGTACAACCAAAGAACTTACGTAAGGTTTCTTGTCTTTATTGGGTACTGCCATTTCTTCTAAAACACCATTGCTTTGTTCTCCCCCCATTTCTGCTAAAACATCATCGCCTTGTTCTCCTTCAGTTTCAATACTGTCCATATCAAAAGGCATCACGTACTCTACTGTACTGTCGGCATCGGGAATCGGCAATTCTTGGAGGCTTTTTCCTCTTATGGATTCCATATTCGCAGATGAAACGGCCGATAATAGTCTTGATATTCTTGCGAGATGTACAGCCTGGTCGGGAAGTCGATAAAACTTCCTATGGACATCAATGCTGTGGCCCATGTAATTTGCTAAAGCATCTAAATCTCCGCTCTCCATATTTAAAATTTGAGACATAGTAGCCAAGTGTTTACGCAATGCACTAGAACGGAGAAGCTGGGGATTTTTTGCACCACATTTCTTTGAGAGCTCCCTTAATGCTATACAACCATCAACATATGAATCCACACCCTTTCCAAATAAGTAAACATTGCTGTCATGGACAGATGCTTCACTTCTATACTTTATAAAAATATCATAAGCTTTCATTTGTCGCTTCGGAATCATTATAGGAACAAGAGAATCCTTTTTGCCACGCGTAAAAAAATGTACATACGAATTGGCAACCAATTTTTCTGTCGCATCTAAAGTTTGATATATCGCTGATTTTGTATCTGCTGTAGATTTTTCTTTGTAGCTCTCAAGAAAAATTCGTTGAACATCACCCACTCTCTTTCGGTTGAAAACAATCATGCTGCATATTAATATTTTACCTAGTTCTATCCATAAATCGTGTTTAAAAAGCATTTCCAATTCTATCATTAATTCCCCTTCCCTTTTTTGAAGGTATTGTGAAAACAGGAGAATATCTTCTGCAAATGGAATTAACTTAGTAGTCTTCTTTTTATACCTTTCTTCTTTTAACTGATCTAAAGCTTTTGACGATATCAAATTTGTATATTCGTTCTGGTACAATTCTATGAATTCTGTTACAATAGCACGTTGCTCTGTATTTCTTGTTCGAGCAGCTTCACCTTGCAAGATACTAACACATGTATGCAGTAACTGACCGAATGCAATTGGTAGAGACGGAACACGATATGTGCCATTGGAAAACCCAGCAGTAACTTTTATTGCCTCTATAAGTTCATCGAATTTTCTAGGATCTATGTACTCTGATAATTTGTGATAATTTCCATACAGTTTTTTAATTGTAATAACAAGTCTTGCTAGCCTTTTCATGTTTTGTGAAGCTACTACTGCTAAATACGACTTTGATGTTTTCTCCATTCGTTTAGTACAGTAAAAAGCTCCGTATTTCAGAATTAAGTCATCCTTTCTAGCAGCTGTGGTAAGTTCATCGTTATTCATCTTTTTAAATACTACATCTAATAAAAGCTGGTAGCCAGAACCTTTTAATTGTAAATTTTTGATGGTATCTGGTAGCAGTAGTGCTCCAGCAGACTGTACTCTTTGATACTTCCGGTGCTTAATATCGCACTTTTTCACATGCTTGTGCATAGAGTCTTTTTTTAAAAAACATCTGCACTTATGGCATGGCAAATATAAAGACGGATTGATCGAAATTGCACCTTTACTTCTTCTTTCGGTAATAAAAATACCTTTTTTTAGTTCCAACACTTTGCAGTTGTGTCGAAAATTTCCTTCTATGCGCAGTTCTTTCCACGATTGGTTCCTTACCTTTATATCGGCTACATTTACTATCTTTATAATTTTTTCATTGTTCCCATGCACTCTTTGATAGTGCCTGACAATTCTTGTAGGCAATTTGTTGCAAAATAGGCAAGCATTTACCTTACGTGATGTTGTTGCTACTAGGAAGCAATCTGAAAATAGTACTATAATTCACAAGCACCCAAGTAAAAAATATAATACAAGTATTATACAGATATTATACATATACATAGTTTAAGACGTTCATGCGATGTTTATCGACTTCAAGCTAGCTTATGACAAGATCATTAAAGAGAAGTTATAAGAAGCAATGAAGGAGTTAAGAGTAAGTACCTACCCGAAATGCTTAGAGAGGAACAAGAGATGACCAAATTCAGACGGAGAGAAGTTAAAGTGGAGTAAAAACACAAGATAGAAGTGTGAGAAAGATTTTGCGTAAAATTTATGGAGGTGCTAAAACAGAAGAAGGGTGGGAAAGAATGGGTAGGTAATAAAGAATTAAGAAGACTATATAGCGGGGAAAATATAACGCAATACATAAAAGCGCAAAGATGACGACGGTTGGGGTAGGTACATCAAAACATTGCCAGAAGGCAGAAAAACGGAGGCACAGACCAGAACAGAGCTGCAAGACACAAGAAGAGGGGAAAGCTCCGGACGAGGTGGATCACTGCAGTAAGGGAAAATCTAGAAGAAAAGGGTATGCGGAACTGCAAGGAGAAAGCAAGAAACCGAACGGAAGAAGATTACAAATCAATGGGCCTAAAGGCCTGTTGAACAAATATTACCTCGATCATTCTCCATTGCACTGAGAGTGGCTATATTAATCGACGATTCCAAGTCAGCATTCACCTTGCATGATGTTGTCGCAGCTGGGAAGTCACCTAAAAATAATATTATATAGTTCATAGGTGAAAAACATACTACAAGTACTACAGCTTACGTTGAAAATTCTCTGTCGAACAGACAGTGGTGTCACTAATCAGCGATTCCTTCTGTGAAAATATATCTTCTACTACAAATGGAACTAGTGGGGAGCCTTCACAAATTAGTGAAACGGAACTTTTTAACTGATTTGTTATATCCTTTGGGGGCCAGTGCACACGTCACTCTTTCATTGCGCCCGATGATCGCATTTGGCCTTCCCAACTCTCGTTTCGACACGCTCGAATTGCAGAGTGGCGCCTGAATTCCAGGATTTTTGACTGGAAGTTCTCGGGTAAACATGATATCATATTACTGTGGGATATGAAGTAAAATCGCCCACACACTGTAAGCCGGTCAGCCAATCGGTTGCCCGTTTTTAACATCATTCCCCCTAAAAATACTAATTCACGTTGGTTCTTTTTACGAAAAAGAGCTTAAGTTCTGCGACACCTCTCGTCACGACATGTTCTAATAAGAATGTTCTGATACCGCTCCCGTCTCGGTTACCGTTTTTAAGTGAAATATAAAGTTCTGCTGCACCTCTCGTCACGACATGTTCTAGAATGTTAACTAGTATCTATCGTTCCGCAAATTACCGTTTACAAGTTAACTAGCAGATATCGTCCCGGAAATTATCGTTTACTAAGTAAAATATCGTATCGTAAAGATAATAAATTTATACCGTCGATTATTGTTGCCGGCGTTCCCGAATTATACCGTTTAAATTAACGTTTCCAAAGTGACGTAAATCTACCGTTTCGAATTCACGGCTTCAAAGTAACGTGACTACTGCATCCATGGCTTAATAAGTCCAAATAACGGGCTAGTGAAGTTACTCGCCCTTTGCGTCTACTCCCGTCAACCATATGAATACCTTCGTTCCGTGGGTACAGCTCGCCCTGGAGTTCTCCCAGGTTACCGCACCATCGGTTGCCAGCCTCACCATCTCGACACCTCTCCGCTTAAACCTCACCCGAAGATTCTAAAAAGGTGAAAGAGACAAGGCCTCTGGTGTTAAAATTATAGTGCTAAAGGTAAACCATCTGACAGCCGCATCGGAAATAAGGTACTGCCATATTGTTGTTTTCGCTTTAAAGACTTATAATTACCGCCTATTCCGTAACGTAAATACCCTCGAGTAAGACTCGTCATACTTGTAGCTGTTGAACCCGGAGGTATTGAATTACCTGAACTTTTACTAATAATCCTCTAGGGTCTCCAGCATTTAACGTTCAGATTCAAGTTCCCGTAACGGGATCCTTACCTTCGTGGTGAAGATTCCACCTCACTTTTGTGTGTATAATATTAAAATCATAATTAAGTATCGAACTATTACCAATCTTGTGCAGGGCTGCGATTCCGAGATTCTAGAGTTTAGTACGTAAATATGAACTCGGACGCGTGAGTCCTGGGCGAATCGATTCCCCATTGTCTTGGCAAGTCCAAGACTGTTTACTTCGATTTATTATGTGCTTATATTTTAACCTATGAATATTTTATGTATATATATTTATGTCATCATTTTCATTTGTTTACGTTTAATTATTAAAAATCATTTATTTGGACAATCACGTTTTTATTGAAGAATAACTTATCGAACTTCCTCCCAAACCCGCCCAAGGTACTTTCTGTTTCAGGATCCATAACGGGTCAGACTGTTTACCTCGACGCCGACAAACACACCAGAGGATTTTCCTATTTTTCACTCTAAACGCCTTAGGGCTTACAGAAAAATAGGTGGCGCCCTTTTCAACACTCCCTGTGTAAGTTATCGTTCCGCCCTTATATCGCGAATTAATAACCCACCCCAATCTCCATTGAGACAGCCGTCAGCATTTATTGTTTGCGTGTACAAAATAAGGGAATGTACCGTAACAGATTATTACTTGGATTTTCATCTTCTAAATACTGGAATGTAGATAAATCTCCATCTGAAGAGGACGACGAATGTGATGGAATGTAAGATGAATCTGAATCTGAACCTGGTATTGGTTCTTCGTTGTCAGTAAAGCTATCGTTTGCATTAAATAACTTTCTTTTGGGTGCAGGCCTTTTCAGAGTATTTGAATCATCCATTTTTGCAACTTCTAAAACAGAAATTTGGTATTGCTCTATTAACATCTTCAAAAAATGCGTGTGGGTATATGCTTACTTATTCGTGGAGTTTTTGGAACAAGAGGCTGCCTTGCATTTTTTTTTTCGGGGGTTTTTAACATCAAATAATTTGTAATCTTAACCAATCTCTTCATGAGATCGTTTTTTCCTGCAATAATAAAATAACTATAGTTAAATTTATTATAATTAATTATATTTATATATGTTCGCTTTTCGGCTTAAAATATATAAGTTTGAAAGAGTTAAACAGACTCTCCCCTAATGATACAAAATAGGTTGAAAGAAAGAAACACAGCTTCCTATCTCTTTTTGTTTCTCAGGTGTTCCGTAACCTAATTTCATACTTCCAAGTTCCCTGCAGTACAGACTACTGTTTCGAGAAGTTTTTAAAATTTACAGTCGTGTGTGAAAAACTGCAATTAACGTTTTTGTGTTGAAAAAATAAAACTCTACAGAAAATTTTTACCATTCAATATTTTACAAAAAGTTCCCTCCTTTCACGAAAAAAACTTATTTTCCTTGGCCATTTTCAAAGTCATAGACTTTTCCCTTTTCTGCTTAAATACATTCCAAATAGCAAAAAATTAGAAATATACTTACTACCAGTTGCAACCAACAGCGCTTCCACAGGCTCGGATTTGTTTAAAACGCCGACTATACCAGTTTCTGACGTGTTGACTGTATCTACAATCCGAGTTTCATGGCATGCATAATAATCTTTAGTAAGCAGAAATTGTACCATGCAGTACCTATCATCATCTTCAGTTTTCCTTTCAAGTTCAATCATGTCACTCAGACGTCTTTTTACGTTTCGCAGTACCTTTATTAGGTATCCATAGTCGAACGATTCTAATATAATTTGACATCTATAATAATTGTTATCGGCAAACTTTCCAAATGTACGTATTTTTCCGTTAGCAACTTTTCTGTATAATATTTCTGACCGCGGGCAAATATGTGTGATTAAATCTTCGGTAAACCGTATCAAACAATATTTCTCAGTGCTAGCATAGGTACTAGTGTGTTTACTCAACTTTTCTTTTTCATCGTGTGTCTTCTCATACTTCCGCTTTCGTTTTCGTATCTTACTATTTTGTTCACTTTCATACTTATAGCGTCTTCTTGCTAATGCGTCTTTTCTCATTTTAGCTAATTTTACCTCTCCAGCTCTGTTATTTCTCACCGTGCTGTTATTCATTATTCTAACCTTAAGAAAAAAACGAATACATCAAAATTCATTTAATAATATTCTGTGCGTTTTACGTTAAATAATTTTGTTTTTCCACTACTAGATTTATAAGGTACCAAATTTTACACAAATAATGTCAGTTGAAATGTTTTCCGGCAAGGCTACTTAATTTTTGTGGATATTTAGAAATGTAATTTTATTTTTAATTATCTTAAAAATCATTAATTATAAAAGGAATAAAGGTGCTAGTACTGGAAAAAATAGTATAAAAAACCATGGTAGAGAAGACTTATTAGCCCCGCAGCATATATCCTTCGATGTTCCGCATCTCAGGAAATAATAATGCTAGGCTGAGAAAATTGTCTTCTTTACCTTGGCCTATAATATACTTTTTAGTGTTGAAAACACTTATACGGAGGCAAGTTATAGGTTCTCGCGTCACGAAATATCGTCACGCGGGATCTAAGCAGGGTACGAGCATGCGGAGTTGGTTGCGTTGTCGGACAACACGCGTTGTTCTGTAAGCGGTTGCGCAGAAGCGTTAATTCTGTCCTTAGAAAATATCCGAAAATATTTTTATTGTGAATACCTTCACTCGAAAACAAAACAAAACCAAAAAATACAAAATGTTCAGAACGTAATAATAATAATCTATTTTTACCAAATGTTTCTTCTGCTGATATTCTGTAATATTATATTATATAATATGAACACTTATATTGTACTACCTGTCGTAAAAGTCTTAAGTGATTTTGTCTTAAAGCATTAATTCGTTTCTGATTTATTCTCATTTTAAAATTATATATTTTGATTGCTCAATTAAACACTTCGGTAATCGAGCTGCAGAACAGCTTATAAGCATCTTCGCAAAATTTTGCCAAGCTGAGGGTTTTGCCTCCGAAATAAGGGACTTTTAAAATTTTATCATTGAATTCCCTATGTAGCGTAATTCAATTCGACACCCTGTAATCTGTATATTCACTTAGTTTATTAGTTTAGCCAAGTAAGCAACATTTATACCGAGTGGTTGGTCATATCCCTGTACATAATCCGTTTACATTGCTTATCACGTTTATGCGAATTCCTGCTCCCCATTTTTATGGAACAAATTGGTAATGGTACCAAATTAAAGAGAATAATATTCCGCGCAGCTCCCCGTTTTTATGGAATAAATTGATATTGGTATTGGCTATGTCGCATAATTCAATTCTACGCCCTGTATATTCACTTAGTTTATTACTTTAGCCCAGTAAGCAACATTTATACCAAGTGGTTGGTCATATCCCTGAACATAGGCCGTTTACATTGTTTATCACATCTATGCGAATTCCTCCTCGGCATTTTTATGAAAAAAATTGGTACCAAATTAAAGAGATTAATACTCCGCGTCGTTCAATTTTAAGAATTTTTTGTATAATAAATACCTAATATAAAAATAAATATATAAAATTTAAATATGAAGGTACATTCGAAAAATATGAGTATTTTTTGTTTTGACAAGTGCAGCACCTCGTATTTTTTGAATAGCTACATTTTTAAATTTTATATTGTTTTATGTTAAAGAAATAGTACACAAAGAATTTTTAACGCGGAATATTATTCTCTTTAGTTTACTCCCATTACCAATTTTTTCCATAACAATTAGGAGCAGGAATTCGGATAAACGTGATATACCTATGCAATGTACTATACTTCCTGTTCAGATACCAACCACTCGGTATTCTAGTCTGTTATAATAGTCTGTTTGGTATTTGTATTGTTATCGTTATAATAAACCATTATATATATTATATAACCCAAAACCATGTTCATTATACAGAATGTATAAAAATGGTGGTGCAAGCTTCAGGTAAAGATATTCCTTGGACAAAACTAAGACAAAAAGCTGATATCAAAAAAGCTGGCAAACGCTTCCTGAACTTACAGTCGTCAAAGTTCAAAATTGGTAACAATAAAGAATGCTGTTCTTTCAAAATAGAGTTGCTTGATGAGTACATTCAGTGATAATAGCTAAAGTTTTTTACCATTGATCGTTTAACTTAACTTCAATTTAATTGTCGATTGTAATCGCTGTTTTTACGATTGTGAGATATTTAAACATCAACAAATTATATCAACTATAAATGTAAATATCCAGCAACAGGCAATGAGGTGCTTATTACCAAGTTAGAATATATAATATAAACATAAATGGCAAGAATGGGACAAGAAGAAAAAATTATAAAATAATAAATAGTGTCCTAATAAATTTAGAATAAATGCTGTGTAAATTTAACCTATAGCTTCAAAGTACAGCCTTAATATTAAAAATGTAACTAAAATAAAGTCAAGCTACCGCAGTAATATTTTGTTTTCCCAAAAGAACAAGTTTTCAGGCTGAAGAAATGTGTTCGTTACATTTGTGTTTTTCTAATGATCGCTGTAAGATTTTCACATCTGAATATCCCGTTTTCCATCATGTTGTCTCACTAGCATTACAGAAAACAACACTAGACCACCAAAATATTGTTTTTTTAATAATTTGTTTCCTTAGCCAATCGCCAATCGTATACCACGAATTGTAAGCCGTGTTTGGTTTATCGACATTAATTAAAGTTTTGTTCAAAACTATTGTTTAAAACACGAACTTGCATCTCTCCGTCGTATCCTAAATGTGTAGCTGCCGTTCAACTTGAAAAATTTTATTATTGATTACTTACATACAAAATCAAAATGAGTTTCCTTTTTAGTGCGATATCTTGCATTAGGTACCTGAAACCTGCACCACAATTCTTACACACTCTGTATATTCGATTACCGTATTAAATATACATCGTGTTTGTTTTCAACACCCTCCGATGGTTGCAAGAATTGCGAGATCTGTGCATTTTTTCACTACTAACCTGAGAGGTCGCCATTACTTACTCCTTTTCTCTAATGAGAAGTTATATTTCTCAACCTAGGTAAATAATGATAATGAAAAATTACCTAGGAAAATAATAAAATAAACGTTCTAAAGCTCCACCAAGCTTACAAATGCCCCGGAAAATATGTCAACTAAATTTTGAAAGACAAGGCGCGCCAATACGTCAACCAATTATACTCAAAAGTACATTCACTGAAAACATTCAATTGACGTTTGAAATTTCAATAATTTCAGTGTTTGTCAGATTGTTTTGACGTTTAAAATCTATTAAGTATGAATGCTAAATCGAGGAAGATAATTCATTCTGAAACCAGAAATATCATTCGGAAGGTCATAGAATTGATCGAATGAAAAATATTTACAATTATTTAAATTTGCCACCTAAATGTTTTTATTTTTACTGTACTTTGAAAAACTAGAACAGCGCCGGACACGCCCCCTTTCAACTTTGTAAGCTTGGCCGAGCTGTATAAATCAGATGTTATTGGTTTTGTTTTTTAGTTTGACAACTCCAGTTTCAGGATACTAAATATTTAAAAAATCATGTGGAAATGGTAAATTACAAATATCTAAATAAATAATATTTCTAGTAGTGAAGAAAATAGTATATAGACCACGGTAAAGAAGATTTCTCTCAACCTCGCAACTTATTTCCCTTGCTGCTTCGCAGCTCGGAAAATAATAATACTCAGTTGAGAAAACTGTCTTCGCTACCTTGGCCTATAATGTACTATTATTTCTGTAGATGAGAAACACACGGTTGAAATGGATTCATTGGATGTTAAGTCAATCGATATACTAGCCTTCCAAGGGCCCCTCTATCTTAATTAAAATGCTAGATCTACGTAGACTAATTTACTTCAAATCGTTTTTCCATCTAATATTCTATCATTGCAATATTTTCTACGAAAAAATCATAATATAAGTATCGTGGAAACTGTTGGAAACTAACATTAGCAACCGCGATCCTAAATACCTACACTAATTTTCTTCAAATCACTTTTCTGCATCCCTTTTTAAATGGGGACTATGTATATTGTTCTAATATTTCCATGTGCTCTACAAAAAAATAATAAAATATCGTGGAAACATGTCGATATAAATTTGTATAGGTATAGAACGTGGCATTCCATTTACCTCGATTTACCTAGCTCGTTTATTTTACAATAAGTCTTCATGGATTAGTGATCCACTTAAACTTATTAACCGACAAAAGGGGGGTGTTACAATTCTGGTACCTATGAATAAAGAATTAATAACGAGATTAATTATTTCTCATGGCAGCTACCTAGCAGGTAGTCTTGGTTTCTAACTGAACAGTCTTAAAAAAACCAGTAGCTTTCATACCTAAACTAATTTACTTCAGTTCCGAGTTTCTTAATTTTTTAATGGGGACTAGGTACCTATCTACTCTTCTAGCATTGTTATTACTACAGGGTGCCCACTATTTTCCAGATTAAATTTTCCCCGACTTTCCAGGTTTCCCTGACCATTTGAACAATTTAATCATCAATAGCTTTATTTTATAATTTTTTTTACAGAAAAAGGTAACTAAGTACCAATATTTATTGGTACCATCGCATGCGTTGTATTTTTGTCGTTCTATTCATACCATTGCCATTCTTGTGGGTTTAAATGGCGAGCAGGAATCTATATAAAGGTTAGTTACAATGTAATTCTCCTATGTTCGGTTTTGAAAGTACCCACACTGTATGCACTTTTAAATAAGGAATCGATTTGTTAAAAATTTTTTTAATAAAAGTCCAACCGAAAACGAGATAAAAATTGTAGAAAATGTTATTTTAACATTTTCATTAATTTGTAACTTTATAACAATTTTTATCTCGTTTTCTGTTGGACTTTTGTTAAAAAAAATTTTAACAAATCGATTTCTTATTTAAAAGTGCATAAATAAAGGTAAATTGTCCTCACTTGTTGTTTCGACATAATGATTACTCTGTTGTACCATTATGGTTAAATTTTTTCGGATAAGTTGAGTTACACCCTGTATTTAGAATCGCATGAATTTTGTAACTACAACCTGAATAAAAATAAACTCATTTAAATAAACTTAAAATACATAGTAAACATAATAACTAACATCAGGTAACAAGAAACAAACATTGCGTTATAACTAAATAAAAGGCACAATGCAACTCAGCAAATTTAGGTACGTGCTTTTGGCGCCCAGCGTTTGTTTATTATACTTTATATTATTAATTCCTGTGTTTAACCAATGTACAAACAGTAAAGGTAAGTTGTACTGACCTCCGGAACTACTACAAACTACCTTATACATTTAACATGAGCTAACCTTTTGTCCTTTTAGCTACGAAAGTTGGCGCGAAGCTATGTCATTGACGGGAAATACAACATTCCCCAAACTGCATCAGCATACCTATTATCAAATGTAATCATTGCTGGATCCAAGAAAATCACTAATTTAAATTACGTTAGGTATCAGGTATCCATCTGATCATGAACGGCGGCATAAATGTTATGCTGATAAAAAATGCCATGACCTTACAAAATCCCAGACTCTTTCTATTTACCTTTTCCAGGTTTTCCAGAAAAGTGGGCACCAATGAAAATACAGGGTAGCTATTAAAGATTGGACCAAAGCCGTCGCGCTCAAACGCTTTGAGATTTCAATTTGAAATTTGGAACATTTCATACGACATTACATATTTTACAGTAGGTATAAAATTTTTTTCTTTGACTCATACTTTCGGAGCCCGGCCGCCATCTTGAATTTTCTTAAATGGTAATAGGGGTAATGCAATACATCGTTACAAAGCTTGATTATTTTTCTTTCTAACCATGGTAAATAAATATGGGGTTACATAAGAAAATAATGCAAAAAAATTAGAAATAATTTGCCGTATGCTCAGGCGGCTATTTATTGTATGCTTTAAATCTAGGTAGCTCTACATTAACACAACGTCAAAATTAAACAAAAAACAAAATACTAAACAAACAATGAAGAAACAAGGTACGTACTAAAATTAAACAAACAATTCTAAAAGTTGAAAAACAAATACCATATTGTGATTGTTAAAAGTATGGTACCAAAAAACTGCTTAAATTCACGAAGATGTTAAAACTGTTTTCTGTTACCATACCTAATCAGTTTCTGTCAACCAATCCACCTTTAACAAAATTCAGATTGTTAAATTTCTACGAAAAGTATGACAATGTACCTACTGTCATCTGCTAAACAATTATGGATTGTTTTTTTATTTAATTTTGAAGCTCTGTTAAAGCAAAGCCACCTAGAATTAAAGCATAGGTACAATAAATAGCCACCTGAGCGTACGGCAAATTGTTTTCTAATTTTTCTCCATTATTTTCTTACGTAACCCCATAATAATTTACCACAATTAGAAAGAGAAAACATTAAGCTTTTTAATGATGTATTGCGTTACCCCTATTACCATTTAAGAAAATTCGAGATGGCGACCGGGCTCCGAAAGTACCTATGAATCAAAGAAAAATTTTTAGTACTATAAAATATGCGAAATAATGTCGTATTGAAGTGTTCCAAATTTCAAATTAATATCTCAAAGCGTTTGAACGCTACGACTTTGGTTCAATCTTTAATAGCTACCCTGTATAATCAAATATCGTGGAAACTAAAATTAGCAACCCCGATCCTAAATAAGTACCTACACTGATTTATTTCAAATCGCTTTTCTGCAACCCTTTTTATTGGGGACTATCTGTTTTTCTAACATATTTTAATACGTTCTACAAAAAATAATAAAATAGGGTACCGTGGAAAAATGTCTATCTAAATTTATGTACCTATATGAAGTCTTCATCGATCGGTGAACGTGAACCACTTATACCTGTTAAAATTGGTGTTACAATTCTAGTATCTATCAATAATAGTAATTTATTGTATAAGGTCTTTGGAAGTATTTTATCCACGTATAGGTACCTATCTACTCTTCTAGCGTTGTGGTATTTTCTACGAAAATATAATCTAATATAGTGAAACATAAAATTAATAGCCCCGACCCTATTCACACCTACACAAATTTACTGCAAATTGTTTTTCTGCAACCAGTTTCCCAGTTCTATGTAAAGAACTTTTATAAACGAGTTAAACAATAATTTTCATTTTCTTTTCATTTATCATTAAACCGTTTTCAGAGTTGTAGCGGTTAGCACGTTCTCGATTGCACGATTATCTTTTGTTATTCTCTAATCAATTCAAAATTTTATAATTACAATGATGAGTGGAAGTGATGGTGATAACACAATAATTCAACTTACCTTTTTGACCAAATAGGTATTTCACAATAATCCAAAACTACGTACGACACTACACTTTGAGGATAATACCACAATCACCAAAATCTCCCGCGAGAATGCGGATGACGTGTACATACGTGCACTAGCTACGATAAGTACGAGAACTGACGACTGCCGGTTAAAGCATGGTTAAAGTTGCTAACTTGCAAATTATTCAATAAAGGTCCAAATGTGGTGTAGGGTAAAACTAAAATTGGGATGAATCAGTTAGACTAAACTTATGAAACAAAAATTTCCTCCTCCTCATTCGTCAGACCAACTTTGGAAACAAAATATTAGAACGTACCCAAGGTGACGATGAATCTATCGGTATTTATGTCGCCACAATGAGTAGGTACCTAATTTTTTTGATCGTATGCCCATTGCCAAAAATGCTCTCCGGAAAAGGTACAGCGAAACTAAAGAAAATGATTCGATCCAACCTACGGGTTGAAATAACATTCACCACAAAATTTAAAAAAGCTGTTGTTACTAGTTACCGCTAAAAATATTAACGAGCAGAGCCGTAATTCATTTTGATTGAAGCGTCGCTTTTACACGGCTTCATAGACAGAATATTTTGCCAAATTTTAAATGTCATTTTTTAGTTTAAATCTAGTTTTAATATCAATAGGTAATTTATGTATTTAATTTAGCTTTGTGCCTCTTCTTTTCAATAACGCAACATAGGTATTATCAGTAGGTTTTTTGTGGCAAATTAAATTCAAACCTAAGTTATTAATTCATATAGGTATTAGGTAGGTATTTCGTTATAGGTACAGAAATATTTCTCTGTCATGCTCTTTTTCGAAATACCAATTATTCTCTAAAAAATATGTCACGTGTGGCTGTTATAAAACCAATTAAGCAATTTATTTAACTTATAGGTAGATGCCCTTTACACCATTTTTCTTCTTTTTTTCATTTTCTAGAAATTACTATTCTTGTGACTTTTGTAAGCCCAACCAATTTATTCGACGTTTAGATGTCTTAAAGTATTTTCTTTATTTTATGCCCATTTTTGAAAATTCAATCGTTTTCTTGAAAATGATTCCCATGTGGTTTCTATCAACCCAACTAACCAGTTAATTCAACTTGACGTTGTCTTTTAAAATATTTTCCCTGTTTTATGCTAATTTTTGAAAATTCAATCGTTTTCTAGAAAATGATATCCATGTGGTTTCTATCAACCCAGCTCACCACTTAATTCAACTTGACCTTGTCTTTTAAAATATTTTCCCTGTCTTATGCTAATTTTTGAAAATTTAATGGTTTTCTTGAAAATGACTACCATGTAGTTTCTATCAACCCATTGACCACTTAATTCAACTTGACCTTGTCTTTTAAAATATTTTCCCTGTTTTATGCTGATTTTTGAAAATTCAATCCTTTTCTTGAAAATGATTCCCATGTAGTTTCTATCAACCCACTGACCACTTAATTCAACATGAAGTTGTCTTTTAAAATATTTTGCCTGTTTTATGCTAATTTTTGAAAATTTAATCGTTTTCTTGAAAATGATTCCCATGTAGTTTCTATCAACCCAACTGACCACTTAATTCAACTTGAAGTTGTCTTTTACAATATTTTCCTTCTCTTATGAAGATTTTTGAAAATTCAATCGTTTTCTTGAAACTGATTTCCATGTTGTTTCTATCAACCCACTGACCTCTTAATTCAACTTGAAGTTGTTTTTTAAAATATTTTCCCTGTTTTATGCTAATTTTTGAAAATTCAATCGTTTTCTTGAAAATGATTCCCATGTGGTTTCTATCAACCCACTGACCACTTAATTCAACTTGAAGTTGTCTTTTAAAATATTTTCCCTGTTTTATGCTAATTTTTGAAAATTCAATCGTTTTCTAGAAAATGATATCCATGTGGTTTCTATCAACCCAGCTCACCACTTAATTCAACTTGACCTTGTCTTTTAAAATCTTTTCCCTGTTTTATGCTGATTTTTGAAAATTCAATCCTTTTCTTGAAAATGATTCCCATGTCAATCAATCAATCATTTATTTACGTCTTATTGATCATACATGATACAGACACGTCAGGACACCATATAACTATTCTAAGACTACTAAACTATACAGGATACAAAATACAAATATAAAAGATACAATCTAACGAAGCATTTATTATATTATATTACAGTGTCTTGCATATATTCCCCAATCGAGTAGTATGCTTTATTCAATAGTATGTTTTTAATTTCTCGCTTGAATGTTACAAAATTTGCTGCTTTTATATGCATTGGTAGCTTGTTATATAGTTTTGCGCCAATATAGGATGGAGTTTTTTCGAATTTCGCGGAATTGTGCTCGACTGTGCTTATGCTTTCGCCGTTTCTGGTATTATATTTATGAAATGAGCAGTTTAATGCATAGTTTTTTATGTTTTTCTTAATATGTAACAAACAATTAAATATATATAGGCAGGGAAAAGTTAGTATCTTTTTTTCTTTGAATAATGGCATACATGACTCATAGGGTTTGAGGTCGAAAATTAATCTCATTATCCTTTTTTGGGCTATAAATACTCTGTTACTGCGGGTAGCACCGCCCCATACCAATACATTATAGCTCATGTGCGAGAAGGCTAGTGAATAATATGTGTTTAGTAAGTTCTTTTTGTTGAGCGTAGATTTTAAAGTCAGTATGGCAAAGTATGCTTTATTAACTTTCTTACTAACATAATCTATATGATCATCCCACGAGAGCAGCTTATCTACAAAGACACCTAGAAATTTGACATTGTCGCTATGTGCAATGTTAATATTATTAATTGTGTATGTTTGATTATCAATAAGCTTTTGTTTAGTAAATCTCATGATAACAGTTTTTCCAATATTTAGAACTAGATTATTAGTTTTGCACCAACCGTGGAAACTGTTTATTGAATCTTCAACTGACCGTTTTAGTTCAACTGAGGAGGGTGCTGTGACCGCTAGAGACGTGTCATCAGCAAAAATCACAGTTTTACTCGCTTTTACGAACTTAGGCATATCATTTATGAACAGCAAAAAGATTAGCGGGCCCAGCACCGATCCCTGTGGAACTCCAACATCAACTTCTTTATTTGAGGACGTAGTTTGTTGCAGTTTAACATGAATTTTTCTTTTTGATAGGTACGAAGATAACCATGATAAAATGTTACCTCGTATTCCTAGAGCATAGAGTTTATTACATGTGAAAGAGATGTCTAGGGTATCGAAGGCTCGGGAAAGGTCAAAAAAGAGTCCCGCGACCAATTTTCCGTTATCTAGATTTGTATTAACAAATTCTGTGAATTCGCAAACAGCGCTCTCTGTTGACCTTCCCTCACGAAAGCCATGTTGGCAACTAGTGAGGACATTGTATTTGTTAAGGAAGTTGATAATTTTATCGTACATTATTCTTTCAAAGACCTTTGATATCGTATTTAAGATTGAGATGGGGCGATAATTCTCTACATTAAGTGCATCATTTCTTTTGTAGATAGGAATTATAGAAGCCATTTTTAATGATTCAGGAAACTCACCTAGCTCCACTGACTTGTTAATTAAATATGCTAAAGGATTTCCAATAACCTCAATAATTGATTCGAGTATTGTTCCTGATAAATCATCATGTCCTTTACTGCGTTTATTTTTTAGTTTACGTATGGTATTTTTAACCTCATGGTTGTCAACAGGTATGAACACGAACGTATTTGGAATAATGTCCATAGTGGTACATAATGTGGAACGTACTGATCCAAGTTTTTCGGTAAGAGTGTTTACGGCGATACGACTGAAGTGGTTGACAAATATTTCTGCTACCTCTTTCGTGTCGGTGATGATACTGTCGTTATGATAAATTTTTATCATAGTACTAGTTTTCTGTGTTCTACCTAGTTTGTGATTAACGATCTGCCACAAGGTTTTTTGCTTATTGGAAGAAGAGTTTATCAAATTATGGTAGTATTCTTGGTTTGCTTGTTTGATTAGGGCTTTGTAAGAGGCTTTTCTTTGCTTATAAATGTTTAAAGTATGGGAACTCCTTGTTATTCTGTAAGTAAAATGCAAGTCCTGAAGTTTTTGATATTCCTCTTTGATTGTATTTTTTGTTCTTTTATCGAAGGTTTTTGGGTTTTTGGATTTTACTTTTACCATGGGGCAAGAGGATTCGATGGCTAATTTTAGCGTGTTCGTGAAGTTATTAAATCCTAGGTTAATGTTATCATTTACCGAGTCTAGGGTTTGAAATTTGGAATTTGATTCTAGGAGAGAACCTAGTTTAACTAAGTTGTTTTGCGAAAAATTTCTGCAAAAGTATGTTTCAGTATCTGTAGCACTATCACCGCTCTTTGTGTTTATGTATTTGAATTCAAAGACTAGTGCAAGGTGATCACCTAGATTCGGTTGAATGACTCTACTTTGACATATGTTTTCATTTGTTAGGTTGTTTGTAGTTTCTATCAACCCACTGACCACTTAATTCAACTTGAAGTTGTCTTTTAAAATATTTTCCTTCTCTTTTGCTGATTTTTGAAAATTCAACAGTTTTCTTGAAAATGATTCCCATGTGGTTTCTATCAACCCAGCTCACCACTTAATTCAACTTGACCTTGTCTTTTAAAATATTTTCCCTGTTTTATGCTAATTTTTGAAAATTCAATCGTTTTCTAGAAAATGATACCCATGTGGTTTCTATCAACCCAGCTCACCACTTAATTCAACTTGACCTTGTCTTTTAAAATATTTTCCCTGTTTTCTGCTAATTTTTGAAAATTTAATCGTTTTCTTGAAAATGATTCCCATGTGGTTGCTACCAACCCACTGACCACTTAATTCAACTTGAAGTTGTCTTTTACAATATTCTCCTTCTCTTATGAAGATTTTTGAAAATTCAATCGTTTTCTTGAAAATGATTCCCATGTTGTTTCTATCAACCCAACTGACCACTTAAGTCAACTTGAAGTTGTCTTTTAAAATATTTTCCCTGTTTTATGCTAATTTTTGAAAATTCAATCCTTTTCTTGAAAATGATTCCCATCTGGTTGCTATCAACCCACCGACCACTTAATTCAACTTGAAGTTGTCTTTTACAATATTTTCCTTCTCTTTTGCTCATTTTTGAAAATTCAACAGTTTGCTTGAAAATGATACCCATGTGGTTTCTATCAACCCACTGACCACTTAATTCAATTTGAAGTTGTTTTTTTAAAATATTTTCCCTGTTTTATGCTAATTTTTGAAAATTCAATCCTTTTCTTGAAAATGATTCCCATGTGGTTGCTATCAACCCACTGACCACTTAATTCAACTTGAAGTTGTCTTTTACAATATTTTCCTTCTCTTATGAAGATTTTTGAAAATTCAATCGTTTTCTTGAAAATGATTCCCATGTAGTTTCTATCTACCCACTGACCTCTTAATTCAACTTGAAGTTGTCTTTTAAAATATTTTCCCTGTTTTATGTTAATTTTTGAAAATTCAATCCTTTTCTTGAAAATGATTCCCATGTAGTTTCTATCTACCCACTAACCACTTAATTCAACTTGAAGTTGTCTTTTAAAATATTTTCCTTCTCTTTTGCTGATTTTTGAAAATTCAATCCTTTTCTTGAAAATGATTCCCATGTGGTTGCTATCAACCCACTGACCACTTAATTCAACTTGAAGTTGTCTTTTACAATATTTTCCTTCTCTTATGAAGATTTTTGAAAATTCAATCGTTTTCTTGAAAATGATTCCCATGTAGTTTCTATCTACCCACTGACCTCTTAATTCAACTTGAAGTTGTCTTTTAAAATATTTTCCCTGTTTTATGTTAATTTTTGAAAATTCAATCCTTTTCTTGAAAATGATTCCCATGTAGTTTCTATCTACCCACTAACCACTTAATTCAACTTGAAGTTGTCTTTTAAAATATTTTCCTTCTCTTTTGCTGATTTTTGAAAATTCAATCCTTTTCTTGAAAATGATTCCCATGTAGTTTCTATCAACCCACTGACCACTTAATTCAACTTGAAGTTGTCTTTTAAAATATTTTCCCTGTTTTATGCTAATTTTTGAAACTTCAATCGTTTTCTTGAAAATGATTACCATGCAGTTTCTATCAACCCAACTGACCACTTAATTCAACTTGAAGTTGTCTTTTACAATATTTTCCTTCTCTTATGAAGATTTTTGGAAATTCAATCGTTTTCTAGAAAATTATTCCCATGTGGTTTCTATCAACCCAGCTCACCACTTAATTCAACTTGACCTTGTCTTTTAAAATATTTTCCCTGTTTTATGCTAATTTTTGAAAATTTAATCGTTTTCTTGAAAATGATTACCATGCAGTTTCTATCAACCCAACTGACCACTTAATTCAACTTGAAGTTGTCTTTTACAATATTTTCCTTCTCTTACGAAGATTTTTGGAAATTCAATCGTTTTCTAGAAAATTATTCCCATGTGGTTTCTATCAACCCAGCTCACCACTTAATTCAACTTGACCTTGTCTTTTAAAATATTTTCCCTGTTTTATGCTAATTTTTGAAAATTTAATCGTTTTCTTGAAAATGATTACCATGCAGTTTCTATCAACCCAACTGACCACTTAATTCAACTTGAAGTTGTCTTTTACAATATTTTCCTTCTCTTATGAAGATTTTTGGAAATTCCATCGTTTTCTAGAAAATTATTTCCTTGTGGTTTCTATCAACCCAACTAACCCACTTAATTCAACTTGATGTTGTCTTTTAAAATATTTTCCTTCTCTTTTGCTGATTTTTGAATATTCAATCGCTTTCTTGAAAATGATTACCATGCAGTTTCTATCAACCCAACTGACCACTTAATTCAACTTGAAGTTGTCTTTTACAATATTTTCCTTCTCTTATGAAGATTTTTGAAAATTAAATCGTTTTTTAGAAAATGATTCCCATCTGGTTTCTGTCAACCCAACTCACCACTTAATTCAACTTGACCTTGTCTTTTAAAATACTTTCCTTCTCTTATGATGATTTTTGAAAATTCAATCGTTTTCTAGAAAATTATTCTTAAATTCACCTAAAATAATAGGGCATTTGTTAATATTTTGTTTAATAAGACAATAAGCCGTAACAAGCCGGTAAAAGGAATGAGGTCATGCTTGAATGTTACAATACTGGATGTGGATTGTGCCAGAATAATTTGGACTACTTTGAATAACTGTTTATTATTGGTACCTATATTGTTCAAAGCTTGATAAAGAATAGTTTTAGTCATTTCGGGCAGTTTTCTTACATAAGTTTTTCCTAAAATAAATCATGATCAAGCGGTGAGCCACTTTTCTTATTAACCAACAAACGGACGTGTATTAATTCTCGAATGAGTAAAAAGGTGAAATGTTTTGAAAGAGGCACTACAGAGGGGAGCTGACCGGCTTAATATGATTCCGGGAACAGACCGTAACCGTTGACTGACGGTAACCCAATCCCTATGGAATGTCGTTACATTCATAAGAACATTTTCATTGTAAGAAGAGCAAGAGGAGAAATAAATCGAATATTGAAAGGAGTGGAGGTGTCTCCATTCGTATCCCTGATGAGTAATACATTGATAATACCCACAGCTACCCCTAACAGTTTTTATTGCAACCATCAGGTACTAGTCTCGGCTTTTAATAAAACTGTAGCTGTATAGCCTATTCAATGCTGTAGCGAAATAAAGTCAGCTACCCCAATTCTACAAATCTTTGTACACTAATTTGCTTTAAATCGTCCAGTGGCGTACCGAGGGGGCGGGGGTTGGGTGCAAGTGCACCCCCCAAATTGTTCAAAGATAACTTTAAAGAAACGTCATTATTAATTTGTACTGTAAATTTTCTGATTTTATTAAATATACTAGGTACTAATAATCGCACAAGCCGGGAAAGAGTGATTACGCAATAGTCACGTTCATGAGATTATATTTCTATCCCAAGTATTTTGCAAGGTAATTAAAGAAGTTTGGAACTCGCTCGGGAATGATTAGCATTGGTCAAGGTCAATGCATTTAGTAGCTGGATGTTGTACAAAAGTTCAAGTTTAAATTGGTTCCAATGAATTAGGTACAAATCTTTTTCTCAAAGTGCACCCTCATCCTAAAATTTCTGGGTAGGCCACTGAAATCGTCTTTCCGCATCCCTTTTTTTAAACTACTATCATATCCCTCTAGAATTTAAATAGTTTCTAGAAAAAGTATTGAAATAACGTGTAAAGACATGTTGCACGACAATCTAAATTATTACAGTCCAAACTTTATATCTCGAACCTCCCTTACTCGAATCTCTAAAAACTGTACCTGTTCCCGATTAAACTGCTATAGTTTTATGTATAAAAATCTCTTGTTAAGCCGAATTTCGATTACCCTTATTTTTCCATAAATCAAAGTATTTTGTGATTCCGCAAAGAAAATTTTCACTCTATTACTCGATTTTGAAATATATTTTTTGCAAGGCAAAGGGTATATTGGCCCAGGAAGTTTTAATGCATTATGGGATTGAGTTACCATATCACGGGATAGCCAAACCATTGCTTGGTCACGTACTACAAATACAGTGAGCTCGTTTTTAGAAGGGTTTTCACAGAAAATTACCGGACATGTCAACCTTATTATTTAAAATGTCACTTTTTTTCTCCGCCATTGACATTTTTTGATTGTGTTTTGTTTGTGAGCTGGCACGTCATCAGATTTTTTTTTTAATTTAAATTGCACCCCTTATTTTTCTTCACGGATTTAGATAGAGCACATTTGACATTTTCGTACTCAAAAGAGTATTAAAATAATGTGTAAAACATGTTGCACGACAATCTAAATTATTATGTATGTATGTAGGAAAGAATACCTACCTAGCATTTTAGTGATCTCGTTTTTCGTAAAATAAATCTTGATCGGGCCACTAAGCCACTTATTCCTATTTTATTTACTAAAAAATAATTCACGTGCGGCTGTTATAAAACCAACTACCTAGCAATTAATTTAACTTGTAGGTAATAGATGCCCTTTAAAACATTTTTTTCAAGTTCCTCATTTTCTAGAAAATAATTCCGTTGTGGCTTCTATAAGCCCGACTAAATTAATTTATTCAACTTTTTTTTAAAATATCTTCCTTCCCTTATGATTAAAATTTAATTAACAATAAGGAAATTAAATTTTTACACAAAATGAAATTAATAAAAGTGTTTTGGTGTGTTAATTCCACCTATTTTAATTTTTTAACTTTTTTTTTATAATTCATAAATTTTTTTCTTATCAGGTAAGATCATACAAAGTTTTTTGAGGAAGATTCCTTTCACTTATCTATTTATTTTTATTTACAGAATGTAACATTATCAACTTTTAATTAATACTACTATGTTAATACTGAAGAAGGTTTAAAAAAACCGAAATAAGTATATATATTTTTTGCCATTGAAAAATTCTTTTGTTTTTCTTTGTTTTGTTTATCATTAATTGGCTGCAATAATTAATCTCAAAAATTTAATATTTAACATAAATTCCAGCCTAAAAGAAATATAGTCTTTTAAAATATTTTCCTTCCCTTACGCTGATTTTTGAAAATTCAATCATTTTCTTGAAAATGATTCCCATGTGGTTTTTGTATCAACCCAACTAACCACTTAATTCAACTTGAAGTTGTCTTTTAAAACATTTTCCTTCTCTTATGCTCATTTTTGAAAATTCAATCGTTTTCTTGAAAATGATTTTCCTGTGGTTTCTATCAATCCCTTTTAAAATATTTTCCTTATTTGCTGATTTTTGTAAGAGTGCGAGCTAGTGACAGTCATACGCAGAAGTGCGTTACAAAGAGAGATAGGAATACGTTGCGTTCGTAAGAGGGTTCAGCTAATAAATCGGTTTAATAAAAACAGGGTTAATGGTGGCAGACGATCGGTTTGGCACTCATTTTCAATGTCCTTTCAGGCTGTAGGGTCAAAAATCATGTACGTTATGATTAAATTTTCAATTACGTAGCATTTTCTTACTGCCAGATTTGAATTAAAAATATGTTAAGTAAAATGCCTATAGCTGATAAGCATTTACAAAAGATTACTTGTTCGATACTTTTTTATAGATTTTTTATGTTTTACCATAACACATTTTCACACTTTTAACTTCACCTAAAATAAGAAGGCATTTTTTATTTATTATTTTGTTTAATAGGGTAAGCGTACCAATAGGCAGCCAGATAAGGTCACTAGTGAATTCAACCTTGAATAGTAACTTAATATTACCTGCTTCTTTCAAATAATTTGGTGGTATATTACAGTTGAAATGGGCGGATGTAATTTGCGCGGAAAGTAATCCCTACTAATGGGTATCTTTATTTTGCATGTTAATCTTACCTGTAATTTGCGCGTAGTAACTTATCCAGTAACTTATTGCACTACCCTATTAAGGCGATAAGTTAATGAATTACTTTTAATCAGAAAAATTCCTTATTTCAAATCAGCACTATTATTGGATGTTTCGAAAAGTGAAAATGTTTACATTTGTTTATGCACCCAAAAGGTCTCTCATTGTGAATTATTCTAGTCACTTCAGTAATCATGGCTTCTGTCGAAATAATCAAAAGCAACAGAAATTCAGATTTACTTATTATTCAGTCATACAAATATAGGAAATGTGGGGTGTTAAAAAACGGGGAAGTGTATTGGCGTTGTACCATGAAGCAGTGTCCCGGAACAGTATATACCTTGGGAGAAGATTGCATTGTTAGTCGAAGTCGAGAACATACGCACCTAAGTGATGTGAGGAAATTAAATAAACATGTAACTATTTATATCAACCGGTATTATTTGCTACTAGTGCCTTCTCGGAAATTTTTATTGTGTGTTTTTCATTTTCAGATCATCTGCAGCAGCGTAAAAGGAAAAGCAACTGAAGACTTAACAGAAAGACCCAGAAAGGTGTTGCATACTTCAATAAGTAACAACGTGAACACATTAGATACTTTAACAGTGAAAGATGTTAATAATATAAAACGTAACATGTACAACGCGCGGAGAAAACTACAGCCTGTTCTACCAACTTGTAGGCAATCTACTCTTCAGATGTTGTCATCCCTATCTAGAACTACTATCCGCGGGGAAAATTTTATACCAATTGTGGATACATTAAAAGAGATAGCCGTATTTTCTTGTGAAAGCAATCTAAGATTTTTGTGCCAATCAACAAAAATCTATTTGGATGGTACATTTAGTTATAGCGCAAAATATTTTTGTCAGTTATTCACATTGCATGTTTTAAAAAATAGTCACTACATTCCCTTAGCATTTTGTTTGTTGCCCGACAAAAAACAGTGGACCTACGTACAGTTATTTAATTTGTTAGTGGAAAAATGTTTAGTTTTGGGACTAGTTTTAAGACCGGAATTTGTTGTGGCAGATTTTGAAATTGGAATTCACAATGCCGTCAAAACTGTTTGACCTGAGGCAGCTATAATCGGTTGTAGATTTCATCTAGGACAAGCCTGGTTTAGAAAAATCCAGGAACTAGGTTTAGTTTCAGAGTATAAAAATTTCGACGACGATCTAGGAAAGTGGATGCGTTGTTTATTTTGTATACCGTTTTTAGATTCAAATGAAGTTGGCGACTGTTTTGTGGAAGATTTTATGTCCACAAAACCCGATGACAGCAGACTGTCTTGTCTTGCTGATTATTTAGTTAACAATTATATTGATGAAGACGCATTGTTCCCCGCAACCATATGGGCCGAGGCTAGTTCTTCAACAGAACGAACCACGAACGCCTGTGAATCTTTTGACTCACGTTTTAATTCTAGTTTTTATTGGTCTCACCCGTCTATTTATGTGTTTATTGACGTTTTGCTTACATTCCAAACGGATACCTATATTAAAATTACAAGTGCAAACTCCAATAATGCCGCACAGCTTCCAGATAGGCAAGTTAGAGAACGTCGAAAATTATTGCAAAAAAAATTGGCGGAATACAATAGTAAAACAATTTCTAGGTATGATTTTGTTAAATGTATTTCATATTTATATAAAGTTCATGTGTAATTTGAAATTTGAGTTAAGTATAACTACTAGCAATATTTATAATTAATATAGTAAGTACTTATGTAATAAGCAGGTAATAATTATGTATTAGTATGTAATGTATTTAAATTCGTTTTGTAATAAAGCATCATCTTATAAAAATTGTTTTTGTTTCCCATTATAAAAATAAAATGCTCCCAAATGCTCGTTAACGCAGCTCATTAGTAAGATAAGATACTTCGCGCAAATTACAGGTTGGATTTGCGGACCATTCTATGTAGCCCGCGCATTTTACATGTCCAATTTTGGAATCCAGGTATAATTACGCGCAAATTACACCGGCCGGTTGAAATGTCGGTTAATCGCTTTATTTAAGTTATAATACTATAAATTGATAGTTATTTTTCATAAAAATTTAATTTGTCAAAATTACCAAAATCACCAATACACAGCCACCAAAAACTTAAAGCCAGCCTTTCATACACCAATAGTCAGCATAGAATTGAAATGAGAAACAAAACCTTTAATAATTTTATTTCAAAAAGAAACACGAACAATAATATATTGATAACTTAATAAATTCTAATATATTTTTAGCACAACGCTTTAAACATGAACTAACTACAAATATGGCACGTAAAATCAGAATTTGTTGCGTCTTCATAAGACATGTCACGCAAAGAACTACATTTTAGGTGGTACCAACGAGGACACTTATCGCAGCCCACATTTTTTTCCGCATCTTCATCCACATCACTTATTAATTCCTCATCACATACAGTGCAGCTATTTAACTGATCTACAACTCTTCATCTGAAATTGATGGAATAACTACTGCTTATTGACATTCTCAAGCGTCACTTTGTTGAAATCCATGATTATATAAATAATAAATATTAAATAAAATATCGATTTCAACGGGAAATAACAAGATTTATTCGCTTTATACGTATTTCGGCATCAAAGTGCCATTGTCAAAAGCTATATAAAATATTATAACAAATGCAAAATATAGTAACTCCTTGATTCTATTATTTTAACACTGCGTGAAGCAGCTGGCCCCAGTCAACCCGTCGGAGGTCAGTCGCTTATCAGTGTGTTTTAAAAAGATATTTATTCCAAAATCTTCAGTAAAGGAGAATCTAAGAGCTCAATTTGCTCATTCATTAAAGGTACGTTGTTTTTTGTGTGTTTATAAATTTCAAAAGCTTTCAAAATATTTAATTTATTTTTGTTATCAGAAAAGTGTAAAAATTTAATTCTATTATTAGATGTTAATGTGTGATTTTGTTCTAACAAATGTTTAGCAAAATTTGATTTATGTGCATGTTTATATTTGTAACAACGGATATGTTCTTTTTGCCTAATACTGAAATTTCTAATTGTTTGACCTATATATACTGAATCGCAATGTGAACAATTTAATTTGTAAATACCTGATTTTAGCAAATCATTAATTTTGTCTTTAGCATTGAAAAGAGAGTATAGAATGTTTTTATTTGTTTTAAAAATGACTTTATATTTATTCGTGTTATTTATAATTTTAGCAATCTTTTCTGAAATTTTACCAAAATATGGAATTGAAACGTATTTTAATGTTTTATCAGAGTTATTAATGGAATAAACTTTTTGAATAGCTAATTTATAATTTTTCTTTTTAATTAAAGTGTCAATAAGTGTTGTGTTGTATCCATTGCTATATGCAATTTGTTTAATAATTGAAATTTCTCTATTAAAACTATTTTTATCTAAAGGAATTGTCATCATAATACACATAAATTAGCAGCATATCAATCTTTAGTACACAGAGCTCTAACAATTCCTTTAGATAAAAATAGTTTTAATAGAGAAATTTCAATTATTAAACAAATTGCATATAGCAATGGATATAACACAACACTTATTGACACTTTAATTAAAAAGAAAAATTATAAATTAGTTATTCAAAAAGTTTATTCCATTAATAACTCTGATAAAACATTAAAATACGTTTCAATTCCATATTTTGGTAAAATTTCAGAAAAGATTGCTAAAATTATAAATAACACAAATAAATATAAAGTCATTTTTAAAACAAATAAAAACATTCTATACTCTCTTTTCAATGCTAAAGACAAAATTAATGATTTGCTAAAATCAGGTATTTACAAATTAAATTGTTCACATTGTGATTCAGTATATATAGGTCAAACAATTAGAAATTTCAGTATTAGGCAAAAAGAACATATCCGTTGTTACAAATATAAACATGCACATAAATCAAATTTTGCTAAACATTTGTTAGAACAAAATCACACATTAACATCTAATAATACAATTAAATTTTTACACTTTTCTGATAACAAAAATAAATTAAATATTTTGGAAGCTTTTGAAATTTATAAACACACAAAAAACAACGTACCTTTAATGAATGAGCAAATTGAGCTCTTAGATTCTCCTTTACTGAAGATTTTGGAATAAATATCTTTTTAAAACACACTGATAAGCGACTGACCTCCGACGGGTTGACTGGGGCCAGCTGCTTCACGCAGTGTTAAAATAATAGAATCAAGGAGTTACTATATTTTGCATTTGTTATAATATTTTATATAGCTTTTGACAATGGCACTTTGATGCCGAAATACGTATAAAGCGAATAAATCTTGTTATTTCCCGTTGAAATCGATATTTTATTTAATATTTATTATTTATATAACTACTGCTTGTTTCTTTTTTTTAGAACTCTTTTCTATTTTCTTCTGGGCTTTTTCCATTTTTACTCTTTCCCTTTCTTCTGTACGCCTCTGTTTTGCTTCCATTTGCTCTTGTTTTTTCCTTTCTTTTTGATTCATAAAATCTCTCCACGCAGCGGAAGATATAGCGCTAGGAAGAATTTCCTTTGTTCGAGGTTTCTTTTTATGTGTCCCCAACCGTGTAGGAAAAAAGAGATGCTTCTCAAACGAACCAGAAGTTCTTTTTCTAGAATTCATGACGTTTTGTGGGTTTTCTTTATTTCCAGAATGTATTTTGGGAGATACTGTTTCTTGTGTTCCTGAATTCTTACGCAGCGTATCTAGTTCTACCTGCTTTGGAAAATCGTGGGACCTCTACCGGTTTTGGACAATTTCGGGGCATAATGTTTTCTGTTCCTATTGATTTTGGAGAAGTTCGGGACGTACTACATGGTACATTCTCGACCTCTACCGGTTTTGGAGAATTGCGGGGCATAGTGTTTTCTGTTTCTATTGGTTCTGGAGAATTTCGGGACGTACTATATGGTACATTCTCGACCTCTACCGATTTTGGAGAATTGCGGGGCATAATGTTTTCTGTTTCTATTGGTTTTGGAGAATTTCGGGACGTACTACATGGTACATTCTCGACCTCTACCAGTTTTGGAGAATTGCGGGGCATAATGTTTTCTGTTTCTATTGGTTCTGGAGAATTTCGGGACGTACTACATGGTACATTCTCGACCTCTACCGGTTTTGGAGAATTGCGGGGTATAATGTTTTCTGCTTCTATTGGGTCTGGAGAATTTCGGGACGTACACGGTAAGTTCTCTGCCTCTATCGGATTTGGAGAATTTCGAAGCGTACTAGGTATGTTATTTAAGTCCAGTGCCACAACACTTAGATTGTCTAAATCAAAAAATGGCATATCGAGGAAAATGGAGTCAGAGTTATTTAAAACAAAACTCTCCTTTGAATCGTTTTCAGGATCACTGTTTGCTTGGTTGTTAAGTTCTGGAGGTTCCAAACATCCGTTGTTTCCTACGATGCAGGAGCCAGATGGAATATCAGTTATAATATTGGTATTTAATGCTGTATCTGAGTGAGCTGTGGCATTTTGTTTTGCTGCTTTAATTGCATACAATACAAATTGTACTGTAACGGATGTTACTTTTTTATTATTTAAATATATATATATAAATGCAAGATCTTTGGAGAGCGATGTTTATTATTTTAAATACAAATTGAAAACTATTTATTTATATCATAAGATAACTAAGGAAACATAAAACATTAAATCAAAGCCAACCCATGAAACCATTACACTACCCCCCCTCCAAAAAAAGAAAAGAAAAAATCTTTGGGTAAGTGAAAACTTTGGATGAACAGTGATGCTGAACATTCCAAGCTGCAAAACACTTGACCATCTTTTCAGAAAACAATTACAAATATAAAATTGAACATAAGTATAATCAATTAAGTTTATTTTTTTCTTTGTTTCTTTGCTTCTTGCTGATGTCCGTTGCTTCCAATCTTGAATCCAATTCAAAAAATAATAAAACTGGAAAAGAAAACTCAAAAAAAGGAAAAATTAAAAACAAAATTTATAAAAAAATAAAAATAAAAATTATTAAAAGAAAGCTGGTTTCAACCTATCCAATGAGACAACCCCATTTTTCATTTTTTTAAAATCATGTATTTGTGTGTCCTTTCTAAAACTTGAAATGGTCCTAAATACGTTTTTTAATACCCAAATCATGATTGTCATTCCTAACATACACATACCGACATGAATATAAATTATTGTTAATAAAAGTTCCCTTATTGTTAAATTGTTTAGTAAAAAAATATTTTGCCCCTTTCATTTTACATCGTAATTGATCAGCGAAATTAGATGTATCACTAACAGCTTCAAAGTTTTCAAAAAATTCCCCCGGTAAACATAATTCCGTTCCATACAACATTTCAGCAGGTGATGTATTCACTTCTTCCTTAACAATAGTCCTAATACTAAGAAGTATCCATGGCAATGATTGTACCCAATTATTAATCCCAGTTGTCTTGATAGCCTGTTTTATTGTGCGATGTAGTCTTTCAACAATACCTTGACTTTGTGGATGTTGCACACTTGTTTTAATATGTTTGATCCCTAAATCTTTAATAAATTGATTCCATGTACTTGACAAAAATTGTGAACCATTATCTGTAACAATTATTTTTGGAATACCAAATCTACTAATCCAGACATTAATGAAATTATCAATAACAGTATCTACTACTGCATTTTTAATTGGAATTGCTTCTGGCCATCTAGAAAATCTATCTATTATTGTTAATAAATATCTATATCCTTCATTGTAAGGTAAAGTAACTATATCTAAATGAATTTTTTTAAATCTGTTATCTGGTTCTTCAATTGGTTGTAATGGTGTTTTAGTATGTTTAAAGATTTTACTTTCTTGACAATTAGAACATGTTGTAACCCAATTTTTAATATTTTTTCTCATATTTTCCCAAATAAATCTATTACAGGTCAATCTTTGTGTAGCTCGAATTCCAGGATGTGATAATAAATGAAAATGTTGAAAAACTTTGAATCTAAGTTCTTTCGGTACATATGGTCTTGATTTTTTAGTAATAACATCAACCCATAGCACTTTATTTAACGGTGTTCGCATTTGCACGAATTTAAAATTAGGCTGTGTTCTAAGTTTTATTAATTCTGAATCATCTACTACTTGTTGTTCTGCTAACTCTTCATAATCTATTGTTGGAAAATTTATCATGGCTACCCTAGTTAATGAATCGGCTGGTATATTGTCTGATCCTTTAATGTATCGTATATCTGTTGTAAAAGCTGAAATATATTCTAAATGCCTAAATTCCCTTGGTAAATAATTTTCTGCAGACTTCTTGATTACTGAGCAAATAGCTTTATGATCCGTATAAATATGAAATGTTTTATATTCTAAAAAATATCTGAATTTCTTCACCGCAAAATAAATACCCAACAGTTCCCTCGAAAATATGCTATATTTTTGTTCTGTTTTTGATAATTGTCTACTACAAAATGCTAAAGGTTTCGAAATTCCATTTTCTAATTGTTGTAACACTCCTGCAATTGTATCACAAGAACTATCGGTAGCCACACTAATCTCTGCAGTTTTTGAAGGATGTACCAGTAAGGTAGCTCTTATTCTTCTTTTACATTATTAAACGCATCAACTCTGCATTCAATAAAACAGGTTTAAGGGAAGCTTTTCCAGGAATAACTAATTTATGTAAAGGTGCTAATAATTCTGAAGCATTCGGAAGAAATCTGTAATAATATGAAATTAACCCTATAAAATTCCGTAATTGTTTTTGATTCTTTGGAACCGGAAAATTGTTTATACAATCAATTTTACTAATTTGAGGTTGTATGCCCTCCCCCGAAACCCTATACCCTAAATAATCCAATTCCCCTACCCCAAAAATGCACTTATTAACATTCAGTAAGAGCCCAAATTCATCCAAACGTTTAAAAACTGATTCCACATGTTGCAAATGTTCACTTTCATTCTGACTAAAAATTAATATATCATCTAAGTAAAAAAAATACGTTATACAACCCATGTAGCACTTTCTGAATAAATCTGGACCAAGAACTCTGTGCATTTTTCAGTCCAAAATTCAATCTTGTATACCGGTAGGCTCCCAACGGTGTTGTAATTGTAGTTTTGTCCCTGTCATCCTGATGAATTGGAATGTGAAAATACGCCTTTGTCAAATCCAATTTGCTAAAGATGTTAGCTCCATGTAGTTTATTTGGAAAATCCAAAATAAAAGGAATCGGATAGGTATCGCGTACAGTAACTGCATTTAACGCTCTATAGTCTCCACAAACTCTGTAATCAACCCCACCAGGCTTAGCTACCATTGTAATTGGCGAACACCAAGCTCCATCTGCAGGTTCAATTATTCCAGCATTTAACAATTCTTCCAGATGTTTTTCTAAAAATTCAAGTTGATTAATGTTTAATCGACGACACTGTGACACCACTGGATTTCCAATTGTCTGTATTCTGCGAACTACCGAATGTTTAATTGGTGCATTAATGTTAAAGTCTTTAGTTAACGCGGAATAACGATTTAACAATTGCGTATATTTAATTGAATGTGTAGTTTGAGTAGAAGTTAAAGAAATTGGTTGTTGAATTGTTTGCGGTTGTAAAGAAAGATTAGAAGGAGATGTTTGTTGAATTGTTTGTGAGACATTGGGAGAAGATTGCAAAGAATTAATAAGTAAGTTTATTGGAAGTGTGTTTGAAGAATCAATCACCAAATGTAACGGATGTTACTTTTTTATTATTTAAATATATAATATGTAGTGTTATATGAGACAAATAATTTATTAAAATAAATATGCTTTGTTTTGTTTATGTTATTAAAATGGAAATATAATAAAAAATTAATAAAATTAAATTTATTGAGGGGACTAAAATAATAATGGGAAAAATATAAAATACCAGCGAGATATTAAATAAAAAAGAAAATGTAATAATAATAGTATAGCTAAATAAATTTAGAAATAAGAAATGGTAAAATTTAAATTAAATCATAAATAAGAAACATTAGCTAACAAGATTAATTTTAAATATTTTTTAATTAAATGTTTGACAAGAATATAATTTTATGAATACTTTAAATTTAAATATTGCCATCCATGGAAAATTGTTATTTTATGAATATTGCCAAGGAGAATAAAAATAACAAGGGGGAATAAAAAAGAACGCAGAGAAGAAAAAATTACAGAAAGAGGTTTTTTGGAGAAAATAAGTTAAAAAGGAAGTAAATGGTTTTTATATCATTATATTGGACAAACATTGGAAGTATTATTGATTAATTTGGAATATTTGGAATGGAATACATCAGAATAATAAATTGGAAGAATTTATGGTATAATATGGAATAAGATAACAAGAAGAATAACAGAAAGAATAGTTTGTGAGTTACAATTTTTAAATTTATATAAAAGAAAAACGGTTGTTGTATTTTGGACAATAAAGTGTATAAAATTTAATTAATAAGATAGGGAAGATAGGGATTTTAGAAATTGAATTTTGAAATGTATTTTGATTGATGAAAAATAAAACAAAGTAATAAAATTTAGATTGCCTGATAAATTAAAGTAAATTAAAAAGTAACAATAATATTGCACTACATATATTTATGGCGCCTAGCAACGTGTGTGAGGACTTGATAATAATAGATAAAATTTTGAATTAAAGGGTAAATTGTTTAGAAATTATAATTTAAATTTAATTTATGGAGACTAGGAGTAGGACTATTAAAGTAAAGATGGATGTAATTAAAGAAAGGGAAGAATTAGAGAGGGGAGATGGAGATATAGGAATTAATGAGGAAATGTTAGATGAAGGGGAAAAAGAGATAATTGATGAAATTAATGATAAAGAAGATGTTGATAATATAAGAGTAAAAGATAAGGATAGTCAAGATGAAAATGATAATTTTAAATTGATGATTAATTTAATGAAAGAAATGAATAGTAACATAGAAAATAAAATAGAGAATAGTATTCAAGAAATGAAGAATAATCAGATTAACTTGGAAAATAAAATAAAGAATAGTTTTCTTAATTTGGCAAATAAAATAGAGAATAGTATTCTTAACTTGAAAAATAAAATAGAGAAGAATAATAATAAAGAATTTAAACAAGATAGATTGTTAGAATTAGATGAACAGTTTAGAAATATAAATGGAGAATTTATAATAAAGAATGTAGGGTTAGAAAAACAGGAAAAAATAGTTCAGCAGGAGTCTGATAGTAAAAATGAAAAGGTAAAAGAAGTAGTAATGGAAGGATTGAATAAAGTGAGTAATGAGGTAGATGAGAAAGTAGAAAATATAAATAGGAAATGTGTAATTGTATGTGAAAAAGAAGTGGAAAGTAAAATGGATAAAGTAAAGAGATGTATGTGATGAAATGAGTGATAAATATGAATTAATGAAAGAAGAAAGTAAGAAAGTGAATGGGAAAGAAAGAAGTAATATGGGAAATAATGTTATACTGAATTTAGAAGTTATTGAAAAGGAAGGTTTTATATTTAAGAAAAGAAGTGGAGAATATAAGATTGTTTTTATAAAAGAAATGAAGGATTATTTAGAGCAATTTAAAATTAAAAGAAAGAAAGAGAAATTTAAAATTAAAAGAGTAAGAAAGAAAGAGCAGTTTAACATAAAGAGAGTAAGAAAAGAAAAAACAATTTAAAATGAAAAGATTAGGAAAGAAGGTGTAGATGTGAAGAGGTTAATTAGAAGATAGAGCAGGAGAATGAAAGCAATTAGAGGGGATGATAGTGAAGTAGAGGGGAGAATATAATAGGAAAATGTTATGAAGAGGGGAAGAAGTGTTTTTTGTTAAGTTAATTACCAATAGAGTGATAGAATAATTTAATGATATAAATTGTAGTGTTATATGAGACAAATAATTTATTAAAATAAATATGCTTTGTTTTGTTTATGTAATTAAAATGGAAATATAATAAAAAATTAATAAAATTAAATTTATTGAGGGGACTAAAATAATAATGGGAAAAATATAAAATACCAGCGAGATATTAAATAAAAAAGAAAATGTAATAATAATAGTATAGCTAAATAAATTTAGAAATAAGAAATGGTAAAATTTAAATTAAATCATAAATAAGAAACATTAGCTAACAAGATTAATTTTAAATATTTTTTAATTAAATGTTTGACAAGAATATAATTTTATGAATACTTTAAATTTAAATATTGCCATCCATGGAAAATTGTTATTTTATGAATATTGCCAAGGAGAATAAAAATAACAAGGGGGAATAAAAAAGAACGCAGAGAAGAAAAAATTACAGAAAGAGGTTTTTTGGAGAAAATAAGTTAAAAAGGAAGTAAATGGTTTTTATATCATTATTGGACAAACATTGGAAGTATTATTGATTAATTTGGAATATTTGGAATGGAATACATCAGAATAATAAATTGGAAGAATTTATGGTATAATATGGAATAAGATAACAAGAAGAATAACAGAAAGAATAGTTTGTGAGGAACAATTTTTAAATTTATATAAAAGAAAAAGGGTTGTTGTATTTTGGACAATAAAGTGTATAAAATTTAATTAATAAGATAGGGAAGATAGAGATTTTAGAAATTGTAAAAATATTTTAATGGTATTTTGTATAATTGAATTATAATAAAAGAAATTGATATTTGCTGAGAACATACCCTGAGATAAAGAGTTTGTGTATACTAGCTGAGGAGAAAAATTTAAATTTTATGAATTTTGAAATGTATTTTGATTGATGAAAAATAAAACAAAGTAATAAAATTTAGATTGCCTGATAAATTAAAGTAAATTAAAAAGTAACAATAATATTGCACTACAATATAAATGCAAGATCTTTGGAGAGCGATGTTTATTATTTTAAATACAAATTGAAAACTATTTATTTATATCATAAGATAACTAAGGAAACATAAAACATTAAATCAAAGCCAACCCATGAAATCATTACAGTACATTTAATCCTTTTTCAGAGAGTTGATTTTCTATAGCCTGTATAACATTCTCAGCTATTTCAAAATGTTCTGGTTGTAGCACTTTTCTTGGAATGTCATCCGTTCTTTCAAAATTCTTAATTGTATTTTTAATACACTTCGTATAGTCAACGGCATCAGGGTTAAATGGAAATAGCCCGCATTTCCGGAAGCCATTTCTTATTGTGTCTGTTAAATCCTTATTATCCAATACGTGGGACAACGAGGGATAAAATGTCATTTTCGTTAATACACAATTAAAATTTTTTCTTCCATTCTGACTTCAAGTGTTTGTACACACTCACATCTGCAGGTTGCATTATGTGAGTTGTATTTGGCGGTAATGCATACAGTATTATGTCATTTTCACTACAATACGTACTCAGTTCCATTCTGAGGTGGTATTTATGCCCGTCTATTAGTAAAATTACTGGCTTTTTAATTCCTTCGTTGTATAACCAGGTATTCACTTTATTTACTACATATTCAAAAAACGTTTCTGCTCTCATCCATCCAGTTTCAGATCTCCCTAAATACCATTCTGCTGGAACACTATTTATTACATCACGTGGTGGTCTGACATATGGAAAGACAACCATGGGAGGAATAGTGTCGCCGTCTGCCGTAAATACCAATAAAACGGTAATCGTTTCTTTCTCGTTCCCAGTTTGAATGTCGTAAATATTCTTCCAGCCTTTTGGAGCAATCACGTTCCCAGTTTTTGGACATATACTGAAACTGGTCTCGTCACCATTTAGTATCCTTTGAGGATCACTAAGAATGTCTTCGGCATTGATTTGTTTTAAATACGAGAGCAATTCGTGGAACCATTTTCGTATAAACTCCTCTGTGATGACAGCTCTGCCCTTAGTCAGACCTTCAGCAGTGCGTTGTACCAGTTCAGGATGTCGCTTCATAAACAAATTGTACCATTTCCTTCCTGGCCTATTATTTATGAATGGGTTTGACCTCTTGTCGTCTTCTATTATTTGTTTGACGTCCATGTAGCCTGTCCTGTATGGTGCCACGTGGCACACCAAATTGTCTACTTGCTTCCTTAATACTGATATTGTCGTTTCTAATTTCTAAGAGAGCTTCTTGGACAGCCTCTTTTCTATACTGCAGAATTGGTCGTTTTAAATTTGCTTTCAGCATTTTTGTTGAACCTCAAATAGTTACCTAGATGGAGACCTTTAACCTTTTAGACATTGGAGTAAATAAATATATATAAATAAGAACTTTTAAAGAATTAGAGTTAGGTAGGTACGAACTTCGAACAGCCCTATAGAATATCAAACTAACCCGGCTGAATATTGGAATAACAATATATATATCCCTAAAGTCAGCCATTATCAATTAAGGGGACCGACTATTGGGTTTTAACTGAAATTTAAGCACATTATAGTATGCACTGTATTCTCTAGTATAAATGCTTTCTCAAATCCATAAATATACGAATATTGACCTTATTTGACATTTCACCAATAGTCAGCCCACCTGACTGAGCTTTGGTTCTCGAGGTAAACTTAGTTACCTAGACTCAGCCGCCACAAAATTATACAAAACCGCTCTTGTAACCTCAAAATTATCCTCTAAACATAATCTTTATTCCAATATTACTAATATTAGCCTATAAACTACATTACCACATTAAAATAATAACTGCACAAAACATACCTGCTTTCTCAATCGGAAGCAGCGCACTATAAAAAAATAGTAAAACAAAAGATTCGGGTGGTACCTGTACACCTTTTTTTACAAACTGGTGGTTGACTATTGGACCATATAATTTAGCTAGTCGGCCATTTTAAGTTACAGAAATAACGAATAGAGCAACCCAAAAACAACAACAGGTGGCAGTAAAAGGGACTGATTTCTTATTTATATTAATATTTGTGGAAAGGTGGCTGACTATTGGCGATGGCTGCGAATAGGTACACTTACCCTACGACAATAAACCAGAACAATTAAACGGAATGAGGTCATAGTTGAATGTTACAATACTAAATTGTGCCAAAATAATTCGGACAACTTTGAATAACTGTTTATTATTATATTTTATTCTTCAATTAGCTTGATAAAGAATAGTTTTACCTATTTCGGGCAGTTTTCTTACTTAAGTTTTACCTAAACTAAATCATGATCGAGCGGTGAGCCACTCATTCTTATTAACCAACAAATGGGGGTGTGTTAATCGTCGAATGTGTAAAAAATGTACATGTTTTGTAAGAGGCACTGCAGAGGGGAGCGACAGGCTACATAATGATTCCGTCAACAGACCGTAACCCAATCCCGGTGGAATGTCTTTACATTCATACGAACATTTTCGTTGTAAGAGCAAGAGAAGAAATAAATCGAATATTGAAAGGAGAGGACGTACCTCCATTCTTATCCCTAGCGAATAATTCATTGATAATACATCTTCAACAGATTTAATTTCAATCATCAGGTATAGTCTCGGCTTTTTTATAGCTGTACTTATAGCCTATTCGATGCTGTAGCGAAATATACTCAGCAACCCCAATTCTACATACCTACACTAAGTTACTTTAAATCGTCTTTCCGCTTACTTTGTTTAAAACGACTATCAAATTCCTCTAGAATATATATAGCTTTTAGAGAAAGTATTATAATAATGTGTAAGACATGTTGCACGACAATCCAAATTATTAGGTAGGAGTACCTGCTATTTTAGTCATCTCATTTGTCCTAAAATAAATCTTGATCGAGTGGTGAGCCACTTATTCCTATTAACCAACAAACGGGGGTGTTATAATTAATTCTCGTATGAATTTGAATAGCTTCTAGAGAAAGTATTATGTGTAAGACATGTTGCACGACAATCCAAATTATTATAGGTAGGAGTACCTGCCATTTTAGTCATCTCCTTTGTCCTAAAATAAATCTTGATCGAGTGGTGAGCCACTTATTCCTATTAACCAACAAACGGGGGTGTTATAATTAATTCTCGTATGAATTTGAATAGCTTCTAGAGAAAGTATTATGTGTAAGACATGTTGCACGACAATCTAAATTATTAGGTAGGAGTACCTGCCATTTTAGTCATCTCCTTTGTCCTAAAATAAATTTTGATCGAGCGGTGAACCACTTATTCCTTTTAACCAACAAACGGGGGTGTTATAATTAATTCTCGTATGAATTTGAATAGCTTCTAGAGAAAGTATTATGTGTAAGACATGATGCACGACAATCTAAATTATTAGGTAGGAGTACCTGCCATTTTAGTCATCTCCTTTGTCCTAAAATAAATCTTGATCGAGCGGTGAGCCACTTATTCCTATTAACCAACAAACAGGGGTGTTATAATTAATTCTCGTATGAATTTGAATAGCTTCTAGAGAAAGTATTATGTGTAAGACATGTTGCACGACAATCTAAATTATTAGGTAGGAGTACCTGCCATTTTAGTCATCTCCTTTGTCCTAAAATAAATCTTGATCGAGCGGTGAGCCACTTATTCCTATTAACCAACAAACGGGGGTGTTATAATTAATTCTCGTATGAATTTGAATAGCTTCTAGAGAAAGTATTATGTGTAAGACATGTTGCACGACAATCTAAATTATTAGGTAGGAGTACCTGCCATTTTAGTCATCTCCTTTGTCCTAAAATAAATTTTGATCGAGCGGTGAGCCACTTATTCCTTTTAACCAACAAACGTGGGTGTTATAATTAATTCTCGTATGAATTTGAATAGCTTCTAGAGAAAGTATTATAATAATGTGTAAGACATGTTGCACGACAATCCAAATTATTATAGGTAGGAGTACCTGCCATTTTAGTCATCTCGTTTGTCCTAAAATAAATCTTGATCGAGCGGTGAGCCACTTATTCCTTTTAACCAACAAACAGGGGTGTTATAATAAATTAATTCTCGTATGAATTTGAATAGCTTTTAGAGAAAGTATTATAATAATGTGTAAGACATGTTGCACGACAATCTAAATTATTATGTAGAAGTACTACCTTACATTTTAGTCATCTCGTTTTTCCTGAAATAAATGTTGATCGAGCGGTGAGCCACTTAAAGCTCCACCAAGCTTACAAATGCCCCGGAAAATATGTCAACTAAATTTTGAAAGACAAGGATACTTCAACCAATAGCAAACAATTATACTCGAAAGTACATTCACTGTAAAAATTCAATTGACGTTTGAAATTTTAATAATTTCAGTATTTGTCGGATTGTATTGAAAAAATTTGTTAAGTATGAATCGGTATGAATGCTAAATCGAGGAATATAATTCATTCTAAAGCCAGAAATATCATTCGGAAGGTCATGAAATTCTTCAAATGAAAAGTATTTACAAGTATTTAAATTTGCCGCCGAATAACAATAATTTTGGTCGCTTTTAAATAAGTCCTACTTGATCCAAAACAAAACAAGTAGGTGAAACACAAGCCGCAACGAAGAATGTAACAGACTAACAGGAAAAACGCAGGAATACGAAATCTAATTCTAACGAACGCAAGTTTGTTAAATTTGGTTCAGGGAAACATTGTGGAGAAATACCCCCCTCCCCATGCCCTTATTAAAGACGCTAGGGTAATAACTGTATATTGACTATATTAGTCGAAATTGTCTGAAGATTTCAATAAATATAATTGATTGTATTCTCTGAGTTCACCCTGATACTGTTTAAATACAAAATATGTATAAAATAAATAAATGTCCGGGTTCATTCCACATCGCGTGGTGAACTGGGATAACCATTTTTTATAAATTGAATTGTATAGATGTAATGCGGTGGTTTTTAAATGATGCTATTATCTACTCGTTCATTATGTTTTCCGAATATTTACTCCAAAAGTAAATGCACAGGCTACCGAAATTTGTTAAAAAGCGTCCGCCTTCCACCAGTTTACTCTACACGAATTTTTCATTATAATTGCTAGATATCTTTGATTTGTACATTGTACTACATACAATATAGTATATTACGATGCAAGATCGTTAAGTGCCTTATAACAGATCGAGAAAAAGTTGGAAAATCAAGACGCGAAGGGTCGCAATTTTCCAAATTTCTTCGAAATCTGTTGTAAGCACTTAACGAACACGCGTCGTATACCATTTTTTGCGCTACGAAAAATAAAAACAAATTTTATAAATATAAATTAATAAAGTAACAGCTGTCAATCATTCAGAATTTTAGACACCAGATAACTTGATTACCTACAACTTTTATTATCATCTAACAACCGTTAGATACGTTATGATTCATAACAGGTTACAAACCAGTACCTAATCGGTAAGTTAATTTTTCCGTGGTAGTTAAGCAACCGGAAAATGGCCAAAAACAATGTAGGAGCGCAAAAATTATATTTTAATTGTTTATTTCGATTTAACCGAAAAGAAATAATGAATATTTCCTATGTAGCATAATCAACTGTCGCAGTTTAAAACTGCAGTCATGATAGTGATGTCATCTAACGAGCATAATATAAAAATTACACCATTTCACCATTATTAAAATGTCGCCCCTTTGCCGCTGCAACCAAGTATACTAATCTATTGGAGACGACGAGAGACAATAAAATCCAAAACTAAACTTTTACCGATAGGCAACCAATCATACAGGAGAAACCTCCGAATTTGTGGAAAAACCCCCCGAGCCAGTTACTCCGCTGTTCTTATCTTTATCGAGCATGGTTTGCAACTAGAATAAACTGTGTATATCATAGTCGACTTAACTGGTTCACGCATGCTCTGTACAATACCCAATACAAACAAAACAGGAATAAGTGGATCCCACTCCCAGGATAAGTGGATCCGCACAGTGGCTCGCGAAAAATGAGCCAAGTAAACGAGAAGAGCCACTTATTCCGCATTCTGTTGACAAAATGTGCCATAAATGTCGAAATACCAGACCACACACACAGACAGACATTTTTTCTAGACCACTTTTTTGGGTTCCTGGGGACCCAAAACACGTATTTCCGCGAAAATCTCGACTTCGAAAATTTTCATGATATCAATACTTCCCTATACCAGTAGTGGTATGGGAAAGTAAAAATATATATAAATAATTTCAATATATGTAAACATTTTAAATATGTATTAAGAGAAATAATATATATTAATTTTCTAATTATTTCCCAAACGGCGCCTCATAAACACTACACTTATTGACACGTTTAAAAAGAAAAATTATAAATTAGCTAGTATTCAAAAAGTTTATTCTATTAATAAATCTGATAAAACATTAAAATACGTTTCAATTCCATATTTTTGTAAAGTCATTTTTAAAGCAAATAAAAATATTCTACACTCTCTTTTCAATACTAAAGACAAAACTAATGATTTGCTGAAATCAGGTATTTATAAATTAAATTGTTCACATTGTGATTCAGTATACAGGGTGTCTCTAAACCTAGTGCCATAAATTTACCAGCCGCTTCCTGACGCAAAAATAAGTCGAAAATGTCTAGTATAAAAATTTTGTCCTAACCCGCAGCGCACGTCTTTGAAAATGGTGTTGAAAAACCAGAAAACAATTGCATTTTACAAACGGTTTGAGATAAAAAAAAATCGAAATTTTGCAGGAAGTCTAACCTATTGAAGCTTAAACTTTCTACTATTTTTCTTTTGTAAATTAACCAGCGCAGGGGCGGCACGAATGGGGGTTATCACCGTTTTCTTGTAACCCGTTTTTCTTAACCTTTTGGTTTTTGCCATTTTAGTTTAGAGATTTGTATCCCCTGTTGCCTAATTAATAAAAAAGGTACTCTTGTTTCAACTCGCCTGGACCAACGGTTTTCTATAAAATGTAGGTTTTCTGTTTGTCTGAATGTAAAATGCAGTGATTGTGATTTTAAATCGGTTAATTAATTAATTTACAAAAAAAATAGTAGAAAGTTTATACCTTCAATAGGTTAGGTTGTCTGCAAAATTTCGATTTTTTACCTCAAACCGTTTTTAAAATGCAATCTATTGTTTTCGGATTTTTTCAACACCATTTTCTAAGACGTGTAGCTTCCTTATGCTGCGGTTTAGGACAAAATTTTTATAGACATTTTCGACTTATTTTTGCGTCAGGAAGCGGCTAGTAAATTTATGGCACTAGGTTTAGAAACACCCTGTTATAGGTCAAAAAATATTAATATTAGATAAAAAGAACACATCCGTTGTCAAATATAAACATACACATAAATCAAATTACGTTAAACATTTATTAGAACAAATTATCACACATCGACATCTAATAATACAATTAAATTTTTACACTATTCTGATACAAAAATAAATTAAATATTTTGGAAGCTTTTGAAATTAATAAACACACAAAAAACAATACACCTTTAATGAATGAGCAAATTGAGCTCTTAGATTCATTTGTTATTAAACATCTTATATTATGCTTTGACAATGACACATTGATGCCGAAATACGAATTAAACAAATAAATCTTATTACTATTTCTCTATTTAATATTTATTATTTCTATAACCTTATCTAATTGTTACAATAATGTTAATATGATAGGTAACGAATTAATAATATGTTTGTTTGCAGCAAATTCTAGAAAAATATTCCAGTTTGAAACTGCATCAATATTTAACTTAATTTACCAGAGCTAAAGATTTACTCCATATATTTTAGGTAGGTAGGTATTCACATGTTACAATGATTATCAAAATACCGTTATTTGAAATGTTTGATCGGGCTCCATTTCGTTATTTGAATAAATATAAAATACCTAAGTATAAATACAAATGTTATAGAGATCCTCAAGCTGATTTTGAATACCTTTGGTCTTTTTTCAAACAGTCGCTGAAATAAGAAAATTATTAGGACTGTTAAAAAACAAAAGAAATCCAATAACTATACGAATCGGGGCCCCAAATAAAAAATTGGAACTAAAAAAATTATTTGTTTTAATGAGTTTCGGGTATAATGACTTGGTATTAACACCCTCTATATTTATTGATTGTAAACGAAAAGCACAAATACTAATACATTTTAGTAGTTGTAAACATTACAATTTATATTATCTGCCTACTTTATGTTTTATACAGTTAGGTATTCTAATTATACGCTATGGTCCTTTTTATAACATCATTACTATGTTTAAATTAAATTCATATTTTCCGAATTCTACAAGAAAATGTAGCAATAAAATGCTAACAAGTATTAGATAATAGTCTCTACTGGTGGTTATCTTAGGATTAACTACTTTCGAGCTAGGAACTGTATTAAGTTGGACGCCTACTAATAAGGCATTACTACAAATTTTAACCAGATATAATATTTATTGTGACTAAAAGCGTAGATTGACATATTGTAGTCATTATAATTATCACCGGCGCATGGCAGTTCTAACAAATATGCGTACAATAATATGGAAATTATTACAATTATTGTGATAATAAAAGTTACATATTATATTAAGCGGTTATCAGGTGGTGCAATCCTTGACATCTCCCTCCTTCGGGAAATTCACGTCCTCGTCAACAACTTCCTTCTCCCTTTTCTACAGGTAGGAGAGCAGTTGGGGAGTCATCTTCAGGACGGGTCTAGGTAAGCAGATCAACTGGTAGAGGCGAACTCTAAGCTTAAAAAGTAATATACAGACGCTGATTAGAAACAAAGTTGATACAAGCGGGTCATCAATAAGTAAGCTGAGATCCATATTCAATTTGGTGATGTCTGTAATATGGTTGCCATAAAAGTCGATTTTTTATAAAGGTTCGGGTTGATAAGCACTAAAGTTCATTATGGATCGCGTCAGGTTATTAACGGAATACTCGCAACTATCCAATATCACGCGGTGCATTGTGATTTTATTAATACACTGTAGCGAAAAGTTTTACGGACAATAGTTCCTAGATACTTTTCCAGAATTCCTTTTGTTTCTGAGGACGAACCTAGGAGTCCATACGTTATCTCTTGTGCAACGTTGTATTGGGTAGTTGCAGAAAATTGGCATGATGTTGGCGTATGTAGCTGACAATCTGTAGGTAAAAGGTCTCTGCATATATTAGTTTTGATAGTAGTCCTTTGACAATTAGTAGTCCATCGATCCTCTATGTCTGATTTTAGATAGTAGGTAGCAGGTGGGACTATAAGATTACGTGGTTTTTAGATGGTATAGGGTATACTCGGGATATGTTATATTGTACAGTAGGTACCTATAGGAATTTTCAGAACGAAAAGTAAAACATTGGAAATTGATAAAATTCCTAAACGTGAATTTGCTAGGACTTCGAAAGGGTGATGTTCATCGATGTGAATCAGCATGTCGGACTAATTATGGTGTTGAGTAAGATTGTTTTGAATTGCTAAAAGATTTGTTGAGCAGGAGATAATTTCTAAGTTACGGATCTCGAAACTTGTAGTGAAAGTGATAGTTCGAATTATTTGATTCAATTGTTTATTAAAATTATCCAGTATATATTTTTGAGTAAACATATTACTGGTGTAAAAATGTGTTTCATTTAAGTTAGTATAATCTCATTGTAAATGATTTTTTAATTTCAAGGTTTTCCTTAATATTGATGTAATATCGTTCATTACTGTAATTTCATGGGATAATTGGGTAGTGATTAATTTTGCGTTTTGGATTGCTTTTTCCTACTTTTATTAATAAATGTTAGGTATAAACAAATAAAAGTTCTTGGAGTCGTTTTTCTACATAAAAGGAATAATTATCAGGTAATAAAGAGAAATCCACCTCATCGTAGGTGTAGGGACCACAAAGACGATACAAAAAGCTGAATAACCTATTAGCGAATGAAGTGATTGATTATTATGTACCTATTAAGATAGCGGTAATCATCTGGTTGTCAAGTGTTTCTTTTGGGTCAGTAATATTTACTATTCGTAGTTTTACGATTAATCGTTCTACGCGTGAGTTAGAAGAAGCGTTGTGAGCGGTAATAAAATGTAAATCAAAGTTTAACAATCGGCAATAATCTGTAACAATTAAATTATTGAATTCCCCTGCTCGGTCGCATGTGAGTTTACTGGGTCTATTATGATGAGAAAAATAATGTGTTAGCTTACTTATTACATCTAGAGTAATAGAAGCTATTTTTAGATTGTAAGATTGGACATAGCGTGAAAAGGAAATAGTTGAAAATTTAGTTCCTCTATATTGGTAGGTGTTCATAAATAAGCAGTCAAATGGTTTTTTAGAAATCATGGTACCTTGGAATGGTAGGTGGAAAGGTCGTCGTTCGTATTTACTATGTGGACATAAATCGCACCTTTCAATTTTTTCTTTCAAATTGAGGAAATAGTACTATAATTTTAGTTGTTGGTAGGTTTCGTTTATCCACTTAGGGGTTTCGTTGTGGTTTTTTTTATGTACATTTTTTATTAGCAATAAGATTTTAATACAACCTATGAGCTAATTTGGTGTCTGTGTAGATGAGACGGTGAGAATAGCGCCAATTGGCGGTATCTCAAGGATTACAATTTTTTGATATATTATAAATATACAGTTAGTATATTGCTTTTACAAAACAAGAACTTTTAGTTTATAGTATCACATGGCCACTTCCTCTTGAGCCTTCTGGGGTACCTGTTATCTAGTAGTGGTAGAACTGCCTCGTTGGGATGGATTTCTAATTTACTTTGATGATTGCTGGCATGTTGAGTGATCACTTCTCTAATGTCTGGTATCTTTAAGTCCTCGTGAAGAGTACGATTGGTGACATACGAAGGGGCATCTACTATGGTTCTAAGTGTTTTCGACTGAAACCTTTGCAAGATATCTATATTGGATGAGCTGCAACAACCCCATAGTTCGATTCCGTAGGTCCAAATCGGTTTTATGATGGCTTTGTAAAGTAGCAATTAATTTTCTATGGATAAGCGCGAGTTTCTTCCCAGGAGCCAGTACATTTGTTTTGTTTTAATGTCCATTTCTTTTCTCTTTTTTTGGATATGGATTTTCCATGTTAACCTGTTGTCCAGATGCATCCCTAAGTATCTAATTTCTTTTGATTGAGGAGCTTCAGCGTCGTTTATGTATACAACAGGGCATTTTTTACGCCTTAAAGTGAAGGTCACATGTGCTGACTTGGTCTCGTTAACTTTGATTTTCCATTTTTTCATCCAATCGCAAATGGTGTTTAGGTGCTCTTGCAAGTGCTGACTGGCTGTTTCCGGGTTGCATCACAAGCAAGGATGGCTGTATCATCAGCGAATGTTCCAGTTGTAGTTTCTTGACTTAGAGGTAGGTCTGATGTATACACGATGTAGAAAACAGGGCCCAAAACACTTCCTTGAGGTACACTAGATTTTAGTTGTTGGTAGTTGGATGCTTCATGACCAATCTTAACTTGGAAGAAACGGTCGGAAAGGTAAGATTTGAATAGTAGGTAATATGGATGAGGAAAGGAACTTTTGATTTTGAATAGCAACCCCTTGTGCCACACCTTGTCAAAAGCCTGGCTTACGTCTAGAAATACTGCTGAGCATTATTTCTTGTCTTCAAAAGCCTTTTGTATTACGTCGGTCAACCGATGGCATTGCTGGATTGTGGAGTGGTGGGTCCTGAAGCCAAACTGGTGATCCGGGATGCAGTCCTCTAGGATCGAATTCTCTCGTATTCTTTTGAGTATTAGTTTCTCAAGCAACTTTGATACTATTGGGAGGAGATTAATAGGGCGGTACGATGATGCTTCATTTCCATTCTTCCCAGGCTTCAGTATCATTTTGATTTGGGCGAACTTTAGTTGGGTCGGCCAGTATGATAGTCTTAAGATGGAGTTGAACAGTATTGTTAACATCGTTATACCCTTCCTTGGCAGTTCCTTGAGAATCTTAGATGTTATAAGGTCATATCCAGGTGCCTTGCGGTTGTTTAGGAACTGTATCTCCTTTCTTATTTCACCAGGGGAGAAAGCACAGATAGGTGGGGACAACTGTAGGGGAGCTACTAGAAACTGTTCGATTTCTTCATTTGGTTCTAGGTTGTGTGGTGTAAAGACTTCTGCTAGATGTTTGGCAAAAACTTCGGCTTTCTCTTTTTCAGTTCTAGCCCAGTCTCCTGTTTGATTTATTATTGGTGGAATATGAGCTTGTGATCTTTTTAGCCCTCTAGTAGCTTTCCATAGTAAGTTATCATTTCTCGAAAGATTTTGTAGGTATTGTTCAAATTTTTCTTTGCGTACTTCGTTCAACTCCCCTTTTAACTTGTTTGCCAAACGATTATAGGTTGTTTTGTCTAACGGATTATGGGTCCGTTGCCAGATAGCCCTAGCTCGGCGTTTTTCAGCTAGTAGCTGTTTTATTTGAAGAGGAATATTCGTGTGACTTTGTCTTCTTGGATGTGTTGAGGGGGTTGCTGTCCAACCTGCTTCCTGAATGGTTTTAATCAGATGGTTTGTGGCCTCCTCTAGTTCGGCGGGTTCTTTTATTCTTAGATTTAACTGTAGTTTGTCCTCTATGTATTGCCGGAATTAGTCCCAATCTGTTCTTTTATTCGAAAGCGTTGGAGGATTTTCTTTAGTAACGGTGGTTGAACTAATTGTAAGGATTACGGGCGAATGGTCTGAGGACAAGTCATAGCTGGATTCTATGTTTATATAATTATTTGAAGCACCGTTTGTAACAAAAAAATCCAGCAAGTCTGGAATTTTATTATGATCGGTCGGCCAGTATGTTGGTTTACCTGTAGAGATGAATGAGTATTTTTTTTCTATTGATAGTCTTAAACAGTTCCCTGTCTCTAGTGGTTATCAGTCTGGAACCCCATAACGTATGTTTCGCGTTATAGTCTCCTCCTGCAATGAATCGAGGTCCTAGTGTATCAAAGAAGCGAGTTAGGTTTTCTTCTGTAGTCTGTGTCTAGGTGGGGTGGGCCAACGGCGGTTCCAGCCAACTGGCTTAAGGGGGGTAATTTTAAAAAAGGAAAAACTTACATATTTTTTTACTCCATAAATACAAAATAATCAACATCAAAAAATATAAAATGTATAAAGAAGGAATATTATACTGGGTGGCCGGTCTCAAAGGAGTACATAGGAATTTAACATTGTATTGAACGTTTCTGCTGATTCCTGCTCGCCAATTCAACTTACAGGAATGGTAATGGTATTAATTGAAAGGTAAAATAATTGCGCTTCAAATGGCGCTAATAATAAAATTAAATGTGCTATATTTATTTTCAAATAACGATTTAAAATTTTACGATTTTTAAATATGGCGTGCCATGATTTTTAAATTTTACAGCATTTGCCAAAAAATTTGATAATTATGGTTGGTATAAATTAGTGGATATCTGTAAATGACAACACATTTTTGACAGATGCTGTAAAATTTCAAAATCGTGGCACGTCATATTTAAAAATCGCAAAATCTTTAAATCGATATTTTAAAATAAATATTGCACATTTAATTTTATTATTAGCCCGATTTGAAGCGCAATCATTTTACCTTTCAATTAATACCATTACCATTCCTGAAAGTTGAATTGGCGAGCAGGAATCAGCAGAAACGTTCAATAAAGTGTTAAATCCCTATGTACACCTTTGAGACCGGTCACCCGGTATAATAATAAAATAAAATTCTATTCATTTTAAATAAAAACAAAATAAATATAAGACATAGGTATAAAAACATAAAAAAATATTCTGTAAAATTTGAAACATTAAATTTTATTGCGAACGAAAAATTCTTAAGGGGGGTAATTACCCAATTACTCCCCCCTGAAACCGCCCCTGAGGTGGGCAGTAAATAGCAGTAATTGTTAGTGGATACAGCAATTTCTCTACTTGAATAGAAGTTGCTTGAAGATAGTCTTCTTCGAACTTAGGTAATTCATGATGGATAATGGCAGTGGCGGCCGGTGGTCAATCATAAAGGGAGGTCATTTTAAAAAACAAAATATAAACAAAATACTAAAAACGAAAAAACTTTATTCTTACCTTAAAGGGATTATTTATATTTAAGTTTAAGATCAATTCGTCTATCTTAATTAAGGTAGTTTTTTATCGTACTATATCCGAAAAAAAAATTACAATAAAAAGTGTGGCTGAAAACGAATTACTCTTTAATGAACGCAAAATGAATATATTAACACTATTACCCGAGGCAGTAGGGCTCTCAGCCCAACTTTATGCTATTGTAAAAAAATCTTGTACTAAGTCAAACGAAATTCGAGGCTGTCCGTTTCACTCTGGAGTATTGTAATTCCTATCTACCGCATAAACACGTACGTGTGTGCTAAAGTGAACGACGAGGCTGGATCCAGAATTGACCCAAACAGTAGCAGTACTCGAATTGTATCAACAATGACACATGCAAGCAGCCGAGATTTCATATTCAGGCACGATTGGGTAAAATGATATCTTACTAAAATAAGAGTTGGAAAACTTTGAATTAAATATTTATTATTTATGTTCTGATTTCATTAGTTAACAGTTTATCAATGTGCAATTTTCCTAGGGAGGTCATTGACCAATTGACCTAATGGAGGAGCCGCCACTGGTTAATGGTTCTTTTTATAATGATAGCCGTTCCCCCATGCGCCGTTCCATCAGGGTATTGTGTATGGTAAATGTTTATTCTGGAATTTTAAGATATGTTCTGGTGGTAAAATGTGGTTCTGATATCAGCATTATGTCAATTTTGTTTATGTTTAGAAAGGCTATTAGTTCTTGTTTGTGTTGTTGGAGGCCATCGGCGTTCCATAATGCTACTCTAAGAAACGCAGCCATTATAAGTTTATTTTATTAATTACAGTGGTGAGCATATTAAGTACTGTACTAAACTATTTTGTTGAATGAGAGAGTTAAGTAGGGTTTTAAATTCATCGAGAAATTTGGTAAGTATTGTTTCTGTGCTAGTTGATGTTTGATCTTGGTTTCTTTTCAGGGCTTGGGCGTAGTTTGCATTTTGATATAGGGAAAGGGGGGATGATTCAACCACTTTTTAGGTTTCTGCTCACGCCACTCTTGTGAACGAAAAAATGCCTTATATTTTGCTCACATTGTGGAATTGTGACTTTATCTCATAACTTACTACTATTGGTTCTTGAAAAAAACGCAAAAATTTGGAGATCTCCATGATACAAAATTATCTTACAAATGGTTGAATCTGACCCATGGATGGGGTAGATTAAACCATGTGTTGGGGTAGATTAAACCAGTAGCAAAACATACGATATAATTTATTTATTAAAACAATGTTTGTTTTATTTATATAGAATACAGCTATTGTTTATTATGGTAACATGCAACTCGGATCTACCTGTATGATAAACCGTAGTTAAGATCAGAAGACCTTTTGATATATTCAACAAATTGTGTCTCTTCAATTTTGGTGAAAACTTGGTTTACAGTGTATTTACTTTGGAAATCGCGCTTTACAGGTGGGTCAATCTCTGTTCCAGAGTCAGAGTCGGTGTAGTTGTTTTGTTCATCACGTTTAACTATATTCTTAAGTCTGCTTTGTAATGTATTACGATTGACACCATAAATATTGGCTGCCTCCCTAGTACTATGAATCTTTTTAAGGCAATCTTTTATAGCTCTTCTCATCATACTTTCATCAATATCCACTCTGTTCGTTTTACGGGTGTACTTACGAGGCATCTACAAAAATTGTAAGTTATAACGTAGTATCAACCACTGGTTGAATGTACCCCATCCTTACTGGTTGAATACACCCCGTAGGCAGCATACGAACTAAATATTTTTTAAAAAACAACCAGTGCAGTTATCGGTTAGAACTCATGTGGATTTTGTTAATACATATATTTAACTATCACATGCATATTGTTATTTAAAAATTAGGAAGTTAGTGCCTGAAATATCTACTCATGTAAATAACGAAAAAATCTTACCTTGAACCTATGAAAACAATTTTTTTTTTCAATTTTATCACCAGCTAACCAACACACACAAAAACTTTTATAAACTATGTGCTCCACAGGAGGAGTCTGCCGCACCATCAAACAAGCGGGTAATTCACATCACAAGCAAAATAAATCGAATGGTTGAATGTATCCCGTGGTTGAATCATTCCCCCTTTCCCTTATGGGTACGGAGTGAGTTTGGTTCGTCATTGAAGGAGGGGTCTGATTTGTTGGTTTGTTCATGTAGTAATTGTTAGGTCTGTATTTATTTTGCAAATCTTGATAGATTCTGCAGCCTTTGTAGTTTGCGGGGTGATTTCCCCCGCATAGAGCGCAAGTTGCTGGAGTTTCCCTTGTTTTTTTACATGTAGTTGAATCGTGGGACCGTCCGCATTTTACGCACACATGAGGGCGAAAACAGTACGCTTTTGTGTGGTTGTAGGATTGGCACCTCGTGCACTGGTCAAGTTCAGTTCTTTTTTGAGGAACTTCAACCTTGATACTCATGTTTAACAAATATTGTAGGTTGTAAATCAATTTGTTGTTATCTGCTGGCTCTAAATCTATGAAAAACAGAGGTAGTGGAGTTTTATCAATCCTGCTTTTGATGTTGAATATGTTTCTTGTTAGGAAGCCTTTTTTGTGTAACTCTTGTTTTATCTCTTCAACGGGGTTGGAGGGGTGTAGGTGTCTAATTACAACGCGATATGCTCTTTCTTGTTTCAAAGTAGAACCAACTAAAGATATAAAGTATTTGGACATATACAACAATCAGCATTTAAAATGGGATATATTAATAATGTTACAAAAACATTAGGAACAATGATAATTCTGTTTAAACAACTCAAACCAATATTAGAATTAAAATATTTAAAATTTTTATATCATTCACTGGTTGAATCGCACTTGTACTGTAACGGATGTTACTTTAATATTTAAATATATATATAAATGCAAGATCTTTGGAGATAGATGTTTATTGTATTTAATACAAATTGAAACTTGTTTATTTTTATAATAAGATAACTAAGGAAACATAAAACATTCAATCAAAGCCAACCCATGAAACCATTACAGTACTATGATATAGGGGTGGTTGGGGTGGTATTTTAAACAGCAACTAAAATTAAAAATTGGTTGAGCCTCCAAATGGGATAAGGTAGTAAAATTAAATAAGAATTAACTCGTTAATTATTCTGGGGTCGTTACCTAGACGATATCCTTGTCATTTTCAAAGGTGACCCTACTGAAATCCCTGTTTATTTAAATTGGCTTAACACCCATCATCCTAACATTAAATTTACATCAGAATTTGAAAATGATTCTTCCATCCCTTTTCTTGATCTCTTTATTACTAGAAAACACAATGATTTGGATATTTCAATTTATAGGAAACTTACTACCACGATCATATCTTATAAACTTGCTTCTTTTAGATTTTTTATTAGAAGACTTATTCTAACTCCGATGAACAATTTTAATAAAAAGTTTAATATTATAAAACAATTAGCTTACAATAATGGTTATCTTTTACTCCTTATTAATTCCCTTTTCTATAAATTGAAATCCAAATTGAGTAATAATATTAGGTACTTTAATTCCGGCTGATAATACTGATAAAGTTTACAGATCTTTGCCTTTTTACAATTCCAATTTAATTTATACTATAAAAAATACTTTCAAGAAATTTAACATTAATATTTCATTTTCTTCCCCTTCCAATCTTAAAAATCTTTTAGTCAAAAATAAAGATGTCATCCCTATTTTAGAGAGAGCTGGTATTTACAAACTTAATTGTGGTTCTTGTCCTTCCTTCTATTAGGTCAGACTGGTACAAATTTCAAAAAACGTTTTTCTGAACACAGCAGTTTAATTAAAAATAATAATATTACTTTATCTCCCCCTTTTTCTAAATCGGCTTTTGCCAGTCATATCTTATTTAATCAGCATTTTTTTAATGCTAATACTGATTTTGAGATACTACAATAGTAAAGGTAGTCTTATGAATGTTCTAGAAATTTTTGAGATTATAAATCTTAATAATAATTTTTGTTTGAATGTAATTACAGAATTTGATAAAAAAAATGTAATTTGCCTTAATTTGGCTATTACCCCCTTTTTCAGTCTTAGTCTATGTTCAATTTTATATATAATTTGTTATAGTTGTTTATGATTCCATTTTGTATTTCCCGCTTTTCTAGGTTAGTGGTTTTATTTTATATTTTTATTTGACTTGGTTTGGTCATTCTGTTAAATATTACATTTACCAGATGGTCGTCTGCTGAGTGTGTAAATTTTCAGATTTATTGGTAAGTATATATCTTTAATTTTGTAATTTGGACTTCATTACTTATACAGGGTGTAACACAACTTATCCGAAACATTTTAACCATATATGCAGCTTTAAAAATTTTAATTTTTTTTTTTTTTAATTTTAATGAAAATGAGAAAATGGTAATTTATTGAACACTGCATGAAACAACTGCCAAAAATAAAAGTACAATGTATTAATCTGTCAACTTGTGTGCGAATTGTTAGTACCTATTGCAGTAATAGTTATGTTTTCAATAAAAATGGCACGTGTGTACAGTAACGAGGAGTTGATGGACTTTGTACTATCGTACGGAAAAGCAAGGCAAATCTAGTTAGCAGCTTTTCGCCTTTATTCTCAGCGATTTCCAAATAGGCACTTGCCTCATCGTGAAACATTTACGGCAGTGGTTCTACGTGGATGTGCTACTGGAAATTTAAGCCCAAACTGTGGACATGGTGGCAGTGTAGGCGCTAGCGGGGGGACCGGGGGGGCCGAGACCCCCCTAGATATTAACACGGCCCCCTATTGGCCCCCCTAGTTTTTTCTTCAACAAAAATTGTCGGTCAACTGATTATTGCTCGCACTGTACCTTTATTGTCCTTTTACCTAGATTATAAAATCCTGTCCTTGCATGCTGGATAGCTACAGGCATCTTGTTCTCGAAATTTCCGTTGTGAACGTATATTTTTACCATATACCTAGTACTTTCTATACTGCTGACATGCTATCTTCACAATATGAGGCCTGCACTGATTGAGTTATGGTTACCCCCTCATAATAAATGTGGGCCCCTCAGTGAACCCCCCAATTTAAAATGCTAGCGCCGCCACTGCATGGGGGTGGTCGGGTTCGCCAACATTTGTAACTTTAACAATTTGTTTCTCGTTTTGTGTTGGACTTTTATTAAAAAAAAATTTAACAAATCGATTTCTTATTTAAAAGTGCATGTATGGTTAAATTTTTTCGGATAAGTTGTGTTACACCCTGTATTTTGTATCTTTAGTTTTGAAGATGCCTGATGATGAACATTTAGTTCAAAACATGTAGCACTATTCAACTTTTTTACTTTTAACTTTTATTAAATAATTCATGGGATCGACTAGGAGTTAGGTACTAATTCTTATTTACACCATCTAACTGAACTGAAAGTTTTACAAAAACACTTCTAAAAATTATTTATTGCAAAAATAGCTTATATCCGAGTGACTTGTTGACTGTTGTATAATGAAAGTAAAATTTTTGACATGAGACAGTTGGTTTGCTATAAGAATAATCTTCGCTTACAATATAAATCTAAAGGCGAGCTAAAGGGTACCTATAACACATGACCATTATACGAGGTTCAAATGCTGTATTGAAACGCAAAATGAGAAAGCTGCTAAAACTATTGGTCAGCGTTCTTATGGCTATCTTGCTCCACGTATTTTTTTTAATCTTCCAAAAGACATTAAACATAGCCTAAATATTTATAATTTCAAATTACAAGTTAAAACTTGGATACAATCCCAGTTCCGTTCTACTGTACCTACATGATTTAGTAGATATCAAAAATGCTTGATCACTCAGAATTGTATTTCGTGAATTTTTCAGTTACTATTATAATTCATTATCTGATACATACAATAACTTTTTGTTTTTTGTTTTTATTTTTATTTTTTTGCACATTAAGTACTACTTTTTTAAATATGTTATTATACCTAGCTCATGCATGTAGTTTTTACTTCTATGAGCTAAGTTCCTGTTCATCATTTATTTCTGTCTTGTTTTAGAACTTTTTCTGTTGTATTATTATTATACTTGTAATTTCAGAAATAAATAAATTATTTTTTCTTCAAGCGTATCATAATATCCGTATTCTTGTACCGAACTGGCTATGTAGAAGGAAGTCATTTTGTTAGTAAGTAGTCAAACAATGAAAATAATGTTACTAGTACAATAATGTGTTTACGTATCCATGGCAACGGCAGAATTTTGCCCATAGCTCCGCCCCCCAGGTTGGTAGAGGGGAGAGCGTTGTCCTGTGCAAATGACTTTTTAGGAAATATTTATTTACAGCAACAGAATATTTTTACACTTGAAGAAAAAATAGTATATATTATTCGGAGTAGAACGTCTTATTTGTGTTTCGCTCACTTGCACAGCCTCGGCGCGTGCGCCTCGGCCGCAATATAAGCTCAACACAAAAAGAACTCTTTCTACTCCTAATAATATAATATACTATTTTCTCCAAGCGTATTGCAATATCCCTATTGTACTACGGAACTGGCTGTGTAGAAGAGAGTCATTGTGTTACTAGCAAACCAATACGTTAAATAATTGTACTAGTAACATAATGTGTGTACGTATCCATGGCAACGGCTGTATTATTTACCCCTAGCTCAATAAAAATAGCACATGTCGTTGTTTTGTTTTTATTTTTGACAGTAGTGGAAATGACGTTTACAAAATAAACATTTATTTTATACTCGATTTTATACCATATATTGTACTATTTCGCTAGAGGGAAAAACAGTATATATCACTCGAAGTAGAACGTTCATTTTGTGTTTCGCTTATTTAGCACAGCCTCGGCGCTAGCGCTTTGGCCACCACATAGAAGCTGAACACAAAATGAAATCTTTCTACTCCTTGTAACATAATACACTATTAAATCCCATCAAATGTCAATTATATACAAAAAACGAAATGCAAAAGCAACGAATAGGTATCTACTTTATTTAATAGGTAATACCTACTTACCTACCATATTTACAAATTGATAAATTTTCAAAATTGTCGTCTGTTAATTTTCCTCCTTTAGAGTAAAAATTGCACTTCCTGTGCTGAAAATCCTTTCAACAGCAGCACTGGAAGGAATTCCAGTTAATAAACATTTTTTTTTTATTATTAGGTAGTTACGATTGCAGGCAAGTTATGCCACCTGTAGAAAATGTTATACCGTGTGTCCCTGGGAAGACGGAACATAGGGATCTTACAATGGTACTTTTTTAAAATGATCCACGAGCGCTTTGAATTTCTATTTGGTGGAAACGTCGACGTCGTTATGTCAGTTGTTTAACGCGCTTGCTAATACAGATGTAATACGTGCGTGCGTTATAGTAACAAACGATTCAACAACTATTTACAATACCTACGAATTGACAGCCGCGCACTTGAAAATGAGTTAGAAATAAAATTATTAATTATTTGCTCAAATTGGTTCATGTAAATTTAGATAGTGTTTTAATTAAAATAAATGAGACTGCGTATCATTATAAAGGTAATAAATACAAAATAATTTGCTTGCAGTTGACGTTATGGTTCTAAGATGTTTTTCAGATTATATGGATTAGGTGAACAATTAAGGCTTTTCGCAAGTTACGCATTATTAGAAACTGAAAATGAAATTACGAAAATTATACTAGTAGGTACATAAAATAATGCTGTAGACCTGTGTTAGAAAACTTTCCTTTGTGGTATGCAAGAATCCTGCTCCTTAAAAATCAAATACTTTTAATGTAACAATTATTTGATCACATTAAATTGCAGTAGAAATAAAGGATTCATATTCGTACACACTAACTGATATTAATACTCGCTTTTTCTTTGATTTCATCTTAATACCTACAGTCTTATGCAATCAGCATTGTAGCATGTTTCATCGCATAAAGCTGATTGTCGCATCAAATTCTTCGGTTCATACATCAAGATCATCCTATTAAAGTAAATTTTCACATTTCACATGTAATTTAACTGGGATTACTGATTGTCAGTTCTAAACTGTACTTCAGTTAAGGACCCCATTTAAAAAAAAATTAACATGACCATAAGCTTTAATTGACTTTGGTTTTAGTAAATTGACATTTAAAACACAACCAAAATTTTGATCTGGAGACGATCATACATGATCGGCATGGAAATCGTTAACGATCGGTGAGATTCGTGTAATTGTTTCAAGACGAATGCTTCAAAGCACTCGTGGATCATTTTAAAAAATTAGCATTATAAGATCCCTATGTTCCGTCTTCCCAGGGACACACGGTAGGTATAGGTACTGCTTAAGTTCCATTTAAAGCAAACTTTTCTCAGGAGTGTAAGTAAAGTATTAACTATTGTACTTTAATCCCTCAATAGTGCTGGGCGATATATCGATAAATATCGATATAATTTTAATATCGATATTCCGATATATCGAATATCGATATTTCGATATATCGGAATATCGATATTTATCGATATATCGATATAATTTCGATATCGAATATCGATATCCAAATTTGAATACCGCCCATCCCTACACAGTGAGCACATTATTTATAATAATTACATTGTTAAAATATGTGAAACTACATTTTTGGCTGACTCGTACCTCCTGTTTAACAATTTTATCTATTTTTGAAATAACAGTAAGGTAGATACCTAGTGTAGAATTGGTTTACGTACCATAGGAATTTCAATGCAAAAATATTTAAGTTCTTTTATTTTCTTCCCCAATTATTTTACAGCTAAACTGCTAAAATGTTCTTAGGGCCGATTTTATAATACTAGTATAAACCTGGAATAAGGTATTCCTCAGATAATTACCATGGTTACAATTTTTCTAACAATTGTAACCATGACAATTGTCTGAGGAATAGTTTCTTCCAGGTTTATACCAGTATTGTAAAATGGGACCTTAGTAGAGAAAGAAATCTGAATCCGGACGTTTTACTGCTTTTGAATTTTAGTTTTACAAAAAGACAAAAATTGAGCGTCTGAAATGAAAATCACGTACTTTTTTTAGTTGCAACACTGTCAGTTATGCTGAGCGGACTTTTATGTTTGATTATAAACTCAAAAAAAATGTATCTACTATAGTTTAAAGAAATACATGAGGTCATTCTTTTAATATCATCAGCTAGCTTGGAAATCGATTAATTCATCAATCCTCACAATTCCTTCTCCGGGCGACTTTCAAATTCAGACGATCAATTTTTGCGTTTTTTCTTAAAATGGATAGCAATGCAATGTCCGGATTTAGTATTTCTGATTATGCAAAAAGCTTCTGAACTAGAATACTTATCGATATTTATCGATATATATCGATATTTATCGATATAATTTGAATATCGATAAATCGATATATCGATAAATATCGATATAATTTCGATATCGAACATCGATATCCAAATTTGAATATCGCCCACCCCTATCCCTCAATCTTAATATAATACCTAAACAATAACAGAAACGGATTAGGCTCAGGTGAATAGGGTAATAGTAGTCATTCAAGTTCTCGAAAATAATGAACTTTTATATCAAAGAAGTTCTTGTGCACAAAAATGAACGAGTTCTCGAAAAAGTTCCCAAAATATGAACGAGTTTCCAAGAACTTGAACTTTTTAAAAGTTCTTTCCCCAGCACAGCTGTGTAGATAGTATTATAATGGTGTAATAATTGTATACACTTGATTTCAGATTGGAAGTGACCTAACATTAACAGCAATTACGAACAAATATGGATGAGCGTTGGGGAAGCAACGGCAGTAGACGTTTTAAGCCGGAAAAATAGTAGAGATTCTACTAGGCCGGTTTCCTCAGCATGGTAAGATGTCTTTGCAGAGGTCATACCACACGTAAATGTACAGGATATAGCAAAATATATGCAGGGTGTAACAGAATGACGTATAAAGAGCATGTAGTACGTTCTAAAACAAGTTAAAAATTCTTAATATACATAGGTCGGCAAATGCTTCGTTACCGAGATACAGCGTGTTGAAACTTGTAAAAAATACTTGTCGATCTTTTCTTCATTTATCTATTTGGAAATGACTAGGAATTAAAGTTTTAAAATATTCATGGTACTATGGTAGGCAAAAGGTTGCTTTCGGTAGGTGCTGCAAGTTTACATGAGTTCTTTTACAATAAGCTCTTTTCAAGTTGTGTCTAACAAAAAAATTACAATAAAGTTTTTTAGCTCCCCATGATGTAAGGATTAAATTTTTGATATTAGAAAATTTAAATCAACATTATTAAATTTATAATAATATACAGGATGTGTAGAAAAAGGGTAAATTAATTTAAGGTCTTAAAAGAGGACTTGAAAAAATACTTCACCCCCCCCCCCCTATAAAATTATTGAATGTTGTAAGCTTGAGGGGGGGAATGTAAAATATGTTCCTCTGTTTTTTTGATACACCCAGTATATCTATTAGTAGTTGCTTCGTTATTCATTTTTGTTTTAGTTCCAGTGGCGTAATTGCTGTGTTTTGTAACTTTTTTGCTTTTGTTTCATGCCTTTAGAGGGAGAGGTCCCTCAACAAGGTATTTAATGTCTTTTAAACTGCTTTTATTATTTCTTTGGTGACCCTTAATTTTTTTTAGCACCACATAGTTTTGTTGTAACGATTAATAATAGTGTAGTCAATTGATTTGTAGACATTTTTAATATTCAAGTGATTGAAGTTTAAAAAGTGGGTCAAGTTGCCTGAACTTCTTCTTCAGTTCCCCTCATAGCTACCCTACGTAAGGGTTGACTATGAAAAATAAAATTACCGTATTGGCTTACTTCGGAATTGTAAATGAAGCCGATCTGATTGGTGCAGCTGTATCGAAAGTATCGAAGTATCGAAAGTATCGAACTATCGAAAGTATCGAAGTATCGAAATATAGAAATATCGAAAGAATGTAAGTATCAAAAATATCGGAAATAGAGAAATACTCAAGGTATCTAAAGTATCAGAAAATTAATATAGCAGGCTCGCATAGTTTCTGTAGGAGCTTAACTTGGTGTATTTCCAAGAGTAGGTACCCATTTACCTCTTCACATACTTAAGTTTTTATTTTTAATTATAATTGAGATGTTAGATGGATTCATCAAATAGGATCAACTGGGGTAGGTATAGTTTTTCCCCCCTTCTATGCCAACAACGAACAAAAGTGACGTGTTAGGTCTATAATTTTTAGACGATTTGTTCTGCGTAGCATTAGGAAATAGTAGGTGTACCCAAACACGTTCATATTCATTGTTTACGGTATGGGTCACAGACACAGTACATCAGTGTAATTAGTAAAACTACGACTTAGTTACTTCGATATTTTCGATACTTCGATATTTTCGATACTTCGATACTTTCGATACTTCGATACTTTCGATACTTCGATACTTTCGATACTTCGATACTTTCGATACTTCGATATTTTCGATACTTTCGATACTTCCGATACTTTCGATACTTAGATACTTTCGATACTTCCGATACTTTCGATACTTCGATACTTTTGAGTTATATCGATACCACATTGGTATCGATACTCGATACCCATTTCATGGTATCGCCCAGCCCTAGTCGTAACACGGTTTCATTAACTGCGCCAACCCGGGCACGAATTTCCTGTAGTAGTTCACCATGCCGGCGAAAGCCTTTATTTGGGTTGTATTGCCTGGCTCCGGTGCTTCTAAAATCGCCTTAACTTTGTCGGTGGATTTTCTAATACCCTCCCTGCTTATAATGTGTCCTAAATAAACAACTTCAGTTTTGAAAAAATCGCATTTGTCTAACCTCGCCCTCAAACCGGCTCCTAAAAGTCGTTTGAAAACTGCCGCTAAATTCTCCAGATGCTGATTTGTGTCACATCCGGTGACTATTATGTCGTCCAGAAAATTTGCAACCCCTGGTATGCCCTGCAATAGCTGTTCCAATTTCCTTTGAAAAATCGCACTCGCCGGTGATACGCCAAAAGGTAATCTATTTACTTGAAGGATTCCTTTATGCGTACTCCACGCTACTATTTTAGCCGATATGTCATCTAACTGAAATTGGGCGTATGCCATGCTTAGATCTATTTTACTAAATCTTTCACCGCCTTGCAAAGCTGCAAAAATCTTTTCGACCCTAGGAAGGGGGTATTTCACCTCGACCAAAAATTTATTTACCGTCGTTTTGTAATCAGCACATAAACGAATCGACCCATCCTGCTTTAATACCGGTATACTAACGGCGTGCCCCAAGAACTACTTTCGATTGGTGTAATTATATTTTCTCTAATCAACCTATCTAATTCTTGTTCTACTTTTTCCTTATAAGCAATCGTAATCGATCTAGGTTTGCAACAGACAGGTTTACTCTCGGGTTTTAATTCTAAATAAATCTTTCCGAATTTGTAGGTGCCCAATGATGCGCCATCGAATAGAGATTCAAATTCTTTTAAAGTCCCCTTTAGGCTAATTTCACTAATTTTATTTAGCCCTGCTTTATTCCCTAACTTTTCAATACCTAAATTAAAAGTATTCAGCCAGTCCCTACCCAACAATGGTGGACCACCTCCTTCCACAACATGTAAATTAATAGGTTTTGTTTCGTTTTTGTACTCTACCTGCAGTGTGAAGTAACCTAAGGGTTTGGTAGTTTTACCGGTGTATGCTTGCAACATAATGTCGCTCTCTTGTAATTGGTGATTAACAAATTTATTAAGAAACAATTCCTTTGAGATAATTGATACACCTGCGCCACTATCAATCCTCATGTCTAAAAGTAGGTACATTATCTATTTTAACATTTGCTGTAAAAGGCTTACTTTTGCTGGTTCTAATCATAAATAAAGGTAAATTGTCCTCACTTGTTTCGACATAATGATTACTCTGTTGTACCATTATTTTACAAACACTAGCTAAATGGCCTATTTGTTTGCACTTATAACACTTACACTTTTAAATTTGCACACTTGATGATCCTGATGAGTTTTCCCGCAACTTGAACAATAGGTTGTGTTACCTGACCTCGGTTGTCGGTTTTCTTTCCTCTGTCCTGGCTGCCGGATCTCCCCGATTTAGCGTTTTGATTCCAGTTTACGTTAACCGCCGTCGCCGTGGAGTTTCTTCTTGCCTTGTTGCCGGTTTCCAGAGCGGCCTCCTTGGTTAACGCCAGCTGAACCATCTCGTTTAGCGTTGCCGTTTCTTTGTAATCTTGTTCCCATAATTTGTCCATTATAGGTCCCTCTAGTAACCCTGTGACAAATTTGTCTCTTAACACTTTGTCCAGTTGCTCAAATTTACAATTCACCGCTAAATTCTTTATCCGGGCATGCCACTCTGTTATGGGTTCCCCTAACTTTTGAAATGCCCTGTAGAATTCTGCCCTTTCTCTGTAAATTGCAACCCTTGGACTAAAATGTTGTCGCATTATTTCACATAACTCGTTGTATGTTTTCTCTTTCGGTTTTCTTGGAAAGCACAAATCGCGCACTAAAGCATAAGTGTCCGCCGACATCTGATTAATTAATACCGCACATTGTTTTTTGGATGTTTCCGAATCTTTAATTTCGTTGACTTCGAAAAACTGTTCAAGACGTTCGTGGTAAATTATCCAGTCTTGTCCCTCATGGTGAAACTTTTCAATTGTACCCAACGACACCGCCATAGTTTTTCGATATTTAATGCACTCCACCAATGTCGAACCTTATTTTAATGCACCACCGAACTACCGCTTTCCTTTGTTTACCCGCGCACTACTTCTCCTTTCCTTTTTTAATTTTAAACCTCGTCGCCAATGTTATGTTCCGAGGTGGCCGGATTTATCAATAACAGACACGAAGGCTTTTAAAGACTATATTCATATATTGATACAAGATTGCTTATGTGAACGATGTACAAGATACGACGGTCGCAAGCTAACTGACTTTTGACTGCACCCTCAAGGGTCAGGTAGTCGTTCTTGGAAACCTAAATGTTTCCATATGTGAATACCAATACATCACACTAATTTTAATGATTTGGGCCTGAGAACCGTTTGAAATTAGCATAAACCAAAAATTCGAATTTAAAATTGAAACTCAGGATAGGTGAAAATAATATAACACCAAAGTTGTAGAAAATAAATTTCCTACGAAAAACTCCCGGAAAGCGTGTGTGGAACTTGAATCATTTGGGCCCGAGAACCGTTTAAAATTAGTATAAACCGGAGATGCGGGTTTAAAATTGAACAGCAGCCGGTAGTAGCCCTGAATTTTATGAACATTTAATAATTTATTCCTATTGGTCTACTTATTATAGGAAACCCAAAAATTGAAAATGTTAGAAAAATCTGGGGTATTTTTTTAACAAATCTGTATCCTTTGATGAAAGAATTTTCCAAAGATTCTAAAAGCATTATAATGTTTTGCGAAATATTATTGGTTATTGACTATAAAGAAGCTTCTATCATCAAATATACAGTAGTAAGTAGGTATAATTTTTTAACTTTATTTTTCTTAGTCAAGCACTATAACTATGGCCAGCTTTATCCTTGTCTATAGGAACCAATGGTACAGCTAAAAAAATTGTCACTAATACTATAATTTTTAGGAAGCTATAAACATAATAAAAGTATTACATTTGATATTTTTTCAGAACAATGAGAAGAAAGTATTGGAAATTATAAGCATGGTTCTTGCAAAATTCTGCGAAGATTTCTCCGTTTTCCAAAACAGAGCTACAAGATTAGTTAAGATTTCTCAGGAATCAATTATTGAATCAATTGTTAATAATATGGAATATTTAGATCTGGTATTGGCTTTTATTGAATTGATTTATATACGGAATGCCATCTACACATTACTATTTGTCTATTTCAGGTTGAGCCTGTATCCGAAGAGGTTATAACAAATACAGAAACCACGTCATTAAAATTGTCGGCGTTATTTATTCATCATTACTTGACAGAGTTAATTGACCAAAATCTTATTAATTGGTTAAATTTAGAGGGTATTATAGTCATTAAGGTAAATATTATTGTAAATTATTTTGAAAATCGTGATAGAAATTTTCTAGGGAAATAGCTTTCTGTTCTAACCATAGACAAAATTCCAGGGTAGGTATAAATTTGGGTTAAATTTCTTTGCAGCGTATTGTTATGCACAAAATTGTATGAAAGTGCCGAATGTAAACCTACCCTCTATCTCTTATCCTTATAAGTGAGTTGCCCTCAAATTTGAAACACCATGTATATGTTTATGGCTCAAACACACAGAACTCACTGTTTTTCTCTTGATATAAATAAAAATGTAGAAGTAGATACACTATTAAGCTTGTTGTAAGATACAAGCACTGTTTGCAAATGCAGACGTTATACAACGACATTTGTCTGTATATGCAGACGTGTTCCTACCCGGGCCACCTTATTTGTCAATGTTTCAAAAACTATTATTAGTAGTAAATCCTGGAACGCATTACAAACCAAAATAATAATTTCAGTCCATGGATAGTATTGTCACATGTGGGTACTGGTATATAATGTGGATGCTGCTAAAAAAATTGTCACTAATACTATAATTTTTAGGAAGCTATAAACATAATAAAAGTATTACATTTGATATTTGTTCAGAACAATGAGAAGAAAGTATTGGAAATTATAAGCATGGTTCTTGCAAAATTCTGCGAAGATTTCTCCGTTTTCCAAAACAGAGCTAACTGAAGATGCACTTCTAATTGCAGTTAATCAACAAAATCAAAATTGTAGCTATAATAAAATAGTGTTTCAAGTAGTTAAAACTAAATTAAAAGGAGGCACGGAATCAGTTTTAAATAATTATGATTGTTCTTCTTGGGAGAATTTGAAAGATGCATTAATTAAACAATACGGGGATATTCGTTCAGAACAGTTGCTTGTTAATGAATTAAATTCTGTATTTCAATTAACTAATGAAAACTATCGTGAATACCATACTCGAGTGACAGGTTTATTAACAGAACTGCTTCAATGCATTAAACTTAAAACAACTAATCCGTCCGAATTAAATCTCAAACAAGAAATGTAAAAACAAAATTCTCTACAGAGCTTTAGGTCAGGTTTATTCGAACCTTATAAAACTTATTTACGAAACAACCAACCCATTAACTTAGTGCAATGTCTCAGTAAATGTCAAGAATATGATGACGAATTAAAGCAGGAAGAATTTAAAAACATGCTTAGAAATAAAAATTTTAGAAAACCCATTCAAAACTTTCAGAAACCAAAAATTTATCAAAACAACCCTTCTTTTCAAAATTTTTATCAACATTTCACGACACAACAAAATACTTTCCAGCAACAACCATTTCCTCGCGGACCAATCCAAATCCAACCAAAACCCACACAAAATCAAAAATTTTTTACTAACAGACAAGTATTTGGTAAATCAACTAACACAGCTATTACAAATAAAAATAGACCATATCAACCGACACCCATGTCGACTTCTACTATAGCATCAAGAAATCAAGTCCACAAGCCTGTTCAAACATTTTTTAATCAGTCGGGAAATAGGAACTTTATTTCGGAAGAATTGCATAACGTTGAAGAAACGGAAGTGAAGTGTGACGTTACTGATCACGGTCAATTCGAATCTGAACAAAATTATAACGAATACATGGAAAACCTTGAAAATTTTCTAATAGAAGCCTCGGAAGATCTCACATATTCATAGATTTCAACTCTATTTCAAATAAGCCCAAATTACCTTTTATTTATTTGCCTGAATAAGATCTTAAAATTTTAATTGATAGTGGAGCATCTCATTCGATTATTAATTGCAATGTAGCGTTTTCCAAATTTAAAAATCAAATATTTAAAAAACATTTCACCGTTAAAAGTTTAAATAAGGTAGTTTCTGTAATGTATGTTAGTGTACATATATGCGCAAGCGTTTAGAAAAGCATAAGTTTAGTTCAGTCAAGTTCAGTTGTAAGTTGGCTTTACGCCGGAATGTACCTTTTCCCAATAAATGTATTTTAATTTATAACTATTGGTTTCGAACGTAACAATTGGCGACGAGGGAAACGATACCCAGTTAATCAGTTTTGAAAATGCCACCACCGGAAGCAGCAGAAGCGATCACCAGTAAGTTCATCAGCACCTTGGGGCAGCTACGAGAATTTCAAAGTAACGTCTCCGATTGGAATATATATAAAGCCAGGTTAGCTAATTATTTTAAGGCCAATGATATTGACAGTATGGACAAAAAACGTTCCATTTTGTTAAATATGATCGATGAAGAGGCTTATAAATCAGTTTTTAATGAATCTAGTCCCCAAGTGCCTGAAGAGAAGACTTATGAGGAGTTAATTAAAATTATTAATAAACATTATACACCGCAAAAGTCAGTTTTGGCAGAAAGGTACAAATTTTTCGAAGCGAAAAAGCGTGAGTGTGAAACGCCGAGGGAATGGGCCGCTCGAGTCCGTAGCATGGCAGTCACATGTGAATTTGGTGACGAGCTAAATGTTTGTCTACGAGATCGATTTGTTTGTGGTTTCGATCGAGGACCAATTTTGGACAGATTGTTAGAAGAAAAAAAAGCTACTGCCTTCGAAGACGTTGTCCAAGTTGCAGAAACCAAGATGGCCGCCCAGCAACGTTTCCAAATATCACCGGAAATTTCCATCAAGAAGGAACAGGATTTAAATCATATGGGCAGTCGAAATCGGGGGGACGCCGGTAGACATCGTGCGCAAAATCGTATGCACTCCAACGCAGAGGCCAATGCAACTCATCCTTGTCATACGTGTGGCAAATCAACGCATTCCCAAGATAAGTGTTTTTATAAATTTCATTTTTGTCATATCTGCAGAAAACAGGGACATTTAGCAAATGTTTGCACAAATCGTGCAAAAGTAAAAAATTCGTCTAAAGTTTTGTTCAATAATCGACATAATTTTGCGGAAGTATCCAGAAGTTGAGAGAAGAGATAAAGATGACATCAATTTATTTTGTATAGAGGGTGTTGCTAACAATAAGCCGTTTATTATAAATTTGTTAGTGGAAAATGTTCCAATGTCATTTCAAATTGATTCTGGTGCTAGTATTTCCTGTATTTCAGGAGAATTGTATAGGGAAAACTTTGCAAGTTGTGTTATAAGACCTTCAGATAAATTATTATATTTTTATAATGGTCTTGGAGCTAAACCGATGGGAATTATAAACGTTTCAATTAAATACAATGATATTGAAAAAAAAATTAATTTATATGTTTTTGAGAATGGAGGACCTCCAATGGTAGGGCGAGATTTTTTAAATATATACGAAATCGGGTTTTCTCAATTAAATTTTATGCTTAAGAATTGTAATAATAATGTAGAAAAACTTGTTTCGGAATTTCACTCGGTATTCTCTGAAGAACTTGGTAAATTCAGAAAAGGTGAAGTGCCCATTAAATTAAAGGACCCCAATACCACACCAAAATTTGTTAGAGCTAGGCCAATACCTTTTGCAATTAAAACTCAAGTTGAAGATGAAATTAATAGACTTATTTCCTTAGGCATTCTTACACCAGTGGATTACAGTCCGTGGGCAACTCCAGTGGTACCTGTATTTAAAAAAAAAGGAGCAGTTCGTCTCTGTGGAGATTATAAAGTCACAATCAATCCGTATATTGAAGTGGATCAATTTCCACTACCAAGAATAGAGGATTTATTTTGTAAGCTGCAGGGTGGACGTGAGTTTACAAAATTAGATTTAAGTCAGGCGTATCAACAGGTTGCTGTTGATGATGTATCTAAGGAACTTTTAACAATTGTTACCCATAAAGGTTTATTTCTGGTTAACCGTTTGGCTTATGGGGTTGCTTCGGCACCCGCAAAATTTCAAAAGATTATGGAGTCATTATTGGGTGGTATGGAGGGTGTAGTCGTATTTTTAGACGATATCTTAATAACGGGACGTAATGAAAGCGAACATATGAATAGAGTAAGAAAAGTTTTAAAGACACTAGATGAATCTGGTTTAAAGCTTTGTCTGCCTAAATGTAGTTTCTTTCAACGTAAAATTGAGTATCTAGGTTACCTCATTGATAGTGAAGGGTTGCACACAAGCAAAGTTAAAACTAAGGCTATACAACAAGCGCCTATCCCAAATAATATAACGCAATTAAAATCTTTTTTGGGAATGGTAAACTATTACGGAAAGTTTGTTAACAACTTATCATCTATTTCGCATCCTTTATATAACCTTTTAAAGAAAAATGTTAAATGGTGTTGGGATAGACATTGCGATGAGGCTTTTAAAAAAATTAAATCAGTTCTTTCTTCAACTGAAGTTCTGGTTCACTTTGATCCTAATCTAGAATTAAAACTTACGGTAGATGCTAGTTCTTATGGGGTTGGGGTAGTGTTAAGTCACGTTTTTGCTTCGGGGTTAGAAAAACCAATTGCTTACGCGTCCAGAACCTTAAGTAGTAATGAGAAAAAATATTCTCAAGTAGAAAAAGAAGCATTAGCCATTATATTTGGGGTTATTAAATTTAATCAATATCTCTTTGCAAAAAAATTTAAGTTGGTAACGGATCATAGACCACTTTTAGCCATTTTTGGTCAAAATCGACAAATTCCACAATTTTCTGCTAACAGACTACGCCGATGGGCGGTTATTTTGTCAAGTTATCAATATGAAATTGAATATATTCAATCAGATAAGAATAATGCAGATTGGTTATCAAGACTGCCATTAAATGAACTTTTAAATAAAAAGTTAAATGATGTAGAAGTAGATTATTATTATTTTTTTTCAAATAGTATACAGATTTGGACTTAAACTTTGAAGTCATCAGATCTGAAACGAGTAAAGATAGAACCTTCCAAAAAGTCATGAATAATATTCTAAATGGCTGGCCTAATTATACCATGATTTGGAGATTAAGCCGTTCTTTAATAGAAGGTTAGATTTTAGTATCACGGAAAATTGTATTTTCTGGAATCATAGAATTGTCATACCAGAAAAATTAAGATCCAATTTACTTAAACAACTTCATTCTACTCATCAGGGAGCAGTGAAAATGAAAAGTTTAGCCCGCGCATACTTTTGGTGGCCAGGGTTAGACAAGAGTATAGAGACAATACCAAAAGAATGTAAGTTTTGTTCTCAAATTAGTTCCACACCACCAAAAGTTCCGTTAAAAACTTGGAACTGGCCAAATGAAGTGTGGGAGCGCTTACATATGGATTTTTTAGGACCAATTTACAATAAAAATTTTCTGGTTATATTGGATGCACATTCCAAATGGTTGGAAGTAGCAGAGACTCCTTCAACTAGCACCATAATAACTATAAAAGTACTTAGAAATTTATTTTCGAGATTTGGGTTACCAAAACAATTAGTGTCAGATAATGCCACTTGTTTCACATCTAGTGACTTTTTAACTTTTCTAAGTAAAAACGGAATCACACCAATTACTAGTCCTCCATATCATCCAGCAACAAACGGGGCTGCAGAGAACTCTGTTCGGACGGTAAAAAATGCTTTAAAAAGGGCGTTGAGTGAGAACCCCCATGCAGATACAAATATAGTCCTCTCGCGTTTTTTATTTGATTATAGAATTACTCCTCATTGCACCACTGGGGTAAGTCCAGCATATTTAATGTTTGGTCGTAACTTAAGAACACGGTTTGATTTAATCTTACCAAATAAATCTTTAAAAGTCAAATCAAGGGTAATTAAAATGCAAGAAAAACAAAAACAACTTTACAAGGGAAAAAACAAAGCTGAGTTTTTTTTGGGAGAGGAAGTATTGGTTAAGGATTATAGAGTGTTAAATAAAGTAAGTTGGATTAAAGGTTTTGTAATTAACAAAATTGGAAAATGTAGTACTACATATTTGGTTGGGATTCCAGAAATTAATAGGAAGTGGAAAAGGCATTCCAATCAAATAAAAAAATTGCTTGGCACAATACACTATCCTAATTCTGGTATCGCATCCGAATTTTCGCAAAAAAATGTAAAGGTAGAAATACCTGATCAAGTTGTTGAAGATGTTAATGCAATACCTAGTTGTAGTGATATACGACCCAAGCGTATAACACGTCCTCCGGAAAGATTAAATTATAGTTAGGTAATTATCATATCACAATTTAGTTGTATTATTATATATTGCTGTAATATCTCCTTATAATTTTGAAATCAATAATTTTTATTTAACACCTGGTATTTACCTACCATACTCTGTATCTTTGCTCCGGCTAGCTGTAACATAATTAAACACAACACAAACACAATGCCAATTTTTCCAATATACTCTCCTCAGGGTCTCTGGGTTGCTATATTTAATTATAAAATCTTTTTGAATATCTTTTTGTTCAATAAAAGAAAATTTTGTTTTTGTTTATGTAAACCAATATTTATCTTTAAATTCAAATTAAATCTTCACAAATATTACAGTTCTTTATTCAACAGTCCTAACCTCCCTATTTGAATACTTAAATTATTAAATTCTACCTCGTTTTATTTCCTAATTCTTCGCATCATCCTGTACATTTTTTCCTTTCAAATGGGTAATTTCTGTCGATCCTGCGCACTGGCTTTTTCTGTTACTTCTTCATGTCACGGCTATACTGCTACTGACCATCGATCCATTTATTGATTGTTCATTTATTAATGCAATTTCTTCAATTCAACTACTACACAAGTAAGCTGAACCCTCACTTTTCCTCCACACTTTACAAATCACTCAACTTGTTTTTGATATGATTACATTTTCATTCATAACCTCAAACACTTGACACTTTTCAGGTTATAATTTTTAATTATATCCAAATTTTGATAACGTTTCTGCTTTACTAATTTTTACCAAGTGACGCTCACTTCTCCGGACTCCTATTTAATACCTTTGTATCGTTACCATGGAAACTGTCAACAATTTTCCCTTTCTCTTCTACTTTTTGGAAAACAAAAGACAATCGTAATTCCAATATTTTTAATTACTTTTTAAACACTAATTACTTCATGGCGCATTAATTTTTCTTGAAATAATTATCATATTTGGATTCTCCATAATTTTTCCTTTAAATTGATATGCCTCTTAGCTATATCTTGTACTTCAACTTTTATGTTTCTTACTACTGTATTCTTTAATTATACCAATTTTTCCAACTTCTTTTCTTCACATTACCTTTTTCTTGTATAATTTATCTTCTTTTGACCCTAAGCTTTCCCCTATTATCTATCTTTACTCTGTACTTAGTTTTTTTACATTTTTATTCTATAATTTAATTTTTAAATCTCATTATCGTAAGATTTCAATGACAAACTCAATTTTTTCTAATTTCAGGTAATTTTTAGCTGAAGGCATTTAAAACACTTACCAATTCTAGCTAAATCAACTTATAATTACTTATGTACACCTGTATCTAAATTATTATAACATAAATCAAGGAATCACATATTTGCAACATCGGACCAGTTATCGTAAAACTGTATCATCCATTAACATCAACAATTCAACACATAGAAATAATACTGCTGCAAATCTAGCTATGAAATCATCTTTATCATATCCTTTTTATAATATTTAAACTTTTTACCAAGATAATAATTTGTTTACTAACCATTTACAATTGAAATTCAGCTTCCAAAGCTTAACATATTCACCTATAGTTTGTAGTTTGAATTTAAATATTACTTAACGACTCTGGTATGAATTATCAACTCAAACAAAATTTATACAAACTTGCTTATAACAATGACCAAAATACCCATGTGAGAGGCTTCTTTGTATCTTTATACAAAAGAAATTAAATTTTCTCATGAATTCGTTCAGCTAACCTGTGCTAAACCAAAATAATAACAAGTAAATACCAGTCTCATTACCAAGCTTTAATTAATATTAAATTTGATGTGACATATCACAGCAATATATATATTTTGTTTTTTTTTCTCTTAGAGGGGAGGATATTGTAATGCATGATAGTGTACCTACCTATATGCGCAACCGTTTAGAAAAGCATAAGTTTAGTTCAGTCAAGTTCAGTTGTAAGTTGGCTTTACGCCGGAATGTACCTTTTCCCAATAAATGTATTATAATTTATAACTATTGGTTGTGTACATAACAAACGGTAAGGTAGGTAATCATTGTGTTCCAATCATGAAGTTGAGAACTATGAGGCAAGATAGCTTCCACTAATAATGAGACATATTTTTCAGACTAAAATATAAAATCGTAAAATATTTAATTATGATGACCAGGGATAGGATATGCATATAAAAGCATATTTTACACGCATAGAAATCCCCAGTGGCGGCTCGTGAGCTCTGAAGAAGGGTGGGCACAAGAAAAAAACTTGCCTACTATTATTGTTTGTACATAAAGTCCATTCTCCTATTTTTCATGCTGGAAAAAACATCAATGACTTTGTTGTCAAAATGCAGGATAGACTGGACGAATTTCTTTTCTACTGATAGAACTGCCAATGCGTTCGTTCAGTCGATCTTCTGACATTGTACTTCTCAGAATTATTTGAAGATTGGGCTGCCTTAATTTTTAATTAAAAGTTTATCTTCGAAAGATAGTGGTTTTTTAAAAGATTTTAAACACAATTAATTAACTTGCATCCTTGATAATATCTTCGATAACGTAGTAAACAGATGAGCATGTTAACTGTTATCGAGCCGCATATAAACTAAATTCGTTTGAAAAAACACACCTAAGCAGGCTATTACCAATCCTCGTTATTTTGGAAATCAGCACGTACTAGCGCTAGCTAATAACTTTCATACTATTTGCAATTTATGAAATTATCGTAGACAGTTACTGGAGACGCGGTGTTCGGTGCCCGTCAATCTGCGTATAGTCACGTTTTCCAAGGTTACCGAAGTCAGCCGAATTATACTCGGAATAGGTATTATTTTAGACGTTCCCCGGAATATAGTTTTGAGTGTTAGCGTTAGCATTGCATGCCTGACCGGCGGAAAAAACTTTGACATCATCTTTATATAATCAACGTAAAAATAAAATATTAATGATGCACTAAATGAAATGCAAATTTCGTTCCTTTTATCCTGATGGTTTAGTGGGCACGTGCCCTTTAGAACCAGCCGCCACTGCAAATCCCATTCCTAACAATATTACGTACTACTAAGGTACTAAATTTTATTAGGAACTTGATAAATTCTTCCGAGTTGTCTGCTTCCTTGCAATATTTATTCAATATCTGTGTTACAAATGAACCTGAAGCCACAGCAAATTGGTAGTTTTCACCAGTGGCGGTCCGTCCTATTAGGCAGGGTAGGCAGGTCCTACCTAAAAATTATCACCTAAAAATTATCAAAAATAATCCGTAACTTGAAATAAACAAATTTAAAAAAAGACATACTTTATATATTTACTATTATTAAAAACAAAATCACTTCGTAGAATTTAAATAAACCGATATGCGATACCGACAGCGTACGTGATTCCAAAGCCGTAAGGCTCGCCTCTTAGACCATATACTTTATGGTCTGAGGCTCGCCTAGCTATGGCTAGTTTACCAGTCTGTCACTGTTGACAAGTCTGCATAAGTCGTATACAAAAACTTTCCAATATTGAGATCGTACACTACTAGTAGTGGTGGGGGTGTTGCTGTATTCTGTACAAGCGAAGGCTCGCCTATGGCCAAGGAACTATTACTGCTGGGAATTAAATTTCCTCTCGATTCCTAGTGCCTAATGCTAATACCTACCATGCAATAAAATTTAAAAACATTATTTGTTGCAATTTACCAGATGTACTACAGATGTAGGTTTTATTTTTGTTTATTTCAGTCTTCTCTTTTTAGTTCGGAACTGTAGGTACAATTGCAATGAAGATAACATTTAGTTCCTTAGTGGGGGTGTAGCGGGATTCTGTGCTGGCGGAGGCTCGCCTTTGAACAAGGAACTACTGATGGGAATTGTATTTTCTTTAAGTAAACACGTTCGCTTATTATTTGTCTGTTGGTGATTACCTTTGCAGAAAGGAACTTTTCTGCATTAGAGCGAATTAAAACTTATTGGCGCAATTTAATAAATCAAGACTGATTTTCAGCATTAAGTGCAATAGAAAAAGATTTAGTTTCCGAACTGGAACAAAGCAATTCGATCATTTTGCGGGTATGAAAGAAAGACGTATTGGTCTTGTATATGTTACGGCTAAAGTGTAAACTTGGATAGTTTATAAACTAACTGGCTAGTATAGAAACTAACCAAACGCTTGGTTATTTTAGTGGAAAACAATATTTCCACTAAATTAGCAGCAAATTTCGTTAGTTTGTAAACTAGCCAGTTAGTTTATAAGCTATCCAAAAACGTTGGCTAATTTACTGATCTCGATTAAAGTAAATAAAATAACCAATGTCCTTGGTTAGTTTATAAACTAGCTATTTTACACTGGCTAAAATAAACATTTTTCTTCTGGTAGGGGAAACCTATCTGTGATGGCACCCCCCTTATGTTGGCATACTGCCATGACTACGGTTTCACGAACAGTTTTGCATGTGTCATCAATTTTATTGAAAAGGTAGGTATAGGTCAGGTATAGGTCTTGTTATTGTATGTGGTCATCACTGCAAATTTTGGTGTTTATATTACAGAAATTAAAATTGAAGAAAATCGTAAGTAGCCAATTATTTTGAGAATTACAAATCATATGCATGATCTAGCCTATCTAATATAGCATTATTAACTAAAAATGCTCGATGAATAGACAAAACTGTGCTTTATTTAATAGCGCACATGTGGAAAGGTTAAATTGTTTTGTTTCCTCTGTACGCGGGATTTTTAAAAAAAATTGCAGTTTTGGGTCTGTCGGCACCCCTAGATTCTGCTTGTGTTGGCATAGGGGGTCAACATAGAGAATTAACTACTATGCTAATACTTTTTATTTTGATAGTGGATAACATGGAAGAAAAGAACAAGCGACAACGATGGAAGGAATCCGACATGCAAAACGCTTTAAGCGCAATAGAAAAAAAACAAATGGGATGGAAATTAGCTTCCAAAGTGTTTAACGTACCTTCATCCACGTTACGTCGGAGAGCAAGAAATAAAAATAAGTTCGCATTACAGGCATCTAAGGGCTTTTTAGGTGGAAGTGTTCCCACTTTTGGAAAAGAAATTGAAGAAGAATTAGTCAAGCATATAAAAGATTTGGAATCGCGTTTTTTTGGATTAACCATGTTAGAGTTACGAAAATTGGCATTTGAATTAGCCGAGAGGAATCAAATCATACATAAATTTAACAAACAGAAAGGTATGGCAGGTTGGAATTGGGTCCAGGGCTTTATGCTTTATTAAACGAAATCCGTCCATCAGTCTACGTAAACCCGAACTAACTTCTGCTGCCAGAGCTCAGGCATTCAATAAACCTAAAATCAAAGCATTCTTTATGGCTTTGGCTAAAACTTTAGATATGAATGAATTTACTGCAGAACGGATATGGAATGTAGATGAAACGGGGTTTTCGACCGTACAATCAAGATCTTTACGAATATTTGCCACAAAAGGGAAGAAACAAGTTGGCGTTTTATCAAGTGCCGAACGGGGTCAACATTTTACTGCTATATGTGCTGTAAATACAATTGGAACCTATGTTCCACCAGTTCTAATATTTCCTAGAAAGAAAATGAAAGCAGAATTGATGGATCATGCTCCTCCTGGATTTGTAGGTTTGTGTCAAGATAATGGATGGGTCAACACGGAAATATTTGTCAAATGGCTTCACCATTTTGTGAAATTTGTAAAACCTTCAAAAGAAAGTAAAGTACTACTGTTATTAGATGGTCATAGTAGCCACAAAGGCTTAGAGGTGCTCCAGTTTGCAAAAGAACATGGTGTTATAATATTTTGTTTGCCGCCCCATTGTTCCCATAGGTTGCAACCTCTCGATGTTGCGATTTATGGTCCCCTCACTACATATTATGATCAGGAAGTTGCTAGATGGTTAAAGACAAACCCTGGGCGTGTTGTAACTCACTTTCAAGTTGGAAATTTATTTGGTAATGCTTACAAAAAAGCTGCCACTATAGAAAATGCCCTAAGTGGATTTGCAAAGCCAGGAATTGAGCCATTTAACCCCGATGCCTTTCCAGATTGGATGTTTAGTGCAGCTGAAGCAACAAATTACCGTCTTGACAATGACAATCTAGAAAATGAACATCAAACACCAAGTTCTTCCAGCAATACAGATATAAATAAAAATATAACCACTAGATCCCCTCTACATAATTTAAATGTTTCTATTGCTGAAATATCACCCCTACCTGTAACTGCCAACCCATCTGGAGGCAAAAGAGTTGTGCGCAAAAGAGGTGCAACTGGCGTGATAAACAACACTCCAGATATCGATATGGCGAAGAATATAGAGGCAGACAAAAAGGAAAAAGAATTAAGGCGATCTGCAAGGAAAGTAAAACGGCGTATGATTGATGAACCCGAGGAAGAAACACAGAGTACCGAAAATATAGAGTATTCAAGTGATGAAGAATCGGATGCCGCTTGTATTTACTGTAACGAGATGTATTAGAAATCAAAACCAGGGGAATTTTGGCTAAAGTGCCAAGTTTGTGAGAAGTGGAGTCACTGTCAGTGTGCTGGGTTATGTAGAACCGCCAAAAATTTCGTTTGTGACATCTGTCAATTCTAAGTTAACATTTTTTTTCTTTTTACAATTATTATAATAACTAAATATTACTTCAATAAACTGTTTTTTCCAGGTCTATTTTTATTTTGATATGATGGCGTAGGGTATGTCAACATATGGTATACAATCACCTATGTTGGCACACCATTAAGATATTTTATTTAATCCCTACTATCTCTGAATAGCAGTTGATTACTTTTTCTCGCATATTCCTCAATAGATATGGACTCCCTCTATTTGCTAGTAAAAAAAAAATATATAAAACTTTAACACGCCAAGAAATAATTAAGTTTTTGTTTAGGGGTGCCATCACAGGTAGGTTTCCCCTAATTCAAAATAGTCAGTTTCTTGGCTAGTCTGCAAACTAACCAAACTATGTTCAGTTAATTTTCTTTGGCTAGTATATGGTCCAACGATTATTATTTTGAACTATTTTGATATATACCTTAATTCACACGTAGTCTCATGTTACATTATTTATTGTGCACAAAAAATATAAAATACAAAAATTTGAACATTTGAACGGAAAAAAAGAAAATATACGACTAACTACTATCAATAAGTAATTAACAGCACAACGGAAATACCGTGCTTTGAAGAAACTCATTGGGGGTTTGGGTGTGCCCAAGGCTGTGATAGATTCTAAATTGACAATATCAACTTTAATAAGTTGACTTTAAGAATAATAATTCGCAAAATTTGTTATTACACACTCTCATTCTATCATTAATGTTGTGATAGTTTGGTTAGTTCGCAGACAAAAAATTGGCTATTTTGAATCATCAGAAGAAAACTGTTGTGTAAAAATAGCTAGTTTATAAACTAACCAATAACATTGGCTATTTTATTTACTTTAATCGAGATCAGTAAATTAGCCAAGGTTTTTTGATAGTTTATAAACTAACTGGATAGTTTGCAACTAGCTAAAATTTCAGCTAATTTACTGGAAATTTTGTTTTCCACTAAAATAACCAAGCGTTTGGTTAGTTTCTATACTAGCCAGTTAGTTTATAAACTATCCAAGTTTACACTTTAGCCGTAACATATATCAAAAATAATATACGTGTTCCCTAATATACTAATTTGAATAAAGTGCTGTTTGAAATTTTGAAGTTTTTTGAATTTTTTGGATTTGCCTACCCTAATTTTTAACCCACGGACCGCCACTGGTTTTCACAATAAACAATTAAGCATCATGATTCTGTCACGGTGCAAATCTGGTAATGGATGGATAAAGGAATAAAAATAAATATACAATTTAACACAGCAAGAGCAAGATTTTGTAGCTGTGTAATATATCTGTACAAATATAAACAGCTTGAGCTGCTATTTCACAATCCTCATCATAAAATCTACCCACAACAACCTCTATAAACTTTTCCATTAATGGAGTCATATAATCGACCATTTTACTATTTATTATAAGTTTATGACAAATTACATTACATATTTTGGACTAAAACACAATACAATAATTTGCAATTATAAAATATGGAAGATTAAGTTATAGGTACCTGATCGTTGACAAGTTGCATCAGGCTGTGAAAATATTTAGTGAAGGATAGGTACTAATGCCGGATTTATTTCAAACCACTGAAACATTTCTTCCAAAACTGTTAGCTCCAATGCAGGATCTTCTTCAAGCCCTGCTTCTCGCATGTTTTGATCCAAGTCGACTTTGGAAGAATTATCATTTGAAGGCAGCGAGGGAATATTTTGTACCAACGTATTCAGTTGTGGTGGTAATGTTCGCATATGAATGCCATTACTATAAAACAAAAGAAATTTATCATCACAAGAAAGAAGAAAGAAACGATATAAGTAGGTAGTTAAAAGTTACGTTAAGGGTTCAAGTTCAGGCATTATAGCTACTTCAGACGGACGATCTACAAACAAATATTCCGTGGTTTTTGAACAAAAGAAGGAAATTAAATGTTCGGTAAATGAGTATTATTTTCTTTAATGACCAAAAGCATGCTTGGTTACTCAATAAAAAAATTCATAAGGGGGGAGAATGAAAAATCTTGGACTGAATAGGGGCTACTCTGATTGGTTCTTGCTGTGTACAGCTGCACCAATCAGATGGGCTTCATATACAAGTCCGAAGTAAGCCAAGACGGTCATTTTATTTTTCATAGTCAACCCTTACGTAGGGTAGCTATGAGGGGAACTGAAGAAGAAGTACAGGCAACTTGACCCACTTTTTAAACTTCAATCACTTGAATATTAAAAATGTCTACAAATCAATTGACTACACTATTATTAATCGTTACAACAAAACTATGTGGTACTAAAAAAAATTAAGGGTCACCAAAGAAATAATAAAAGCAGTTTAAAAGACGTTAAATACCTTGTTGAGGGACCTCTCACTCTAAAGGCATGAAACAAAAGCAAAAAACTTACAAAACACAGCAATAACGCCACTGGAACTAAAACAAAAATGAATAACGAAGCAACTACTAATAGATATACTGGGTGTATCAAAAAAACAGAGGAACATATTTTACATTCCCCCCCTCAAGCTTACAACATTCAATAATTTTATTGGGGGGGGGGGGTGAAGTATTTTTTCAAGTCCTCTTTTAAGACCTTAAAATAAGTTACCCTTTTTCTACACATCCTGTATATTATTATAAATTTAATAATGCTGATTTAAATTTTCTAATATCAAAAATTTAATCTACACATCATGGAAAGCTAAAAACTGTATTGTAATTTTTTTGTTAGACACAACTTGAAAAGAGCTTTATTGTAAAAAAAACTCAGGTAAACTTGCAGTAGCTACCGAAAGCAACCTTTTGCCTACCATACTATGAATATTTTAAAATTTGAATTCCTAGTCATTTCCGAATAAATGAAGAAAAGATCGATAAGTACATATTTTTTACAAGCTTCAACACGCTGTATCTCGGTAACGAAGCATTTGCCGACCTATGTATATTAAGAATTTTTAACTTGTTTTAGAACGTATTACATGCTCTGTAAATCTTTAAACTTCATTCTGTTACACCCTGTATATATTTTGCTATATCCTGTACATTTACGTGTGGTATGACCTCTGCAAAGACATCTTACCATGCTGAGGAAACCAGCCTAGCAGAATGTCCACCATTTTGCGGGCATTCGCTCTACATTTCTGTCGGAATTGCTCTTTTATTTTAGATTTCTTAATGTAGTTTTCCCCGTAGCCCGCCGCCAACAGTATTCCTCCAGCATCGCCCCTTCCCACCCGACCCCCTTTCCGCAAAACGTGTAGCGCGGTTGCTTCGCCGACCCTCGTCCAAATGTTTTCATAATTAGGTTGCTTCAAATCTGAAATCAAATTTATACAATTATTACACCATTATAATACTGTCTACACGGCTGTGCTGGGGAAAGAACTTTTAAAAAGTTCAAGTTCTTGGAAATTCGTTCATATTTTGGGAACTTTTTCGAGAACTCGTTCTTTTTTGTGCACAAGAACTTCTTTGATATAAAAGTTCATTATTTTCGAGAACTTCAATGACTACTATTACCCTATTCACCTGAGCCTAATCCTTTTTTGTTATTGTTTATTATATTTAGATTGAGGGATTAATGTACAATAGTTAATACTTTACTTACACTCCTGAGAAAAGTTTGCTTTAAATGGAACTTAACCAGTACCTAGTACCTATACCTATAACATGTTCTACAAGTGGCATAACTTGCCTGCAATCGTAACTAATAATAAAAAAATTGTTTATTAAGTTTAATACTGGAATTCCTTCCAGTGCTGCTGTTGAAAAGATTTTCAGCACAGGAGGTGCAATTTTTACTGAAAAGGAGGAAAATGAACAGACGACAATTTTGAAAATTTATCAATTTGTAAATATGGTAGGTAAGTAGGTACCTACCTACTAAATAAATTAGATTTATTCGTTGTTTTTGCATTTCGTTTTTTTGTATATAATTGACATTTGATGGGATTTAATAGTGTATTATATTACAAGGAGTAGAAAGAGTTCATTTTGTGTTCAGCTTCTATGTGGTGGCCGAAGCGCTTGCGCCGAGGCTGTGCTAAATAAGCGAAACACAAAATGAAAGTTCTACTTCGAGTGATATATAGGTACTGTTTTTCCTTCTAGCGAAATAGTACAATATATGGTATAAAATAAATGTTTATTTTGTAAACGTCATTTCCACTACTGTCAAAAATAAAAACAAAACAACGACATGTGCAATTTTAATTGAGCTAGGGGTAAATAATACTGCCGTTGCCATGGATACGTACACACATTATGTTACTAGTACAATTATTTAACGTATTGGTGTGCTAGTAACACAATGACTCTCTTCTACACAGCCAGTTCCGTAGTACAATAGGGATATTGCAATACGCTTGGAGAAAAAATAATTTATTTATTTCTGAAATTACAAGTATAATAATATAACAGAAAAAGTTCTAAAACAAGACAGAAATAAATGATGAACAGGAATTTAGCTCATAGAACTAAAAACTTGTTCATGAGCTAGGTATAATAATATATTTAAAAAAGCAGTAATGTGCAAAAAAATAAAAATAAAAACAAAAAACAAAAAGTTATTGTATGTATCAGATAATGAATTATAATAGTAACTGAAAAATTCACGAAATACAATTCTGAGTGATCAAGCATTTTTGATATCTACTAAATCATGTAGGTACAGTAGAACGGAACTGGGATTGTATCCAAGTTTTAACTTGTAATTTGAAATTATAAATATTATGGCTATGTTTAATGTCTTTTGGAAGATTAAAAAAAATACGTGGAGCAATATAGCCATAAGAACGCTGACCTATAGTTTTAGCAGCTTTCTCATTTTGCGTTTCAATACAGCATTTGAACCTCGTATAATGGTCATGGTAGGTACCCTTTAGCTCGCCTTTAGATTTATATTGTAAGCGAAGACTATTCTTAGCAAACCAACTGTCTCATGCCAAAAATTTTACTTTCATTATACAACAGTCAACAAGTCACTCGGATATAAGCTATTTTTGCAATAAATAATTTTTAGAAGTGTTTTTGTAAAACTTTCAGTTCAGTTAGATGGTGTAAATAAGAATTAGTACCTAACTCCTAGTCGATCCCATGAATTATTTATTAAAAGTTAAAAGTAAAAAAGTTGAATAGTGCTACATGTTTTGAACTAAATGTTCATCATCAGGCATCTTCAAAACTAAAGATACAAAATACAGGGTGTAACACAACTTATCCGAAAAAATTTAACCATACATGCACTTTTAAATAAGAAATCGATTTGTTAAATTTTTTTTTAATAAAAGTCCAACACAAAACGAGAACAAATTGTTAAAGTTACAAATGTTGGCGAACCCGACCACCCCCATGCAGTGGCGGCGCTAGCATTTTAAATTGGGGGGTTCACTGAGGGGCCCACATTTATTATGAGGGGCAGGGGCGGCTGGTGCGGGAGGCCCTGTGGGCGACGCCCTCCCTGCCATTTGTGACCAAAAATTGTTTTAATAAATAAATAAAAATAATTCTTGGAGAAACTACGTTTTTGAAACGACCGCGACAGTAGCAAATACGCCCAATAAAACTCTGGGAGGCCACATACGCCTTCGCCCTTTTTGCTGATTCTTCAAATGCAAAAGGATACTGTTTCCTTTACAAATCGACACAACAAATAAACAAATTTAACTTAATTATCCCCTCTACATTCTATGGACCGAAATATCGCCTTACAGACGGGGGCAGCAGAGATTTACTCACGTCCAGCTGGAATTTGCCGGCTAAGTACAAAATAGTTTGATTTCGTTTGCTCCTCAGGAGAACATTAAAATCTTAGTTAAAATGAATTCGGTCGCACATATTTTGTCCCTTAAAATACAAAAAACATTGAAAATTGAAAATAAATTAGAAATTAAGGAAATTTATCCACCGCGACCCGAGTTAATTATTGAACAAATTAACGAACGTTAAACAGGGAAAGTCTTACGTTAGGAAATTCAATAAAAAAAATGTATGAAGTCGCGCCGTGGTTGTGCGGGTGTAATATTGCAAACATGTTTTTTTGTTTCTCATGCCTGTTAATGGACTCTCGTACGAGTGACTGGTGTATTTACAAGAAATACGATGAAACAAGATAGAAGACAGATTAGGTATGTGCTCCATCGAAAAACAATTCGTACAAAATACAAATAACTTTAATCAGTTAGTTATGGAACATTTTGTGGGCCAAAAGCAAAGGCGAATGAATTTTGTTTCTAAAACTTACCACTTAAAAAGTGAGTATTGTTTTGTTATCGCTCTCCCACTGTTGTTACCCACGAGCCGCCACTGATGAGGGGGTAACCATAACTCAATCAGTGCAGGCCTCATATTGTGAAGATAGCATGTCAGCAGTATAGAAAGTACTAGGTATATGGTAAAAATATACGTTCATAACGGAAATTTCGAGAACAAGATGCCTGTAGCTATCCAGCATGCAAGGACAGGATTTTATTATCTAGGTAAAAGGACAATAAAGGTACAGCGTGCGAGCAATAATCAGTTGACCGACAATTTTTGTTGAAGAAAAAACTAGGGGGGCCGTGTTAATATCTAGGGGGGTCTCGGCCCCCCCGGTCCCCCCGCTAGCGCCTACACTGCCTCCATGTCCACGGTTTGGGCGTAAATTTCCAGTAGCACATCCACGTAGAACCACTGCCGTAAATGTTTCACGATGAGGCAAGTGCCTATTTGGAAATCGCTGAGAATAAAGGCGAAAAGCTGCTAACTAGATTTGCCTTGCTTTTCCGTACGATAGTACAAAGTCCATCAACTCCTCGTTACTGTACACACGTGCCATTTTTATTGAAAACATAACTATTAACAATTTTTATCTCGATTGTGTTGGACTTTTATTAAAAAAAATTTTAAAGCTGCATATATGGTTAAAATGTTTCGGATAAGTTGTGTTACACCCTGTATAAGTAATGAAACAAATTACAAAATTAAAGATATAAACTTACCAATAAATCTGAAACACTCAACACTCAACAGACGACCATCTGGTAAATGTAAAATTTAACAGAATGACCAAACCAAGTCAAATAAAAATATAAAATAAAACCACTAAACTAGAAAAGCGGGAAATACAAAATTGAATCATAAACAACTATAACAAATTATATATAAAAATGAACATAGACTAAGACTGAAAAAGGGGGTAATAGCCAAATTAAGGCAAATTACATTTTTTTTTATCAAATTCTGTAATTTCATTCAAACAAAAGTTATTATTATGTATTATAATCTCAAAAATTTCTAGAACATTCATAAGACTACCTTTACTATTTAAATGTAGTATCTCAAAATCAGTATTAGATTTCTTAATGTAGTTTTCCCCGTAGCCCGCCGCCAACAGTATTCCTCCAGCATCGCCCCTTCCCACCCGACCCCCTTTCCGCAAAACGTGTAGCGCGGTTGCTTCGCCGACCCTCGTCCAAATGTTTTCATAATTAGGTTGCTTCAAATCTGAAATCAAATTTATACAATTATTACACCATTATAATACTGTCTACACGGCTGTGCTGGGGAAAGAACTTTTAAAAAGTTCAAGTTCTTGGAAATTCGTTCATATTTTGGGAACTTTTTCGAGAACTCGTTCTTTTTTGTGCACAAGAACTTCTTTGATATAAAAGTTCATTATTTTCGAGAACTTCAATGACTACTATTACCCTATTCACCTGAGCCTAATCCTTTTTTGTTATTGTTTATTATATTTAGATTGAGGGATTAATGTACAATAGTTAATACTTTACTTACACTCCTGAGAAAAGTTTGCTTTAAATGGAACTTAACCAGTACCTAGTACCTATACCTATAACATGTTCTACAAGTGGCATAACTTGCCTGCAATCGTAACTAATAATAAAAAAATTGTTTATTAAGTTTAATACTGGAATTCCTTCCAGTGCTGCTGTTGAAAAGATTTTCAGCACAGGAGGTGCAATTTTTACTGAAAAGGAGGAAAATGAACAGACGACAATTTTGAAAATTTATCAATTTGTAGATATGGTAGGTAAGTAGGTACCTACCTACTAAATAAATTAGATTTATTCGTTGTTTTCGCATTTCGTTTTTTTGTATATAATTGACATTTGATGGGATTTAATAGTGTATTATATTACAAGGAGTAGAAAGAGTTCATTTTGTGTTCAGCTTCTATGTGGTGGCCGAAGCGCTTGCGCCGAGGCTGTGCTAAATAAGCGAAACACAAAATGAAAGTTCTACTTCGAGTGATATATAGGTACTGTTTTTCCTTCTAGCGAAATAGTACAATATATGGTATAAAATAAATGTTTATTTTGTAAACGTCATTTCCACTACTGTCAAAAATAAAAACAAAACAACGACATGTGCAATTTTAATTGAGCTAGGGGTAAATAATACTGCCGTTGCCATGGATACGTACACACATTATGTTACTAGTACAATTATTTAACGTATTGGTGTGCTAGTAACACAATGACTCTCTTCTACACAGCCAGTTCCGTAGTACAATAGGGATATTGCAATACGCTTGGAGAAAAAATAATTTATTTATTTCTGAAATTACAAGTATAATAATATAACAGAAAAAGTTCTAAAACAAGACAGAAATAAATGATGAACAGGAATTTAGCTCATAGAACTAAAAACTTGTTCATGAGCTAGGTATAATAATATATTTAAAAAAGCAGTAATGTGCAAAAAAATAAAAATAAAAACAAAAAACAAAAAGTTATTGTATGTATCAGATAATGAATTATAATAGTAACTGAAAAATTCACGAAATACAATTCTGAGTGATCAAGCATTTTTGATATCTACTAAATCATGTAGGTATCAGTAGAACGGAACTGGGATTGTATCCAAGTTTTAACTTGTAATTTGAAATTATAAATATTATGGCTATGTTTAATGTCTTTTGGAAGATTAAAAAAAATACGTGGAGCAATATAGCCATAAGAACGCTGACCTATAGTTTTAGCAGCTTTCTCATTTTGCGTTTCAATACAGCATTTGAACCTCGTATAATGGTCATGGTAGGTACCCTTTAGCTCGCCTTTAGATTTATATTGTAAGCGAAGACTATTCTTAGCAAACCAACTGTCTCATGCCAAAAATTTTACTTTCATTATACAACAGTCAACAAGTCACTCGGATATAAGCTATTTTTGCAATAAATAATTTTTAGAAGTGTTTTTGTAAAACTTTCAGTTCAGTTAGATGGTGTAAATAAGAATTAGTACCTAACTCCTAGTCGATCCCATGAATTATTTATTAAAAGTTAAAAGTAAAAAAGTTGAATAGTGCTACATGTTTTGAACTAAATGTTCATCATCAGGCATCTTCAAAACTAAAGATACAAAATACAGGGTGTAACACAACTTATCCGAAAAAATTTAACCATACATGCACTTTTAAATAAGAAATCGATTTGTTAAATTTTTTTTTAATAAAAGTCCAACACAAAACGAGAACAAATTGTTAAAGTTACAAATGTTGGCGAACCCGACCACCCCCATGCAGTGGCGGCGCTAGCATTTTAAATTGGGGGGTTCACTGAGGGGCCCACATTTATTATGAGGGGCAGGGGCGGCTGGTGCGGGAGGCCCTGTGGGCGACACCCTCCCTGCCATTTGTGACCAAAAATTGTTTTAATAAATAAATAAAAATAATTCTTGGAGAAACTACGTTTTTGAAACGACCGCGACAGTAGCAAATACGCCCAATAAAACTCTGGGAGGCCACATACGCCTTCGCCCTTTTTGCTGATTCTTCAAATGCAAAAGGATACTGTTTCCTTTACAAATCGACACAACAAATAAACAAATTTAACTTAATTATCCCCTCTACATTCTATGGACCGAAATATCGCCTTACAGACGGGGGCAGCAGAGATTTACTCACGTCCAGCTGGAATTTGCCGGCTAAGTACAAAATAGTTTGATTTCGTTTGCTCCTCAGGAGAACATTAAAATCTTAGTTAAAATGAATTCGGTCGCACATATTTTGTCCCTTAAAATACAAAAAACATTGAAAATTGAAAATAAATTAGAAATTAAGGAAATTTATCCACCGCGACCCGAGTTAATTATTGAACAAATTAACGAACGTTAAACAGGGAAAGTCTTACGTTAGGAAATTCAATAAAAAAAATGTATGAAGTCGCGCCGTGGTTGTGCGGGTGTAATATTGCAAACATGTTTTTTTGTTTCTCATGCCTGTTAATGGACTCTCGTACGAGTGACTGGTGTATTTACAAGAAATACGATGAAACAAGATAGAAGACAGATTAGGTATGTGCTCCATCGAAAAACAATTCGTACAAAATACAAATAACTTTAATCAGTTAGTTATGGAACATTTTGTGGGCCAAAAGCAAAGGCGAATGAATTTTGTTTCTAAAACTTACCACTTAAAAAGTGAGTATTGTTTTGTTATCGCTCTCCCACTGTTGTTACCCACGAGCCGCCACTGATGAGGGGGTAACCATAACTCAATCAGTGCAGGCCTCATATTGTGAAGATAGCATGTCAGCAGTTATAGAAAGTACTAGGTATATGGTAAAAATATACGTTCATAACGGAAATTTCGAGAACAAGATGCCTGTAGCTATCCAGCATGCAAGGACAGGATTTTATTATCTAGGTAAAAGGACAATAAAGGTACAGCGTGCGAGCAATAATCAGTTGACCGACAATTTTTGTTGAAGAAAAAACTAGGGGGGCCGTGTTAATATCTAGGGGGGTCTCGGCCCCCCCGGTCCCCCCGCTAGCGCCTACACTGCCTCCATGTCCACGGTTTGGGCGTAAATTTCCAGTAGCACATCCACGTAGAACCACTGCCGTAAATGTTTCACGATGAGGCAAGTGCCTATTTGGAAATCGCTGAGAATAAAGGCGAAAAGCTGCTAACTAGATTTGCCTTGCTTTTCCGTACGATAGTACAAAGTCCATCAACTCCTCGTTACTGTACACACGTGCCATTTTTATTGAAAACATAACTATTAACAATTTTTATCTCGATTGTGTTGGACTTTTATTAAAAAAAATTTTAAAGCTGCATATATGGTTAAAATGTTTCGGATAAGTTGTGTTACACCCTGTATAAGTAATGAAACAAATTACAAAATTAAAGATATAAACTTACCAATAAATCTGAAACACTCAACACTCAACAGACGACCATCTGGTAAATGTAAAATTTAACAGAATGACCAAACCAAGTCAAATAAAAATATAAAATAAAACCACTAAACTAGAAAAGCGGGAAATACAAAATTGAATCATAAACAACTATAACAAATTATATATAAAAATGAACATAGACTAAGACTGAAAAAGGGGGTAATAGCCAAATTAAGGCAAATTACATTTTTTTTTATCAAATTCTGTAATTTCATTCAAACAAAAGTTATTATTATGTATTATAATCTCAAAAATTTCTAGAACATTCATAAGACTACCTTTACTATTTAAATGTAGTATCTCAAAATCAGTATTAGCATTAAAAGAATGCTGGTTAAATAAGATATGACTGACAAAAGCCGATTTAGAAAAAGTGGGAAATAAAGTAATATTATTATTTTTAATTAAACTGTTGTGTTCAGAAAAACGTTTTTTGAAATTTGTACCAGTCTGACCTATATAGAAGGAAGGACAAGAACCACAATTAAGTTTGTAAATACCAGCTCTCTCTAAAATAGGGATGACATCTTTATTTTTGACTAAAAGATTTTTAAGATTGGAAGGGGAAGAAAATGAAATATTAATGTTAAATTTCTTGAAAGTATTTTTTATACTTAGTATAAATTAAATTGGAATTGTAAAAAGGCAAAGATCTGTAAACTTTATCAGTATTATCAGCCGGAATTAAAGTACCTAATATTATTACTCAATTTGGATTTCAATTTATAGAAAAGGGGATTAATAAGGAGTAAAAGATAACCATTATTGTAAGCTTATTGTTTTATAATATTGTACGACATATATCTTTCAAATTGCGCGGCATTTAAACACTGTAATATCCCTGAACCCAATTATCACTTTAATTGTAATAACTTATGTTAGCATTAAGTTTTCTTTGTATTCTGTAAATGTTAAATCACCGTTTCCCATGGGAGCCGCAAGCTCAGCGTTAGTTTTCTGTGTAAATAAGGTAAACTGATTTTTTCTTCTCAAGATTCACTGTGGGAACGCAATCTAGCAAACTTTAGGTAGAGGATTTTTTTTAGAAAGAGTTCAGTTGTTAAGCACCTCTTTTAGAGACCACACTTGAAATTTTATATAAACTAAAGTAAAAGACTAACTAAGTTTTTGTCAATCTAACAGGAGCAATCCTACATTTTGCATTTAATTATAATAAACACTAATTAAACTGAGCACTTTGCTTTATTTTCTTACTTACTCACTATTCTTCAAAGAACTCATATTTTTGTAGAAACCTTAATTCAAGAATACTACAAAATAAAATTGGTGGCAGCGGTGCGATGAATAATTATTAATTAATATTCAATAACAAATTAGTGAGTAAAAGAAAGTTTTTATTAGTGTTGATTCAACGAAAAGTGTGCACAACAACCATCGTATATTATTAGAAGAAAAATTTTGCGACGTTCCAGAACTTCTTCATCATTTCGCTTCTTCGTGATATCCAGCAGCACTTAGCATCCAGCCAAACCTTGGTATCCAGCAACTTCGACACCACTGATAGTGTTAGTGTTTGGTGTTCAGAGCAATTTTTTGGTGTTAAGCAGTGTGTTAAAGCCAGAAAGAAAATTCAGTTATAGGATTACTTCGTGAAATTATGTCGTTGTAAGTAATAAATTATTGTATGTCGATAACATTGTAAGTGTCGTTTTTCTGGCGATTATCCATCTATATTTACCTATATTTCGTCAATATTCGTTTAGTAAAAATAATTTAGAATTAAAATTAAATAAAAGATGGCTAATCAACAAGAAAATAATGGTAATTTAGATTTTGGTGATGCTTTGGGAGAGCATAATAATTTAGAATTAAATAATCAGTCTTTTATATCGTTAGAAACCGCAGTTAAGCTTATCAAGGAATTTGATGGTACAAAAAAAGATATAATTTCAGAATTTATAGATACTTGTGATATGGCGTATGATTCTGTTAGAATTCAAGATAGAGCACTATTATTTAGAATTATCAAAACAAAAATTTCAGGAAAGGCTAGGAATTTAATTAAATATAGAAATTTTAATGACTGGGCTACAATGCGAGACCACTTAGAAGAATTATTTGCAGAAAAAAGAACTGTATCGCATTGGCAATTAGAACTAAATTCGACCAGGCAAAATAAGGGTGAAAATTTAATTAGCTATTCCAACAGAATAGAAAAATATCTTTCAAATTTGTTAGACGTTTCAACCGTAGGTAAAACTGAAGAACAGGCTATAACCATTTCGGAAGTATTAAGAACACAAGCGTTAAATGTATTTTTGCAAGGATTACAAGAACCTTTGAAATTACATGTAAAATCGCGAAATCCCGCAACTTTAGAAGTAGCCGTAGAGTTAGCAAGAACTGAAGAACGCGAATTATTAAGTAATAAAGATTCATGTAAATATTTTGGCTATAAGGTTTCAGAAGATACACCAAAAGGATGTTCCATTTGTAAAAGATTAGGTCATACCTCTGATAAATGTTTCCAAGGAAGATCTAATCGTTTGTTAGATAATTTTACTTATCCACAAAATAAATTTAATTCGGTAAAAATTAAACAGGAACCGACAATGTATACAATGCAGCAACAAGAAATTTGTTTTTATTGTAAACGTCCAAATCATAGAATCGCTAATTGTCGTAGAAGAATTTATAACGAAAAACTAAGGTCAGAAAACCAAGGGCATTCAAATTCGGGAAACGCAATTGTATCCTCAACACGAGACCAACTGGGGAAACAATAGGAGTTAATGGTCTCACAATTAATAAATCGGCCAAAGTTAGAATAGATACAAAATTCGATAGCAAATTGAAGCAAGAATCTTCAATTTTAGGGATAAAAGATAAACAGTTGTCACAAGTTAGGGAAAATGGGTATTCACAGTCAGAATACAAAGATTCGAAAAATAATTTTGTCGATATTCGTTCAGATAAATTTAGAAATATAGATAAAGGGGAGGCTAATTTACACGTTAATTTAACAAATAAATTAGACGATTCTTCCTCATCATTTAGTGCAGAGTTAGAATACAGAAGTTCTAAAACTAATTGCGTCGATATTCGTTTAGATAATGATAAACTAAAATACATAGATATTCAGTTAAGTTCGACTATTAATAGTTATAATAGACTTTTAATAGATACTGGATCAGATATAAGTTTGTTAAAAATCGGGGAAATTCGTAAAGATGTGCTATTCGATCCCGATCTTGCCACAGAAGTTAAAGGAATTACTGAAGAGTCAGTTAGGACATTAGGGGTTATTCGAGAAAAAATTAGAAAATTTAATGAAGAAATTGATTTTGAAATACATGTAGTTCCCGATAGCTTCCCGCTTAAATGTTCGGGAATACTTGGAAATAATTTTTTTCAGAGATTTGATGCGAAAATAGATTACGAACAAGAAAAATTCACATTTGGTGAATATTCCTTTGATATTATAGCTTTAGATACTATTCGAGTGCCAGCTAGATCCGAAATCATTGTAAAAGTTCATACAAATTCTAATGAAGTAGGTATTTGCGAACCTCAGAAACTTAGCGAAGAAATTTATTTAGGAGGTTAGTAGACTTAAAAAGGCCGATACTGGATAAGGGCTCTTATGGGGTTTGTGTGTAAAATAAGGGCGCTTTATTCAGGTAAGTTTGTATGGGTGCGAGTGAGAAGGGTGCCTGTATTAGGGTGCGAGTGTGATGGAAGTAGTCCCTTCGTAGGCGTGTCTGGTCGTGTTTTGTGGGCGTATCGTCTGCGATCGGCCATTTTTGTTGTTGTTCGGCCATTTTTGTTCGGTGAGTAGTGGTTTGTTAAAAAGTTGTTTTTGTTTAAAAAGTGTGTGTGTGTGTATGCAACCGTGCATACTTTTTTTCTTGTGCGTTGTGGATTCGAACGCAGGTCCTGCTGAGTGGTAGTCTGTCGCGTTAAGCATGTGAGCTACCGGGGTGCGTCGTGGTTGTAGCGTTTGAAGTTGTTATATGAAGGTGTAGTTGATCGTGTTATTTTTTTTCGTTTTAGGTACTAGTTATGCGATATTAAATAATTTGGTATCGGATATTTAATATGGGATATTTGATTTTAGTTAATGTCTTTAGTTGTAAATTTGTAGCGGAGCTGTAAACATGTATGAAACAATTATTCTCGAATTTATATTAGATGAAGTGTCACAACGTCACAGTTTTCAAAACAGTATGCAGAGACTCAAACCTACCGTTATAAATGAAATAAGCATGTTTTTACGAAACTCTTATTGTGGACGTTTAGAAATTATTGGAGCGTTAAATTTTATTAGGAATGGTATTGAGGAAGAAATTAGTATTGAAGTACCACCCGTTGTAATTTGTGAAACGGTATTGGATGAGTGGTTTCAAGAATTAATTAAGGACAGCGACAGCATTAATCCTGACCACCTGCAGGCTATATATCTGGAGATTACTTCCAAATTTTTTATATCTTTCATTGATGCAATCACGTGTAAAAGAGTTCGACTTTATTAGCAAACAAAAAAGAAATTGTAAGGTGAGGGATTCGAACCCTCGCTCACTTTCAAGAATCTGAACTTAAGTCAAACGCCTTAGACCGCTCGGCCAACCTGTCGACTACGTCGTTAACTAAAATTATTATTATAAGAAAGTGAACCACGTATTAATTTAGTACAAACTTGAAAGCTGAAGAAGTAAGAAGTACAACAAACAAAAAAAAAATGAATGCTGTAGCCGTTTTTGTGATAGCAGGGATATGGAACAGCACCCTGCTGTTGTCTTACCCGCCCAACGTCGAAGAAGTTAGCGTTTCTCTTAGATTCTCCAACGGGTCTCTGACTGAGCAAAACCTAAGCGAACAACCTGGAGAATGGATTAATTTAACACCGTTTCAATTTAGAGGGCTGTTCGTGGTTGGAAAACGGATGCCCTCTGTCATACCGGAAACTCCGACTGCAAGGTTCATTTATGTAAAGGCCAAGTATATTTATAACAAGAAAATAGGAAATCGTGTCGAGTTCCTTTCTAATTGGGTACCTGTTGTATGGAATGCTATCGGTTGTAATGATGAAGAAGTACCACAGCAAGCGAAACCTCACAAACAAGTGGATACATATTTTTTTGCGAGCCTTTTGATGCTCGGTGTGAACTTACTCTTGTGCATGATAGCCTTGGCAATTCGTTATTTAATTAAAAAATATTACAATTCATACCATGTTTAATGTTAGTTTTATTTTCTCGCTCTCTCTCTCTCTCGCTCTCTTATGCAATGTAATAGAATTTAATAAAAAAAAACATACAATGAAAACAAGTTTTATTTTTACACATAGAGTACAATAAAAAATCAATTTTATGATAGAAAAACTCGAATGGTACCAGTAATAAATATACTGCACACAGGACACTTGGTAATTTGTTGTGAACAAGCTATACAAGACGTTAAGTGTCCACAGGGTAAACAAACAATATCTAAACCGTTACTAAAACACATTTTACAAACATTATTAATAAACTTAGAGGCTGCAGGTGCTATAACAATTTCGGATGGGTGTGGTCTGTAACTTTCTGGAAAACTATTCGGCCTGATCTCAATAAAAGAATCCGATGAAGTCGATGGTTGATTGAATTCGGTGATTAAAGTAGAGGTTGGTGCAGGTGGTTGAATACCTACAGCATCATCTGTGGTGGTCGTTGCCAAGGAGATTGGAATGTTGGGGCAGTTTATTCCGGTGATCATGGAGCAGTCAGGTGAAAATTGTATATGTGCTTCCCAGGGGGTTAGAAGCGTGCAATAAATGTTTGCATATAATAAACAAAATGGGCAGCGTACTCTATCTTCAACGTTGGTGTAATAATAGCCCATCTTAGCTAATACTTCGGGCTCAGGATCTCGCAGAGGCCAACTGGTGAATGTTGCTAGGCGATTTTTTTCACTATACATGTCCTCTGTAGCCATATTAAAAAATTATTAGCATTTATCACGACCGCGGACACACAACAACTAAAAGTTCTTGCGTGGTGCTATCCCTATTGAGATATCTCGGCTTGTTCCTCAAGGCCGAGGTTACGGTGGTCGTTCACACAAACATGTTTCAACACGTTTTTTTTTTTTCTTGTGTAAAAGCAGTGGTAAAACCTAGTATAAAATATGTTTTTGTTTTAGGGAGGATCCGTTATATCATAATGACCCCAAGGTAAAGAATTAATCCCATCCTGTAATATATACCTTTTATTGTCGAAAGAGTCTAAAGCTTTTTTCTTTATTATAAAAGTAGAAACGAGATGTCTCTTAGAACGTATTGTAGTATTAGTTGTATAAAATGATTGATTATTGTGTAGACAGTCGTAGTATGATTGAAAGGTGATTCTGTTTTTTAGAGCTACTCTACCTACACCCTTGGCCTTTTTAATTACGTAGTTGTTTTCGTTGTCATCGTCGTTGTCGTCGTCGTCGTCAGAGTTATCTCTATGTTGTTTTTGTAATTTTAAAGAGTACATTTTTGCACGCAAACCCACAAAACTCGTTATAACTTTCCCTTTTAATTCATCTTTGAATTTACCCAGTACCTTATTATTTATGCGTGAAATTCCATATAAATTTTCAGGGTGGTAATCAAATGTGTCGAAGGGTGCCTGACTGCCCTTCTCCTCAATTTCGTCCCTCAAAAACTTGTAAATATCGTCTTGAAAGGCATAGATAAACGAGTCCGTGTCAGTGTACAGCAACGTTACCGGATGACGCAATTTTGGATTATGAATTATGTCTTCGTAATGGAAAGAGTACATTAAAAGTTTGGAGAGGTCTAAAACCGTCATCCCTAAATAGATGGGCTTATTATAAAGAATAGACGTTTTGTTTAATTCTACTGCAACCATATTCTCTTTGAAAATAGTGAAAGATTTAAAGTTTGGTTTTGCAATTAATTTACGTGCTTGCTCCCAGGTGGTGGCCAACTGTACCACCCTGTATTTTCGTTGGTTCTCTAAGCTTTTACCATACACGCTATTATTCAATAACTTAAATAGGTCCTTCTCAAAGTTATTCTTAGCCCTAGCACGTAAACTAGTGTTGAGATCGATATATTCCTTTAACCAAGGTTTTTGGGTGAATTTAAGTATTCTGTGAACTTTATTTAATTTAAGACCGTGCAATAGACATTGCATCAAATTTCTAACGTGAAGTATGTATTTTTTCTTGTCAAAAGTGGTGGCCATTAATTTTACGTAGCGAGATTTGAGCGGGGCCAGCTGTTCCGGACAGAACGGTAAAAACGTGTGGGCATCATGAATCTCGGGGGGATACCACAGATCAACTTCTAGAAAACAAGATACGCTATCGGCGGTAGTGTTGTCCTTGGTTGGAAATAGCAACGCAGCACACGAGACATCGCTATAATTAGAATACACCACAGACTCGGGAATTGGTTTAATATTTTTTAATTTGTTTTCTATACAGGTTATTTCATCTTCGTTCTCGATCCATTCGAAATTAGCACAGGGTAAGGGTTGAGACATGGCGTATCCGTACAAATTGTTCGCGTCCACGTACATCAAATAATTTTCCGGTAGAGTAGGATTGTAATTTTCGGGGTCGTAGTGATTGTTAGCCCTTGAATAGCGCTGTGAACATTGTACTAGACCACCGCGAATGCCTTTCTCGATAAATAAAATTTTGTTTGGATCGTCTAATAATTCTAGCGAGATACCCGTTTTTTTAAGAGCAGCATTCCAAGACAGCCCTGGGGCGGTCACGTGATGTGCAGGATCGATTGTATAAACATCTAAACATAAATTTCTAAATTGTTCAAAAACGTCTGTTAAAATTTTGACGTCGCATTTCAGGTACAGGTCGCTGTACTCTCCCAATGTTTGAACACCAAACGTGTTCCATACACTTTTTGCATGTGCATAATTTTCTACTGAGACGGTGCTTTCTGAGAGCGAACTGTAGAACTGGTCTCGACCTGGCAGTTGACCTTCCTCGAGCCGCGCCCACGAATTTAAATATTCGTAGCACAGCGTACCTTTGCGCGACATTAATTGGAAATGGGTGTGATCAGGAAACGCTTGACGTGTATACTTAAACATTTCAGGAGTTAAATTTTTAGCTAAACTATCTAAGCTTTGATTCATGAAACGAAATGAGTCTATAAAACGCCACCTGTACCCGTTATATACTTTCGTGACCGAAATATAATTTTCCTTAGTTATAGGTAATAATTGAATGGGTTGACTGTTAAAATCGAGTTCTTTTATAATAAAATGCATATCGTAGCCTGATAAATTATGCATAATGATTGGTATGTATTTGCCTACTTTATAATTTAGATTGCAACCCTGACACAATGCTAACCTGAATTTCCCCGTCTCGTGCGCGTGATCTCTACATTTTACTATTGAATCGTCAAAGGCTTGTTTACAGTGAGGACAATGCGTTGCGTTATCGAAGCGCGCCTGTTCTTCCTGTGTTAACGGTACCGACATGGGTACAATATTACTTAATTGTTCTTTAATAGCGTCCGTCTCCTCCTGTAACCTCCTAACAAACCATTTTTCAGGATTTTTCCCCCTATAAAAATCGTAATGTGACAACGAATCATCGTAAGAATACACCACTTGATATCCCACCGAATACGGTACGTGTTTTTGAATGGGTCTAGTGTATGAAGAAAATGATACGTCATCGTCATCCTCCTCGCCCCTCAACCCTATCACCGGTTCAATTAAACATTCAAAGTCCGCGTAAATAACCACCGGATGTCGTATTTCGTACTGAAACTTGTCAAACGTTAATTTTGATTCTTTCGTATTCGGTTTGGGTAGTCTAAGTTTAACTGGATCTACCCTGGCGCAGTCTTCGGAATGTTGTTTGAGAATACGTTCGCTAGAAAAATGATTTAGACACCTATCGCAAATAAACTGTGTATGTTGATGGTTAGATATTTGTTTGCCGCATAGACGAGAAAGATTTTTAATCAAACAATAGTGACTTTTATTGTTACCCGCTTGTCCGTTCCAACCACGAGCTGTGAGATATAACATGTTAACGTGACGTTGTTTGACCTCTTTTGTATGATATAACGGACCTATCACCACATGTTTCTTATCCAAACCAAAAACGTTTATAGAAATTGTAGGATTTTTCCGTTCGAAATGTTTTATATCGGTTAGTTTTACAGGAAACGTAATACCGTTAAAATTAAATAAATTTTCCAAATTTTGATGAGGGTAGGAAGAAGGGGCGCATACATTCCTTCCATTAGCAGGAGGATATAATGCGGCTAATAAAACAAAACCGAAACACCTGTCATCTAAATTTCTAATGTTTACCACTGCTTTTGTCACCTTGATGCGTGCAGGTAAGTCAATGTAGCTGGAGGCACCACGAATTGGCTCGAATTTACACAAATTGACTGCTAGATTCACTATTCTATGTAAAATCCATCCGCTACCTTCGCTTTCACATTCTTCCATCTATTGAAAGATCAAAAACAAAGAAAAAACCATTTTAATCAGTTACACAGACAAAAAAACAAATAAAGTTATACCTGTGTAAGAATGTTGTCTCTCATTTGAGTGAAAAAAATATTTCTAATGTTAGTGGAGCGTGTGACTTGGGCGTTGCCTGTGTTGAAATATTTTCTAGCTATCACAGAACGGTCGTGACCTTTCACATAATCGCAGCAGAACGCTACATTGACTTTGATGGCTTTATTCCTGGTTCTTCTAATAGTTGCATTAATTTTTTGGATGAAAATGGGTAAAGCATTCTCGAAAAATTCCCCTGGATTATGTATGGAATGGTTTATAATCACGCCTGTAGACAGTCTGTTTTTAAACGCAGAATCCACCTGTGTCTGTGTGATAAACAGTATATTTTTAAGAAAAAATAAACGAAAAATTAATAATAAATATTACCTGAGCCCATTCGAGACTATGATTAGGCTTACGATCTCGTAAACCTTTTCCGCTTCTCAGCTTTGCTCGTATTTGACCACGTAAACCCAACAATTGACCGAGCACTGTTTCCAGATGTTTTTTTCTACCTACACTGCTTTCACCAGTCTCGCTTTTTCCATTAATAATAAGTTCTCGAATAAGTTTTATATTTTTTTCGTTCAACTCGTATATACGAGTTGCTTCCTGGCTCGTTACGCACACCCCCAAAAATTCTTGAACGATTGTAACCAACCTCTGATATTCCATTTTTTGTTTTTTTTGTGCTGTTGCTAGTGGTCTTCTAGTACCTGCATCAACCAACTACTAACGTACGTTGTTTCAAAACTCAATAGATATAGCAACTATCCCACTACAACAATCACCTGTCCCCTTGCTTTCTTAAAAAATAAAACCAGACATCGTAGTAGTACATATATATAATTATATAGTATGGGGTAAAAAGCAATACAATAACTTTACAAAAAAATCAATATTAAAAAATGTTATAGTACATACAAAACATCTTTTGTTATTGTTATAGTACATGATTACATACACAAATCAATGGTTATACAAATCAATAAACAAATCAATGGTTATACAAATAATCAAATAAAAAAAACCCTACTACTTACACATAGAAAGATTATTGAATTTTTTTTAAATATTTTTCAATGTTGTACAATGTTTTAATTTTTTTTACAAATCGCAAGTATATTATAAGCATATTATTATAATAAAAAGAAAAAACCTTACGTTTTTTTAATTTTTTTGCTTGGTGTGGGTGGGGGGGCACTGCTAGTACTACCACTAAGAAACTCCGATCTCTTGATAAATTTTACTAATGAAGTAGGATTACTTCCTTTAATGGGATGGGCTCCCTCGAAAATAAAGAATAAAGAATCCTTTTGCACATTTAAAACTGCAATTTCGTCTTCTCGCATCGCAGTAAATCTACGCGGTAAATAGACAATGCACTCGGCCATTTCCAAAACGACCGCCCTCTCATGGAATTGTGTTTTCACAAATCGTACATCGGTATAATGATAGGGATGGCCTTTCCTTAAATCGGAAATTTTTAATACGGGTTTCTGCAGTAACATACCTACAGCGTTAATTGAGTTGAGCTTGCTTTCGTCCTCGACAATTCGCTTCTTCTTGATGGGAACCACTTCAACGTCCACATACTCAGGTATTTGAGATAGTATTTCCCTTGGAAAAACTTCTAAATCCTCATCTTCAATCAAGGTGGAGGTTGTTGTTGTTGTACGGTCAGAAGATGACATGTTGATGCTTGTAGAGAGAGAGAGACGGGTACGTAGGTATACTAGAAGAAAACTGTTCTGCTAGAAAACACTGAATGACACTATTGAAATTTTGCTGCTGAATTTATACTAAAAAATCCTTCATCACCTCCACCTCACCCCCTTATACTTGCGACACGTAAAAAATATTAACAGTGCTATTGAAAATATCAAAAAAAAGAACAGAAATAAATTACAAGTGTACCCTAATGGTACCATCACGTCGTCTAGATAATTTTTGTGGTACAGCCTGACACCTTTCAATACACCCATCTCTGTATTGTTCGCATATCTCCAACGGGGTACAATCCCCCTCTCGGTTCCTTCGATTGTATAAACGGTTACATTTCTCGTAACAATTTTCCGGATTTTCGTTATATTTCCCACTCCAAGCATCATTAACCATTTCCGTTAATTCAACAATTTCGTATCGCAGTCCCACATTGATGGAAAGCAGATTTGCTATATTTACCCGTTCGGTAATTAACGTATTGGTACAGTTTTGGAACGCCACTGAATCCTCATAGTGTTTAGAGTTAAGCTCTAACAAATCTTTATCGCAAGCTAGCCAGCGTGTTTTGAAATCGGTGCTGTTTTTTTCGTTGTAGTAGGTAGTGGTGGCTCCTAAAAAATAATGTAGTAATTTTATTACTAAAATTATTACAATAATATTATATTATTTACTACCTTCTAAAGTGGCAACATTGTTGACGAGGACAGGACCATCTTGGTTCGATTTATAAACTTGCATATGGAATCCCTTTGGGGTACTGAAGGGGGTCCATTGGCTTTTTATCAAAAACGATTTATTTACCCTATGTGAGATAAGGGTTGATCCAGTTTCGATATTATAGCTACTGTTCAAAATGGGGGTGTGATTGATATTACCATTAATTCCCAAAAACCAAAGGCCAGCAGCATAGAGAAAGAATAAACCAAACATGTTGCTGAAAAAATATATCAGGTTGAAAAAAATAAAAAATATTGAATTAAAATTGAAAAAAATACAATAGTTTTCCTTAATATTTCATATTTCTACAAGAATACACTTATGTAGCGCTAAATAATAATAATAATAATAATAGACATTAAAAATCAAATAGAAAATTGTAGTGAAAAAATAAAATTCAATTTTGTCTAATATTTCTACAGAGATACAGGGGGAAACATACTACTAAACTTGAACTCTGAAAATATTGAATTATTAATTGAACTCAAAAAAATATTGAAATAAATTTGAAAAAAAGAATAGTTTTCTTAATATTCCAGATTTCCACAAGAATAATACACTGATATTATGTTCCAACAAAATAATAAATGATAAATAAAAAATCTGAAAATCAAATTTACATCTCATATATCAAACCGTGTAATAATTATATTAAATAACCAATTTTAAAAAGAAACCTAGGAGGTACTTAATTAATTATTCATATAACATACCTGAACGTACAAAAAACCACACGTTGTAAATGAAACTTATAGGTATTCACTCTGAATTAAACAAACAAACTTCCTGGCTATTATATATAATATATCACATTTTAAAAATTCATAAAATCATGCAGTACTTTCAAATAAAATGTGTGTAGGTCATACATATTTTCAAATAACACATACATGGAAGTAAACAGATTTCGAATTTTTACATAAAATAAGTACATTGTATCTACATTGTAGGTAAAAAATAGACTGATCATGAACGGAAGTTTTAGAAAATCAAGGTTGGTGATAGGTTAAATCTCACTCGCTCGAAGGCTTCAAACGGGGTCATTAAATATAATAGGATGATTTACATACAGGTGATATTATCGCTTCGTTCGGGGTTTTCTTTTTTAAATTAATCACGTAATCGAGTGTATATATAAATTATTTTAAATGAGAATATTTATTTATAAGGAATTTAAAATCTTTTTCAAGACGTGCATGTATTACGTTATAATTCTTATTATCTAAGTGTAATAGTACCTGGGACTTCAAGAAAACTATTATTTGATATTTACATTGATAAAAAAAGTGTTATAGATATAAGATTTATTTTCTAATAAATTTTTGAACGAATCTTTTTAAGAATTTATTAGTTATTTACATCAGTAAAAAAAGGGTTATATAAGATTTTATTTACTAATAAATTTTCAAAAGGATCTTTTAGAAATTTTACAAGAAGTTTTTTTATACGAAAAATTATACATCGATAACCTCGCTATCGTATAATTATGTGTAATTATATGAAATAAATTGCTTGCTCATAAAAAACTAGTTTATTTTCAAAACATCTTATCTGCGCTGCTGCAACAAACAAACTCATTATACTTATAATAAATCAAGCGAGAAAATCGTTTTCTTTCGAGATAGAAATTATATATTTAAAAATACAAGACATGCATGCAAATGTAGCAATTAACTTTTTGAAGAAAGCACATGACTGGAATTTATCTCGTATAAATTCAAAACGTTTCCACGGTACCAACATAGTTCGTTTTAGAATGTTGTTACGAGTTGATGTATTCTTGGTGGTGCTGTTGTTAGGGGTTGCACCATGCGTAGATTTCTATAATAGTCATAATCGGGAAATGAGGTAGGAGGCCCCACACCGCCTCTCAACCGCCTCCTGCCTTCATGCGGCGGCGGTACACATTTTAATAATTTGGCGGCAGGAACACTGCCGCCATCATGCTATAGCCGTAGACCGCCGCCGCAACCCCCCTTCCTCTAGCACCGAGTTATATATTGGTGAGGCATCATCTGCTGCCCCCGTGAAGAAACGTAAGTTATTTTTATTATTTTTATTAATAAAAATTCAGTTTTTTAAAATATATTTAATTATTAAACTTGCAGCTAGCATCCCTCTACCACCACCGCAAAGCCGCCCCCGTCGTCGAGCAGTTAGTTTCGAAAACAAAAGAAAAAAAAACTACACGGTGACATCAAAATGATGGTTTCTACTTGTTTACCCCTTGTAAGTATAGATTCAAATATAATTAATTTTTTGTGGAAATAAATATTAAATAAAATATTGATTTTAACAGGAGGATCCACCTCACCCTGTTGTGTCGTCACCCCTTCACCACAATAACAACCACTAAGGTTTTTCCTTCTGCAAAGGTGAGGAATCCACCCATTCACCACAAGCAAGCTGTTTTTTCCTCCTGCAAGCCAAAGTGTTGGATCCGCCCATCTATAAATTATTGTATTTGATATTTATTTATTTTGCTGTCGCTAAGTGTATGTATGACTGTATGTATGTACATTGAGGTGAGTAGTTTTCTTTTTTATTTTGTTTTTGTTTCATGTATTCTTTCAACAATAGAAGGGTTTTTTTTTACCTTCATAATTCAATAAATAATAATATTCGTCATCAAGAAAAATATTATGAAAATGTTCGTTCCATTCCAATCGTATTTTTCTGCAAAATATTGTAAGTACTAAAAACCATCAATAACATACTTGTAATCGAAAAAAAAGGGGGTAAGTAGGTAGAAATGCTACAGTCGTAATAGAAAAATGAGCAGCCTCCTTTATACAACTTGATGTTATTTTCAAAGACGTTCAGTTCATTGATGTGTGGATACCTCCTCATTTATATAACTCGTTGTATACCTGATTGGTTTTCAATCTTATTTTTCGATTATGACTATTATTGAAATCTACGCAGATGCGACGAGTTATTAAAAGTCGAACTATATGGAGATGACCCCCTGCTCCCTGCTCTTCTAGATTCACATATATTGCTTTTAAATGGTTTTCCTCATTTTCCTATTACGACTGGAGCAATTCTATCTACTTACCCCCTTTTTTTCGATTACAGGTATGTTATTGATGGTTTTTAATACTTACAACATTTGTAGAAAAATATTATTGAAATGGAACGTACATTTTCATAATATTTTTCTTGATGACGAATATTATTATTTATTGAATTATGAAGGATAAAAAAACCCTTCTATTGCTGAAAGAATACATGAAACAATAAAAATAATAATAAAAGAATTGGTACTATATTATATATATATAATAATTTTAAATCAATAATGTATAACTTGTAGTGATGTTTTTTTATATTTTTTTATTAATAATAAGAATAAAAAACATGTTTTTTAGTTATTTTACAAAGTCGTTTTTTTCAATCCAAGAATTGTGAGAAGTATCAAAACCTAACCACTTAACATAATATTTATTGTCTCGTTCTTTTAACACTTTTTCCACTAGATAAATGTCTTTAAGGCGTTCGTCAACTTTTTGCAGTTCTTCCGGGTAGAAACAGCCCTTAATTGGTTCTCCCTCTAAATCTTCAAGCAAATAAGTGATAAGACTGGTGTTAAAATCGTGATTCGAAGTCACTTTAACAACACGAAAAAGTTCAGTAGACCATGACGGTAAATAACCTTTAGTGAAAAGGGATTTAAATTTAGAGATACGCACAATGTTGCCTACTTTTAAGTTTTTTTTTTTTAGGGAGGTTTTCTTTTTGAGTGCTCCTGTTGCCACAGTCGTTTGTTGATGAACAAATGTTGTTTTTTTCTTTACATCAGCAGGACAAATTCCTATACTACGATGTTTTCTTTGGTTATATTTGGATGTCACGTTTGTAAGTACTCCTGCCGACGTCGCTTGCTTCCTGCCTCCTCCGCTACCATCAATCCATTTATAACTTCCATTATAGCTAAACTCTTTGAAAATCCAAGTTTTTAAGGTACGAATCAATCTTTCAGCCATGGACGCCTTCTGTGAGCTAAACGTTGAATAATGCACAATGTTGTAGCGGTTCATAAGTTTACTAAAGTGAGAGTTGTAGAATTCTGTGCCGCGGTCAGTAAGCAGATTTCTAGGTACACGTCCGCCTGATGACTTTAAGATTTTCTCGAAAGCTGTCGCCACACATTCTGCAGATTTATTTAAAAGCGGCTCGGTCCATGCGTACCTGGAATAACTGTCAATCACCACTAGTATAAACTGATGACGTCTATTTATTTCTTTGTAGGAAGTTAAATCTGCAAGGTCAGCTTGCCATAAATTATCGAAACCGCCTGTAATAAATTTACGGCGACTGAAATTTTTCCTGGCCGGCTTATGAAGTTCGTTTGTTAACAATCGTTTTTTATTAATTACGTGTATTTGCGCTGGTTTTTTTTGAGCGGCCTCTGACACTCCCATCGCCCCAGGTGATACCATTATTTACTTTTGTTTCTAGATTACCCAACCTATCTGTTAAATCTTCGTTGATGGGTCGAATCGATTGATCCAGTAGCTGCTCGAACTCCAGTTTTTGTTTTTTCAACGCTTCAGTAACGGTACTTTGCGTAGGAATTTGACCTTGCGTGTAGCCGGCTACAAGAGGTCTCAATTTCTCCAAACCGTTATTTATTTCAACGAGCTTGGGATCAATACGAGAAGTGTAGAATGTGTTAATCTGATTAACAACTGTTTCGCAGCTGACCTCTGCCATCTGTGTTAACACAAACTGTTTTGTAACGGCGTCGCTTTCATCTATGGGATCACCCAGGTTCCGTAAACGCTTATATTGCACGTCCAAATCTCCTTCCTCGGTCGCCACCAACAATAGGGGTTGATTTGGTGGTGGCGGTATACGTGTTACGTCACCGTTGCTGCCTACGCGTGTCTTGGATTGTATGTAACGACCAAATTTATCCACAGGCATTATTATTAATTATTATTCAACTATTCCCTCTTCACGGAGTTCTTCTATGATACTTTGAATTTCGTTTCGGTGGTCGGAGTGGCCTGCAGCACGCGACGCTATTAAAAGTCTCAATCGTTGCACCAGTTCTGACGTTTTGTTCCAATACACAAACTCGACCGGTTTACTATTGAATTGTTTTAAAAAATTGCTAGTAGGCTTCTTCTTCTTCTTTTTCTGCTGCTTCCTTTTTTTATTGTTGATCTTGTCAAGACCTCTACCCGATGATGAATGTGGTAATATACCGTAAGAGTTAAGTTTTTTATACAACGGGGTTTTAATTATTTTCCTGTATTTGTCAGTTTTGCTGTCGGTCACGGGCCCTTGAAAGTCGGGTCCTCTCCGGTAAGCGTTTGTATCAAATATAATGTTGATGTATTGGGACAGTTCGTGAGCATTGTAATCCGTGGGATTTTTTAATACCATCAGTTGGTATAGACCGTCCGTACCCGGATATATCTTACCTCGGATCTTTAAATCTCTACCTACTATTTCTACGCGCGAATCTCCAAACTGCCACGCTTCCGTTTGAGCGTTGAACTTTACACCGAAATTAGTTCTATCAAGATTCTTGCCTCCCAAAATGAGCAAACTCACGTATTTTCGGGGTAGCGATTTGTATTGACTGAGGTATTCTGCGCCCGAAGGTCCTGCAAGCAGCTTTCTCCTAATTTGCTGATCGTCCTCGTGTGTGCGGTCTAGATCCTCGCCCGTTTCTTCCTTTTCTTGTTTTTGTTGTTGTTGTTGTTGTTGTTGTTGTTGTTGATACGTTAACAGTTGTGGAAGTGGCGATCTAGGCTGTTTTCTCTTAAACTCAAAGGAGGCAGGAGTAATTTCTGCTGCAGCAGCAGCTGCGGTGGATTGTAGTTTTTTTTGGTTTTTGCTGTTGTCTGCAATTTTACGTAAGGGTTCCAATATCGGTTTGTGTATGCGTTCAAAGACCCGTTCGTTAGTCGTTACTCCTTCCCTTAACGATTTTAACTTTCTGCGTACGGACTTGGTCGCCTCCACTAGATTTTGCGTCACCTTCTTGTTATGATCTCCCTCCGCTAGCAACAATTGAGACATTGCGACGATGCGAAGTGTTCAGTCTGTATGTCTATCCGTGAGTCTGTCTGTGTGGCAAGGCTGTCGAATAGATTATGAGCTTTCAATTTACCGCGCTTTATTATTATCATCGACTACGATAAAACCGTCAAAGCATTTGCGATATCTGCCTAAATTTAATTCGCTATCCTTATCGATGGTGAGAAATCCGTAATCGTCGCGCCAACATTCTATACACATCTCGGAAAATCGCTCGAAAGCCATGTCAGTGCTTACGTGATCGTTAAACACCCTCTTCAGGTTGAGAACGTCTTGCTTGAACAGAATTATCATGTTGGCATTGTCACGAATCAAGTGTTTTGGGACACGCGCATAACTTTGACACAGGTAAAAACAGTCGGTTAAATGGTGACGGCCCATAGAAAAGTAGAGGCGCATTGGTTGTTGATTGTCGCAGGAAACGTCGTCGAATATAAACACGGAATTGGGTTTTGCAGCGCTCGGTTCCACTATCTCTTCGTTTTCTTTGAAACCGTGGTACGCTATGCCACGAATAGGTTTCAATACTTGCTCCAGGTATTGATATTTAGGTTGATGTAACGATCTACTGTACACGTACACATTCTCAAATTTTAAGCCGTTCGGGTGCGTTAAGAGACTTATCATGGCCAGAGTTTTTCCGCAATTGGACGGACCACAGATTATGCATCTTATGCTGGAGGGTAGCAAGGGACCGTGTCGCCTACGCAGTTCTTGAACGCCCCCGCCTCCGCTTGCAAATTCACAACTTTTATCAATAGGAAGCGTTAGTTGCTTCTGTCGCTGTTTAATAATCGTTAAAGGCATCTCTCTCACTCTCACTCACTCACCATCAGAACAGACGTCTTAACGTATATAACAAGCGTGTTACATCACGTTACCTTTTAAATGTTGGTGCACGCGACGGGGGAAGGAGTGGTCAACACTCTAATTAACAAGTTACCCTTTGAGGCACATTTAAAAGGTTACAATTTCTGTGGACCAGGTGAGAGAGAGAGAGATGGCTTTTTTCTGTGTACAATTATTATTATAACACTTTCTTCTTTAGGTACAAAGCTAGAAAAGCGGTTGCAAAGGGGTGACAGAGGCATAAATCAATTAGACGCGGCGTGTAGAGAACACGACATAGCGTACGCTCAGCACGAGAATAATTTAAAAGAACGACATCGTGCAGACGCGGTGCTTGCAGAAAAAGCGTGGCAACGTGTGAAATCTAAAGACGCTACTTTAGGTGAAAAGGCAGCCGCTTGGGGAGTGACGAATATTATGAAAGCGAAAACAAAATTAGGAATGGGCTTGAGAGGTAAAAATAAGAGGAAAAAGAAAAAGCGTGGCGGCAAGAATAGCAAGAAGAAGAAGAACAAGGCGAGCACAACTTTCGGAGCGGTAGTGCGCGATACACGTGCTTCCGTTAAAAAGGTTATACCGTTTGAATTAGGTGAGGCCTCCAAGGTTGCTCTGGTTGCGGCTAGGAAAGCAATAAAAAAGGCTGGTGGAAAGAAAAAAATTCGTAAACTACCGCGTATCATACCTGTACCAAAATCTTCCGGGGGTATACTACCTTTGTTACCCGCCCTTTTCGGAGGGCTAACAGCCCTAGGATCGTTAGCAGGCGGAGCAGCGGGCATAGCAAAATCAGTGAAGGCAGCACAAGCAGCTCAAGCTAAACTAGCCGAACAAAAACGACATAACCAAAAACTGGAAGGTATTGCGCTCGGTAGCGGTCTCTACATGGGCCCCAGGAAAAAATCATCAGGCTTTGGTCTGTATCTATCAAAGAAACCCTCTTCAAAAAACTTTTAAAGTTGCCCCGACGTCCCCTGACCGACGTTGACATTAAAAAATATGCCGGGGCGCTAATACCTCACTTTAGGGGTGTCTTTATGCGTGATTCTCTGCCTAAGCGTGTACGGAAAAACGAATGTGGAGTGTTAAATTTAGACGACAGCAGAGGACCGGGCACTCACTGGGTAGCATACAAAAAAGTAGGAAGTCGTGCTGAATATTACGATTCTTTCGGTGATCTCAAGCCACCACCAGAGCTAGTCGAATACCTAGGAGGAGGAGGAGGAGGAGGAGGTTCAAAGGTTAAAATATTATACAATGCGATAAGGGAACAGGACCCACGATCGTATAAATGCGGTCACCTGGCTCTAGCATTTCTATCGAAAGACAAACGTTGAGCACGTCGTGACATAAGAAAGAAAGAAACAATGACCACTACATTTAGTGTTACCGGTTCAGGTAATCACCTGAGCTGTTGTTTTTATCCTCCTATAGAACTAGCACCGGATCGCGACTACGGTCTCGGTTTGATCGGTTTCTACAGTTATAACGCCTTACAAAATATTTACTCGGGTAATAATAAAATTTACTATTCCAAGGCTAACAACAACAACAATGAAGACAATGCTCCACAACCAAATAGTACTTATCATATTATAACAATTCCAAACGGAGCTTATGAGATTACCGCATTAAACGAGTTTATAAATAAGGAAATGGTACATCAGGAATTCGAAGAAGAACAAGAACAAGAGGCTCATGCTACTGCCACTACTACTACTACTACTAAAAAGAGATCCACCACGCCACGAAAAAAGAGGGTTGGAGGTAAAGAGGGAGAGGAAGCGAGAGCGTTCACGCTTCGCGCCAACACAAACACTTTACAATGCGTCATCCACTGTCCCAAGTACGCAATTGATTTCACGCATTCTGACTCTATCGGACGCATGCTAGGATTTTCACCTGTGGTATTAAAAGCAAACATAATTCACAGTTCAGATCTCGACGTGCAAATATCCCCGGCTACTAATATACGGGTGCAGTGTAACATTACAGGCGGTGCGTTCTTAAACGGAGTTCCCGATCACACACTCTTCGAATTCGCGTTGGACGCGGAACCGGGCGAGATGGTTGCCAAAGAGCCCTCCACCGTGCTCTATTTAAACGTAATTCCGAAAACATTCTCGGACATTGTGCTCTGGCTCACCGATCAGAACGGTAAACCTATAAATTTCGGGAACGAACAAGTATCAATTCGTCTAGCGTTGAAACAATGGGAATAGATTTTACTGCTGCAGCTGCACCAAATATAAACTACTCCGTCACAGAGCAACCGGTCATTAGGGGATCAGCTTTGATTAACGGTGGTTCCTCCTCCTCCTCCTCCTCCACCCAAAATAATAGATTATCCTCTGGAGATTTACAATTCCTCAGGTCTATCGGTTTAAAAGTGTTGGTGCAGAGAAATAAAAACAAAAAACGAAAATGGAGTTAAACATTGATAAATCAGTCGTTTACGATAATAGAATAATAGAACGTGAGTACCACGCTCATCTACCCTTCGGTTCCAATAAATTGGGACCGGCGGACGAGGCACGCTTCGTGATCCAACACCAAGATTTAATTACCGCCACCTACGACAGTTTTATCTACATAGAAGCGACGGTCTCGACGGCTGCAGCAGCGGAAGGCAAAACCTACGAGTTAACCAGCAATCCAATAGCGTTCCTGTTTGACGAGATACGATTCGAGTTGGGGGACCAGACCATCGATACCAACCGGAATCCTGGCATAACCACCACTCTAAAGGGTTTAGTTTCCCTTACCCCGCAAGAGAGCAAATATCTAGAGATAGCAGGGTGGTCTCCCCTTGCATCCAAGTTAATTATAGAACAGTACGATTCTAAAACCAAAAAAATTGTAGGATTCAGCGCCATCGTGCCCCTACGGTTTCTTTTGGGGTTTGCCGAAGATTATAACAAAGTCATTGCGCACATGAAACAAACCCTAGTACTGCGACGTTCCAGGACCGACAACAATTGCTATACGGGCACGGCTACGGACCTCAAGATCAACATCGATAAAATCGAGTGGCGGGTGCCCTATTTGAAACTTGGCGACGCGGAAAAACTTAAGATTATACGTAATTTAGAGAAAGACGGTACCGTACACATGCCGTTTCGTAAATGGGATCTGTACAGCATACCGGGTGTCAGAAACAGCAAAGTTGAACTCATCAATCTGAGCAGTAAAACTCCGTTCTCGAAACCGAGGTACGCGCTCGTAGGCTTTCAAACCGGAAAGGTGAACACCGTGGAAGCAAACAGCAGCGTTTTTGAGCCCCTCAACATTGTCAACATCACGGTGTATCTCAACGAGAAGGCGTTCCCATACGCCAAATGGAATCTCGACTTTTCCCTTAACCGATACCTATTGGCTTACAAAAATTATTGTGACTTTCAAACATCTTACTATCAGAAACTGTCACAGCCCCTCCTCTCCTACCAGGAGTTTAAAAAGAACCCCATATTCGTCATAGACTGTTCCAAACAACAAGACGATATCAAGGCAGGAACAGTTGATATTAAACTGGAGATAGAAGCAACAGCCAGTTTCCCACAAAACACCTACGCGTACGTACTCATACTACACGACGCTCTCGTTACCTATCAACCCCTGACCAACCTCGTTTTGAATCAACAACTATAATAAAAACAATATGTTGATTGTTGATATTCAAGGGTTTTACACCCCCCAGTTTACGCCTAAGGAGATGGTCATCATGGACGGCGAGCGCGTCTCACACTTTTTATTTAAACCGCCGTTTCCGTTCCATATCTTGTCAACGCCCAACTTGCAACGTCAGGTCAGATGGTTAACCAGGTACCACCACGGTCTCAAGTGGAATTCAGGATTCGTTGATCTGAGTGAAATTGATTCCATACTACAACAGGCTACTGAACGCGACAACGTAATTTATTGCAAGGGGAAGAACAAGGCCGAATATCTAAAACTACACGTCAAGAATGTTCATATTCACGACCTAGATGAAGATGAAGATGAGGATTACAACGTTGATGTCCACACCATACCTTTGTTACCTATGAAACCTCCGTGTTTTGCACACGATCTTAATAAATGTATTTGTAGTTTAAATAACGCTAATACCATTTATAATTACCTGTACAATAATAAAAACGTTGTTGTTTAAGAAAAAAAGTTTATTTTTTTAGGATTAAGTACAGACATTTAAAGTACAATCAGCAACATCTTTAACAAAAAAAAATTTCATAAAAAGATCACTGTTTCTATAATATGTGAGGTACTCTAACAAAGATAATTTATTAGCATGTTCATTAACATTGTTATTGTCAGTTTCTTTAGATAGTACAACATGTTTCAACTCGTTTAAATTCGAGGAAGTATCAATTAGAGGTTGGATTTCTGTTTTCACGTAATGACTAAAATTTTGGGTACCTAATAATACAATTTTTTGATTAATTACATCCTTAATATTAAACAACGTCTTAATCAACAGGTAGTCCATACAAATCTGCATACTTCGACATTTCATTACCATCACCTTATAACTATCCATGGTACGCGTTACATCGGTCAAGGAAAAATTTAACACAAAGTCTTTAAAGTATATTGCTTCCGGTATTACGTCAGCATCCAAATCCATGAAATAACTCATTATAAAAGTTTCGCTCTCCAACAGCTCCTTCCAATCGGATACGGTCATAAATAATAATCCTTGTTTTCCACACACAATCTTAACGACCGGTTCAAAATCTAGAGAGAGAGAGAGAAATGTAATTTTACATTAAATTACATCATAACCTGCTTACCCATCGTAGGTCCTAATCCCACGTCGATATATTTCGATACACATCCCTCTTTGAATTGATATCTCGAAGCATTAATTAACCTATGTTGAGATTTTAATAATCTGTCTACAAGTTCATCCAGTGCGTCTAAAGGTGACTTGTAACCTGCAGCAGCACATTTTCGTTTAACACCTCCACCACCACTAACAATACTAGTACATCCATCATTCGAGTACGATGCCATTCTTTTTCTTTGTAGCACTTTACACAACCAACAACGACTTGATACTAAACAAACTGTCTCATGCTAGTCCTCCTCCGCCCCTGCACCAGCACACGAATAGAGACGATGGATGCCGAACCGAACTATACTGCTTACAAATAAAATCAAATATCCCATATTAAATATCCGATACCAAATTATTTAATATCGCATAACTAGTACCTAAAACGAAAAAAAATAACACGATCAACTACACCTTCATATAACAACTTCAAACGCTACAACCACGACGCACCCCGGTAGCTCACATGCTTAACGCGACAGACTACCACTCAGCAGGACCTGCGTTCGAATCCACAACGCACAAGAAAAAAAGTATGCACGGTTGCATACACACACACACACTTTTTAAACAAAAACAACTTTTTAACAAACCACGCCCCTACTCACCGAACAAAAATGGCCGAACAACAACAAAAATGGCCGATCGCAGACGATACGCCCACAAAACACGACCAGACACGCCTACGAAGGGACTACTTCCATCACACTCGCACCCTAATACAGGCACCCTTCTCACTCGCACCCATACAAACTTACCTGAATAAAGCGCCCTTATTTTACACACAAACCCCATAAGAGCCCTTATCCAGTATCGGCCTTTTTAAGTCTACTGAGGTTGTATTACTAAACCAGTAGACAATCTATGTACAGTTAGCATAATGAATATTTCGGAAAACGATTATTTAACAACAATCCCTAAAGTAGAATTACAAGCCATAGACTTCGAAGAAGATTTGCGAACAGAAGATAAAACTTCGGGAAATAGAATCAATACGTTGTTAAACACTTTGCGCGTAGATCACTTAAATATTGAAGAAAAACAATCGTTATTAGAAATTTGTAAGGAATACAATCACCTTTTCTATTTAGAAGGAGACAGACTTACTACAACAAATTTAGTGACACACAAAATTCCAACAAAACCAGGTATAGGCCCAATAAATATAAAACCTTATAGGTTACCTCATCATCAAAAAGAGGAAATTCGTAAACAAACAGAACAAATGTTAGAAGACGGTATTATAGTAAACAGTACCAGTCCGTATAATGCTCCACTTTTGGTAATACCGAAGAAAACGGATGCCAGTGGTAAAGTCAAATTTAGGGTCGTGGTTGATTTTCGTAAACTAAACGAAGTCACTGTGGGTAACGCTTACCCATTGCCAAATATTATCGAGATATTAGATCAATTAGGACACTCCAAATATTTTAGTACGTTAGATTTAAAGAGCGGATTTCACCAAATTAGTTTAGATCCTGCCGATCAGGAGAAGACAGCCTTCAGCACTCCTTACGGTCATTTCAACTATACTAGAATGCCTTTCGGATTAAAAGGAGCTCCAGCAACTTTTCAAAATTTAATGAATTCCGTATTAAGTGGATTACAGGGTTTGAAATGTTTCGTCTATTTAGATGATGTAGTTATTTACGCTCAAAATTTGCAACAGCATAACGAAAAATTAAGAGAAGTGTTTGATAGATTTAGGACACATAATTTGAAATTAGAGCCGGACAAATGTGAGTTTTTAAGGAAGGAAGTTACTTATTTGGGACATGTAATAACTAGTGATGGTATAAAACCGGATCCCAATAAAACTAAATCAGTATCTCAATATCTGATACCAAAGTCCGTCAAAGACATAAAAGCATTTTTAGGGTTAGCTGGATATTATAGAAAGTTTGTAAGGGATTTTTCTAAATTAGCAAAACCTATGACAAATTTATTAAAAAAGGATGTTAAATTTGAATGGTCAGAAGTTTGTCGAGATTCATTTGAGCAACTAAAATTAGCCTTAACAAGCGCCTCAATCTTGCAATATCCAGATTTCGAAAAACCATTTGTATTAACTACTGACGCGAGTCAATAAGCAATAGGGTCAATTTTATCGCAAGGAAAATTAGGAGAAGATTTGCTAATAGGTTATCATTCGAGAACTCTGAATAAGGCCGAATTAAATTATTCAGTTACCGAAAAGGAATTGTTAGCAATAGTCGATGCAGTAAAACATTTCCGACCGTATTTGTATGGTACAAAATTTACCATCGTTACAGATCATAAACCATTATCTTATTTATTTAATGTCAAGGACCCAGGATCTCGATTAATGAGATGGAAATTAAAGTTAGCCGAGTATAAGTACGAAATCGTATACAAACAAGGTAAAAGAAATACAAATGCCGATGCTTTGAGCAGAATACAAGTACTATCAACAGATTCAAAAATAACTATTTCTTATTCAGAATTTAAGGAGTATGTAAAAAATAATATAGTAATAAACCACAAAATTAGGGAACAAACAAATCTCGATTTGTTTGAAGTTTCGAAAGATTACGCCTTAGCGCATTGCGTATCTCAAGATTTAAAATTAGATAAGGTCATAGCCCAGCAATTTTCAAATAAATTCGGAAAATTAGAGGAATTAAGAAATCAAAATAAATCAATTCACGAAATAGCATATATACAACATTGTAATCAAACATTATACTATTTAATTATAAAACAATATTACTTTGATCAACCAACATACGAAGACGTGTGGATAACTTTGATAAATTTAAAAGAACAGTTAGAAAAAGACAATGTAACTAGATTAGCTATCCCAAAATTAGGATGTGGATTAGATAGTAATTTAGAGTGGGATCAAATTAGGATTATGTTGCGATACATTTTTAAAAATACTCCAGTTGAAATTTTGGTTTGTGACAATAGTACCGACGATTCAAACACAAAGGCTCTAGAAACCGAAACATATTCGACATTTTTAAAAAAAGTAAGTAAGATTCTAGTAATTAATGATGATGTAGTAGAACATTCTGAAAGTAAAGTTAATGCACCTGCTACAATTGCAAGAGTATATTTCGTTCCACTTGACTTGGAACTAGAAAATGTTACTTTAGCAGATGTAAATTCTATTGATACAGAATTTCTTCGCGAGCAACAATTAGAATTGTACGAAGTAATAGCATCTCAAAATAATTTGAGTTATTTTGTAATTGATCGCCTAAATTACTTTGATAAAATTAACTATGAAGACGTTTGGAAAATGCTAATTAATTTAAGAAAAACATTTTTGGACAATAATCAAAACGAATTTGCAATATCTCAGATAGGAAGTCAGGATAGATTAAAGTGGGAAAAAATTCGTGTAATGATTCGTTATTTATTTAAAAATACAGGTATCAAAGTACATGTATATCATGGGAAAGATCTAGGAAATTCAAACATAAATGCAAGGGATAAGTTAGAAATATTAAAGGAATATCATGATTTACCTTTAGGAGGTCATCAAGGAATAAACAGAATGTATAATAGGTTAAAACAAAATTATAAGTGGGAAAATATGAAAGCAGATGTTAGAGAATACGTAAAAAGGTGCGCAGATTGCCAAATAAATAAAAACAATGTTCTAAAAACAAAAATGCCTTTAGAGATCACTACAGCCAAAGAACCTTTCGAAAAATGTTTTATGGATATAGTAGGCCCAATGCCGATTTCGTTCGATAATAATCGTTATTTATTAACTTTCCAAGACGATCTTACTAAATTTAGTGAAGCTATACCCATTCCTAATCAAGATGCTTCAACGGTAGCTACAAAATTTGTAACCGACATTATTTGCCGTCATGGAATACCCAAAACTCTAGTAACTGATCAAGGCACCAACTTTGTTAGTGAATTATTTCGAAATGTTTGCAAACTATTGAAAATTAAAAAGGTACAATGTAGGTACAGCATTTCATCCAGAATCAAATGGAGCTTTAGAGAGGACACATAGAACCTTTGTTGAATATTTGAGACATTATATTAGGGAGGATCAGATGGATTGGGATAAATACATTCCATACGCAATTTTTACTTTTAATACTACAACACATACATCAACAAAATTTACTCCTTTCGAATTAATGTATGGTAGGCAGGCAGAATTGCCTACTTCAATCACAAAACCACCCGAATTTCGGTATACCTATGATGACTTAGTATTTGATTTACAGCATAAACTTCGCTATTCAAGAGCAGTAGCTAGGCAAAATTTATTAGACAAAAAAGAAAAGAATAAAGAACAGTTTGATAAACGGTGTAATGCAAGAAAATTTAGTGTAGGGGATAAAGTCCTACTTTATGATCAGACAATAAAAAAAAATAGAAGTAAAAAGTTACGCTCCCAATGGCTGGGTCCATACAGCGTAATTTCAGTAGATTCGCCTGTGAATAGTACGATTAAGACGGGTAGAAGAACCATAAAGGTTCATAATAATAGATTAAAACATTTTTATGAATAGAATAATTTAGTGTTAGAAGTAGATGCTTAATTTAGTTTCTAATTGTTACAGATACAGTCTTATTATTCAAATCAAAGTATTTTAATTGAATTTTGCCAAATCTTGATTTAGAATTAGAATGTTGTGAGAATTCGGAAAAGAACCATATTAACATATCACAAATAAAATTGAGCAAACATTATAAAACAGTTTCCAGACATTTGGATGACTTGAACATAGCAAGTCATAAATTAGACGAAATTGATAAGCTAACTGATGGGTTACAAAATAAGATAGCCAGTAATTTTAAGTTAAATACTTATTCTGTTTTTACTTATATCATAGGAATTTTATTAGTAATTGTATTCATTTATTATATTGTCAAAAGATGCGTTCGAAAGAACAAGTGTTGTGGTCTATGTTCAGGTATTTGCATTAAGATGGAACAAAAAATTGATACCGGAAATTCGAGAACTAGAGTTCACTTCGACAATAGTACAACTGATCGTATTTCATTAAGAAGCTTCACAAATGAGCCAGGAAATTCTAGTAATAAACTTTCGGAATTCGCTACTTGTAGCTCAGAGGACGATATTGGTGAAATACGTCCAGCCACAATAGTTGGTCGCCGAACAATTCGAAAAGATTCGTCTCATCTCTCATAATTAGATATGGTCGAATCTTCTTTAAGGGGGAAGGTGTAATATCCCTGAACCCAAGTATCACTTTAATTGTAATTACTTATGTTAGCATTAAGTTTTCTTTGTATTCTGTAAATGTTAAATCACCGTTTCCCATGGGAGCCGCAAGCTCAGCGTTAGTTTTCTGTGTAAATAAGGTAAACTGATTTTTTCTTCTCAAGATTCACTGTGGGAACGCAATCTAGCAAACTTTAGGTAGAGGATTTTTTTTAGAAAGAGTTCAGTTGTTAAGCACCTCTTTTAGAGACCAAACTTGAAATTTTATATAAACTAAAGTAAAAGACTAACTAAGTTTTTGTCAATCTAACAGGAGCAATCCTACATTTTGCATTTAATTATAATAAACACTAATTAAACTGAGCACTTTGCTTTATTTTCTTACTTACTCACTATTCTGTGACGGTGCAAGACGTCTAACTTAACTCTGTTCTTAATTTACCCTACGTTGTGAATTTGTTTAGTATTTTAATAACTCTAGTTCGTATAATTCAGTAAACTGGTCATTGCAAGTAAGAAATAAAACACAAGGAAACCTTTTATATATATTTATTTTAATCTAATTATGACCTTTCGATCATAATTATGGCCTTTCGACCATTTTAATTTAATTATGGCCTTTCGGCAACAATTATGGCCTTTCGGCAATGTAATTAATATCCTGTAAAAGAAGTTCTCACTATGTAGAATTCTAGTAAAGCAGCCGTTAGTGTCAGCGCTAATACCAGTAAGGAAGAAGTCTACCTTCTGATAAAGCAGCCGAAGAAAGTCAGCGCTAATATCAGAAGGCAGATGAGGAACTCCTAATAGAGCAGCCGAAGAATGTCAGCGCTAATATTAGAAGGAAAGAACTCCTAATAGAGCAGCCGAAGAATGTCAGCGCTAATATTAGGAGGAAGAATAAAGGCTTCTAATAGAGCAGCCGAAGAATGTCAGCGCTAATATCAGAAGGAAGAAACTCCTAATAGAGCAGCCGAAGAATGTCAGCGCTAATATCAGAAGGAAGAAACTCCTAATAGAGCAGCCGAAGAATGTCAGCGCTAATATTAGGAGGAAGAATAAAGACTTCTAATAGAGCAGCCGAAGAATGTCAGCGCTATTATTAGAAGGAAGAATAGGGATTTCCAATAGAGCAGCCGAAGAAAGTCAGCGCTAATATCAGAAGGAGGAATAGGGACTTCTAATAGAGCAGCCGAAGAATGTCAGCGCTAATATTAGAAGGACAAGCCTGTAATTTCCTGAAAACAGAACACCTTTATCGGACATGTAACTCTCGTTACGTGTGTCTTCAAAAAGATCTCTACGCTCTGCGCTCTTGTCTTTTTATACAAAAGTTACTGGTGGGAGAATTTGTGCACAGAGGCATGTTTTACGCCTCTGGCATAAATTAACAATAGCTAAATAAAATTTAAGTATTACAAACCAAACAGCAAGCCGGCGCCTTCTCTTATAATGCTGTGGCAAATCCTCAAAAGCGGCCGATCCTTTCTTAGGATTACTGAAAACGGAAGTCATAAACAAATATACCATCGGTTGGCCAACCTTTGCAAATAATTATTTGTTACTTAGCGCAACAACCTTATATCTTATGGCTAATGCTAATCTATAGTAAAATGTCTTGTCTAGTCCTTTTGTCCTTTACACTTCCAGGTACAAGGGCCGGTTCCGCGAACGCCACAATTCTTCAAAGAACTCATATTTTTGTAGAAACCTTAATTCAAGAATACTACAACACCTTCTAGAAAGTTCTACGTAAGCAGCCAATCAGCGACGTACACGAGCAGCCCTTAGTGCGAAGAAGTGAAAGCACTGAAAGGCCAGCGTCAGTTGTGCACAAACGCGTACTCAAACACCCACGCTCGTTTTTACTAATGCATTACGCACAAGCGTCGATTGTTTACTTTTAATTCTTTTGTGACTTTCTTGTGTAACATCTTGAAATACTGTAAATATAGATTATTTAAGTGGTAGTAGTGTTTTTAATCCAAACCCACTACAATATTAAACTCTTTATTAAAATTAGTAGTGTTCATCGGAGTTAGAATAAGTCTTCTAATAATAAATCCGAAAGAAGCAAGTTATAAGATAAGGGATAAGAGGAACTATAGGGTATAACATGATCGGTGGTACTAAGTTTCCTATAAATTGAAATATCCAAATCATTTTGTTTTCTAGTAATAAAGAGATCAAGAAAAGGGATGGAAGAATCATTTTCAAATTCTGATGTAAATTTAATGGTAGGATGATGGGTGTTAAGCCAATTTAACCCTTAACTGCTGACATCTAAATTTCAATCATTTAAGCTGACATGGAGTCTGACAGACTCCAAGGCCAAAATGGTCAAACCTGGTCAAAATTCAAAATTATTCATATAATAACTATAAATCCATTTCCTTTTAAACATTTATCATACCAAAAACATTAATAATTCCTTTAAGTAAACAGTTAAATTTAAACAACTACATGACATTAGAAAATTAAACATATCTACTGTAAAAAACAACAAAAAAATATATACAAATATGACATTTTTCGTACTAAGCCATATTAGCCAACTACAAACTAAGCAGAAAAATTACACTTCTAAGTCTAAAAACTAGAAAACGTGCAAGTACATTTACGGATTGTAGAGAACTACCCATAACAGTATAATTATTTTTTGTTACATACACGCTGACATGGAGTCACACAGACTCCTTGATGCTCGTAACTCAAAAGTAGCAAAAAGTTCAACATTGCCCCACTGGTATACTCAAGTAAACTGAGACTTAGGAAGGTACTGAACACGGCAAGTACCCAAACCATTAGGGGTGGAAGTTACGCGATAAAATAAAGTGTGGGGAGTCTCACAGACTCAATGTCAGCAGTTAAGGGTTAACCCTTAACTGCTTCTTCCATCCCTTTTCTTGATCTCTTTATTACTAGAAAACAAAATGATTTGGATATTTCAATTTATAGGAAACTTAGTACCACCGATCATGTTATACCCTATAGTTCCTCTTATCCCTTATCTTATAAACTTGCTTCTTTCGGATTTATTATTAGAAGACTTATTCTAACTCCGATGAACACTACTAATTTTAATAAAGAGTTTAATATTGTAGTGGGTTTGGATTAAAAACACTACTACCACTTAAATAATCTATATTTACAGTATTTCAAGATGTTACACAAGAAAGTCCCAAAAGAATTAAAAGTAAACAATCGACGCTTGTGCGTAATGCATTAGTAAAAACGAGCGTGGGTGTTTGAGTACGCGTTTGTGCACAACTGACGCTGGCCTTTCAGTGCTTTCACTTCTTCGCACTAAGGGCTGCTCGTGTACGTCGCTGATTGGCTGCTTACGTAGAACTTTCTAGAAGGTGTTTAAATGCCGCGCAATTTGAAAGATATATGTCGTACAATATTATAAAACAATAAGCTTACAATAATGGTTATCTTTTACTCCTTATTAATCCCCTTTTCTATAAATTGAAATCCAAATTGAGTAATAATATTAGGTACTTTAATTCCGGCTGATAATACTGATAAAGTTTACAGATCTTTGCCTTTTTACAATTCCAATTTAATTTATACTAAGTATAAAAAATACTTTCAAGAAATTTAACATTAATATTTCATTTTCTTCCCCTTCCAATCTTAAAAATCTTTTAGTCAAAAATAAAGATGTCATCCCTATTTTAGAGAGAGCTGGTATTTACAAACTTAATTGTGGTTCTTGTCCTTCCTTCTATATAGGTCAGACTGGTACAAATTTCAAAAAACGTTTTTCTGAACACAACAGTTTAATTAAAAATAATAATATTACTTTATTTCCCACTTTTTCTAAATCGGCTTTTGCCAGTCATATCTTATTTAACCAGCATTCTTTTAACGCTAATACTGATTTTGAGATACTACATTTAAATAGTAAAGGTAGTCTTATGAATGTTCTAGAAATTTTTGAGATTATAATACATAATAATAATTTTTGTTTGAATGAAATTACAGAATTTGATTAAAAAAATGTAATTTGCCTTAATTTGGCTATTACCCCCCTTTTCAGTCTTAGTCTATGTTCAATTTTATATATAATTTGTTATAGTTGTTTATGTTCAATTTTGCATTTCCCGCTTTTCTAGTTTAGTGGTTTTATTTTATATTTTTATTTGACTTGGTTTGGTCATTCTGTTAAATTTTACATTTACCAGATGGTCGTCTGTTGAGTGTTGAGTGTTTCAGATTTATTGGTAAGTTTATATCTTTAATTTTGTAATTTGGACTTCATTACTTATACAGGGTGTAACACAACTTATCCGAAACATTTTAACCATATATGCAGCTTTAAAAAAATTTTTAATAAAAGTCCAACACAAATCGAGATAAAAATTGTTAATAGTTATGTTTTCAATAAAAATGGCACGTGTGTACAGTAACGAGGAGTTGATGGACTTTGTATTAGCGTACGGAAAAGCAAGGCAAATTTCGTTAGCAGCTTCTCGGCTTTATTCCCAGCGATTTCCAAATAGGCACTTGCCTCATCGCGAAACATTTACGGCAGTGGTTCTACGTGGATGTGCTACTGGTAGTGTTGCCGTCTAGATCTAGACTTTCTAGACTCTTGTCTTGTCTTGTCTAGATTATCAAGACAAGACTGGCAAAAGTCTTGTCTTGAAATTTCTAGACAAGACAAGACTTTCTTATTCTAGATCAAGACTTGTGACAAAAGTCTAGACAATTTTCAAGACTCTAGATTAACTAGTAGGTAAGTTGTGGTGTGTTTCAATAAAAATTAAAAGATTTAGAATAAGGTTTACCGATACTTACTTACGTACTCCATAAATCAATAAATGTAATAATGATAGATACAACAGATTATATTTTCAATTATTTTCCCATTTTAAAAACTTCTATTCTAGCAATATTTCTATGATCATCATTTATGTTATGGACGCGCGTCTCCACCCTTCTCTATCCTGAGCTAACCTATACATTTTTTGATAGTTGGCATACCGTACATCTTTAATTATTTGAATATTTCTATAATTCGAGAAATTGTTATATTAAAATATTAAAAAATACACTGCGGGTCTGCAGCTTTGATCAACTATTATAATTAAGTATTCAAAACAAAATCATTTAAAAATGTATGTTAACAAAAACCAAAGCTATAGGTAGGTAAAGGTATAAAAAAACAATATAAAATTTGAAAACGCGCTATCCGGCCCGCAGAATGCGCCTGCGCGCGCATTTAAAATATATCACTTATAGTTAATCTAGAGTCTTGAAACCAATCTAGAGTCTTGATATCTAGACAAGACTATAACACAAGTCGGGTTTGCCAACATTTGTAACTTTAACAATTTGTTTCTCGTTTTGTGTTGGACTTTTATTAAAAAAAAATTTAACAAATCGATTTCTTATTTAAAAGTGCATGTATGGTTAAATATTTTCGGATAAGTTGTGTTACACCCTGTATTTTGAATCTTTAGTTTTTAAGATGCCTGATGATGAACATTTAGTTCGAAACATGTAGCACTATTCAACTTTTTTACTTTTAACTTTTATTAAATAATTCATGGGATCGACTAGGAGTTAGGTACCTAATTCTTATTTACATCATCTAACTGAACTAAAAGTTTTACAAAAACACTTCTAAAATTATTTATTGAAAAAATAGCTTATATCCGAGTGACTTGTTGACTGTTGTATAATGAAAGTAAAATTTTTGACATGAGACAGTTGGTTTGCTAAGAATAGTCTTCGCTTACAATATAAATCTAAAGGCGAGGTAAAGGGTACCTACCTATAACACATGACCATTAAGTCCGTGTCACACGATCAGTTTATCGCATCAAATTTGTTTGTCAAACATTAACGGTGACGTATGTTATGACGTCAGCAACCATGTTTGTCAAACGTCTCTAAAAAATAGGACCGGTTCTATTTCCGTCAAACATTTTGATGAGATCCTGACTAATTCCGATATAGGTACAAATATTATTTCCGTTTTGAGTTTAGCGTTTGTGTTTAAAAATTGTTATTGTTGCGTTCAGTGTTTTTCTTAAGTTTGATTGATATTATTTCCGTTTTGAGTTTAGCGTTTGTGTTTAAAAATTGTTATTGTTGCGTTCAGTGTTTTTATTAAGTTTTATTGATATTATAAATAAAATGTCTTGGACGCGGGAGCATATTTCGGCCTTGATAGATGCCTACGAGAAGGAGACGGTCCTGTACATTGTAAAAAATGCCAATCATCACAATAAATTGGCAAGAACCGATGCTCTTCAGCGAATTGCAAATGAATTAGAAGGACTACGCTCAAATACATCAGGCATTAATAACACAATTTTAAAATAACTTGTCAATCTTATCTTATACTTATGATTTATAGTGAATGATATGAAAATCAAAATTAAAAAAGAAATTTTAAAACTTCAGCTATCCTCCAACTGCAGTTCATTGTGCACCATTGATAATACACCTCGATCTTCATCACGCGTTTGCAACCACTTACGGGCCACACACGTCTTTCTTTCTTCTCCTTGTTTTTGTTTAAATAGGCAGCTAAACCTAGCCCTATTAATGCCAGTCCTGGTTTCATCATCCATTTTAACTATCTTTAAAAATTAGATTCGCCTACAAATGAACTATGCTGCCATAATCTGACGTTTGAAAGTTTCGTGCAACACAGATGTTGCATAGTGTGACCACGGTGTTCCATGAATTACATCAAACATTTTTCCATGACGTCACAGAATGTGTTTGACAAACAAATTTGATGCGATAAACTGATCGTGTGACACTAGCTTTATACGAGGTTCAAATGCTGTATTGAAACGCAAAATGAGAAAGCTGCTAAAACTATTGGTCAGCGTTCTTATGGCTATCTTGCTCCACGTATTTTTTTTAATCTTCCAAAAGACATTAAACATAGCCTAAATATTTATAATTTCAAATTACACGTTAAAACTTGGATACAATCCCAATTCCGTTCTACTGTACCTACATGATTTAGTATCATATCAAAAATGCTTGATCACTCAGAATTGTATTTCGTGAATTTTTCAGTTACTATTATAATTCATTATCTGATACATACAATAACTTTTTGTAAGTACTACTTTTTTAAATATGTTATTATACCTAGCTCATGCACAAGTTTTTACTTCTATGAGCTAAGTTCCTGTTCATCATTTATTTCTGTCTTGTTTTAGAACTTTTTCTGTTGTATTATTATACTTGTAATTTCAGAAATAAATAAATTATTTTTTCTCCAAGCGTATTGCAATATCCCTATTGTACTACGGAACTGGCTGTGTAGAAGAGAGTCATTGTGTTAGGTACTAGCAAACCAATATGTTAAATAATTGTACTAGTAACATAATGTGTGTACGTATTAACGTATCCATGGCAACGGCTGTATTATTTACCCCTAGCTCAATTAAAATCGCACATGTCGTTGTTTTGTTTTTATTCTTGACAGTAGTGGAAATGACGTTTACAAAATAAACATTTGTTTTATACCATATATTGTACTATTTCGCTAGAAGGAAAAACAGTACCTATATATCACTCGAAGTAGAACGTTCATTTTGTGTTTCGCTTATTTAGCACAGCCTCGGCGCTGGCGCTTCAGACACCACATAGAAGCTGAACACAAAATGAACGCTTTCTACTCCTTGTAACATAAAATCCCATTAAATGTCAATTATATACAAAAAACGAAATGCAAAAACAACGAATAGGTATCTACTTTATTTAATAGGTAATACCTACTTACCTACCATATTTACAAATTGATAAATGTTCAAAATTGTCGTCTGTTAATTTTCCTCCTTTAGAGTAAAAATTGCACCTCCTGTGCTGAAAATCCTTTCAACAGCAGCACTGGAAGGAATTCCAGTATTAAACTTAATAAACATTTTTTTTATTATTAGGTAGTTACGATTGCAGGCAAGTTATGCCACCTGTAGAAAATGTTATAGGTATAGGTACTGGTTAAGTTCCATTTAAAGCAAACTTTTCTCAGGAGTGTAAGTAAAGTATTAACTATTGTACTTTAATCCCTCAATCTTAATATAATAAACAATAACAGAAACGGATTAGGCTCAGGTGAATAAGGTAATAGTAGTCATTCAAGTTCTCGAAAATAATGAACTTTTATATCAAAGAAGTTCTTGTGCACAAAAAAGAACGAGTCCTCGAAAAAGTTCCCAAAATATGAATGAGTTTCCAAGAACTTGAACTTTTTAAAAGTTCTTTCCCCAGCACAGCTGTGTAGATAGTATTATAATGGTGTAATAATTGTATACACTTGATTTCAGATTGGAAGCAACCTAACATTAACAGCAATTACGAACAAATATGGATGAGCGTTGGGGAAGCAACGGCCAGTGACGGACTGGCCAGGGGCGCTACAGCGTCCCGGGCCCTTAAGAATAATATTAACAAGAAAATTATTTATGTAAAGTGTAAGTCTTAAGTCATATGTTCTTTTATACATTTTTATTCCGGGCCCCTATTTTGGCTCGCGTCCCTACAAAAAAATTTCCAGTCTGCCACTGGCAACGGCAGTAGACGAGACGCTTTAAGGAAAGGGGAGCGGGTGGGAAGGGGGATGCTGGAGGCATTCTCATTGACGCGGGCTACGGGGAAAGCTATTTAAAGAAATCAAAAATAAAAGAGCAATTCCGGCTCAAATGTAGGGCGAATGCCGGAAAAATAGTAGACATTCTACTAGGCCGGTTTCCTCAGCATGGTAAGATGTCTTTACAGAGGTCATACCACACGTAAATGTAGTACAGGATATAGCAAAATATATGCAGGGTGTAACAGAATGACGTTTAAAGATTTACAGAGCATGTAGTACCTACGTTCTAAAACAAGTTAAAAATTCTTAATATACATAGGTCGGCAAATGCTTCGTTACCGAGATACAGCGTGTTGAAACTTGTAAAAAATACTTGTCGATCTTTTCTTCATTTACCTATTTGGAAATGACTAGGAATTAAAGTTTTAAAATATTCATGGTACCATGGTACTATGGTAGGCAAAAGGTTGCTTTCGGTAGGTGCTGCAAGTTTACATGAGTTCTTTTACAATAAGCTCTTTTCAAGTTGTGTCTAACAAAAAAATTACAATAAAGTTTTTTAGCTCCCCATGATGTAAAGATTAAATTTTTGATATTAGAAAATTTAAATCAACATTATTAAATTTATAATAATATACAGGATGTGTAGAAAAAGGGTAAATTAATTTAAGGTCTTAAAAGAGGACTTGAAAAAATACTTCATCCCCCCCCTATAAAATTATTGAATGTTGTAAGCTTGAGGGGGGGGAATGTAAAATATGTTCCTCTGTTTTTTTGATACACCCAGTATATCTATTAGTAGTTGCTTCGTTATTCATTTTTGTTTTAGTTCCAGTGGCGTAATTGCTGTGTTTTGTAACTTTTTTGCTTTTGTTTCATGCCTTTAGAGGGAGAGGTCCCTCAACAAGGTATTTAATGTCTTTTAAACTGCTTTTATTATTTCTTTGGTGACCCTTAATTTTTTTTAGCACCACATAGTTTTGTTGTAACGATTAATAATAGTGTAGTCAATTGATTTGTAGACATTTTTAATATTCAAGTGATTGAAGTTTAAAAAGTGGGTCAAGTTGCCTGAACTTCTTCTTCAGTTCCCCTCATAGCTACCCTACGTAAGGGTTGACTATGAAAAATAAAATGACCGTATTGGCTTACTTCGGAATTGTAAATGAAGCCCATCTGATTGGTGCAGCTGTATCGAAAGTATCGAAGTATCGAAAGTATCGAACTATCGAAAGTATCGAAGTATCGAAATATAGAAATATCGAAAGAATGTAAGTATCAAAAATATCGGAAATAGAGAAATACTCAAGGTATCTAAAGTATCAGAAAATTAATATAGCAGGCTCGCATAGTTTCTGTAGGAGCTTAACTTGGTGTATTTCCAAGAGTAGGTACCCATTTACCTCTTCACATACTTAAGTTTTTATTTTTAATTATAATTGAGATGTTAGATGGATTCATCAAATAGGATCAACTGGGGTAGGTATAGTTTTTCCCCCCTTCTATGCCAAGAACGAACAAAAGTGACGTGTTAGGTCTATAATTTTTAGACGATTTGTTCTGCGTAGCATTAGGAAATAGTAGGTGTACCCAAACACGTTCATATTCATTGTTTACGGTATGACACAGTACATCAGTGTAATTAGTAAAACTACGACTAGTTACTTCGATATTTTCGATACTTCGATATTTTCGATACTTCTATACTTTCGATACTTCGATACTTTCGATACTTCGATACTTTCGATACTTCGATATTTTCGATACTTTCGATACTTTCGATACTTTGATACTTTCGATACTTCGATACTTTTGAGTAATATCGATACCGCATTGGTATCGATACTCGATACCCATTTCATGGTATCGCCCAGTCCTAGTCGTAACCGGTTTCATTAACTGCGCCAACCCGGGCACGAATTTCCTGTAGTAGTTCACCATGCCGGGCGAAAGCCTTTATTTGGGTTGTATTGCCTGGCTCCGGTGCTTCTAAAATCGCCTTAACTTTGTCGGTGGATTTTCTAATACCCTCCCTGCTTATAATGTGTCCTAAATAAACAACTTCAGTTTTGAAAAAATCGCATTTGTCTAACCTCACCCTCAAACCGGCTCCTAAAAGTCGTTTGAAAACTGCCGCTAAATTCCCCAGATGCTGATTTGTGTCACATCCGGTGACTATTATGTCGTCCAGAAAATTTGCAACCCCTGGTATGCCCTGCAATAGCTGTTCCAATTTCCTTTGAAAAATCGCACTCGCCGGTGATACGCCAAAAGGTAATCTATTTACTTGAAGGATTCCTTTATGCGTACTCCACGCTACTATTTTAGCCGATATGTCATCTAACTGAAATTGGGCGTATGCCATGCTTAGATCTATTTTACTAAATCTTTCACCGCCTTGCAAAGCTGCAAAAATCTTTTCGACCCTAGGAAGGGGGTATTTCACCTCGACCAAAAATTTATTTACCGTCGTTTTGTAATCAGCACATAAACGAATCGACCCATCCTGCTTTAATACCGGTATACTAACGGCGTGCCCCAAGAACTACTTTCGATTGGTGTAATTATATTTTCTCTAATCAACCTATCTAATTCTTGTTCTACTTTTTCCTTATAAGCAATCGTAATCGATCTAGGTTTGCAACAGACAGGTTTACTCTCGGGTTTTAATTCTAAATGAATCTTTCCGAATTTGTAGGTGTCCAATGATGCGCCATCGAATAGAGATTCAAATTCTTTTAAAGTCCCCTTTAGGCTAATTTCACTAATTTTATTTAGCCCTGCTTTATTCCCTAACTTTTCAATACCTAAATTAAAAGTATTCAGCCAGTCCCTACCCAACAATGGTGGACCACCTCCTTCCACAACATGTAAATTAATAGGTTTTGTTTCGTTTTTGTACTCTACCTGCAGTGTGAAGTAACCTAAGGGTTTGGTAGTTTTACCGGTGTATGCTTGCAACATAATGTCGCTCTCTTGTAATTGGTGATTAACGAATTTATTAAGAAACAATTCCTTTGAGATAATTGATACACCTGCGCCACTATCAATCCTCATGTCTAAAAGTAGGTACATTATCTATTTTAACATTTGCTGTAAAAGGCTTACTTTTGCTGGTTCTAATCATAAATAAAGGTAAATTGTCCTCACTTGTTTCGACATAATGATTACTCTGTTGTACCATTATTTTACAAACACTAGCTAAATGGCCTATTTGTTTGCACTTATAACACTTACACTTTTAAATTTGCACACTTGATGATCCTGATGAGTTTTCCCGCAACTTGAACAATAGGTTGTGTTACCTGACCTCGGTTGTCGGTTTTCTTTCCTCTGTCCTGGCTGCCGGATCTCCCCGATTTAGCGTTTTGATTCCAGTTTACGTTAACCGCCGTCGCCGTGGAGTTTCTTCTTGCCTTGTTGCCGGTTTCCAGAGCGGCCTCCTTGGTTAACGCCAGCTGTACCATCTCGTTTAGCGTTGCCGTTTCTTTGTAATCTTGTTTCCATAATTTGTCCATTATAGGTCCCTCTAGTAACCCTGTGACAAATTTGTCTCTTAACACTTTGTCCAGTTGCTCAAATTTACAATTCACCGCTAAATTCTTTATCCGGGCATGCCACTCTGTTATGGGTTCCCCTAACTTTTGAAATGCCCTGTAGAATTCTGCCCTTTCTCTGTAAATTGCAACCCTTGGACTAAAATGTTGTCGCATTATTTCACATAACTCGTTGTATGTTTTCTCTTTCGGTTTTCTTGGAAAGCACAAATCGCGCACTAAAGCATAAGTGTCCGCCGACATCTGATTAATTAATACCGCACATTGTTTTTTGGATGTTTCCGAATCTTTAATTTCGTTGACTTCGAAAAACTGTTCAAGACGTTCGTGGTAAATTATCCAGTCTTGTCCCTCATGGTGAAACTTTTCAATTGTACCCAACGACACCGCCATAGTTTTTCGATATTTAATGCACTCCGCCAATGTCGAACCTTATTTTAATGCACCACCGAACTACCGCTTTCCTTTGTTTACCCGCGCACTACTTCTCCTTTCCTTTTTTAATTTTAATCCTCGTCGCCAATGTTATGTTCCGAGGTGGCCGGATTTATCAATAACAGACACGAAGGCTTTTAAAGACTATATTCATATATTGATACAAGATTGCTTATGTGAACGATGTACAAGATACGACGGTCGCAAGCTAACTGACTTTTGACTGCACCCTCAAGGGTCAGGTAGTCGTTCTTGGAAACCTAAATGTTTCCATATGTGAATACCAATACATCACACTAATTTTAATGATTTGGGCCTGAGAACCGTTTGAAATTAGCATAAACCAAAAATTCGAATTTAAAATTGAAACTCAGGATAGGTGAAAATAATATAACACCAAAGTTGTAGAAAATAAATTTCCTACGAAAAACTCCCGGAAAGCGTGTGTGGAACTTGAATCATTTGGGCCCGAGAACCGTTTAAAATTAGTATAAACCGGAGATGCGGGTTTAAAATTGAACAGCAGCCGGTAGTAGCCCTGAATTTTATGAACATTTAATAATTTATTCCTATTGGTCTACTTATTATAGGAAACCCAAAAATTGAAAATGTTAGAAAAATCTGGGGTATTTTTTTAACAAATCTGTATCCTTTGATGAAAGAATTTTCCAAAGATTCTAAAAGCATTATAATGTTTTGCGAAATATTATTGGTTATTGACTATAAAGAAGCTTCTATCATCAAATATACAGTAGTAAGTAGGTATAATTTTTTAACTTTATTTTTCTTAGTCAAGCACTATAACTATGGCCAGCTTTATCCTTGTCTATAGGAACCAATGGTACAGCTAAAAAAATTGTCACTAATACTATAATTTTTAGGAAGCTATAAACATAATAAAAGTATTACATTTGATATTTTTTCAGAACAATGAGAAGAAAGTATTGGAAATTATAAGCATGGTTCTTGCAAAATTCTGCGAAGATTTCTCCGTTTTCCAAAACAGAGCTACAAGATTAGTTAAGATTTCTCAGGAATCAATTATTGAATCAATTGTTAATAATATGGAATATTTAGATCTGGTATTGGCTTTTATTGAATTGATTTATATACGGAATGCCATCTACACATTACTATTTGTCTATTTCAGGTTGAGCCTGTATCCGAAGAGGTTATAACAAATACAGAAACCACGTCATTAAAATTGTCGGCGTTATTTATTCATCATTACTTGACAGAGTTAATTGACCAAAATCTTATTAATTGGTTAAATTTAGAGGGTATTATAGCCACTAAGGTAAATATTATTGTAAATTATTTTGAAAATCGTGATAGAAATTTTCTAGGGAAATAGCTTTCTGTTCTAACCATAGACAAAATTCCAGGGTAGGTATAAATTTGGGTTAAATTTCTTTGCAGCATATTGTTATGCACAAAATTGTATGAAAGTGCCGAATGTAAACCTACCCTCTATCTCTTATCCTAATAAGTGAGTTGCCCTCAAATTTGAAACACCATGTATATGTTTATGGCTCAAACACACAGAACTCACTGTTTTTCTCTTGATATAAATAAAAATGTAGAAGTAGATACACTATTAAGCTTGTTGTAAGATACAAGCACATGTTTGCAAATGCAGACGTTATACAACGACATTTGTCTGTATATGCAGACGTGTTCCTACCCGGGCCACCTTATTTGTCAATGTTTCAAAAACTATTATTAGTAGTAAATCCTGGAACGCATTACAAACCAAAATAATAATTTCAGTCCATGGATAGTATTGTCACATGTGGGTACTGGTATATAATGTGGATGCTGCTAAAAAAATTGTCACTAATACTATAATTTTTAGGAAGCTATAAACATAATAAAAGTATTACATTTGATATTTGTTCAGAACAATGAGAAGAAAGTATTGGAAATTATAAGCATGGTTCTTGCAAAATTCTGCGAAGATTTCTCCGTTTTCCAAAACAGAGCTAACTGAAGATGCACTTCTAATTGCAGTTAATCAACAAAATCAAAATTGTAGCTATAATAAAATATTGTTTCAAGTAGTTAAAACTAAATTAAAAGGAGGCACGGAATCAGTTTTAAATAATTATGATTGTTCTTCTTGGGAGAATTTGAAAGATGCATTAATTAAACAATACGGGGATATTCGCTCAGAACAGTTGCTTGTTAATGAATTAAATTCTGTATTTCAATTAACTAATGAAAACTATCGTGAATACCATACTCGAGTGACAGGTTTATTAACAGAACTGCTTCAATGCATTAAACTTAAAACAACTAATCCGTCCGAATTAAATCTCAAACAAGAAATGTGAAAACAAAATTCTCTACAGAGCTTTAGGTCAGGTTTATTCGAACCTTATAAAACTTATTTACGAAACAACCAACCCATTAACTTAGTGCAATGTCTCAGTAAATGTCAAGAATATGATGACGAATTAAAGCAGGAAGAATTTAAAAACATGCTTAGAAATAAAAATTTTAGAAAACCCATTCAAAACTTTCAGAAACCAAACATTTATCAAAACAACCCTTCTTTTCAAAATTTTTATCAACATTTCACGACACAACAAAATACTTTCCAGCAACAACCATTTCCTCGCGGACCAATCCAAATCCAACCAAAACCCACACAAAATCAAAAATTTTTTACTAACAGACAAGTATTTGGTAAATCAACTAACACAGCTATTACCAAAGAGTATAGATATTTATAGAGACACAACTCTAATACAAAATTGCGTATGTTCTGTAAATTGGGTTGCATAATCTAATTTTATGGATAATATTGAATTTGAACAGAATAGTTCACTCTTTAGTTGAAACAGGGGGCGCTGTATTGGATTTCACTAAGCTGTGTCGTGGGGATTTCCAGTTTCAACTACATACAAATTAGCGGTGTTGCCATGATGTCATTCAGAACGTTTCCCCGAAAAAAGAAAGTTAGAATAAATTGAACACTGAAAATGATTTTTGTGTAGTTGTAAATGTAGTACTTAATTTATTGTTTTATAAATTTTCTAAAAATAAACAAAATCTGCAATTCAAATTCCGGCTTTTTATAAAAAGCCTAGGCTTGTAATAAAATGTTTAACCTTTTTCAAACAGAAAATGTGATCCTGCCTAGGCCTTTTATCAAATGCGAGTTTACATTGTGGCTACAACATACCTATACAAAAAACAAATTTCCACACGCATAAATTAATAATGTTATACATTTGATTTAAATTAAACTATAACAAATATTATTGTAACCTAAATGGATACACAGGCTGCTATCGATATAAGTAATTAACACAGAACTATGTATATTGTATATCAAATATTTTGGGTAGCGGAAAAAAAAGCCGTGGAAAAAAAAGCCGCGGTAAAAAAAGCCTGGATAAAAAGCCGACGGAATAATAAGCCGCGGAAAAAAGTCGTGGATAAAAAAGCCAACGGAAAAAAAAGCCGCGGAAAAAAGCCGTGGATAAAAAAGCTGATGAAGTCATTGTTGCATAACAACCTTTAAAACGCCTTGTTTTAATTTGGGGTTTTTGGTTTGTTTGACAACGATTGTGATGCTATGCTAGTATAATAAATAGTATATTGTTTTATTAGGATCAGAAGTGCAACTTTTTGTGGCGAGTCTGTACTTTAACTGGCGGGCGCAGCGAGTGCGATAATTTCAGACGAAGCACGAAAAGACAGTTCTGATCCGAATAAAACATGCTATTTTTTCTTCAACCGTAAGAAATGCACTGCTAGAAAAAATTAAAATTGCCAAACAAAGGAGTAATAAGTTTAGTTTATTTATAATGAAAAAATACGTATATATACAACATAATAATTAACCTATTTATATTAATTAACCGCCAAATTGTTTTCGATAAATTGTAGTTTTCGATAAATTGTGTTTCGGTAAATTGCATTCGATAAATTGTTTTTTGATAAATTGTTTTTCGATAAATTGTTTTCGATAAACTTACCGGATCCCTCCATATTTCAATTGCCTTTAAAGAAAGAGAATAATTCTGAACAACTTATTTACGGTAGGGATTATAACAACTTTAGGTGTTCGTTTAATATTCAAAAACTGTTCAAATATAAATAAAGATCAAGTTCTTTTATTATACGGCGGCTTTTTTTCCGTCGGCTTTTGTATCCATGGCTGTTTTCCGCGGCTTTTTTTTCCGTCGGCTTTTTTTTCCACCGGCTTTTTTTTCCACGGCTTTTTTTACCGCGGCTATTTTTTCCACGGCTTTTTTTTCCTATATTTCCAATATTTTGCTCACATTAAAAAAAGATCACTTACCTATAAAACCAAGAATCGTTCCAATATGTTATAATTAAATTATTAATCTAACACTCTGTCTAACAATTTCTAATAAGAATTTGCGTGTTTTTTTTCTAAATCATAGACAAATGAACTCACTTCATTCGTCTATAAAGGAAAATTAGTAAAAGTGCATGAAAAATTAAAAATTACTCCAGAAACTAAAAGTATCTAGAATATTATACTTCTTAAGTTTTCCGATATAATAAGAGTCATAAACAATGTAATTAACTGCGACGGTAACTTAAAAAAGTCCTACATTTTGCACTTCCATCATAATAAATAGAATTGCTGCAGTCATTTTTCGCTTGTCGGCCATTAAAACATATCAGGTTTCTGGACTTATCTAACACTCTGTCTAATCAATTTCTAATAAGAATTTGCGTGTTTTTTTTTCTAAATCATAGACGAATGAATTCACTTCATTCGTCTATAAAGGAAAATTAGTAAAAGTGCATGAAAAATTAAAAATCTACTCCAGAAACAAAAGTATCTAGAATATTATACTTCGTAAGTTTTCCGATATAATAAGAGTCATTTCATAAACAATGTAATTCTTGGAATGTCCGGATTATACTGATAACAAAATGGGAATAGTGTTCCTAACCGTTTGAAATAATTGCAACATTGTAAATTTCAATGTCCAAGATACCTTGTGAAAACTGAAATATTGGATTTTATCTTCGCTAACCAAACTTCGTTTAGTGCTTCATTGCGTCTACTAGAGGGCCCGATACATTTACTCTAGCGGACGAAATGATTAAACTAATACGCAAAGCTCCATAAGGTTAAATCTCTATAGTATATATACTCTTTGCTATTACAAATAAAAATAGACCATATCAACCGACACCCATGTCGACTTCTACTATAGCATCAAGAAATCAAGTCCACAAGCCTGTTCAAACATTTTTTAATCAGTCGGGAAATAGGAACTTTATTTCGGAAGAATTGCATAACGTTGAAGAAACGGAAGTGAAGTGTGACGTTACTGATCACGGTCAATTCGAATCTGAACAAAATTATAACGAATACATGGAAAACCTTGAAAATTTTCTAATAGAAGCCTCGGAAGATCTCACATATTCATAGATTTCAACTCTATTTCAAATAAGCCCAAATTACCTTTTATTTATTTGCCTGAATAAGATCTTAAAATTTTAATTGATAGTGGAGCATCTCATTCGATTATTAATTGCAATGTAGCGTTTTCCAAATTTAAAAATCAAATATTTAAAAAACATTTCACCGTTAAAAGTTTAAATAAGGTAGTTTCTGTAATGTATGTTAGTGTACATATATGCGCAAGCGTTTAGAAAAGCATAAGTTTAGTTCAGTCAAGTTCAGTTGTAAGTTGGCTTTACGCCGGAATGTACCTTTTCCCAATAAATGTATTTTAATTTATAACTATTGGTTTCGAACGTAACAATTGGCGACGAGGGAAACGATACCCAGTTAATCAGTTTTGGAAATATGGAGGGTGTAGTCGTATTTTTAGACGATATCTTAATAACGGGACGTAATGAAAGCGAACATATGAATAGAGTAAGAAAAGTTTTAAAGACACTAGATGAATCTGGTTTAAAGCTTTGTCTGCCTAAATGTAGTTTCTTTCAAAGTAAAATTGAGTATCTAGGTTACCTCATTGATAGTGAAGGGTTGCACACAAGCAAAGTTAAAACTAAGGCTATACAACAAGCGCCTATCCCAAATAATATAACGCAATTAAAATCTTTTTTGGGAATGGTAAACTATTACGGAAAGTTTGTTAACAACTTATCATCTATTTCGCATCCTTTATATAACCTTTTAAAGAAAAATGTTAAATGGTGTTGGGATAGACATTGAGATGAGGCTTTTAAAAAAATTAAATCAGTTCTTTCTTCAACTGAAGTTCTGGTTCACTTTGATCCTAATCTAGAATTAAAACTTACGGTAGATGCTAGTTCTTATGGGGTTGGGGTAGTGTTAAGTCACGTTTTTGCTTCGGGGTTAGAAAAACCAATTGCTTACGCGTCCAGAACCTTAAGTAGTAATGAGAAAAAATATTCTCAAGTAGAAAAAGAAGCATTAGCCATTATATTTGGGGTTATTAAATTTAATCCTCGATTTAATCAATATCTCTTTGCAAAAAAATTTAAGTTGGTAACGGATCATAGACCACTTTTACCATTTTTGGTCAAAATCGACAAATTCCACAATTTTCTGCTAACAGACTACAATTATAACGAATACATGGAAAACCTTGAAAATTTTCTAATAGAAGCCTCGGAAGATCTCACATATTCATAGATTTCAACTCTATTTCAAATAAGCCCAAATTACCTTTTATTTATTTGCCTGAATAAGATCTTAAAATTTTAATTGATAGTGGAGCATCTCATTCGATTATTAATTGCAATGTAGCGTTTTCCAAATTTAAAAATCAAATATTTAAAAAACATTTCACCGTTAAAAGTTTAAATAAGGTAGTTTCTGTAATGTATGTTAGTGTACATATATGCGCAAGCGTTTAGAAAAGCATAAGTTTAGTTCAGTCAAGTTCAGTTGTAAGTTGGCTTTACGCCGGAATGTACCTTTTCCCAATAAATGTATTTTAATTTATAACTATTGGTTTCGAACGTAACAATTGGCGACGAGGGAAACGATACCCAGTTAATCAGTTTTGAAAATGCCACCACCGGAAGCAGCAGAAGCGATCACCAGTAAGTTCATCAGCACCTTGGGGCAGCTACGAGAATTTCAAAGTAACGTCTCCGATTGGAATATATATAAAGCCAGGTTAGCTAATTATTTTAAGGCCAATGATATTGACAGTATGGACAAAAAACGTTCCATTTTGTTAAATATGATCGATGAAGAGGCTTATAAATCAGTTTTTAATGAATCTAGTCCCCAAGTGCCTGAAGAGAAGACTTATGAGGAGTTAATTAAAATTATTAATAAACATTATACACCGCAAAAGTCAGTTTTGGCAGAAAGGTACAAATTTTTCGAAGCGAAAAAGCGTGAGTGTGAAACGCCGAGGGAATGGGCCGCTCGAGTCCGTAGCATGGCAGTCACATGTGAATTTGGTGACGAGCTAAATGTTTGTCTACGAGATCGATTTGTTTGTGGTTTCGATCGAGGACCAATTTTGGACAGATTGTTAGAAGAAAAAAAAGCTACTGCCTTCGAAGACGTTGTCCAAGTTGCAGAAACCAAGATGGCCGCCCAGCAACGTTTCCAAATATCACCGGAAATTTCCATCAAGAAGGAACAGGATTTAAATCATATGGGCAGTCGAAATCGGGGGGACGCCGGTAGACATCGTGCGCAAAATCGTATGCACTCCAACGCAGAGGCCAATGCAACTCATCCTTGTCATACGTGTGGCAAATCAACGCATTCCCAAGATAAGTGTTTTTATAAATTTCATTTTTGTCATATCTGCAGAAAACAGGGACATTTAGCAAATGTTTGCACAAATCGTGCAAAAGTAAAAAATTCGTCTAAAGTTTTGTTCAATAATCGACATAATTTTGCGGAAGTATCCAGAAGTTGAGAGAAGAGATAAAGATGACATCAATTTATTTTGTATAGAGGGTGTTGCTAACAATAAGCCGTTTATTATAAATTTGTTAGTGGAAAATGTTCCAATGTCATTTCAAATTGATTCTGGTGCTAGTATTTCCTGTATTTCAGGAGAATTGTATAGGGAAAACTTTGCAAGTTGTGTTATAAGACCTTCAGATAAATTATTATATTTTTATAATGGTCTTGGAGCTAAACCGATGGGAATTATAAACGTTTCAATTAAATACAATGATATTGAAAAAAAAATTAATTTATATGTTTTTGAGAATGGAGGACCTCCAATGGTAGGGCGAGATTTTTTAAATATATACGAAATCGGGTTTTCTCAATTAAATTTTATGCTTAAGAATTGTAATAATAATGTAGAAAAACTTGTTTCGGAATTTCACTCGGTATTCTCTGAAGAACTTGGTAAATTCAGAAAAGGTGAAGTGCCCATTAAATTAAAGGACCCCAATACCACACCAAAATTTGTTAGAGCTAGGCCAATACCTTTTGCAATTAAAACTCAAGTTGAAGATGAAATTAATAGACTTATTTCCTTAGGCATTCTTACACCAGTGGATTACAGTCCGTGGGCAACTCCAGTGGTACCTGTATTTAAAAAAAAAGGAGCAGTTCGTCTCTGTGGAGATTATAAAGTCACAATCAATCCGTATATTGAAGTGGATCAATTTCCACTACCAAGAATAGAGGATTTATTTTGTAAGCTGCAGGGTGGACGTGAGTTTACAAAATTAGATTTAAGTCAGGCGTATCAACAGGTTGCTGTTGATGATGTATCTAAGGAACTTTTAACAATTGTTACCCATAAAGGTTTATTTCTGGTTAACCGTTTGGCTTATGGGGTTGCTTCGGCACCCGCAAAATTTCAAAAGATTATGGAGTCATTATTGGGTGGTATGGAGGGTGTAGTCGTATTTTTAGACGATATCTTAATAACGGGACGTAATGAAAGCGAACATATGAATAGAGTAAGAAAAGTTTTAAAGACACTAGATGAATCTGGTTTAAAGCTTTGTCTGCCTAAATGTAGTTTCTTTCAACGTAAAATTGAGTATCTAGGTTACCTCATTGATAGTGAAGGGTTGCACACAAGCAAAGTTAAAACTAAGGCTATACAACAAGCGCCTATCCCAAATAATATAACGCAATTAAAATCTTTTTTGGGAATGGTAAACTATTACGGAAAGTTTGTTAACAACTTATCATCTATTTCGCATCCTTTATATAACCTTTTAAAGAAAAATGTTAAATGGTGTTGGGATAGACATTGCGATGAGGCTTTTAAAAAAATTAAATCAGTTCTTTCTTCAACTGAAGTTCTGGTTCACTTTGATCCTAATCTAGAATTAAAACTTACGGTAGATGCTAGTTCTTATGGGGTTGGGGTAGTGTTAAGTCACGTTTTTGCTTCGGGGTTAGAAAAACCAATTGCTTACGCGTCCAGAACCTTAAGTAGTAATGAGAAAAAATATTCTCAAGTAGAAAAAGAAGCATTAGCCATTATATTTGGGGTTATTAAATTTAATCAATATCTCTTTGCAAAAAAATTTAAGTTGGTAACGGATCATAGACCACTTTTAGCCATTTTTGGTCAAAATCGACAAATTCCACAATTTTCTGCTAACAGACTACGCCGATGGGCGGTTATTTTGTCAAGTTATCAATATGAAATTGAATATATTCAATCAGATAAGAATAATGCAGATTGGTTATCAAGACTGCCATTAAATGAACTTTTAAATAAAAAGTTAAATGATGTAGAAGTAGATTATTATTATTTTTTTTCAAATAGTATACAGATTTGGACTTAAACTTTGAAGTCATCAGATCTGAAACGAGTAAAGATAGAACCTTCCAAAAAGTCATGAATAATATTCTAAATGGCTGGCCTAATTATACCATGATTTGGAGATTAAGCCGTTCTTTAATAGAAGGTTAGATTTTAGTATCACGGAAAATTGTATTTTCTGGAATCATAGAATTGTCATACCAGAAAAATTAAGATCCAATTTACTTAAACAACTTCATTCTACTCATCAGGGAGCAGTGAAAATGAAAAGTTTAGCCCGCGCATACTTTTGGTGGCCAGGGTTAGACAAGAGTATAGAGACAATACCAAAAGAATGTAAGTTTTGTTCTCAAATTAGTTCCACACCACCAAAAGTTCCGTTAAAAACTTGGAACTGGCCAAATGAAGTGTGGGAGCGCTTACATATGGATTTTTTAGGACCAATTTACAATAAAAATTTTCTGGTTATATTGGATGCACATTCCAAATGGTTGGAAGTAGCAGAGACTCCTTCAACTAGCACCATAATAACTATAAAAGTACTTAGAAATTTATTTTCGAGATTTGGGTTACCAAAACAATTAGTGTCAGATAATGCCACTTGTTTCACATCTAGTGACTTTTTAACTTTTCTAAGTAAAAACGGAATCACACCAATTACTAGTCCTCCATATCATCCAGCAACAAACGGGGCTGCAGAGAACTCTGTTCGGACGGTAAAAAATGCTTTAAAAAGGGCGTTGAGTGAGAACCCCCATGCAGATACAAATATAGTCCTCTCGCGTTTTTTATTTGATTATAGAATTACTCCTCATTGCACCACTGGGGTAAGTCCAGCATATTTAATGTTTGGTCGTAACTTAAGAACACGGTTTGATTTAATCTTACCAAATAAATCTTTAAAAGTCAAATCAAGGGTAATTAAAATGCAAGAAAAACAAAAACAACTTTACAAGGGAAAAAACAAAGCTGAGTTTTTTTTGGGAGAGGAAGTATTGGTTAAGGATTATAGAGTGTTAAATAAAGTAAGTTGGATTAAAGGTTTTGTAATTAACAAAATTGGAAAATGTAGTACTACATATTTGGTTGGGATTCCAGAAATTAATAGGAAGTGGAAAAGGCATTCCAATCAAATAAAAAAATTGCTTGGCACAATACACTATCCTAATTCTGGTATCGCATCCGAATTTTCGCAAAAAAATGTAAAGGTAGAAATACCTGATCAAGTTGTTGAAGATGTTAATGCAATACCTAGTTGTAGTGATATACGACCCAAGCGTATAACACGTCCTCCGGAAAGATTAAATTATAGTTAGGTAATTATCATATCACAATTTAGTTGTATTATTATATATTGCTGTAATATCTCCTTATAATTTTGAAATCAATAATTTTTATTTAACACCTGGTATTTACCTACCATACTCTGTATCTTTGCTCCGGCTAGCTGTAACATAATTAAACACAACACAAACACAATGCCAATTTTTCCAATATACTCTCCTCAGGGTCTCTGGGTTGCTATATTTAATTATAAAATCTTTTTGAATATCTTTTTGTTCAATAAAAGAAAATTTTGTTTTTGTTTATGTAAACCAATATTTATCTTTAAATTCAAATTAAATCTTCACAAATATTACAGTTCTTTATTCAACAGTCCTAACCTCCCTATTTGAATACTTAAATTATTAAATTCTACCTCGTTTTATTTCCTAATTCTTCGCATCATCCTGTACATTTTTTCCTTTCAAATGGGTAATTTCTGTCGATCCTGCGCACTGGCTTTTTCTGTTACTTCTTCATGTCACGGCTATACTGCTACTGACCATCGATCCATTTATTGATTGTTCATTTATTAATGCAATTTCTTCAATTCAACTACTACACAAGTAAGCTGAACCCTCACTTTTCCTCCACACTTTACAAATCACTCAACTTGTTTTTGATATGATTACATTTTCATTCATAACCTCAAACACTTGACACTTTTCAGGTTATAATTTTTAATTATATCCAAATTTTGATAACGTTTCTGCTTTACTAATTTTTACCAAGTGACGCTCACTTCTCCGGACTCCCTATTTAATACCTTTGTATCGTTACCATGGAAACTGTCAACAATTTTCCCTTTCTCTTCTACTTTTTGGAAAACAAAAGACAATCGTAATTCCAATATTTTTAATTACTTTTTAAACACTAATTACTTCATGGCGCATTAATTTTTCTTGAAATAATTATCATATTTGGATTCTCCATAATTTTTCCTTTAAATTGATATGCCTCTTAGCTATATCTTGTACTTCAACTTTTATGTTTCTTACTACTGTATTCTTTAATTATACCAATTTTTCCAACTTCTTTTCTTCACATTACCTTTTTCTTGTATAATTTATCTTCTTTTGACCCTAAGCTTTCCCCTATTATCTATCTTTACTCTGTACTTAGTTTTTTTACATTTTTATTCTATAATTTAATTTTTAAATCTCATTATCGTAAGATTTCAATGACAAACTCAATTTTTTCTAATTTCAGGTAATTTTTAGCTGAAGGCATTTAAAACACTTACCAATTCTAGCTAAATCAACTTATAATTACTTATGTACACCTGTATCTAAATTATTATAACATAAATCAAGGAATCACATATTTGCAACATCGGACCAGTTATCGTAAAACTGTATCATCCATTAACATCAACAATTCAACACATAGAAATAATACTGCTGCAAATTTAGCTATGAAATCATCTTTATCATATCCTTTTTATAATATTTAAACTTTTTACCAAGATAATAATTTGTTTACTAACCATTTACAATTGAAATTCAGCTTCCAAAGCTTAACATATTCACCTATAGTTTGTAGTTTGAATTTAAATATTACTTAACGACTCTGGTATGAATTATCAACTCAAACAAAATTTATACAAACTTGCTTATAACAATGACCAAAATACCCATGTGAGAGGCTTCTTTGTATCTTTATACAAAAGAAATTAAATTTTCTCATGAATTCGTTCAGCTAACCTGTGCTAAACCAAAATAATAACAAGTAAATACCAGTCTCATTACCAAGCTTTAATTAATATTAAATTTGATGTGACATATCACAGCAATATATATATTTTGTTTTTTTTTCTCTTAGAGGGGAGGATATTGTAATGCATGATAGTGTACCTACCTATATGCGCAACCGTTTAGAAAAGCATAAGTTTAGTTCAGTCAAGTTCAGTTGTAAGTTGGCTTTACGCCGGAATGTACCTTTTCCCAATAAATGTATTATAATTTATAACTATTGGTTGTGTACATAACAAACGGTAAGGTAGGTAATCATTGTGTTCCAATCATGAAGTTGAGAACTATGAGGCAAGATAGCTTCCACTAATAATGGGACATATTTTTCAGACTAAAATATAAAATCGTAAAATATTTAATTATGATGACCAGGGATAGGATATGCATATAAAAGCATATTTTACACGCATACAAATCCCCAGTGGCGGCTCGTGAGCTCTGAAGAAGGGTGGGCACAAGAAAAAAACTTGCCTACTATTATTGTTTGTACATAAAGTCCATTCTCCTATTTTTCATGCTGGAAAAAACATCAATGACTTTGTTGTCAAAATGCAGGATAGACTGGACGAATTTCTTTTCTACTGATAGAACTGCCAATGCGTTCGTTCAGTCGATCTTCTGACATTGTACTTCTCAGAATTATTTGAAGATTGGGCTGCCTTAATTTTTAATTAAAAGTTTATCTTCGAAAGATAGTGGTTTTTTAAAAGATTTTAAACACAATTAACTTGCATCCTTGATAATATCTTCGATAACGTAGTAAACAGATGAGCATGTTAACTGTTATCGAGCCGCATATAAACTAAATTCGTTTGAAAAAACACACCTAAGCAGGCTATTACCAATCCTCGTTATTTTGGAAATCAGCACGTACTAGCGCTAGCTAATAACTTTCATACTATTTGCAATTTATGAAATTATCGTAGACAGTTACTGGAGACGCGGTGTTCGGTGCCCGTCAATCTGCGTATAGTCACGTTTTCCAAGGTTACCGAAGTCAGCCGAATTATACTCGGAATAGGTATTATTTTAGACGTTCCCCGGAATATAGTTTTGAGTGTTAGCGTTAGCATTGCATGCCTGACCGGCGGAAAAAAACTTTGACATCATCTTTATATAATCAACGTAAAAATAAAATATTAATGATGCACTAAATGAAATGCAAATTTCGTTCCTTTTATCCTGATGGTTTAGTGGGCACGTGCCCTTTAGAACCAGCCGCCACTGCAAATCCCATTCCTAACAATATTACGTACTACTAAGGTACTAAATTTTATTAGGAACTTGATAAATTCTTCCGAGTTGTCTGCTTCCTTGCAATATTTATTCAATATCTGTGTTACAAATGAACCTGAAGCCACAGCAAATTGGTAAGTAGTTTTCACCAGTGGCGGTCCGTCCTATTAGGCAGGGTAGGCAGGTCCTACCTAAAAATTATCACCTAAAAATTATCAAAAATAATCCGTAACTTGAAATAAACAAATTTAAAAAAAGACATACTTTATATATTTACTATTATTAAAAACAAAATCACTTCGTAGAATTTAAATAAACCGATATGCGATACCGACAGCGTACGTGATTCCAAAGCCGTAAGGCTCGCCTCTTAGACCATATACTTTATGGTCTGAGGCTCGCCTAGCTATGGCTAGTTTACCAGTCTGTCACTGTTGACAAGTCTGCATAAGTCGTATACAAAAACTTTCCAATATTGAGATCATACACTACTAGTAGTGGTGGGGGTGTTGCTGTATTCTGTACAAGCGAAGGCTCGCCTATGGCCAAGGAACTACTGCTGGGAATTAAATTTCCTCTCGATTCCTAGTGCCTAATGCTAATACCTACCATGCAATAAAATTTAAAAACATTATTTGTTGCAATTTACCAGATGTACTACAGATGTAGGTTTTATTTTTGTTTATTTCAGTCTTCTCTTTTTAGTTCGGAACTGTAGGTACAATTGCAATGAAGATAACATTTAGTTCCTTAGTGGGGGTGTAGCGGGATTCTGTGCTGGCGGAGGCTCGCCTTTGAACAAGGAACTACTGATGGGAATTGTATTTTCTTTAAGTAAACACGTTCGCTTATTATTTGTCTGTTGGTGATTACCTTTGCAGAAAGGAACTTTTCTGCATTAGAGCGAATTAAAACTTATTGGCGCAATTTAATAAATCAAGACTGATTTTCAGCATTAAGTGCAATAGAAAAAGATTTAGTTTCCGAACTGGAACAAAGCAATTCGATCATTTTGCGGGTATGAAAGAAAGACGTATTGGTCTTGTATATGTTACGGCTAAAGTGTAAACTTGGATAGTTTATAAACTAACTGGCTAGTATAGAAACTAACCAAACGCTTGGTTATTTTAGTGGAAAACAATATTTCCACTAAATTAGCAGCAAATTTCGTTAGTTTGTAAACTAGCCAGTTAGTTTATAAGCTATCCAAAAACGTTGGCTAATTTACTGATCTCGATTAAAGTAAATAAAATAACCAATGTCCTTGGTTAGTTTATAAACTAGCTATTTTACACTGGCTAAAATAAACATTTTTCTTCTGGTAGGGGAAACCTATCTGTGATGGCACCCCCCTTATGTTGGCATACTGCCATGACTACGGTTTCACGAACAGTTTTGCATGTGTCATCAATTTTATTGAAAAGGTAGGTATAGGTCAGGTATAGGTCTTGTTATTGTATGTGGTCATCACTGCAAATTTTGGTGTTTATATTACAGAAATTAAAATTGAAGAAAATCGTAAGTAGCCAATTATTTTGAGAATTACAAATCATATGCATGATCTAGCCTATCTAATATAGCATTATTAACTAAAAATGCTCGATGAATAGACAAAACTGTGCTTTATTTAATAGCGCACATGTGGAAAGGTTAAATTGTTTTGTTTCCTCTGTACGCGGGATTTTTAAAAAAAATTGCAGTTTTGGGTCTGTCGGCACCCCTAGATTCTGCTTGTGTTGGCATAGGGGGTCAACATAGAGAATTAACTACTATGCTAATACTTTTTATTTTGATAGTGGATAACATGGAAGAAAAGAACAAGCGACAACGATGGAAGGAATCCGACATGCAAAACGCTTTAAGCGCAATAGAAAAAAAACAAATGGGATGGAAATTAGCTTCCAAAGTGTTTAACGTACCTTCATCCACGTTACGTCGGAGAGCAAGAAATAAAAATAAGTTCGCATTACAGGCATCTAAGGGCTTTTTAGGTGGAAGTGTTCCCACTTTTGGAAAAGAAATTGAAGAAGAATTAGTCAAGCATATAAAAGATTTGGAATCGCGTTTTTTTGGATTAACCATGTTAGAGTTACGAAAATTGGCATTTGAATTAGCCGAGAGGAATCAAATCATACATAAATTTAACAAACAGAAAGGTATGGCAGGTTGGAATTGGGTCCAGGGCTTTATGCTTTATTAAACGAAATCCGTCCATCAGTCTACGTAAACCCGAACTAACTTCTGCTGCCAGAGCTCAGGAATTCAATAAACCTAAAATCAAAGCATTCTTTATGGCTTTGGCTAAAACTTTAGATATGAATGAATTTACTGCAGAACGGATATGGAATGTAGATGAAACGGGGTTTTCGACCGTACAATCAAGATCTTTACGAATATTTGCCACAAAAGGGAAGAAACAAGTTGGCGTTTTATCAAGTGCCGAACAGGGTCAACATTTTACTGCTATATGTGCTGTAAATGCAATTGGAACCTATGTTCCACCAGTTCTAATATTTCCTAGAAAGAAAATGAAAGCAGAATTGATGGATCATGCTCCTCCTGGATTTGTAGGTTTGTGTCAAGATAATGGATGGGTCAACACGGAAATATTTGTCAAATGGCTTCACCATTTTGTGAAATTTGTAAAACCTTCAAAAGAAAGTAAAGTACTACTGTTATTAGATGGTCATAGTAGCCACAAAGGCTTAGAGGTGCTCCAGTTTGCAAAAGAACATGGTGTTATAATATTTTGTTTGCCGCCCCATTGTTCCCATAGGTTGCAACCTCTCGATGTTGCGATTTATGGTCCCCTCACTACATATTATGATCAGGAAGTTGCTAGATGGTTAAAGACAAACCCTGGGCGTGTTGTAACTCACTTTCAAGTTGGAAATTTATTTGGTAATGCTTACAAAAAAGCTGCCACTATAGAAAATGCCCTAAGTGGATTTGCAAAGCCAGGAATTGAGCCATTTAACCCCGATCATAGGCGAAACTACGGGTGGTGCCGGGTGTGCCCGGGCACCACCTAAAGAAAGTAAAACTGAAAATTGCAAGCTGCCTAAAACACTGAAAGTGTATTTATTCTGTCTTCGATACAGTGATTTCAACAATATTTAAGGGGTCACGGAAACTTACGCAATAGGTATATTAAATATTATAAAGACGACCGCCATCGCTTTCGAGAATTTGGTCTAGTACGGTAATACAATCGCCGTAAGTATTAATTTCAGCATTTCGCCGCAGCAGTCGAAAATTACACCAATGCTTATGATTAGTAAATCGTTATTAGACTATTCAATATTAATTGCTGTAAGTATTTTGCCTTCTCAGTCTTCTTTTACACATTCGAAAACCCGCTTTGGATGTTGCAGTTTACACTTTTAAATCGACAATTGATCGGTTTTTAATAAAGCTACTATATCAACCCACTTTAACGATATTTCCGCGTAGAAAAATAGGTTCCAAATTCAGAAACTTTCAGAAAAATTGGTATGATTCTTTCAAATGGCTAGAATAGAGCCAGCAGTTGGATTCTGCATTCTGTTTCCATTGTCGTTTTTTTTGGGTCAAACGACGCCTCAAATAAGGGTCATACTGATACTGCGGTTACAAAGAAAGGTTTTAATAATTGGCATAGGGCCACTGAAGCGTTTAAGAATCATGAAAGAACTACTGTGCATATGCATAGTATTTCTTCATGGAACCATTATGAAAATAGGAAATCGATTGATATTTTGTTAGATCAAACTAAACGTAATTTTATTTCGAAAGAAGAGCAAAAACGAATCGAAAACCACCAACTATTCGAAAGACTTATAAATATTGTTCTGTGTTTGGCTATAGGAGGGCGTCCCCTAAGAGGCCACAATGAAAAAACGACCGATTCTGAAATATATGTTCGTTTTTGTTTATAAGATTATTATTTAATAAAAATTCAATTTATTTACTTTTGAATAGTCGGTGCCTTTTTGTAAAGAGATTCTGGAAAAACGATGCTACATCGATACAAGTCAACAACGCTTGGTTTCTAATTCTATACCTGGCACTACCAAATAAAATACTCTAGTTTCGCCTATGACCCCGATGCCTTTCCAGATTGGATGTTTAGTGCAGCTGAAGCAACAAATTACCGTCTTGACAATGACAATCTAGAAAATGAACATCAAACACCAAGTTCTTCCAGCAATACAGATATAAATAAAAATATAACCACTAGATCCCCTCTACATAATTTAAATGTTTCTATTGCTGAAATATCACCCCTACCTGTAGCTGCCAACCCATCTGGAGGCAAAAGAGTTGTGCGCAAAAGAGGTGCAACTGGCGTGATAAACAACACTCCAGATATCGATATGGCGAAGAATATAGAGGCAGACAAAAAGGAAAAAGAATTAAGGCGATCTGCAAGGAAAGTAAAACGGCGTATGATTGATGAACCCGAGGAAGAAACACAGAGTACCGAAAATATAGAGTATTCAAGTGATGAAGAATCGGATGCCGCTTGTATTTACTGTAACGAGATGTATTAGAAATCAAAACCAGGGGAATTTTGGCTAAAGTGCCAAGTTTGTGAGAAGTGGAGTCACTGTCAGTGTGCTGGGTTATGTAGAACCGCCAAAAATTTCGTTTGTGACATCTGTCAATTCTAAGTTAACATTTTTTTTCTTTTTACAATTATTATAATAACTAAATATTACTTCAATAAACTGTTTTTTCCAGGTCTATTTTTATTTTGATATGATGGCGTAGGGTATGTCAACATATGGTATACAATCACCTATGTTGGCACACCATTAAGATATTTTATTTAATCCCTACTATCTCTGAATAGCAGTTGATTACTTTTTCTCGCATATTCCTCAATAGATATGGACTCCCTCTATTTGCTAGTAAAAAAAAAATATATAAAACTTTAACACGCCAAGAAATAATTAAGTTTTTGTTTAGGGGTGCCATCACAGGTAGGTTTCCCCTAATTCAAAATAGTCAGTTTCTTGGCTAGTCTGCAAACTAACCAAACTATGTTCAGTTAATTTTCTTTGGCTAGTATATGGTCCAACGATTATTATTTTGAACTATTTTGATATATACCTTAATTCACACGTAGTCTCATGTTACATTATTTATTGTGCACAAAAAATATAAAATACAAAAATTTGAACATTTGAACGGAAAAAAAGAAAATATACGACTAACTACTATCAATAAGTAATTAACAGCACAACGGAAATACCGTGCTTTGAAGAAACTCATTGGGGGTTGGCTGTGCCCAAGGCTGTGATAGATTCTAAATTGACAATATCAACTTTAATAAGTTGACTTTAAGAATAATAATTCGTAAAATTTGTTATTACACACTCTCATTCTATCATTAATGTTGTGATAGTTTGGTTAGTTCGCAGACAAAAAATTGGCTATTTTGAATCATCAGAAGAAAACTGTTGTGTAAAAATAGCTAGTTTATAAACTAACCAATAACATTGGCTATTTTATTTACTTTAATCGAGATCAGTAAATTAGCCAAGGTTTTTTGATAGTTTATAAACTAACTGGATAGTTTGCAAATAGCTAAAATTTCAGCTAATTTACTGGAAATTTTGTTTTCCACTAAAATAACCAAGCGTTTGGTTAGTTTCTATACTAGCCAGTTAGTTTATAAACTATCCAAGTTTACACTTTAGCCGTAACATATATAAAAAATAATATACGTGTTCCCTAATATACTAATTTGAATAAAGTGCTGTTTGAAATTTTGAAGTTTTTTGAATTTTTTGGATTTGCCTACCCTAATTTTTAACCCACGGACCGCCACTGGTTTTCACAATAAACAATTAAGCATCATGATTCTGTCACGGTGCAAATCTGGTAATGGATGGATAAAGGAATAAAAATAAATATACAATTTAACACAGCAAGAGCAAGATTTTGTAGCTGTGTAATATATCTGTACAAATATAAACAGCTTGAGCTGCTATTTCACAATCCTCATCATAAAATCTACCCACAACAACCTCTATAAACTTTTCCATTAATGGAGTCATATAATCGACCATTTTACTATTTATTATAAGTTTATGACAAATTACATTACATATTTTGGACTAAAACACAATACAATAATTTGCAATTATAAAATATGGAAGATTAAGTTATAGGTACCTGATCGTTGACAAGTTGCATCAGGCTGTGAAAATATTTAGTGAAGGATAGGTACTAATGCCGGATTTATTTCAAACCACTGAAACATTTCTTCCAAAACTGTTAGCTCCAATGCAGGATCTTCTTCAAGCCCTGCTTCTCGCATGTTTTGATCCAAGTCGACTTTGGAAGAATTATCATTTGAAGGCAGCGAGGGAATATTTTGTACCAACGTATTCAGTTGTGGTGGTAATGTTCGCATATGAATGCCATTACTATAAAACAAAAGAAATTTATCATCACAAGAAAGAAGACAGAAACGATATAAGTAGGTAGTTAAAAGTTACGTTAAGGGTTCAAGTTCAGGCATTATAGCTACTTCAGACGGACGATCTACAAACAAATATTCCGTGGTTTTTGAACAAAAGAAGGAAATTAAATGTTCGGTAAATGAGTATTATTTTCTTTAATGACCAAAAGCATGCTTGGTTACTCAATAAAAAAATTCATAAGGGGGGAGAATGAAAAATCTTGGACTGAATAGGGGCTACTCTGATTGGTTCTTGCTGTGTACAGCTGCACCAATCAGATGGGCTTCATATACAAGTCCGAAGTAAGCCAAGACGGTCATTTTATTTTTCATAGTCAACCCTTACGTAGGGTAGCTATGAGGGGAACTGAAGAAGAAGTACAGGCAACTTGACCCACTTTTTAAACTTCAATCACTTGAATATTAAAAATGTCTACAAATCAATTGACTACACTATTATTAATCGTTACAACAAAACTATGTGGTACTAAAAAAAATTAAGGGTCACCAAAGAAATAATAAAAGCAGTTTAAAAGACGTTAAATACCTTGTTGAGGGACCTCTCACTCTAAAGGCATGAAACAAAAGCAAAAAACTTACAAAACACAGCAATAACGCCACTGGAACTAAAACAAAAATGAATAACGAAGCAACTACTAATAGATATACTGGGTGTATCAAAAAAACAGAGGAACATATTTTACATTCCCCCCCTCAAGCTTACAACATTCAATAATTTTATTGGGGGGGGGGGGTGAAGTATTTTTTCAAGTCCTCTTTTAAGACCTTAAAATAAGTTACCCTTTTTCTACACATCCTGTATATTATTATAAATTTAATAATGCTGATTTAAATTTTCTAATATCAAAAATTTAATCTACACATCATGGAAAGCTAAAAACTGTAAGTATTGTAATTTTTTTGTTAGACACAACTTGAAAAGAGCTTTATTGTAAAAAAAACTCAGGTAAACTTGCAGTAGCTACCGAAAGCAACCTTTTGCCTACCATACTATGAATATTTTAAAATTTGAATTCCTAGTCATTTCCGAATAAATGAAGAAAAGATCGATAAGTACATATTTTTTACAAGCTTCAACACGCTGTATCTCGGTAACGAAGCATTTGCCGACCTATGTATATTAAGAATTTTTAACTTGTTTTAGAACGTATTACATGCTCTGTAAATCTTTAAACTTCATTCTGTTACACCCTGTATATATTTTGCTATATCCTGTACATTTACGTGTGGTATGACCTCTGCAAAGACATCTTACCATGCTGAGGAAACCAGCCTAGCAGAATGTCCACCATTTTGCGGGCATTCGCTCTACATTTCTGTCGGAATTGCTCTTTTATTTTAGATTTCTTAATGTAGTTTTCCCCGTAGCCCGCCGCCAACAGTATTCCTCCAGCATCGCCCCTTCCCACCCGACCCCCTTTCCGCAAAACGTGTAGCGCGGTTGCTTCGCCGACCCTCGTCCAAATGTTTTCATAATTAGGTTGCTTCAAATCTGAAATCAAATTTATACAATTATTACACCATTATAATACTGTCTACACGGCTGTGCTGGGGAAAGAACTTTTAAAAAGTTCAAGTTCTTGGAAATTCGTTCATATTTTGGGAACTTTTTCGAGAACTCGTTCTTTTTTGTGCACAAGAACTTCTTTGATATAAAAGTTCATTATTTTCGAGAACTTCAATGACTACTATTACCCTATTCACCTGAGCCTAATCCTTTTTTGTTATTGTTTATTATATTTAGATTGAGGGATTAATGTACAATAGTTAATACTTTACTTACACTCCTGAGAAAAGTTTGCTTTAAATGGAACTTAACCAGTACCTAGTACCTATACCTATAACATGTTCTACAAGTGGCATAACTTGCCTGCAATCGTAACTAATAATAAAAAAATTGTTTATTAAGTTTAATACTGGAATTCCTTCCAGTGCTGCTGTTGAAAAGATTTTCAGCACAGGAGGTGCAATTTTTACTGAAAAGGAGGAAAATGAACAGACGACAATTTTGAAAATTTATCAATTTGTAAATATGGTAGGTAAGTAGGTACCTACCTACTAAATAAATTAGATTTATTCGTTGTTTTTGCATTTCGTTTTTTTGTATATAATTGACATTTGATGGGATTTAATAGTGTATTATATTACAAGGAGTAGAAAGAGTTCATTTTGTGTTCAGCTTCTATGTGGTGGCCGAAGCGCTTGCGCCGAGGCTGTGCTAAATAAGCGAAACACAAAATGAAAGTTCTACTTCGAGTGATATATAGGTACTGTTTTTCCTTCTAGCGAAATAGTACAATATATGGTATAAAATAAATGTTTATTTTGTAAACGTCATTTCCACTACTGTCAAAAATAAAAACAAAACAACGACATGTGCAATTTTAATTGAGCTAGGGGTAAATAATACTGCCGTTGCCATGGATACGTACACACATTATGTTACTAGTACAATTATTTAACGTATTGGTGTGCTAGTAACACAATGACTCTCTTCTACACAGCCAGTTCCGTAGTACAATAGGGATATTGCAATACGCTTGGAGAAAAAATAATTTATTTATTTCTGAAATTACAAGTATAATAATATAACAGAAAAAGTTCTAAAACAAGACAGAAATAAATGATGAACAGGAATTTAGCTCATAGAACTAAAAACTTGTTCATGAGCTAGGTATAATAATATATTTAAAAAAGCAGTAATGTGCAAAAAAATAAAAATAAAAACAAAAAACAAAAAGTTATTGTATGTATCAGATAATGAATTATAATAGTAACTGAAAAATTCACGAAATACAATTCTGAGTGATCAAGCATTTTTGATATCTACTAAATCATGTAGGTACAGTAGAACGGAACTGGGATTGTATCCAAGTTTTAACTTGTAATTTGAAATTATAAATATTATGGCTATGTTTAATGTCTTTTGGAAGATTAAAAAAAATACGTGGAGCAATATAGCCATAAGAACGCTGACCTATAGTTTTAGCAGCTTTCTCATTTTGCGTTTCAATACAGCATTTGAACCTCGTATAATGGTCATGGTAGGTACCCTTTAGCTCGCCTTTAGATTTATATTGTAAGCGAAGACTATTCTTAGCAAACCAACTGTCTCATGCCAAAAATTTTACTTTCATTATACAACAGTCAACAAGTCACTCGGATATAAGCTATTTTTGCAATAAATAATTTTTAGAAGTGTTTTTGTAAAACTTTCAGTTCAGTTAGATGGTGTAAATAAGAATTAGTACCTAACTCCTAGTCGATCCCATGAATTATTTATTAAAAGTTAAAAGTAAAAAAGTTGAATAGTGCTACATGTTTTGAACTAAATGTTCATCATCAGGCATCTTCAAAACTAAAGATACAAAATACAGGGTGTAACACAACTTATCCGAAAAAATTTAACCATACATGCACTTTTAAATAAGAAATCGATTTGTTAAATTTTTTTTTAATAAAAGTCCAACACAAAACGAGAACAAATTGTTAAAGTTACAAATGTTGGCGAACCCGACCACCCCCATGCAGTGGCGGCGCTAGCATTTTAAATTGGGGGGTTCACTGAGGGGCCCACATTTATTATGAGGGGCAGGGGCGGCTGGTGCGGGAGGCCCTGTGGGCGACGCCCTCCCTGCCATTTGTGACCAAAAATTGTTTTAATAAATAAATAAAAATAATTCTTGGAGAAACTACGTTTTTGAAACGACCGCGACAGTAGCAAATACGCCCAATAAAACTCTGGGAGGCCACATACGCCTTCGCCCTTTTTGCTGATTCTTCAAATGCAAAAGGATACTGTTTCCTTTACAAATCGACACAACAAATAAACAAATTTAACTTAATTATCCCCTCTACATTCTATGGACCGAAATATCGCCTTACAGACGGGGGCAGCAGAGATTTACTCACGTCCAGCTGGAATTTGCCGGCTAAGTACAAAATAGTTTGATTTCGTTTGCTCCTCAGGAGAACATTAAAATCTTAGTTAAAATGAATTCGGTCGCACATATTTTGTCCCTTAAAATACAAAAAACATTGAAAATTGAAAATAAATTAGAAATTAAGGAAATTTATCCACCGCGACCCGAGTTAATTATTGAACAAATTAACGAACGTTAAACAGGGAAAGTCTTACGTTAGGAAATTCAATAAAAAAAATGTATGAAGTCGCGCCGTGGTTGTGCGGGTGTAATATTGCAAACATGTTTTTTTGTTTCTCATGCCTGTTAATGGACTCTCGTACGAGTGACTGGTGTATTTACAAGAAATACGATGAAACAAGATAGAAGACAGATTAGGTATGTGCTCCATCGAAAAACAATTCGTACAAAATACAAATAACTTTAATCAGTTAGTTATGGAACATTTTGTGGGCCAAAAGCAAAGGCGAATGAATTTTGTTTCTAAAACTTACCACTTAAAAAGTGAGTATTGTTTTGTTATCGCTCTCCCACTGTTGTTACCCACGAGCCGCCACTGATGAGGGGGTAACCATAACTCAATCAGTGCAGGCCTCATATTGTGAAGATAGCATGTCAGCAGTTATAGAAAGTACTAGGTATATGGTAAAAATATACGTTCATAACGGAAATTTCGAGAACAAGATGCCTGTAGCTATCCAGCATGCAAGGACAGGATTTTATTATCTAGGTAAAAGGACAATAAAGGTACAGCGTGCGAGCAATAATCAGTTGACCGACAATTTTTGTTGAAGAAAAAACTAGGGGGGCCGTGTTAATATCTAGGGGGGTCTCGGCCCCCCCGGTCCCCCCGCTAGCGCCTACACTGCCTCCATGTCCACGGTTTGGGCGTAAATTTCCAGTAGCACATCCACGTAGAACCACTGCCGTAAATGTTTCACGATGAGGCAAGTGCCTATTTGGAAATCGCTGAGAATAAAGGCGAAAAGCTGCTAACTAGATTTGCCTTGCTTTTCCGTACGATAGTACAAAGTCCATCAACTCCTCGTTACTGTACACACGTGCCATTTTTATTGAAAACATAACTATTAACAATTTTTATCTCGATTGTGTTGGACTTTTATTAAAAAAAATTTTAAAGCTGCATATATGGTTAAAATGTTTCGGATAAGTTGTGTTACACCCTGTATAAGTAATGAAACAAATTACAAAATTAAAGATATAAACTTACCAATAAATCTGAAACACTCAACACTCAACAGACGACCATCTGGTAAATGTAAAATTTAACAGAATGACCAAACCAAGTCAAATAAAAATATAAAATAAAACCACTAAACTAGAAAAGCGGGAAATACAAAATTGAATCATAAACAACTATAACAAATTATATATAAAAATGAACATAGACTAAGACTGAAAAAGGGGGTAATAGCCAAATTAAGGCAAATTACATTTTTTTTTATCAAATTCTGTAATTTCATTCAAACAAAAGTTATTATTATGTATTATAATCTCAAAAATTTCTAGAACATTCATAAGACTACCTTTACTATTTAAATGTAGTATCTCAAAATCAGTATTAGCATTAAAAGAATGCTGGTTAAATAAGATATGACTGACAAAAGCCGATTTAGAAAAAGTGGGAAATAAAGTAATATTATTATTTTTAATTAAACTGTTGTGTTCAGAAAAACGTTTTTTGAAATTTGTACCAGTCTGACCTATATAGAAGGAAGGACAAGAACCACAATTAAGTTTGTAAATACCAGCTCTCTCTAAAATAGGGATGACATCTTTATTTTTGACTAAAAGATTTTTAAGATTGGAAGGGGAAGAAAATGAAATATTAATGTTAAATTTCTTGAAAGTATTTTTTATACTTAGTATAAATTAAATTGGAATTGTAAAAAGGCAAAGATCTGTAAACTTTATCAGTATTATCAGCCGGAATTAAAGTACCTAATATTATTACTCAATTTGGATTTCAATTTATAGAAAAGGGGATTAATAAGGAGTAAAAGATAACCATTATTGTAAGCTTATTGTTTTATAATATTGTACGACATATATCTTTCAAATTGCGCGGCATTTAAACACTGTAATATCCCTGAACCCAATTATCACTTTAATTGTAATAACTTATGTTAGCATTAAGTTTTCTTTGTATTCTGTAAATGTTAAATCACCGTTTCCCATGGGAGCCGCAAGCTCAGCGTTAGTTTTCTGTGTAAATAAGGTAAACTGATTTTTTCTTCTCAAGATTCACTGTGGGAACGCAATCTAGCAAACTTTAGGTAGAGGATTTTTTTTAGAAAGAGTTCAGTTGTTAAGCACCTCTTTTAGAGACCACACTTGAAATTTTATATAAACTAAAGTAAAAGACTAACTAAGTTTTTGTCAATCTAACAGGAGCAATCCTACATTTTGCATTTAATTATAATAAACACTAATTAAACTGAGCACTTTGCTTTATTTTCTTACTTACTCACTATTCTTCAAAGAACTCATATTTTTGTAGAAACCTTAATTCAAGAATACTACAAAATAAAATTGGTGGCAGCGGTGCGATGAATAATTATTAATTAATATTCAATAACAAATTAGTGAGTAAAAGAAAGTTTTTATTAGTGTTGATTCAACGAAAAGTGTGCACAACAACCATCGTATATTATTAGAAGAAAAATTTTGCGACGTTCCAGAACTTCTTCATCATTTCGCTTCTTCGTGATATCCAGCAGCACTTAGCATCCAGCCAAACCTTGGTATCCAGCAACTTCGACACCACTGATAGTGTTAGTGTTTGGTGTTCAGAGCAATTTTTTGGTGTTAAGCAGTGTGTTAAAGCCAGAAAGAAAATTCAGTTATAGGATTACTTCGTGAAATTATGTCGTTGTAAGTAATAAATTATTGTATGTCGATAACATTGTAAGTGTCGTTTTTCTGGCGATTATCCATCTATATTTACCTATATTTCGTCAATATTCGTTTAGTAAAAATAATTTAGAATTAAAATTAAATAAAAGATGGCTAATCAACAAGAAAATAATGGTAATTTAGATTTTGGTGATGCTTTGGGAGAGCATAATAATTTAGAATTAAATAATCAGTCTTTTATATCGTTAGAAACCGCAGTTAAGCTTATCAAGGAATTTGATGGTACAAAAAAAGATATAATTTCAGAATTTATAGATACTTGTGATATGGCGTATGATTCTGTTAGAATTCAAGATAGAGCACTATTATTTAGAATTATCAAAACAAAAATTTCAGGAAAGGCTAGGAATTTAATTAAATATAGAAATTTTAATGACTGGGCTACAATGCGAGACCACTTAGAAGAATTATTTGCAGAAAAAAGAACTGTATCGCATTGGCAATTAGAACTAAATTCGACCAGGCAAAATAAGGGTGAAAATTTAATTAGCTATTCCAACAGAATAGAAAAATATCTTTCAAATTTGTTAGACGTTTCAACCGTAGGTAAAACTGAAGAACAGGCTATAACCATTTCGGAAGTATTAAGAACACAAGCGTTAAATGTATTTTTGCAAGGATTACAAGAACCTTTGAAATTACATGTAAAATCGCGAAATCCCGCAACTTTAGAAGTAGCCGTAGAGTTAGCAAGAACTGAAGAACGCGAATTATTAAGTAATAAAGCTTCATGTAAATATTTTGGCTATAAGGTTTCAGAAGATACACCAAAAGGATGTTCCATTTGTAAAAGATTAGGTCATACCTCTGATAAATGTTTCCAAGGAAGATCTAATCGTTTGTTAGATAATTTTACTTATCCACAAAATAAATTTAATTCGGTAAAAATTAAACAGGAACCGACAATGTATACAATGCAGCAACAAGAAATTTGTTTTTATTGTAAACGTCCAAATCATAGAATCGCTAATTGTCGTAGAAGAATTTATAACGAAAAACTAAGGTCAGAAAACCAAGGGCATTCAAATTCGGGAAACGCAATTGTATCCTCAACACGAGACCAACTGGGGAAACAATAGGAGTTAATGGTCTCACAATTAATAAATCGGCCAAAGTTAGAATAGATACAAAATTCGATAGCAAATTGAAGCAAGAATCTTCAATTTTAGGGATAAAAGATAAACAGTTGTCACAAGTTAGGGAAAATGGGTATTCACAGTCAGAATACAAAGATTCGAAAAATAATTTTGTCGATATTCGTTCAGATAAATTTAGAAATATAGATAAAGGGGAGGCTAATTTACACGTTAATTTAACAAATAAATTAGACGATTCTTCCTCATCATTTAGTGCAGAGTTAGAATACAGAAGTTCTAAAACTAATTGCGTCGATATTCGTTTAGATAATGATAAACTAAAATACATAGATATTCAGTTAAGTTCGACTATTAATAGTTATAATAGACTTTTAATAGATACTGGATCAGATATAAGTTTGTTAAAAATCGGGGAAATTCGTAAAGATGTGCTATTCGATCCCGATCTTGCCACAGAAGTTAAAGGAATTACTGAAGAGTCAGTTAGGACATTAGGGGTTATTCGAGAAAAAATTAGAAAATTTAATGAAGAAATTGATTTTGAAATACATGTAGTTCCCGATAGCTTCCCGCTTAAATGTTCGGGAATACTTGGAAATAATTTTTTTCAGAGATTTGATGCGAAAATAGATTACGAACAAGAAAAATTCACATTTGGTGAATATTCCTTTGATATTATAGCTTTAGATACTATTCGAGTGCCAGCTAGATCCGAAATCATTGTAAAAGTTCATACAAATTCTAATGAAGTAGGTATTTGCGAACCTCAGAAACTTAGCGAAGAAATTTATTTAGGAGGTTGTATTACTAAACCAGTAGACAATCTATGTACAGTTAGCATAATGAATATTTCGGAAAACGATTATTTAACAACAATCCCTAAAGTAGAATTACAAGCCATAGACTTCGAAGAAGATTTGCGAACAGAAGATAAAACTTCGGGAAATAGAATCAATACGTTGTTAAACACTTTGCGCGTAGATCACTTAAATATTGAAGAAAAACAATCGTTATTAGAAATTTGTAAGGAATACAATCACCTTTTCTATTTAGAAGGAGACAGACTTACTACAACAAATTTAGTGACACACAAAATTCCAACAAAACCAGGTATAGGCCCAATAAATATAAAACCTTATAGGTTACCTCATCATCAAAAAGAGGAAATTCGTAAACAAACAGAACAAATGTTAGAAGACGGTATTATAGTAAACAGTACCAGTCCGTATAATGCTCCACTTTTGGTAATACCGAAGAAAACGGATGCCAGTGGTAAAGTCAAATTTAGGGTCGTGGTTGATTTTCGTAAACTAAACGAAGTCACTGTGGGTAACGCTTACCCATTGCCAAATATTATCGAGATATTAGATCAATTAGGACACTCCAAATATTTTAGTACGTTAGATTTAAAGAGCGGATTTCACCAAATTAGTTTAGATCCTGCCGATCAGGAGAAGACAGCCTTCAGCACTCCTTACGGTCATTTCAACTATACTAGAATGCCTTTCGGATTAAAAGGAGCTCCAGCAACTTTTCAAAATTTAATGAATTCCGTATTAAGTGGATTACAGGGTTTGAAATGTTTCGTCTATTTAGATGATGTAGTTATTTACGCTCAAAATTTGCAACAGCATAACGAAAAATTAAGAGAAGTGTTTGATAGATTTAGGACACATAATTTGAAATTAGAGCCGGACAAATGTGAGTTTTTAAGGAAGGAAGTTACTTATTTGGGACATGTAATAACTAGTGATGGTATAAAACCGGATCCCAATAAAACTAAATCAGTATCTCAATATCTGATACCAAAGTCCGTCAAAGACATAAAAGCATTTTTAGGGTTAGCTGGATATTATAGAAAGTTTGTAAGGGATTTTTCTAAATTAGCAAAACCTATGACAAATTTATTAAAAAAGGATGTTAAATTTGAATGGTCAGAAGTTTGTCGAGATTCATTTGAGCAACTAAAATTAGCCTTAACAAGCGCCTCAATCTTGCAATATCCAGATTTCGAAAAACCATTTGTATTAACTACTGACGCGAGTCAATATGCAATAGGGTCAATTTTATCGCAAGGAAAATTAGGAGAAGATTTGCCAATTGGTTATCATTCGAGAACTCTGAATAAGGCCGAATTAAATTATTCAGTTACCGAAAAGGAATTGTTAGCAATAGTCGATGCAGTAAAACATTTCCGACCGTATTTGTATGGTACAAAATTTACCATCGTTACAGATCATAAACCATTATCTTATTTATTTAATGTCAAGGACCCAGGATCTCGATTAATGAGATGGAAATTAAAGTTAGCCGAGTATAAGTACGAAATCGTATACAAACAAGGTAAAAGAAATACAAATGCCGATGCTTTGAGCAGAATACAAGTACTATCAACAGATTCAAAAATAACTATTTCTTATTCAGAATTTAAGGAGTATGTAAAAAATAATATAGTAATAAACCACAAAATTAGGGAACAAACAAATCTCGATTTGTTTGAAGTTTCGAAAGATTACGCCTTAGCGCATTGCGTATCTCAAGATTTAAAATTAGATAAGGTCATAGCCCAGCAATTTTCAAATAAATTCGGAAAATTAGAGGAATTAAGAAATCAAAATAAATCAATTCACGAAATAGCATATATACAACATTGTAATCAAACATTATACTATTTAATTATAAAACAATATTACTTTGATCAACCAACATACGAAGACGTGTGGATAACTTTGATAAATTTAAAAGAACAGTTAGAAAAAGACAATGTAACTAGATTAGCTATCCCAAAATTAGGATGTGGATTAGATAGTAATTTAGAGTGGGATCAAATTAGGATTATGTTGCGATACATTTTTAAAAATACTCCAGTTGAAATTTTGGTTTGTGACAATAGTACCGACGATTCAAACACAAAGGCTCTAGAAACCGAAACATATTCGACATTTTTAAAAAAAGTAAGTAAGATTCTAGTAATTAATGATGATGTAGTAGAACATTCTGAAAGTAAAGTTAATGCACCTGCTACAATTGCAAGAGTATATTTCGTTCCACTTGACTTGGAACTAGAAAATGTTACTTTAGCAGATGTAAATTCTATTGATACAGAATTTCTTCGCGAGCAACAATTAGAATTGTACGAAGTAATAGCATCTCAAAATAATTTGAGTTATTTTGTAATTGATCGCCTAAATTACTTTGATAAAATTAACTATGAAGACGTTTGGAAAATGCTAATTAATTTAAGAAAAACATTTTTGGACAATAATCAAAACGAATTTGCAATATCTCAGATAGGAAGTCAGGATAGATTAAAGTGGGAAAAAATTCGTGTAATGATTCGTTATTTATTTAAAAATACAGGTATCAAAGTACATGTATATCATGGGAAAGATCTAGGAAATTCAAACATAAATGCAAGGGATAAGTTAGAAATATTAAAGGAATATCATGATTTACCTTTAGGAGGTCATCAAGGAATAAACAGAATGTATAATACACTGTAAAAAATCGGGGGAATTTTCTTATGGTAAAATGTAAAAATTACACCTAAAATCGATTTAATAATACATTAAAAATGATGTAAAAGAGAATATACCAAGTATGTTAGGTAAATTTAACACATTGTATGTAAATTGGCTGCGGATTTGTAATTATACAGTATATATTGGTTAATATTACCCTACATAATATTTACAATTAAACTAATGTAGGAAAATTTACCTGAAAGGGTATTAAAAATTTAAAAGGTGGTGATATTACATGCAGTAACATTTAAAATTAATTTTAATAGGGATTATTCCTTATTGAATGTATGTTTACCCGCACTAAAAAAGTGTTGGAATTTTCCTTTTACAAAATGTAAAAATTACCCCTAAAATGAGTATAAACCAGTGGCGGCTCGTGCGTTTAGAAGTAGGTGCAGCCCTTAAAATTAAACAAACACCCCATCTTCATTCAATATGTCGATTTTTTGTTAATTTTTTGTATACTTGCTTTCTTATAACGAGCATCGCAATATATAACATCAAGGTCATTCTCTAACCTGTGGGTATGTTTTATAATTAAAGGATAACAATTTCTTAAATTTTCAACTGCCTGTTTTGGAAATTTTTTTGAATATTTTTCAAATTTCGCTGAATCCAATCGGCAAGGCAAATAAATTTAAGTTTTTCTGCATCTTGGAATTTGGTATCAATCTCTATTAAAACCGTATCCAGTATTTCAAAATCTATTTTAAATTTTTGAAAAGCTTCTTTTTTTTAATTGTCAAAATTGGTTGCGGGCTTTCGCACTGTAAAACATTTTTTTTGTGTTCATCTTTCCTCAATGAGAATGTAACTTGCAATAAAACACAAATTATATCTATAACAGGTTCCATTTCATATAAATAATAATTGTACAAAGTAAAAATTATTTAATACTGAATTTCTAAAATACGGTACAGCCAGGATCCCCTGCGTGCAGTTTCGGCAGTACCTATGACGTCACCAGTCATTGATAACCAAAGCAAACGTGCAGTTGCCATGGTAACGTATATATACTTTTACCATGCTAATGCATCAAGTGCAGCCAGAAAGCGGATTGGCAAACTCGGCTGTACTGAGCTGGTAGCGCACGCATTAGACAGTTTTGTGCGATGCTCGGCGACGTTTAAAGGCTTTTATAATTATGTGTTAATTATTTTCAACATTTTGACAAGAATTTCCATGCTAGGTACAGCATGATTCTTCCGATTTATATTAAAATAAATTACTTCACGCAATGTAACATGACAATGTATTTGCGAAAATGATGGTACAGCCGGGCTGTACCGGCTGCACCTGAATAGCCGCCACTGGTATAAACATACATTAAAAGTGCTGTAAAAGAGCACATATAGTACCAATTATTTTAGTTAAATTTAAGACATGGCATATAAATTTGTGAAGGATATGTAATTTTAACAGCCTACTGCCTAGTAGATAATTATACCCCACATAATATTTATACTTAAACTGCTGTAGGTAGGTAATTTTACTCGAAAGGGTATTTATAAATTAAAAAGTGGTGATAATACACGCTATAATATTTAATATTAATTTTATTAGAAATTATTCCTTTTTGAATGTATCATGTAAGTAAATTTACCGTTCGAGGTCTTTAAAAGTAAAACACATGTTGAACTTTATAATTCTAATAACAGCGACTTGCAATTTTCAAGGACTTTTAATTGTATCATTGCATTAAAGTTTTTATATTAGGCACGTCTCATCCGCATAATAATAACAAAGAGCCCTAATATTTGGCGGGATTTCGTTAAGTATAGCTTTGCGTCATTCATTTCCTTGTTACAAGTTTGTGAAGTGAAGTCGTGTTTTTGGATACCTACTGATAAAAAAAACTGGTAAGTACCAAAATATGTTTTTGTTTTGAATGTTGTAACTCTATATTTTAGATAATTATCGTAGTAATAATGTATACCTGTTTTATCTGTAAAAAGCAATTTAATAGTTTACCAGCATACAATGAACACCAATACTATAGCAGCGCAAAGGGCTTTATCAAAGACCGACTCAGGGAGGCACACTGCAACTACTGGAGGGCAGTGCCTGGATTGAAACAGTCAAAACTGTTTATTCGAGATCCATCCAGGGACTACACAAAGGAAATCCTGAAGCTCGACAGGAGGAACATAAAACTACTAACCAGTCTTCTTACAGGACACTGCAAGATGAGAAAACACCTCAGTACATTGGGGATACTAAATGCCCAACGTGCAGAGCGTGTGATATGGAAGATGAAACTCCATCACATATATTCTGCCAATGCGAAGCATTGACTGCGAAAAGACTGAAGAGGTTTGGAGTTCCCTTCCTGGAAACACACGAACTCAAGGCCGTCTCCCCCAAGGACATCTTGGACTTTACCAAAGATACAAGACTACTTGAAGGAGAGTAATTCAACATGGGGGACAAGGGGTCAATTCTGGCCGCGGTGCAGTGGGCACAATGACCACACCCGAGGAAAAAAAACCTTGGAGTGTACTTTCATCATGTAATATTCAATTTGAAGTGATGTGTTACCTTGTAACATTCAACCCAAAGTGTAACTTTTCTGGTTAATATTAACCTGAAGTGTCATTTTACCATGTAATATTCCACCGAAAGTGTAACTTTTTCGGTTAATATTAACCTGGAGTGTAATTTTACAGTTTAATATTCAACCCACAGAGTAATTTTTCCTGTTAATATTAACCTAGAGTGTAATTTCACCGCTGAATATTTACCATTAAAAGGAATTTTAAATTCAATGGGTTAATTTTCACTTGCAATTTAATATTACATAACTAATAGGAGGTAACCCAGTTGCCTCCTATTAGTTAGGTAAATTTCCCCTAAAAATTTTTACAGTGTAGGTTAAAACAAAATTATAAGTGGGAAAATATGAAAGCAGATGTTAGAGAATACGTAAAAAGGTGCGCAGATTGCCAAATAAATAAAAACAATGTTCTAAAAACAAAAATGCCTTTAGAGATCACTACAGCCAAAGAACCTTTCGAAAAATGTTTTATGGATATAGTAGGCCCAATGCCGATTTCGTTCGATAATAATCGTTATTTATTAACTTTCCAAGACGATCTTACTAAATTTAGTGAAGCTATACCCATTCCTAATCAAGATGCTTCAACGGTAGCTACAAAATTTGTAACCGACATTATTTGCCGTCATGGAATACCCAAAACTCTAGTAACTGATCAAGGCACCAACTTTGTTAGTGAATTATTTCGAAATGTTTGCAAACTATTGAAAATTAAAAAGGTACAATGTAGGTACAGCATTTCATCCAGAATCAAATGGAGCTTTAGAGAGGACACATAGAACCTTTGTTGAATATTTGAGACATTATATTAGGGAGGATCAGATGGATTGGGATAAATACATTCCATACGCAATTTTTACTTTTAATACTACAACACATACATCAACAAAATTTACTCCTTTCGAATTAATGTATGGTAGGCAGGCAGAATTGCCTACTTCAATCACAAAACCACCCGAATTTCGGTATACCTATGATGACTTAGTATTTGATTTACAGCATAAACTTCGCTATTCAAGAGCAGTAGCTAGGCAAAATTTATTAGACAAAAAAGAAAAGAATAAAGAACAGTTTGATAAACGGTGTAATGCAAGAAAATTTAGTGTAGGGGATAAAGTCCTACTTTATGATCAGACAATAAAAAAAAATAGAAGTAAAAAGTTACGCTCCCAATGGCTGGGTCCATACAGCGTAATTTCAGTAGATTCGCCTGTGAATAGTACGATTAAGACGGGTAGAAGAACCATAAAGGTTCATAATAATAGATTAAAACATTTTTATGAATAGAATAATTTAGTGTTAGAAGTAGATGCTTAATTTAGTTTCTAATTGTTACAGATACAGTCTTATTATTCAAATCAAAGTATTTTAATTGAATTTTGCCAAATCTTGATTTAGAATTAGAATGTTGTGAGAATTCGGAAAAGAACCATATTAACATATCACAAATAAAATTGAGCAAACATTATAAAACAGTTTCCAGACATTTGGATGACTTGAACATAGCAAGTCATAAATTAGACGAAATTGATAAGCTAACTGATGGGTTACAAAATAAGATAGCCAGTAATTTTAAGTTAAATACTTATTCTGTTTTTACTTATATCATAGGAATTTTATTAGTAATTGTATTCATTTATTATATTGTCAAAAGATGCGTTCGAAAGAACAAGTGTTGTGGTCTATGTTCAGGTATTTGCATTAAGATGGAACAAAAAATTGATACCGGAAATTCGAGAACTAGAGTTCACTTCGACAATAGTACAACTGATCGTATTTCATTAAGAAGCTTCACAAATGAGCCAGGAAATTCTAGTAATAAACTTTCGGAATTCGCTACTTGTAGCTCAGAGGACGATATTGGTGAAATACGTCCAGCCACAATAGTTGGTCGCCGAACAATTCGAAAAGATTCGTCTCATCTCTCATAATTAGATATGGTCGAATCTTCTTTAAGGGGGAAGGTGTAATATCCCTGAACCCAAGTATCACTTTAATTGTAATTACTTATGTTAGCATTAAGTTTTCTTTGTATTCTGTAAATGTTAAATCACCGTTTCCCATGGGAGCCGCAAGCTCAGCGTTAGTTTTCTGTGTAAATAAGGTAAACTGATTTTTTCTTCTCAAGATTCACTGTGGGAACGCAATCTAGCAAACTTTAGGTAGAGGATTTTTTTTAGAAAGAGTTCAGTTGTTAAGCACCTCTTTTAGAGACCACACTTGAAATTTTATATAAACTAAAGTAAAAGACTAACTAAGTTTTTGTCAATCTAACAGGAGCAATCCTACATTTTGCATTTAATTATAATAAACACTAATTAAACTGAGCACTTTGCTTTATTTTCTTACTTACTCACTATTCTGTGACGGTGCAAGACGTCTAACTTAACTCTGTTCTTAATTTACCCTACGTTGTGAATTTGTTTAGTATTTTAATAACTCTAGTTCGTATAATTCAGTAAACTGGTCATTGCAAGTAAGAAATAAAACACAAGGAAACCTTTTATATATATTTATTTTAATCTAATTATGACCTTTCGATCATAATTATGGCCTTTCGACCATTTTAATTTAATTATGGCCTTTCGGCAACAATTATGGCCTTTCGGCAATGTAATTAATATCCTGTAAAAGAAGTTCTCACTATGTAGAATTCTAGTAAAGCAGCCGTTAGTGTCAGCGCTAATACCAGTAAGGAAGAAGTCTACCTTCTGATAAAGCAGCCGAAGAAAGTCAGCGCTAATATCAGAAGGCAGATGAGGAACTCCTAATAGAGCAGCCGAAGAATGTCAGCGCTAATATTAGAAGGAAAGAACTCCTAATAGAGCAGCCGAAGAATGTCAGCGCTAATATTAGGAGGAAGAATAAAGGCTTCTAATAGAGCAGCCGAAGAATGTCAGCGCTAATATCAGAAGGAAGAAACTCCTAATAGAGCAGCCGAAGAATGTCAGCGCTAATATTAGGAGGAAGAATAAAGGCTTCTAATAGAGCAGCCGAAGAATGTCAGCGCTAATATCAGAAGGAAGAAACTCCTAATAGAGCAGCCGAAGAATGTCAGCGCTAATATTAGGAGGAAGAATAAAGACTTCTAATAGAGCAGCCGAAGAATGTCAGCGCTAATATTAAAAGGAAGAATAGGGATTTCCAATAGAGCAGCCGAAGAAAGTCAGCGCTAATATCAGAAGGAGGAATAGGGACTTCTAATAGAGCAGCCGAAGAATGTCAGCGCTAATATTAGAAGGACAAGCCTGTAATTTCCTGAAAACAGAACACCTTTATCGGACATGTAACTCTCGTTACGTGTGTCTTCAAAAAGATCTCTACGCTCTGCGCTCTTGTCTTTTTATACAAAAGTTACTGGTGGGAGAATTTGTGCACAGAGGCATGTTTTACGCCTCTGGCATAAATTAACAATAGCTAAATAAAATTTAAGTATTACAAACCAAACAGCAAGCCGGCGCCTTCTCTTATAATGCTGTGGCAAATCCTCAAAAGCGGCCGATCCTTTCTTAGGATTACTGAAAACGGAAGTCATAAACAAATATACCATCGGTTGGCCAACCTTTGCAAATAATTATTTGTTACTTAGCGCAACAACCTTATATCTTATGGCTAATGCTAATCTATAGTAAAATGTCTTGTCTAGTCCTTTTGTCCTTTACACTTCCAGGTACAAGGGCCGGTTCCGCAACGCCACAATTCTTCAAAGAACTCATATTTTTGTAGAAACCTTAATTCAAGAATACTACAACACCTTCTAGAAATTTCTACGTAAGCAGCCAATCAGCGACGTACACGAGCAGCCCTTAGTGCGAAGAAGTGAAAGCACTGAAAGGCCAGCGTCAGTTGTGCACAAACGCGTACTCAAACACCCACGCTCGTTTTTACTAATGCATTACGCACAAGCGTCGATTGTTTACTTTTAATTCTTTTGTGACTTTCTTATGTAACATCTTGAAATACTGTAAATATAGATTATTTAAGTGGTAGTAGTGTTTTTAATCCAAACCCACTACAATATTAAACTCTTTATTAAAATTAGTAGTGTTCACCGGAGTTAGAATAAGTCTTCTAATAATAAATCCGAAAGAAGCAAGTTATAAGATAAGGGATAAGAGGAACTATAGGGTATAACATGATCGGTGGTACTAAGTTTCCTATAAATTGAAATATCCAAATCATTTTGTTTTCTAGTAATAAAGAGATCAAGAAAAGGGATGGAAGAATCATTTTCAAATTCTGATGTAAATTTAATGGTAGGATGATGGGTGTTAAGCCAATTTAACCCTTAACTGCTGACATCTAAATTTCAATCATTTAAGCTGACATGGAGTCTGACAGACTCCAAGGCCAAAATGGTCAAACCTGGTCAAAATTCAAAATTATTCATATAATAACTATAAATCCATTTCCTTTTAAACATTTATCATACCAAAAACATTAATAATTCCTTTAAGTAAACAGTTAAATTTAAACAACTACATGACATTAGAAAATTAAACATATCTACTGTAAAAAACAACAAAAAAATATATACAAATATGACATTTTTCGTACTAAGCCATATTAGCCAACTACAAACTAAGCAGAAAAATTACACTTCTAAGGCCCGGTCTTTCCATCTCCTAATAAAGTTCCTAATAGCTATTTGACGAATAAATTTTTTTCGACCAATAACTGAAGCCCGTCTGTCAAAATTGGCGTCAGTGATTGGTCGAAAAAAATTTATTCGACAAATAGCTATTAGGAACTTTATTAGGAGATGGAAAGACCGGGCCTAAGTCTAAAAACTAGAAAACGTGCAAGTACATTTACGGATTGTAGAGAACTACCCATAACAGTATAATTATTTTTTGTTACATACACGCTGACATGGAGTCACACAGACTCCTTGATGCTCGTAACTCAAAAGTAGCAAAAAGTTCAACATTGCCCCACTGGTATACTCAAGTAAACTGAGACTTAGGAAGGTACTGAACACGGCAAGTACCCAAACCATTAGGGGTGGAAGTTACGCGATAAAATAAAGTGTGGGGAGTCTCACAGACTCAATGTCAGCAGTTAAGGGTTAACCCTTAACTGCTTCTTCCATCCCTTTTCTTGATCTCTTTATTACTAGAAAACAAAATGATTTGGATATTTCAATTTATAGGAAACTTAGTACCACCGATCATGTTATACCCTATAGTTCCTCTTATCCCTTATCTTATAAACTTGCTTCTTTCGGATTTATTATTAGAAGACTTATTCTAACTCCGATGAACACTACTAATTTTAATAAAGAGTTTAATGTTGTAGTGGGTTTGGATTAAAAACACTACTACCACTTAAATAATCTATATTTACAGTATTTCAAGATGTTACACAAGAAAGTCCCAAAAGAATTAAAAGTAAACAATCGACGCTTGTGCGTAATGCATTAGTAAAAACGAGCGTGGGTGTTTGAGTACGCGTTTGTGCACAACTGACGCTGGCCTTTCAGTGCTTTCACTTCTTCGCACTAAGGGCTGCTCGTGTACGTCGCTGATTGGCTGCTTACGTAGAACTTTCTAGAGGGTGTTTAAATGCCGCGCAATTTGAAAGATATATGTCGTACAATATTATAAAACAATAAGCTTACAATAATGGTTATCTTTTACTCCTTATTAATCCCCTTTTCTATAAATTGAAATCCAAATTGAGTAATAATATTAGGTACTTTAATTCCGGCTGATAATACTGATAAAGTTTACAGATCTTTGCCTTTTTACAATTCCAATTTAATTTATACTAAGTATAAAAAATACTTTCAAGAAATTTAACATTAATATTTCATTTTCTTCCCCTTCCAATCTTAAAAATCTTTTAGTCAAAAATAAAGATGTCATCCCTATTTTAGAGAGAGCTGGTATTTACAAACTTAATTGTGGTTCTTGTCCTTCCTTCTATATAGGTCAGACTGGTACAAATTTCAAAAAACGTTTTTCTGAACACAACAGTTTAATTAAAAATAATAATATTACTTTATTTCCCACTTTTTCTAAATCGGCTTTTGCCAGTCATATCTTATTTAACCAGCATTCTTTTAACGCTAATACTGATTTTGAGATACTACATTTAAATAGTAAAGGTAGTCTTATGAATGTTCTAGAAATTTTTGAGATTATAATACATAATAATAATTTTTGTTTGAATGAAATTACAGAATTTGATTAAAAAAATGTAATTTGCCTTAATTTGGCTATTACCCCCCTTTTCAGTCTTAGTCTATGTTCAATTTTATATATAATTTGTTATAGGTAGTTGTTTATGTTCAATTTTGCATTTCCCGCTTTTCTAGTTTAGTGGTTTTATTTTATATTTTTATTTGACTTGGTTTGGTCATTCTGTTAAATTTTACATTTACCAGATGGTCGTCTGTTGAGTGTTGAGTGTTTCAGATTTATTGGTAAGTTTATATCTTTAATTTTGTAATTTGGACTTCATTACTTATACAGGGTGTAACACAACTTATCCGAAACATTTTAACCATATATGCAGCTTTAAAATTTTTTTTAATAAAAGTCCAACACAAATCGAGATAAAAATTGTTAATAGTTATGTTTTCAATAAAAATGGCACGTGTGTACAGTAACGAGGAGTTGATGGACTTTGTATTAGCGTACGGAAAAGCAAGGCAAATTTCGTTAGCAGCTTCTCGGCTTTATTCCCAGCGATTTCCAAATAGGCACTTGCCTCATCGCGAAACATTTACGGCAGTGGTTCTACGTGGATGTGCTACTGGAAATTTACGCCCAATCCGTGGACATGGGGGTGGTCGGGTTTGCCAACATTTGTAACTTTAACAATTTGCTTCTCGTTTTGTGTTGGACTTTTATTAAAAAAAAATTTAACAAATCGATTTCTTATTTAAAAGTGCATGTATGGTTAAATATTTTCGGATAAGTTGTGTTACACCCTGTATTTTGAATCTTTAGTTTTTAAGATGCCTGATGATGAACATTTAGTTCGAAACATGTAGTACTATTCAACTTTTTTACTTTTAACTTTTATTAAATAATTCATGGGATCGACTAGGAGTTAGGTAATTCTTATTTACATCATCTAACTGAACTAAAAGTTTTACAAAAACACTTCTAAAATTATTTATTGAAAAAATAGCTTATATCCGAGTGACTTGTTGACTGTTGTATAATGAAAGTAAAATTTTTGACATGAGACAGTTGGTTTGCTAAGAATAGTCTTCGCTTACAATATAAATCTAAAGGCGAGGTAAAGGGTACCTACCTATAACACATGACCATTAAGTCCGTGTCACACGATCAGTTTATCGCATCAAATTTGTTTGTCAAACATTAACGGTGACGTATGTTATGACGTCAGCAACCATGTTTGTCAAATGTCTCTAAAAAATAGGACCGGTTCTATTTCCGTCAAACATTTTGATGAGATCCTGACTAATTCCGATATAGGTACAAATATTATTTCCGTTTTGAGTTTAGCGTTTGTGTTTAAAAATTGTTATTGTTGCGTTCAGTGTTTTTATTAAGTTTTATTGATATTATAAATAAAATGTCTTGGACGCGGGAGCATATTTCGGCCTTGATAGATGCCTACGAGAAGGAGACGGTCCTGTACATTGTAAAAAATGCCAATCATCACAATAAATTGGCAAGAACCGATGCTCTTCAGCGAATTGCAAATGAATTAGAAGGACTACGCTCAAATACATCAGGCATTAATAACACAATTTTAAAATAACTTGTCAATCTTATCTTATACTTATGATTTATAGTGAATGATATGAAAATCAAAATTAAAAAAGAAATTTTAAAACTTCAGCTATCCTCCAACTGCAGTTCATTGTGCACCATTGATAATACACCTCGATCTTCATCACGCTTTTGCAACCACTTACGGGCCACACACGTCTTTCTTTCTTCTCCTTGTTTTTGTTTAAATAGGCAGCTAAACCTAGCCCTATTAATGCCAGAGTCCTGGTTTCATCATCCATTTTAACTATCTTTAAAAATTAGATTCGCCTACAAATGAACTATGCTGCCATAATCTGACGTTTGAAAGTTTCGTGCAACACAGATGTTGCATAGTGTGACCACGGTGTTCCATGAATTACATCAAACATTTTTCCATGACGTCACAGAATGTGTTTGACAAACAAATTTGATGCGATAAACTGATCGTGTGACACTAGCTTTATACGAGGTTCAAATGCTGTATTGAAACGCAAAATGAGAAAGCTGCTAAAACTATTGGTCAGCGTTCTTATGGCTATCTTGCTCCACGTATTTTTTTTAATCTTCCAAAAGACATTAAACATAGCCTAAATATTTATAATTTCAAATTACACGTTAAAACTTGGATACAATCCCAATTCCGTTCTACTGTACCTACATGATTTAGTATCATATCAAAAATGCTTGATCACTCAGAATTGTATTTCGTGAATTTTTCAGTTACTATTATAATTCATTATCTGATACATACAATAACTTTTTGTAAGTACTACTTTTTTAAATATGTTATTATACCTAGCTCATGCACAAGTTTTTACTTCTATGAGCTAAGTTCCTGTTCATCATTTATTTCTGTCTTGTTTTAGAACTTTTTCTGTTGTATTATTATACTTGTAATTTCAGAAATAAATAAATTATTTTTTCTCCAAGCGTATTGCAATATCCCTATTGTACTACGGAACTGGCTGTGTAGAAGAGAGTCATTGTGTTAGGTACTAGCAAACCAATATGTTAAATAATTGTACTAGTAACATAATGTGTGTACGTATTAACGTATCCATGGCAACGGCTGTATTATTTACCCCTAGCTCAATTAAAATCGCACATGTCGTTGTTTTGTTTTTATTCTTGACAGTAGTGGAAATGACGTTTACAAAATAAACATTTGTTTTATACCATATATTGTACTATTTCGCTAGAGGGAAAAACAGTACCTATATATCACTCGAAGTAGAACGTTCATTTTGTGTTTCGCTTATTTAGCACAGCCTCGGCGCTGGCGCTTCAGACACCACATAGAAGCTGAACACAAAATGAACGCTTTCTACTCCTTGTAACATAAAATCCCATTAAATGTCAATTATATACAAAAAACGAAATGCAAAAACAACGAATAGGTATCTACTTTATTTAATAGGTAATACCTACTTACCTACCATATTTACAAATTGATAAATGTTCAAAATTGTCGTCTGTTAATTTTCCTCCTTTAGAGTAAAAATTGCACCTCCTGTGCTGAAAATCCTTTCAACAGCAGCACTGGAAGGAATTCCAGTATTAAACTTAATAAACATTTTTTTTATTATTAGGTAGTTACGATTGCAGGCAAGTTATGCCACCTGTAGAAAATGTTATAGGTATAGGTACTGGTTAAGTTCCATTTAAAGCAAACTTTTCTCAGGAGTGTAAGTAAAGTATTAACTATTGTACTTTAATCCCTCAATCTTAATATAATAAACAATAACAGAAACGGATTAGGCTCAGGTGAATAGGGTAATAGTAGTCATTCAAGTTCTCGAAAATAATGAACTTTTATATCAAAGAAGTTCTTGTGCACAAAAAAGAACGAGTCCTCGAAAAAGTTCCCAAAATATGAATGAGTTTCCAAGAACTTGAACTTTTTAAAAGTTCTTTCCCCAGCACAGCTGTGTAGATAGTATTATAATGGTGTAATAATTGTATACACTTGATTTCAGATTGGAAGCAACCTAACATTAACAGCAATTACGAACAAATATGGATGAGCGTTGGGGAAGCAACGGCCAGTGACGGACTGGCCAGGGGCGCTACAGCGTCCCGGGCCCTTAAGAATAATATTAACAAGAAAATTATTTATGTAAAGTGTAAGTCTTAAGTCATATGTTCTTTTATACATTTTTATTCCGGGCCCCTATTTTGGCTCGCTTCCCTACAAAAAAATTTCCAGTCTGCCACTGGCAACGGCAGTAGACGCTTTAAGGAAAGGGGAGCGGGTGGGAAGGGGGATGCTGGAGGCATTCTCATTGACGCGGGCTACGGGGAAAGCTATTTAAAGAAATCAAAAATAAAAGAGCAATTCCGGCTCAAATGTAGGGCGAATGCCGGAAAAATAGTAGACATTCTACTAGGCCGGTTTCCTCAGCATGGTAAGATGTCTTTACAGAGGTCATACCACACGTAAATGTAGTACAGGATATAGCAAAATATATGCAGGGTGTAACAGAATGACGTTTAAAGATTTACAGAGCATGTAGTACGTTCTAAAACAAGTTAAAAATTCTTAATATACATAGGTCGGCAAATGCTTCGTTACCGAGATACAGCGTGTTGAAACTTGTAAAAAATACTTGTCGATCTTTTCTTCATTTACCTATTTGGAAATGACTAGGAATTAAAGTTTTAAAATATTCATGGTACCATGGTACTATGGTAGGCAAAAGGTTGCTTTCGGTAGGTGCTGCAAGTTTACATGAGTTCTTTTACAATAAGCTCTTTTCAAGTTGTGTCTAACAAAAAAATTACAATAAAGTTTTTTAGCTCCCCATGATGTAAAGATTAAATTTTTGATATTAGAAAATTTAAATCAACATTATTAAATTTATAATAATATACAGGATGTGTAGAAAAAGGGTAAATTAATTTAAGGTCTTAAAAGAGGACTTGAAAAAATACTTCATCCCCCCCCTATAAAATTATTGAATGTTGTAAGCTTGAGGGGGGGGAATGTAAAATATGTTCCTGTGTTTTTTTGATACACCCAGTATATCTATTAGTAGTTGCTTCGTTATTCATTTTTGTTTTAGTTCCAGTGGCGTAATTGCTGTGTTTTGTAACTTTTTTGCTTTTGTTTCATGCCTTTAGAGGGAGAGGTCCCTCAACAAGGTATTTAATGTCTTTTAAACTGCTTTTATTATTTCTTTGGTGACCCTTAATTTTTTTTAGCACCACATAGTTTTGTTGTAACGATTAATAATAGTGTAGTCAATTGATTTGTAGACATTTTTAATATTCAAGTGATTGAAGTTTAAAAAGTGGGTCAAGTTGCCTGAACTTCTTCTTCAGTTCCCCTCATAGCTACCCTACGTAAGGGTTGACTATGAAAAATAAAATGACCGTATTGGCTTACTTCGGAATTGTAAATGAAGCCCATCTGATTGGTGCAGCTGTATCGAAAGTATCGAAGTATCGAAAGTATCGAACTATCGAAAGTATCGAAGTATCGAAATATAGAATAATCGAAAGAATGTAAGTATCAAAAATATCGGAAATAGAGAAATACTCAAGGTATCTAAAGTATCAGAAAATTAATATAGCAGGCTCGCATAGTTTCTGTAGGAGCTTAACTTGGTGTATTTCCAAGAGTAGGTACCCATTTACCTCTTCACATACTTAAGTTTTTATTTTTAATTATAATTGAGATGTTAGATGGATTCATCAAATAGGATCAACTGGGGTAGGTATAGTTTTTCCCCCCTTCTATGCCAAGAACGAACAAAAGTGACGTGTTAGGTCTATAATTTTTAGACGATTTGTTCTGCGTAGCATTAGGAAATAGTAGGTGTACCCAAACACGTTCATATTCATTGTTTACGGTATGACACAGTACATCAGTGTAATTAGTAAAACTACGACTAGTTACTTCGATATTTTCGATACTTCGATATTTTCGATACTTCTATACTTTCGATACTTCAATACTTTCGATACTTCGATACTTTCGATACTTCGATATTTTCGATACTTTCGATACTTCCGATACTTTCGATACTTTGATACTTCCGATACTTTCGATACTTCGATACTTTTGAGTAATATCGATACCGCATTGGTATCGATACTCGATACCCATTTCATGGTATCGCCCAGTCCTAGTCGTAACACGGTTTCATTAACTGCGCCAACCCGGGGACGAATTTCCTGTAGTAGTTCACCATGCCGGGCGAAAGCCTTTATTTGGGTTGTATTGCCTGGCTCCGGTGCTTCTAAAATCGCCTTAACTTTGTCGGTGGATTTTCTAATACCCTCCCTGCTTATAATGTGTCCTAAATAAACAACTTCAGTTTTGAAAAAATCGCATTTGTCTAACCTCACCCTCAAACCGGCTCCTAAAAGTCGTTTGAAAACTGCCGCTAAATTCCCCAGATGCTGATTTGTGTCACATCCGGTGACTATTATGTCGTCCAGAAAATTTGCAACCCCTGGTATGCCCTGCAATAGCTGTTCCAATTTCCTTTGAAAAATCGCACTCGCCGGTGATACGCCAAAAGGTAATCTATTTACTTGAAGGATTCCTTTATGCGTACTCCACGCTACTATTTTAGCCGATATGTCATCTAACTGAAATTGGGCGTATGCCATGCTTAGATCTATTTTACTAAATCTTTCACCGCCTTGCAAAGCTGCAAAAATCTTTTCGACCCTAGGAAGGGGGTATTTCACCTCGACCAAAAATTTATTTACCGTCGTTTTGTAATCAGCACATAAACGAATCGACCCATCCTGCTTTAATACCGGTATACTAACGGCGTGCCCCAAGAACTACTTTCGATTGGTGTAATTATATTTTCTCTAATCAACCTATCTAATTCTTGTTCTACGTTTTCCTTATAAGCAATCGTAATCGATCTAGGTTTGCAACAGACCAGGTTTACTCTCGGGTTTTAATTCTAAATGAATCTTTCCGAATTTGTAGGTGCCCAATGCGCCATCGAATAGAGATTCAAATTCTTTTAAAGTCCCCTTTAGGCTAATTTCACTAATTTTATTTAGCCCTGCTTTATTCCCTAACTTTTCAATACCTAAATTAAAAGTATTCAGCCAGTCCCTACCCAACAATGGTGGACCACCTCCTTCCACAACATGTAAATTAATAGGTTTTGTTTCGTTTTTGTACTCTACCTGCAGTGTGAAGTAACCTAAGGGTTTGGTAGTTTTCCCGGTGTATGCTTGCAACATAATGTCGCTCTCTTGTAATTGGTGATTAACAAATTTATTAAGAAACAATTCCTTTGAGATAATTGATACACCTGCGCCACTATCAATCCTCATGTCTAAAAGTAGGTACATTATCTATTTTAACATTTGCTGTAAAAGGCTTACTTTTGCTGGTTCTAATCATAAATAAAGGTAAATTGTCCTCACTTGTTTCGACATAATGATTACTCTGTTGTACCATTATTTTACAAACACTAGCTAAATGGCCTATTTGTTTACACTTATAACACTTACACTTTTAAATTTGCACACTTGATGATCCTGATGAGTTTTCCCGCAACTTGAACAATAGGTTGTGTTACCTGACCTCGGTTGTCGGTTTTCTTTCCTCTGTCCTGGCTGCCGGATCTCCCCGATTTAGCGTTTTGATTCCAGTTTACGTTAACCGCGCGCCGTCGCCGTGGAGTTTCTTCTTGCCTTGTTGCCGGTTTCCAGAGCGGCCTCCTTGGTTAACGCCAGCTGAACCATCTCGTTTAGCGTTGCCGTTTCTTTGTAATCTTGTTCCCATAATTTGTCCATTATAGGTCCCTCTAGTAACCCTGTGACAAATTTGTCTCTTAACACTTTGTCCAGTTGCTCAAATTTACAATTCACCGCTAAATTCTTTATCCGGGCATGCCACTCTGTTATGGGTTCCCCTAACTTTTGAAATGCCCTGTAGAATTCTGCCCTTTCTCTGTAAATTGCAACCCTTGGACTAAAATGTTGTCGCATTATTTCACATAACTCGTTGTATGTTTTCTCTTTCGGTTTTCTTGGAAAGCACAAATCGCGCACTAAAGCATAAGTGTCCGCCGACATCTGATTAATTAATACCGCACATTGTTTTTTGGATGTTTCCGAATCTTTAATTTCGTTGACTTCGAAAAACTGTTCAAGACGTTCGTGGTAAATTATCCAGTCTTGTCCCTCATGGTGAAACTTTTCAATTGTACCCAACGACACCGCCATAGTTTTTCGATATTTAATGCACTCCACCAATGTCGAACCTTATTTTAATGCACCACCGAACTACCGCTTTCCTTTGTTTACCCGCGCACTACTTCTCCTTTCCTTTTTTAATTTTAATCCTCGTCGCCAATGTTATGTTCCGAGGTGGCCGGATTTATCAATAACAGACACGAAGGCTTTTAAAGACTATATTCATATATTGATACAAGATTGCTTATGTGAACGATGTACAAGATACGACGGTCGCAAGCTAACTGACTTTTGACTGCACCCTCAAGGGTCAGGTAGTCGTTCTTGGAAACCTAAATGTTTCCATATGTGAATACCAATACATCACACTAATTTTAATGATTTGGGCCTGAGAACCGTTTGAAATTAGCATAAACCAAAAATTCGAATTTAAAATTGAAACTCAGGATAGGTGAAAATAATATAACACCAAAGTTGTAGAAAATAAATTTCCTACGAAAAACTCCCGGAAAGCGTGTGTGGAACTTGAATCATTTGGGCCCGAGAACCGTTTAAAATTAGTATAAACCGGAGATGCGGGTTTAAAATTGAACAGCAGCCGGTAGTAGCCCTGAATTTTATGAACATTTAATAATTTATTCCTATTGGTCTACTTATTATAGGACACCCAAAAATTGAAAATGTGAGAAAAATCTGGGGTATTTTTTTAACAAATCTGTATCCTTTGATGAAAGAATTCTCCAAAGATTCTAAAAGCATTATAATGTTTTGCGAAATATTATTGGTTATTGACTATAAAGAAGCTTCTATCATCAAATATACAGTAGTAAGTAGGTATAATTTTTTAACTTTATTTTTCTTAGTCAAGCACTATAACTATGGCCAGCTTTATCCTTGTCTATAGGAACCAATGGTACAGCTAAAAAAATTGTCACTAATACTATAATTTTTAGGAAGCTATAAACATAATAAAAGTATTACATTTGATATTTTTTCAGAACAATGAGAAGAAAGTATTGGAAATTATAAGCATGGTTCTTGCAAAATTCTGCGAAGATTTCTCCGTTTTCCAAAACAGAGCTACAAGATTAGTTAAGATTTCTCAGGAATCAATTATTGAATCAATTGTTAATAATATGGAATATTTAGATCTGGTATTGGCTTTTATTGAATTGATTTATATACGGAATGCCATCTACACATTACTATTTGTCTATTTCAGGTTGAGCCTGTATCCGAAGAGGTTATAACAAATACAGAAACCACGTCATTAAAATTGTCGGCGTTATTTATTCATCATTACTTGACAGAGTTAATTGACCAAAATCTTATTAATTGGTTAAATTTAGAGGGTATTATAGCCACTAAGGTAAATATTATTGTAAATTATTTTGAAAATCGTGATAGAAATTTTCTAGGGAAATAGCTTTCTGTTCTAACCATAGACAAAATTCCAGGGTTGGTATAAATTTGGGTTAAATTTCTTTGCAGCATATTGTTATGCACAAAATTGTATGAAAGTGCCGAATGTAAACCTACCCTCTATCTCTTATCCTAATAAGTGAGTTGCCCTCAAATTTGAAACACCATGTATATGTTTATGGCTCAAACACACAGAACTCACTGTTTTTCTCTTGATATAAATAAAAATGTAGAAGTAGATACACTATTAAGCTTGTTGTAAGATACAAGCACATGTTTGCAAATGCAGACGTTATACAACGACATTTGTCTGTATATGCAGACGTGTTCCTACCCGGGCCACCTTATTTGTCAATGTTTCAAAAACTATTATTAGTAGTAAATCCTGGAACGCATTACAAACCAAAATAATAATTTCAGTCCATGGATAGTATTGTCACATGTGGGTACTGGTATATAATGTGGATGCTGCTAAAAAAATTGTCACTAATACTATAATTTTTAGGAAGCTATAAACATAATAAAAGTATTACATTTGATATTTGTTCAGAACAATGAGAAGAAAGTATTGGAAATTATAAGCATGGTTCTTGCAAAATTCTGCGAAGATTTCTCCGTTTTCCAAAACAGAGCTAACTGAAGATGCACTTCTAATTGCAGTTAATCAACAAAATCAAAATTGTAGCTATAATAAAATATTGTTTCAAGTAGTTAAAACTAAATTAAAAGGAGGCACGGAATCAGTTTTAAATAATTATGATTGTTCTTCTTGGGAGAATTTGAAAGATGCATTAATTAAACAATACGGGGATATTCGCTCAGAACAGTTGCTTGTTAATGAATTAAATTCTGTATTTCAATTAACTAATGAAAACTATCGTGAATACCATACTCGAGTGACAGGTTTATTAACAGAACTGCTTCAATGCATTAAACTTAAAACAACTAATCCGTCCGAATTAAATCTCAAACAAGAAATGTGAAAACAAAATTCTCTACAGAGCTTTAGGTCAGGTTTATTCGAACCTTATAAAACTTATTTACGAAACAACCAACCCATTAACTTAGTGCAATGTCTCAGTAAATGTCAAGAATATGATGACGAATTAAAGCAGGAAGAATTTAAAAACATGCTTAGAAATAAAAATTTTAGAAAACCCATTCAAAACTTTCAGAAACCAAACATTTATCAAAACAACCCTTCTTTTCAAAATTTTTATCAACATTTCACGACACAACAAAATACTTTCCAGCAACAACCATTTCCTCGCGGACCAATCCAAATCCAACCAAAACCCACACAAAATCAAAAATTTTTTACTAACAGACAAGTATTTGGTAAATCAACTAACACAGCTATTACAAATAAAAATAGACCATATCAACCGACACCCATGTCGACTTCTACTATAGCATCAAGAAATCAAGTCCACAAGCCTGTTCAAACATTTTTTAATCAGTCGGGAAATAGGAACTTTATTTCGGAAGAATTGCATAACGTTGAAGAAACGGAAGTGAAGTGTGACGTTACTGATCACGGTCAATTCGAATCTGAACAAAATTATAACGAATACATGGAAAACCTTGAAAATTTTCTAATAGAAGCCTCGGAAGATCTCACATATTCATAGATTTCAACTCTATTTCAAATAAGCCCAAATTACCTTTTATTTATTTGCCTGAATAAGATCTTAAAATTTTAATTGATAGTGGAGCATCTCATTCGATTATTAATTGCAATGTAGCGTTTTCCAAATTTAAAAATCAAATATTTAAAAAACATTTCACCGTTAAAAGTTTAAATAAGGTAGTTTCTGTAATGTATGTTAGTGTACATATATGCGCAAGCGTTTAGAAAAGCATAAGTTTAGTTCAGTCAAGTTCAGTTGTAAGTTGGCTTTACGCCGGAATGTACCTTTTCCCAATAAATGTATTTTAATTTATAACTATTGGTTTCGAACGTAACAATTGGCGACGAGGGAAACGATACCCAGTTAATCAGTTTTGAAAATGCCACCACCGGAAGCAGCAGAAGCGATCACCAGTAAGTTCATCAGCACCTTGGGGCAGCTACGAGAATTTCAAAGTAACGTCTCCGATTGGAATATATATAAAGCCAGGTTAGCTAATTATTTTAAGGCCAATGATATTGACAGTATGGACAAAAAACGTTCCATTTTGTTAAATATGATCGATGAAGAGGCTTATAAATCAGTTTTTAATGAATCTAGTCCCCAAGTGCCTGAAGAGAAGACTTATGAGGAGTTAATTAAAATTATTAATAAACATTATACACCGCAAAAGTCAGTTTTGGCAGAAAGGTACAAATTTTTCGAAGCGAAAAAGCGTGAGTGTGAAACGCCGAGGGAATGGGCCGCTCGAGTCCGTAGCATGGCAGTCACATGTGAATTTGGTGACGAGCTAAATGTTTGTCTACGAGATCGATTTGTTTGTGGTTTCGATCGAGGACCAATTTTGGACAGATTGTTAGAAGAAAAAAAAGCTACTGCCTTCGAAGACGTTGTCCAAGTTGCAGAAACCAAGATGGCCGCCCAGCAACGTTTCCAAATATCACCGGAAATTTCCATCAAGAAGGAACAGGATTTAAATCATATGGGCAGTCGAAATCGGGGGGACGCCGGTAGACATCGTGCGCAAAATCGTATGCACTCCAACGCAGAGGCCAATGCAACTCATCCTTGTCATACGTGTGGCAAATCAACGCATTCCCAAGATAAGTGTTTTTATAAATTTCATTTTTGTCATATCTGCAGAAAACAGGGACATTTAGCAAATGTTTGCACAAATCGTGCAAAAGTAAAAAATTCGTCTAAAGTTTTGTTCAATAATCGACATAATTTTGCGGAAGTATCCAGAAGTTGAGAGAAGAGATAAAGATGACATCAATTTATTTTGTATAGAGGGTGTTGCTAACAATAAGCCGTTTATTATAAATTTGTTAGTGGAAAATGTTCCAATGTCATTTCAAATTGATTCTGGTGCTAGTATTTCCTGTATTTCAGGAGAATTGTATAGGGAAAACTTTGCAAGTTGTGTTATAAGACCTTCAGATAAATTATTATATTTTTATAATGGTCTTGGAGCTAAACCGATGGGAATTATAAACGTTTCAATTAAATACAATGATATTGAAAAAAAAATTAATTTATATGTTTTTGAGAATGGAGGACCTCCAATGGTAGGGCGAGATTTTTTAAATATATACGAAATCGGGTTTTCTCAATTAAATTTTATGCTTAAGAATTGTAATAATAATGTAGAAAAACTTGTTTCGGAATTTCACTCGGTATTCTCTGAAGAACTTGGTAAATTCAGAAAAGGTGAAGTGCCCATTAAATTAAAGGACCCCAATACCACACCAAAATTTGTTAGAGCTAGGCCAATACCTTTTGCAATTAAAACTCAAGTTGAAGATGAAATTAATAGACTTATTTCCTTAGGCATTCTTACACCAGTGGATTACAGTCCGTGGGCAACTCCAGTGGTACCTGTATTTAAAAAAAATGGAGCAGTTCGTCTCTGTGGAGATTATAAAGTCACAATCAATCCGTATATTGAAGTGGATCAATTTCCACTACCAAGAATAGAGGATTTATTTTGTAAGCTGCAGGGTGGACGTGAGTTTACAAAATTAGATTTAAGTCAGGCGTATCAACAGGTTGCTGTTGATGATGTATCTAAGGAACTTTTAACAATTGTTACCCATAAAGGTTTATTTCTGGTTAACCGTTTGGCTTATGGGGTTGCTTCGGCACCCGCAAAATTTCAAAAGATTATGGAGTCATTATTGGGTGGTATGGAGGGTGTAGTCGTATTTTTAGACGATATCTTAATAACGGGACGTAATGAAAGCGAACATATGAATAGAGTAAGAAAAGTTTTAAAGACACTAGATGAATCTGGTTTAAAGCTTTGTCTGCCTAAATGTAGTTTCTTTCAACGTAAAATTGAGTATCTAGGTTACCTCATTGATAGTGAAGGGTTGCACACAAGCAAAGTTAAAACTAAGGCTATACAACAAGCGCCTATCCCAAATAATATAACGCAATTAAAATCTTTTTTGGGAATGGTAAACTATTACGGAAAGTTTGTTAACAACTTATCATCTATTTCGCATCCTTTATATAACCTTTTAAAGAAAAATGTTAAATGGTGTTGGGATAGACATTGCGATGAGGCTTTTAAAAAAATTAAATCAGTTCTTTCTTCAACTGAAGTTCTGGTTCACTTTGATCCTAATCTAGAATTAAAACTTACGGTAGATGCTAGTTCTTATGGGGTTGGGGTAGTGTTAAGACACGTTTTTGCTTCGGGGTTAGAAAAACCAATTGCTTACGCGTCCAGAACCTTAAGTAGTAATGAGAAAAAATATTCTCAAGTAGAAAAAGAAGCATTAGCCATTATATTTGGGGTTATTAAATTTAATCAATATCTCTTTGCAAAAAAATTTAAGTTGGTAACGGATCATAGACCACTTTTAGCCATTTTTGGTCAAAATCGACAAATTCCACAATTTTCTGCTAACAGACTACGCCGATGGGCGGTTATTTTGTCAAGTTATCAATATGAAATTGAATATATTCAATCAGATAAGAATAATGCAGATTGGTTATCAAGACTGCCATTAAATGAACTTTTAAATAAAAAGTTAAATGATGTAGAAGTAGATTATTGTTATTTTTTTTCAAATAGTATACAGATTTGGACTTAAACTTTGAAGTCATCAGATCTGAAACGAGTAAAGATAGAACCTTCCAAAAAGTCATGAATAATATTCTAAATGGCTGGCCTAATTATACCATGATTTGGAGATTAAGCCGTTCTTTAATAGAAGGTTAGATTTTAGTATCACGGAAAATTGTATTTTCTGGAATCATAGAATTGTCATACCAGAAAAATTAAGATCCAATTTACTTAAACAACTTCATTCTACTCATCAGGGAGCAGTGAAAATGAAAAGTTTAGCCCGCGCATACTTTTGGTGGCCAGGGTTAGACAAGAGTATAGAGACAATACCAAAAGAATGTAAGTTTTGTTCTCAAATTAGTTCCACACCACCAAAAGTTCCGTTAAAAACTTGGAACTGGCCAAATGAAGTGTGGGAGCGCTTACATATGGATTTTTTAGGACCAATTTACAATAAAAATTTTCTGGTTATATTGGATGCACATTCCAAATGGTTGGAAGTAGCAGAGACTCCTTCAACTAGCACCATAATAACTATAAAAGTACTACTTAGAAATTTATTTTCGAGATTTGGGTTACCAAAACAATTAGTGTCAGATAATGCCACTTGTTTCACATCTAGTGACTTTTTAACTTTTCTAAGTAAAAACGGAATCACACCAATTACTAGTCCTCCGTATCATCCAGCAACAAACGGGGCTGTTCGGACGGTAAAAAATGCTTTAAAAAGGGCGTTGAGTGAGAACCCCCATGCAGATACAAATATAGTCCTCTCGCGTTTTTTATTTGATTATAGAATTACTCCTCATTGCACCACTGGGGTAAGTCCAGCATATTTAATGTTTGGTCGTAACTTAAGAACACGGTTTGATTTAATCTTACCAAATAAATCTTTAAAAGTCAAATCAAGGGTAATTAAAATGCAAGAAAAACAAAAACAACTTTACAAGGGAAAAAACAAAGCTGAGTTTTTTTTGGGAGAGGAAGTATTGGTTAAGGATTATAGAGTGTTAAATAAAGTAAGTTGGATTAAAGGTTTTGTAATTAACAAAATTGGAAAATGTAGTACAGTCGAACCTCCATATAGTGATTTCCAAAAATCCCCACAAAAACATCACTAAATAGAAACATCACTATTTAGAATTTGTACTTTAAACCCAAAATAAAAATTCTAATGTAGGTAATAAAATTATTTAACGTATAAAAAACACTTTCAATTTTTCTTCAAAACATAAACACTTTAGTTTTGACAATTTTAAAGAACTGCTTGTTTGAACGCAAAAATAGCAACTGAAAAATTTAAATTCAAAAGCACTTAAGTGGAGGGAATTCTCAGTACATTAGTGAAAATGGGTACTGTATAAACCCAATTAAGAAATCCTATAATCCGCTTAAAAATTTATCTCAGTCGCATGCTGTTCAAGTACAAGTAGCTAAACAAATTCTAAGAAAACCCCACATTTGATGGTACATACTTTATAATCCGCTCAAAAATTTGGTTATTTCTAAGTATTTAGGTAAATTGTTGCTAGAAAAAGATCATTAAATAGAATTTCAACATCATAATTTAGAAGTGATTTTACAGGCATTTTAGCCCGAAAGTCAAGATCCTGATAAAATCATCACTAAATAGAAAAAATCCTTAAATAGGAGGTCACTGAATGGGAGTTCGACTGTACTACATATTTGGTTGGGATTCCAGAAATTAATAGGAAGTGGAAAAGGCATTCCAATCAAATAAAAAAATTGCTTGGCACAATACACTATCCTAATTCTGGTATCGCATCCGAATTTTCGCAAAAAAATGTAAAGGTAGAAATACCTGATCAAGTTGCTGAAGATGTTAATGCAATACCTAGTTGTAGTGATATACGACCCAAGCGTATAACACGTCCTCCGGAAAGATTAAATTATAGTTAGGTAATTATTATATCACAATTTAGTTGTATTATTATATATATATATATATATATATATATATATATATTTTGTTTTTTTTTCTCTTTCTTAGAGGGGAGGATATTGTAATGTATGATAGTGTACCTATATGCGCAACCGTTTAGAAAAGCATAAGTTTAGTTCTGTCAAGTTCAGTTGTAAGTTGGCTTTACGCCGGAATGTACCTTTTCCCAATAAATGTATTATAATTTATAACTATTGGTTGTGTACATAACAAACGGTAAGGTAGGTAATCATTGTGTTCCAATCATGAAGTTGAGAACTATGAGGCAAGATAGCTTCCACTAATAATGGGACATATTTTTCAGACTAAAATATAAAATCGTAAAATATTTAATTATGATGACCAGGGATAGGATATGCATATAAAAGCATATTTTACACGCATACAAATCCCCAGTGGCGGCTCGTGAGCTCTGAAGAAGGGTGGGCACAAGAAAAAAACTTGCCTACTATTATTGTTTGTACATAAAGTCCATTCTCCTATTTTTCATGCTGGAAAAAACATCAATGACTTTGTTGTCAAAATGCGGGATAGACTGGACGAATTTCTTTTCTACTGATAGAACTGCCAATGCGTTCGTTCAGTCGATCTTCTGACATTGTACTTCTCAGAATTATTTGAAGATTGGGCTGCCTTAATTTTTAATTAAAAGTTCATCTTCGAAAGATAGTGGTTTTTTAAAAGATTTTAAACACAATTAACTTGCATCCTTGATAATATCTTCGATAACGTAGTAAACAGATGAGCATGTTAACTGTTATCGAGCCGCATATAAACTAAATTCGTTTGAAAAAACACACCTAAGCAGGCTATTACCAATCCTCGTTATTTTGGAAATCAGCACGTACTAGCGTTAGCTAATAACTTTCATACTATTTGCAATTTATGAAATTATCGTAAACAGTTACTGGAGACGCGCGGTGTTCGGTGCCCGTCAATCTGCGTATAGTCACGTTTTCCAAGGTTATCGAAGTCAGCCGAATTATACTCTGAATAGGTATTATTTTAGACGTTCCCCGGAATATAGTTTGAGTGTTAGCGTTAGCATTGCATGCCTGACCGGCGGAAAAAAACTTTGATATCATCTTTATATAATCAACGTAAAAATAAAATATTAATGATGCACTAAATGAAATGCAAATTTCGTTCCGTTTATCCTGATGGTTTAGTGGGCACGTGCCCTTTAGAACCAGCCGCCACTGCAAATCCCATTCCTAACAATATTACGTACTACTAAGGTACTAAATTTTATTAGGAACTTGATAAATTCTGCCGAGTTGTCTGCTTCCTTGCAATATTTATTCAATATCTGTGTTACAAATGAACCTGAAGCCACAGCAAATTGGTAGTTTTCACAATAAACAATTAAGCATCATGATTCTGTCACGGTGCAAATCTGGTAATGGATGGATAAAGGAATAAAAATAAATATACAATTTAACACAGCAAGAGCAAGACTTTGTACCTGTGTAATATATCTGTACAAATATAAACAGCTTGAGCTGCTATTTCACAATCCTCATCATAAACTCTACCCACAACAACCTCTATAAACTTTTCCATTAATGGAGTCATATAATCGACCATTTTACTATTTATTATAAGTTTATGACAAATTACATTACATATTTTGGACTAAAACACAATACAATAATTTGCAATTATAAAATATGGAAGATTAAGTTATACCTGATCGTTGACAAGTTGCATCAGGCTGTGAAAATATTTAGTGAAGGATAGGTACTAATGCCGGATTTATTTCAAACCACTGAAACATTTCTTCCAAAACTGTTAGCTCCAATGCAGGATCTTCTTCAAGCCCTGCTTCTCGCATGTTTTGATCCAAGTCGACTTTGGAAGAATTATCATTTGAAGGCAGCGAGGGAATATTTTGTAGGTACTAACGTATTCAGTTGTGGTGGTAATGTTCGCATATGAATGCCATTACTATAAAACAAAAGAAATTTATCATTACAAGAAAGAAGAAAGAAACGATATACCTAAGTAGGTAGTTAAAAGTTACGTTAAGGGTTCAAGTTCAGGCATTATAGCTACTTCAGACGGACGATCTACAAAAAAATATTCCGTGGTTTTTGAACAAAAGAAGGAAATTAAATGTTCGGTAAATGAGTATTATTTTCTTTAATGACCAAAAGCATGCTTGGTTACTCAATCAAAAAATTCATAAGGGGCGAGAATGAAAAATCTGGGACTGAATAGGGGCTACTCTGATTGGTTCTTGCTGTGTACAGCTGCACCAATCAGATGGGCTTCATATACAAGTCCGAAGTAAGCCAAGACGGTCATTTTATTTTTCATAGTCAACCCTTACGTAGGGTAGCTATGAGGGGAACTGAAGAAGAAGTACAGGCAACTTGACCCACTTTTTAAACTTCAATCACTTGAATATTAAAAATGTCTACAAATCAATTGACTACACTATTATTAATCGTTACAACAAAACTATGTGGTACTAAAAAAAATTAAGGGTCACCAAAGAAATAATAAAAGCAGTTTAAAAGACGTTAAATACCTTGTTGAGGGACCTCTCACTCTAAAGGCATGAAACAAAAGCAAAAAACTTACAAAACACAGCAATAACGCCACTGGAACTAAAACAAAAATTAATAACGAAGCAACTACTAATAGATATACTGGGTGTATCAAAAAATCAGAGGAACATATTTTACATTCCCCCCCTCAAGCTTACAACATTCAATAATTTTATTGGGGGGGGGGGTGAAGTATTTTTTCAAGTCCTCTTTTAAGACCTTAAAATAAGTTACCCTTTTTCTACACATCCTGTATATTATTATAAATTTAATAATGCTGATTTAAATTTTCTAATATCAAAAATTTAATCTACACATCATGGAAAGCTAAAAACTGTATTGTAATTTTTTTGTTAGACACAACTTGAAAAGAGCTTTATTGTAAAAAAAACTCAGGTAAACTTGCAGTAGCTACCGAAAGCAACCTTTTGCCTACCATACTATGAATATTTTAAAATTTGAATTCCTAGTCATTTCCGAATAAATGAAGAAAAGATCGATAAGTACATATTTTTTACAAGCTTCAACACGCTGTATCTCGGTAACGAAGCATTTGCCGACCTATGTATATTAAGAATTTTTAACTTGTTTTAGAACGTATTACATGCTCTGTAAATCTTTAAACTTCATTCTGTTACACCCTGTATATATTTTGCTATATCCTGTACATTTACGTGTGGTATGACCTCTGCAAAGACATCTTACCATGCTGAGGAAACCAGCCTAGCAGAATGTCCACCATTTTGCGGGCATTCGCTCTACATTTCTGCCGGAATTGCTCTTTTATTTTAGATTTCTTAATGTAGTTTTCCCCGTAGCCCGCCGCCAACAGTATTCCTCCAGCATCGCCCCTTCCCACCCGACCCCCTTTCCGCAAAACGTGTAGCGCGGTTGCTTCGCCGACCCTCGTCCAAATGTTTTCATAATTAGGTTGCTTCAAATCTGAAATCAAATTTATACAATTATTACACCATTATAATACTGTCTACACGGCTGTGCTGGGGAAAGAACTTTTAAAAAGTTCAAGTTCTTGGAAATTCGTTCATATTTTGGGAACTTTTTCGAGAACTCGTTCTTTTTTGTGCACAAGAACTTCTTTGATATAAAAGTTCATTATTTTCGAGAACTTCAATGACTACTATTACCCTATTCACCTGAGCCTAATCCTTTTTTGTTATTGTTTATTATATTTAGATTGAGGGATTAATGTACCTACAATAGTTAATACTTTACTTACACTCCTGAGAAAAGGTTGCTTTAAATGGAACTTAACCAGTACCTAGTACCTATACCTATAACATGTTCTACAAGTGGCATAACTTGCCTGCAATCGTAACTAATAATAAAAAAATTGTTTATTAAGTTTAATACTGGAATTCCTTCCAGTGCTGCTGTTGAAAAGATTTTCAGCACAGGAGGTGCAATTTTTACTGAAAAGGAGGAAAATGAACAGACGACAATTTTGAAAATTTATCAATTTGTAAATATGGTAGGTAAGTAGGTACCTACCTACTAAATAAATTAGATTTATTCGTTGTTTTTGCATTTCGTTTTTTTGTATATAATTGACATTTGATGGGATTTAATAGTGTATTATATTACAAGGAGTAGAAAGAGTTCATTTTGTGTTCAGCTTCTATGTGGTGGCCGAAGCGCTTGCGCCGAGGCTGTGCTAAATAAGCGAAACACAAAATGAAAGTTCTACTTCGAGTGATATATAGGTACTGTTTTTCCTTCTAGCGAAATAGTACAATATATGGTATAAAATAAATGTTTATTTTGTAAACGTCATTTCCACTACTGTCAAAAATAAAAACAAAACAACGACATGTGCAATTTTAATTGAGCTAGGGGTAAATAATACAGCCGTTGCCATGGATACGTACACACATTATGTTACTAGTACAATTATTTAACGTATTGGTTTGCTAGTAACACAATGACTCTCTTCTACACAGCCAGTTCCGTAGTAGGTACAATAGGGATATTGCAATACGCTTGGAGAAAAAATAATTTATTTATTTCTGAAATTACAAGTATAATAATATAACAGAAAAAGTTCTAAAACAAGACAGAAATAAATGATGAACAGGAATTTAGCTCATAGAACTAAAAACTTGTTCATGAGCTAGGTATAATAATATATTTAAAAAAGTAGTAATGTGCAAAAAGTATAAAAATAAAAACAAAAAACAAAAAGTTATTGTATGTATCAGATAATGAATTATAATAGTAACTGAAAAATTCACGAAATACATTTCTGAGTGATCAAGCATTTTTTATATCTACTAAATCATGTAGGTAGTACAGTAGAACGGAACTGGGATTGTATCCAAGTTTTAACTTGTAATTTGAAATTATAAATATTTAGGCTATGTTTAATGTCTTTTGGAAGATTAAAAAAAATACGTGGAGCAAGATAGCCATAAGAACGCTGACCAATAGTTTTAGCAGCTTTCTCATTTTGCGTTTCAATACAGCATTTGAACCTCGTATAATGGTCATGTGTTATAGGTAACCTTTAGCTCGCCTTTAGATTTATATTGTAAGCGAAGATTATTTTTATAGCAAACCAACTGTCTCATGTCAAAAATTTTACTTTCATTATACAACAGTCAACAAGTCACTCGAATATAAGCAATTTTTTTCATAAATAATTTTTAGAAGTGTTTTTGTAAAACTTTCAGTTCAGTTAGATGGTGTAAATAAGAATTAGTACCTACCTAACTCCTAGTCGATCCCATGAATTATTTAATAAAAGTTAAAAGTAAAAAAGTTGAATAGTGCTACATGTTTTGAACTAAATGTTCATCATCAGGCATCTTCAAAACTAAAGATACAAAATACAGGGTGTAACACAACTTAACCGAAAAAATTTAACCATACATGCACTTTTAAATAAGAAATCGATTTGTTAAATTTTTTTTTAATAAAAGTCCAACACAAAACGAGAAACAAATTGTTAAAGTTATAAATGTTGGCAAACCCGACCACCCCCATGTCCACGGATTGGGCGTAAATTTCCAGTAGCACATCCACGTAGAACCACTGCCGTAAATGTTTCGCGATGAGGCAAGTGCGGCAAGTGCCTATTTGGAAATCGCTGGGAATAAAGCCGAGAAGCTGCTAACGAAATTTGCCTTGCTTTTCCGTACGCTAATACAAAGTCCATTAACTCCTCGTTACTGTACACACGTGCCATTTTTATTGAAAACATAACTATTAACAATTTTTATCTCGATTTGTGTTGGACTTTTATTAAAAAATTTTTTGAAGCTGCATATATGGTTAAAATGTTTCGGATAAGTTGTGTTACACCCTGTATAAGTAATGAAGTCCAAATTACAAAATTAAAGATATAAACTTACCAATAAATCTGAAACACTCAACACTCAACAGACGACCATCTGGTAAATGTAAAATTTAACAGAATGACCAAACCAAGTCAAATAAAAATATAAAATAAAACCACTAAACTAGAAAAGCGGGAAATACAAAATTGAATCATAAACAACTATAACAAATTATATATAAAATTGAACATAGACTAAGAGTGAAAAAGGGGGTAATAGCCAAATTAAGGCAAATTACATTTTTTTTATCAAATTCTGTAATTTCATTCAAACAAAAATTATTATTATGTATTATAATCTCAAAAATTTCTAGAACATTCATAAGACTACCTTTACTATTTAAATGTAGTATCTCAAAATCAGTATTAGCGTTAAAAGAATGCTGGTTAAATAAGATATGACTGGCAAAAGCCGATTTAGAAAAAGTGGGAAATAAAGTAATATTATTATTTTTAATTAAACTGTTGTGTTCAGAAAAACGTTTTTTGAAATTTGTACCAGTCTGACCTATATAGAAGGAAGGACAAGAACCACAATTAAGTTTGTAAATACCAGCTCTCTCTAAAATAGGGATGACATCTTTATTTTTGACTAAAAGATTTTTAAGATTGGAAGGGGGAGAAAATGAAATATTAATGTTAAATTTCTTGAAAGTATTTTTTATACTTAGTATAAATTAAATTGGAATTGTAAAAAGGCAAAGATCTGTAAACTTTATCAGTATTATCAGCCGGAATTAAAGTACCTAATATTATTACTCAATTTGGATTTCAATTTATAGAAAAGGGGATTAATAAGGAGTAAAAGATAACCATTATTGTAAGCTTATTGTTTTATAATATTGTACGACATATATCTTTCAAATTGCGCGGCATTTAAACACCTTCTAGAAAGTTCTACGTAAGCAGCCAATCAGCGACGTACACGAGCAGCCCTTAGTGCGAAGAAGTGAAAGCACTGAAAGGCCAGCGTCAGTTGTGCACAAACGCGTACTCAAACACCCACGCTCGTTTTTACTAATGCATTACGCACAAGCGTCGATTGTTTACTTTTAATTCTTTTGTGACTTTCTTGTGTAACATCTTGAAATACTGTAAATATAGATTATTTAAGTGGTAGTAGTGTTTTTAATCCAAACCCACTACAATATTAAACTCTTTATTAAAATTAGTAGTGTTCATCGGAGTTAGAATAAGTCTTCTAATAATAAATCCGAAAGAAGCAAGTTTATAAGATAAGGGATAAGAGGAACTATAGGGTATATCATGATCGGTGGTACTAAGTTTCCTATAAATTGAAATATCCAAATCATTTTGTTTTCTAGTAATAAAGATATTCCATCCCTTTTCTTGATCTCTTTATTACTAGAAAACAAAATGATTTGGATATTTCAATTTATAGGAAACTTAGTACCACCGATCATGTTATACCCTATAGTTCCTCTTATCCCTTATCTTATAAACTTGCTTCTTTCGGATTTATTATTAGAAGACTTATTCTAACTCCGATGAACACTACTAATTTTAATAAAGAGTTTAATATTGTAGTGGGTTTGGATTAAAAACACTACTACCACTTAAATAATCTATATTTACAGTATTTCAAGATGTTACACAAGAAAGTCACAAAATAATTAAAAGCAAAGAGTATAGATATTTATAGAGACACAACTCTAATACAAAATTGCGTATGTTCTGTAAATTGGGTTGCATAATCTAATTTTATGGATAATATTGAATTTGAACAGAATAGTTCACTCTTTAGTTGAAACAGGGGGCGCTGTATTGGATTTCACTAAGCTGTGTCGTGGGGATTTCCAGTTTCAACTACATACAAATTAGCGGTGTTGCCATGATGTCATTCAGAACGTTTCCCCGAAAAAAGAAAGTTAGAATAAATTGAACACTGAAAATGATTTTTGTGTAGTTGTAAATGTAGTACTTAATTTATTGTTTTATAAATTTTCTAAAAATAAACAAAATCTGCAATTCAAATTCCGGCTTTTTATAAAAAGCCTAGGCTTGTAATAAAATGTTTAACCTTTTTCAAACAGAAAATGTGATCCTGCCTAGGCCTTTTATCAAATGCGAGTTTACATTGTGGCTACAACATACCTATACAAAAAACAAATTTCCACACGCATAAATTAATAATGTTATACATTTGATTTAAATTAAACTATAACAAATATTATTGTAACCTAAATGGATACACAGGCTGCTATCGATATAAGTAATTAACACAGAACTATGTATATTGTATATCAAATATTTTGGGTAGCGGAAAAAAAAGCCGTGGAAAAAAAAGCCGCGGTAAAAAAAGCCTGGATAAAAAGCCGACGGAATAATAAGCCGCGGAAAAAAGTCGTGGATAAAAAAGCCAACGGAAAAAAAAGCCGCGGAAAAAAGCCGTGGATAAAAAAGCTGATGAAGTCATTGTTGCATAACAACCTTTAAAACGCCTTGTTTTAATTTGGGGTTTTTGGTTTGTTTGACAACGATTGTGATGCTATGCTAGTATAATAAATAGTATATTGTTTTATTAGGATCAGAAGTGCAACTTTTTGTGGCGAGTCTGTACTTTAACTGGCGGGCGCAGCGAGTGCGATAATTTCAGACGAAGCACGAAAAGACAGTTCTGATCCGAATAAAACATGCTATTTTTTCTTCAACCGTAAGAAATGCACTGCTAGAAAAAATTAAAATTGCCAAACAAAGGAGTAATAAGTTTAGTTTATTTATAATGAAAAAATACGTATATATACAACATAATAATTAACCTATTTATATTAATTAACCGCCAAATTGTTTTCGATAAATTGTAGTTTTCGATAAATTGTGTTTCGGTAAATTGCATTCGATAAATTGTTTTTTGATAAATTGTTTTTCGATAAATTGTTTTCGATAAACTTACCGGATCCCTCCATATTTCAATTGCCTTTAAAGAAAGAGAATAATTCTGAACAACTTATTTACGGTAGGGATTATAACAACTTTAGGTGTTCGTTTAATATTCAAAAACTGTTCAAATATAAATAAAGATCAAGTTCTTTTATTATACGGCGGCTTTTTTTCCGTCGGCTTTTGTATCCATGGCTGTTTTCCGCGGCTTTTTTTTCCGTCGGCTTTTTTTTCCACCGGCTTTTTTTTCCACGGCTTTTTTTACCGCGGCTATTTTTTCCACGGCTTTTTTTTCCTATATTTCCAATATTTTGCTCACATTAAAAAAAGATCACTTACCTATAAAACCAAGAATCGTTCCAATATGTTATAATTAAATTATTAATCTAACACTCTGTCTAACAATTTCTAATAAGAATTTGCGTGTTTTTTTTCTAAATCATAGACAAATGAACTCACTTCATTCGTCTATAAAGGAAAATTAGTAAAAGTGCATGAAAAATTAAAAATTACTCCAGAAACTAAAAGTATCTAGAATATTATACTTCTTAAGTTTTCCGATATAATAAGAGTCATAAACAATGTAATTAACTGCGACGGTAACTTAAAAAAGTCCTACATTTTGCACTTCCATCATAATAAATAGAATTGCTGCAGTCATTTTTCGCTTGTCGGCCATTAAAACATATCAGGTTTCTGGACTTATCTAACACTCTGTCTAATCAATTTCTAATAAGAATTTGCGTGTTTTTTTTTCTAAATCATAGACGAATGAATTCACTTCATTCGTCTATAAAGGAAAATTAGTAAAAGTGCATGAAAAATTAAAAATCTACTCCAGAAACAAAAGTATCTAGAATATTATACTTCGTAAGTTTTCCGATATAATAAGAGTCATCTCATAAACAATGTAATTCTTGGAATGTCCGGATTATACTGATAACAAAATGGGAATAGTGTTCCTAACCGTTTGAAATAATTGCAACATTGTAAATTTCAATGTCCAAGATACCTTGTGAAAACTGAAATATTGGATTTTATCTTCGCTAACCAAACTTCGTTTAGTGCTTCATTGCGTCTACTAGAGGGCCCGATACATTTACTCTAGCGGACGAAATGATTAAACTAATACGCAAAGCTCCATAAGGTTAAATCTCTATAGTATATATACTCTTTGTTAAAAGTAAACAATCGACGCTTGTGCGTAATGCATTAGTAAAAACGAGCGTGGGTGTTTGAGTACGCGTTTGTGCACAACTGACGCTGGCCTTTCAGTGCTTTCACTTCTTCGCACTAAGCGCTGCTCGTGTACGTCGCTGATTGGCTGCTTACGTACAACTTTCTAGAAGGTGTTTAAATGCCGCGCAATTTAAAAGATATATGTCGTACAATATTATAAAACAATAAGCTTACAATAATGGTTATCTTTTACTCCTTATTAATCCCCTTTTCTATAAATTGAAATCCAAATTGAGTAATAATATTAGGTACTTTAATTCCGGCTGATAATACTGATAAAGTTTACAGATCTTTGCCTTTTTACAATTCCAATTTAATTTATACTAAGTATAAAAAATACTTTCAAGAAATTTAACATTAATATTTCATTTTCTTCCCCTTCCAATCTTAAAAATCTTTTAGTCAAAAATAAAGATGTCATCCCTATTTTAGAGAGAGCTGGTATTTAAGTACAAACTTAATTGTGGTTCTTGTCCTTCCTTCTATATAGGTCAGACTGGTACAAATTTCAAAAAACGTTTTTCTGAACACAACAGTTTAATTAAAAATAATAATATTACTTTATTTCCCACTTTTTCTAAATCGGCTTTTGCCAGTCATATCTTATTTAACCAGCATTCTTTTAACGCTAATACTGATTTTGAGATACTACATTTAAATAGTAAAGGTAGTCTTATGAATGTTCTAGAAATTTTTGAGATTATAATACATAATAATAATTTTTGTTTGAATGAAATTACAGAATTTGATAAAAAAAATGTAATTTGCCTTAATTTGGCTATTACCCCCTTTTTCAGTCTTAGTCTATGTTCAATTTTATATATAATTTGTTATAGTTGTTTATGATTCAATTTTGTATTTCCCGCTTTTCTAGTTTAGTGGTTTTATTTTATATTTTTATTTGACTTGGTTTGGTCATTCTGTTAAATTTTACATTTACCAGATGGTCGTCTGTTGAGTGTTGAGTGTTTCAGATTTATTGGTAAGTTTATATCTTTAATTTTGTAATTTGGACTTCATTACTTATACAGGGTGTAACACAACTTATCCGAAACATTTTAACCATATATGCAGCTTTAAAAAATTTTTTAATAAAAGTCCAACACAAATCGAGATAAAAATTGTTAATAGTTATGTTTTCAATAAAAATGGCACGTGTGTACAGTAACGAGGAGTTAATGGACTTTGTATTAGCGTACGGAAAAGCAAGGCAAATTTCGTTTGCAGCTTCTCGGCTTTATTCCCAGCGATTTCCAAATAGGCACTTGCCTCATCGCGAAACATTTACGGCAGTGGTTCTACGTGGATGTGCTAGTGCTACTGCAAATTTACGCCCAATCCGTGGACATGGGGGTGGTCGGCAGTGGCGGCTATTCAGGTGCAGCCGGTACAGCCCGGCTGTACCATCCTTTTCGCAAATACATTGTCATGTTACATTGCGTGAAGTAATTTATTTTAATATAAATCGGAAGAATCATGCTGTACCTAGCATGGAAATTCTTGTCAAAATGTTGAAAATAATTAACACATAATTATAAAAGCCTTTAAAAGTCACCGAGCATCGCACAAAACTGTCTAATGCGTGCGCTACCAGCTCAGTACAGCCGAGTTTGCCAATCCGCTTTCTGGCTGCACTTGATGCATTAGCATGGTAAAAGTATATATACGTTACCATGGCAACTGCACGTTTGCTTTGGTTAACAATGACTGGTGACGTCATAGGTACTGCCGAAACTGCACGCAGAGGATCCTGGCTGTACCGTATTTTAGAAATTCAGTATTAAATAATTTTTACTTTGTACAATTATTATTTATATGAAATGGAACCTGTTATAGATATAATTTGTGTTTTTATTGCAAGTTACATTCTCATTGAGGAAAGATGAACACAAAAAAAAATGTTTTACAGTGCGAAAGCCCGCAACCAATTTTGACAATTAAAAAAAAGAAGCTTTTCAAAAATTTAAAATAGATTTTGAAATACTGGATACGGTTTTAATAGAGATTGATACCAAATTCCAAGATGCAGAAAAACTTAAATTTATTTGCCTTGCCGATTGGATTCAGCGAAATTTGAAAAATATTCAAAAAAATTTCCAAAACGGGCAGTTGAAAATTTAAAAAATTGTTACCCTTTAATTATAAAAGATACCCACAGGTTAGAGAATGACCTTGATGTTATATATTGCGATGCTCGTTATAAGAATGCAAGTATATACAAAAAATTAACAAAAAATCGACATATTGAATGAAGATGGGGTGTTTGTTTAATTTTAAGGGCTGCACCTACTTCTAAACGCACGAGCCGCCACTGGTGGTCGGGTTTGCCAACATTTGTAACTTTAACAATTTGTTTCTCGTTTTGTGTTGGAATTTTATTTAAAAAAAATTAACAAATCGATTTCTTATTTAAAAGTGCATGTATGGTTAAATTTTTTCGGATAAGTTGTGTTACACCCTGTATTTTGTATCTTTAGTTTTGAAGATGCCTGATGATGAACATTTAGTTCAAAACATGTAGCACTATTCAACTTTTTTACTTTTAACTTTTATTAAATAATTCATGGGATCGACTAGGAGTTAGGTAGGTACTAATTCTTATTTACACCATCTAACTGAACTGAAAGTTTTACAAAAACACTTCTAAAAATTATTTATGAAAAAAATTGCTTATATTCGAGTGACTTGTTGACTGTTGTATAATGAAAGTAAAATTTTTGACATGAGACAGTTGGTTTGCTATAAGAATAATCTTCGCTTACAATATAAATCTAAAGGCGAGCTAAAGGTTACCTATAACACATGACCATTATACGAGGTTCAAATGCTGTATTGAAACGCAAAATGAGAAAGCTGCTAAAACTATTGGTCAGCGTTCTTATGGCTATCTTGCTCCACGTATTTTTTTTAATCTTCCAAAAGACATTAAACATAGCCTAAATATTTATAATTTCAAATTACAAGTTAAAACTTGGATACAATCCCAGTTCCGTTCTACTGTACCTACATGATTTAGTATCTAGATATAAAAAATGCTTGATCACTCAGAAATGCATTTCGTGAATATTTCAGTTACTATTATAATTCATTATCTGATACATACAATAACTTTTTGTTTTTTGTTTTTATTTTTATTTTTTTGCACATTACTACTTTTTTAAAAATATTATTATACCTAGCTCATGCACAAGTTTTTAGTTCTATGAGCTAAATTCCTGTTCATCATTTATTTCTGTCTTGTTTTAGAACTTTTTCTGTTATATTATTATACTTGTAATTTCAGAAATAAATAAATTATTTTTTCTCCAAGCGTATTGCAATATCCCTATTGTACTACGGAACTGGCTGTGTAGAAGAGAGTCATTGTGTTACTAGCAAACCAATACGTTAAATAATTGTACTAGTAACATAATGTGTGTACGTATCCATGGCAACGGCTGTATTATTTACCCCTTGCTCTATTAAAATTGCACATGTCGTTGTTTTGTTTTTATTTTTGACAGTAGTGGAAATGACGTTTACAAAATAAACATTTATTTTATACCATATATTGTACTATTTCGCTAGAAGGAAAAACAGTACCTAGGTATATATCACTCGAAGTAGAACTTTCATTTTGTGTTTCGCTTATTTAGCACAGCCTCGGCGCAAGCGCTTCGGCCACCACATAGAAGCTGAACACAAAATGAACTCTTTCTACTCCTTGTAATATAATACACTATTAAATCCCATCAAATGTCAATTATATACAAAAAAACGAAATGCAAAAACAACGAATAAATCTAATTTATTTAGTAGGTAGGTACCTACTTACCTACCATATTTACAAATTGATAAATTTTCAAAATTGTCGTCTGTTCATTTTCCTCCTTTTCAGTAAAAATTGCACCTCCTGTGCTGAAAATCTTTTCAACAGCAGCACTGGAAGGAATTCCAGTATTAAACTTAATAAACAATTTTTTTATTATTAGTTACGATTGCAGGCAAGTTATGCCACTTGTAGAACATGTTATAGGTATAGGTACTAGGTACTGGTTAAGTTCCATTTAAAGCAACCTTTTCTCAGGAGTGTAAGTAAAGTATTAACTATTGTAGGTACATTAATCCCTCAATCTAAATATAATAAACAATAACAAAAAAGGATTAGGCTCAGGTGAATAGGGTAATAGTAGTCATTGAAGTTCTCGAAAATAATGAACTTTTATATCAAAGAAGTTCTTGTGCACAAAAAAGAACGAGTTCTCGAAAAAGTTCCCAAAATATGAACGAATTTCCAAGAACTTGAACTTTTTAAAAGTTCTTTCCCCAGCACAGCCGTGTAGACAGTATTATAATGGTGTAATAATTGTATAAATTTGATTTCAGATTTGAAGCAACCTAATTATGAAAACATTTGGACGAGGGTCGGCGAAGCAACCGCGCTACACGTTTTGCGGAAAGGGGGTCGGGTGGGAAGGGGTGATGCTGGAGGAATACTGTTGGCGGCGGGCTACGGGGAAAACTACATTAAGAAATCTAAAATAAAAGAGCAATTCCGGCAGAAATGTAGAGCGAATGCCCGCAAAATGGTGGACATTCTGCTAGGCTGGTTTCCTCAGCATGGTAAGATGTCTTTGCAGAGGTCATACCACACGTAAATGTACAGGATATAGCAAAATATATACAGGGTGTAACAGAATGAAGTTTAAAGATTTACAGAGCATGTAATACGTTCTAAAACAAGTTAAAAATTCTTAATATACATAGGTCGGCAAATGCTTCGTTACCGAGATACAGCGTGTTGAAGCTTGTAAAAAATGTGTACCTACTTATCTATCTTTTCTTCATTTATTCGGAAATGACTAGGAATTCAAATTTTAAAATATTCATAGTATGGTAGGCAAAAGGTTGCTTTCGGTAGCTACTGCAAGTTTACCTGAGTTTTTTTACAATAAAGCTCTTTTCAAGTTGTGTCTAGCAAAAAAATTACAATACAGTTTTTAGCTTCCCATGATGTGTAGATTAAATTTTTGATATTAGAAAATTTAAATCAGCATTATTAAATTTATAATAATATACAGGATGTGTAGAAAAAGGGTAAATTATTTTAAGGTCTTAAAAGAGGACTTGAAAAAATACTTCACCCCCCCCCCCCAATAAAATTATTGAATGTTGTAAGCTTGAGGGGGGGAATGTAAAATATGTTCCTCTGTTTTTTTGATACACCCAGTATATCTATTAGTAGTTGCTTCGTTATTAATTTTTGTTTTAGTTCCAGTGGCGTTATTGCTGTGTTTTGTAAGTTTTTTGCTTTTGTTTCATGCCTTTAGAGTGAGAGGTCCCTCAACAAGGTATTTAATGTATTTTAAACTGCTTTTATTATTTCTTTGGTGACCCTTAATTTTTTTTAGTACCACATAGTTTTGTTGTAACGATTAATAATAGTGTAGTCAATTGATTTGTAGACATTTTTAATATTCAAGTGATTGAAGTTTAAAAAGTGGGTCAAGTTGCCTGTACTTCTTCTTCAGTTCCCCTCATAGCTACCCTACGTAAGGGTTGACTATGAAAAATAAAATGACCGTCTTGGCTTACTTCGGACTTGTATATGAAGCCCATCTGATTGGTGCAGCTGTACACAGCAAGAACCAATCAGAGTAGCCCCTATTCAGTCCCAGATTTTTCATTCTCGCCCCTTATGAATTTTTTGATTGAGTAACCAAGCATGCTTTTGGTCATTAAAGAAAATAATACTCATTTACCGAACATTTAATTTCCTTCTTTTGTTCAAAAACCACGGAATATTTTTTTGTAGATCGTCCGTCTGAAGTAGCTATAATGCCTGAACTTGAACCCTTAACGTAACTTTTAACTACCTACTTAGGTATATCGTTTCTTTCTTCTTTCTTGTAATGATAAATTTCTTTTGTTTTATAGTAATGGCATTCATATGCGAACATTACCACCACAACTGAATACGTTAGTACCTACAAAATATTCCCTCGCTGCCTTCAAATGATAATTCTTCCAAAGTCGACTTGGATCAAAACATGCGAGAAGCAGGGCTTGAAGAAGATCCTGCATTGGAGCTAACAGTTTTGGAAGAAATGTTTCAGTGGTTTGAAATAAATCCGGCATTAGTACCTATCCTTCACTAAATATTTTCACAGCCTGATGCAACTTGTCAACGATCAGGTATAACTTAATCTTCCATATTTTATAATTGCAAATTATTGTAAGTATTGTGTTTTAGTCCAAAATATGTAATGTAATTTGTCATAAACTTATAATAAATAGTAAAATGGTCGATTATATGACTCCATTAATGGAAAAGTTTATAGAGGTTGTTGTGGGTAGAGTTTATGATGAGGATTGTGAAATAGCAGCTCAAGCTGTTTATATTTGTACAGATATATTACACAGGTACAAAGTCTTGCTCTTGCTGTGTTAAATTGTATATTTATTTTTATTCCTTTATCCATCCATTACCAGATTTGCACCGTGACAGAATCATGATGCTTAATTGTTTATTGTGAAAACTACCAATTTGCTGTGGCTTCAGGTTCATTTGTAACACAGATATTGAATAAATATTGCAAGGAAGCAGACAACTCGGCAGAATTTATCAAGTTCCTAATAAAATTTAGTACCTTAGTAGTACCAAAGAGTATAAAGTGGGGAAGAGGAGCAACGTAATAGTAAAATGCGTTTATAGTGTACATTGGGTTGCATAAGCAAATTTTACAATAAGAGCACCAACTTTTATTCTCAAATGCCCCAGGCTATAAACTTATCAGATAAGCAGGTCATAAAACTGGTATCAAATTTGCAGTGTTGCCGTGTTGCAAAAGAATTGAATACTTAAAATTTTCAACCAAACAATATAGAACAGCAGAATTTGGTATTAGCTCTGTGCATTTGTATCGATAATTCGAATAAGTTATCGAATAATTCTATATATCCAATAACGATATTGAAAATATTTTTATTCGATAGGTAGGTACCTATATCGAATAAATTTTTATTCAAATACATAATTTTATTCGAATAAATTTATTCGAATAATTTTATTCAAATAAATTCGAATTATTCGATAGTTATTCATTATTCGATATATAAAATTTATTTGTTATTCGATACCTAGGTACTTTCGGATATCGAACAAGGCATCGGTTACTTGAGAAATGTAAAATCGTGAGTATTTATTTAAACAAAAATACGATCAAGTTTGATTGTAATTGTACTTAATTGAACTACTTATAATACAAAATCCGGCAAAATTCAGCTAATCCAGTTATTAAAATATATAACACATTAAAGAAAAAGAATGAGTATTTACGCTTACTGTTTTAACAATAAATTCCTGCAGAATATATAATTTGAATCGTCTTAAACGAATGATAGGTATAAGATGAAAAGTTCAGTAGACGGCGTAAATATAATAGTATCCGATAGTATCTACTATCTACATTATATGGGCCAAGGTAGAGAAGACATTTTTCTCAATTGAGCATTATTATTTTCCGAGCTGCGAAGCAGCGAGGGATATGTATCAGTTGCGAGGTTAAGAGAAATCTTCTTTATCGTGGTTTATATTACTACTATTTTCACTACTAGAAATGTTATTCGTTTAGATTTTTGTAATTTACAAGTTCCACACGATTTTTTAAATATTTAAAAGTATTAAGTAGGTACTTAGGGCCTGGAACTGTAGTTGTCAAACTATAAAACAAAACCAATAACATCTGGTTTGTAGAACGTTTATTTTATTATTTACCTAGCTTGAAGAAATATAACTTCTCAGAGAAAAGGAGTAGGTAAATAATGACGACTTCTCAAGTTAGTAGTGAAAAAAACTATTTTTTCAAATAAACTAGGTAGGTAGGTACTGACTGGGGGCGCCAACTGCTGTTCATCTAAAGTAAAAAGATTAGGGTTCCCACATCCCACAATTAATTAACCACACATCACGTCTTTCTTTTTCCATTGGAAAACGAAAAAAAACTTAAATTGGAATTAATTTTACGATTATGCCGACATTCAAAATATACACCCAAGTTTGCCATGTTAAATAACCTGTAAAGAAAACGAGAACGTTTTTAATAGACAAAATTAAACATTTGTAGTAGGTAGCTAGTAAGCAGGAACTTTTCAATTATTTATAATTATTCCAAATGTAAATTACATCTAGTTACCTGTGAAATTTGTTTGCATGTAAATTTTTATGTGCCACTATTTATAGATTGGTATTACCTTATCCCGAACTGTCATTAATTAATAAAATTGTCAATAAAAAATATTCACTTCAAATAGCTTTAATTATAAAATATTTATTAATACCTACTACAATACAAAATGTACACAGTGCAAGAAAACATTTTTATTATTCAGGCATATTTTCGATTAGGACAGTTAATAAATGGAATGGGAGTATTCCCATGCCATCCTTGTTCCTATGCGACTTGTAAGCATCAATTTCGATTGCAGTTTCCTAACAGAATTGTGGAAGAAACTATTTTGGTGCACCACATTCATCGGCGTTGTTGAAGTGTAGCAAAAGGCAAAACTACCGGAAAGCCAGCCACTGACCCAAACATTGATGAAAATGCCGAAACTGTTGTAGTAGTAAACCCAAACATGTCAGTGCGTTGTATTCTTGGTCGTATTTCAGCTCGGGCAGCTGTCTCTAGAAGCACTGTTCGCACATGCATCCTTAAAAAGTGTCTGTTGCACATCAAATTCGACATAGAACCATGCTAGTCGAATACATTACTGCAACTTATTCCATGAAAATTTAAACAACAAAACACATTTTCGAAAACACGAAAGGTCGAGTAGCATTGTGTATTCAGTAAAATGGGGGACACTTTGAGCATTTGTAGTAGCCAATAATTAACTCTTTTCTAAGGACTAGCTTTAATTTAGTTAGTTGTCTTCCTTCCATTAATTTTAAGTTCTGTTTTTGAGAAACATTTTTTATTTTCTGGAAAATAATAAGGATTAATAATTTTTAATATGGGTTGTCTTACTTCTTACGATATTCATGCTGTTGAATAATGCGTTAAAATGTATACATACCTATAAATATTTTACTTTAAAAGTAAAGTAAAACGACTTAAGTCAATTTTGTAAACAAAAACTTTTGAGGTTATATTAATGTTCCGTGTAGTTAATAACAGTAGCGTGCGCGTATTGAAAATTCAAAGCACACACTAGACTTAAGTCACACTAGATGTAATTCATACAAGCGGACACTGACCCACCCTGCAGTAATCCAGCAGCTGAGCGTATGTATTCATAAGTCCACATCTTGTCCACATGGGCTTGTAAAAATAATTTTTAAACTGCAGTCAATGGGGCGCCACTGACTTTAGGACATAGGTTGTTACGATTTTTACGATAATCACAACATGGCAACACTGAGCTTTCACGCTGTACGAAAATGCTTAAAGAAATCTGTAATATTTACTTTTCCTAGCGTAAATAAATCTTGTTTAGTTCCGAAGACCCTCCGCTTGAGGGCCAGCCTAGCGGCCGGGATACTTAATGTGAAACTTTAAAACCCATAAGGCTAACTCTCTTCCCATTTTATACTCTTTGGTAGTACGTAATATTGTTAGGAATGGGATTTGCAGTGGCGGCTGGTTCTAAAGGGCACGTGCCCACTAAACCATCAGGATAAACGGAACGAAATTTGCATTTCATTTAGTGCATCATTAATATTTTATTTTTACGTTGATTATATAAAGATGATATCAAAGTTTTTTTCCGCCGGTCAGGCATGCAATGCTAACGCTAACACTCAAAACTATATTCCGGGGAACGTCTAAAATAATACCTATTCAGAGTATAATAATAATAATAATAATAATAATAATGTCTTTATTGTCATGCAATTATTACATAAGAATTCATATGATGATAGGTAGTATCTTAGACAATCAGAAGGCGAGGTTCAGATGAGCATTAAAAAATGCTCCCTGCTCTACCACCTAAACCTTCAGTAACATGTAATATAACATAACAACTAATATACTTATTCTACTACTAAACCAGTGGCGGCTATTCAGGTGCAGCCGATACAGCCCGGCTGTACCATCAGTTTCGCAAATACATTGTCATGTTACATTGCGTGAAGTAATTTATATTAATATAAATCGAAAGAATTATGCTGTACCTAGCATGGAAATTCTTGTCAAAATGTTGAAAATAATTAACACATAATTATAAAAACCTTAAACGTCGCCGAGCATCGCACAAAACTGTCTAATGCGTGCGCTACACAGCTCAGTACAGCCGAGTTTGCCAATCCGCTTTTTGGCTGCACTGGATGCATAGCATGGTAAAAGTATATATACGTTACCATGGCAACTGCACGTTTGCTTTGGTTATCAATGACTGGTGACGTCAGAGGTACTGCCGAAACTGCACGCAGGGGATCCTGGCTGTACCGTATTTTAGAAATTCAGTATTAAATAATTTTTAATGATTAAAGTAGTAGTTGATACTTTGTACAATTATTATTTACATGAAATGGAACCTGTTATAGATATAATTTGTGTTTTATTGCAAGTTACATTCTCATTGAGGAAAGATGAACGCAAAAAAGATGTTTTACAGTGCGAAAGACCGCAACCAATTTTGACAATTAAAAAAAAGAAGCTTTTCAAAAATATAAAATATATTTTGAAATACTGGACACGGTTTTAATAGAGATTGATACCAAATTCCAAGATGCAGAAAGACTTAAATTTATTTGCCTTGCCGATTGGATTCAGCGAAATTTGAAAACTATTCAAAAAAAATTTCAACACAGGCAGTTGAAAATTTAAAAAATTGTTACCCTTTAATTATAAAAGATACCCACAGGTTAGAGAATGAACTTGATGTTATATATTGCGATGCCCGTTATAAGAATGCAAGTATACAAAAAATGATCGACATATTGAGGGGTGTTTGTTTAATGTTAAGGGCTGCACCTAGTTCTAAACGCACGAGCCGCCACTGTACTAAACCTACTAAGTCTGTGACATCACTGAGTTTCGGAATTATTCACAAAAAGAAAAGAAAAGTGGATTGATTACCTCATTGCCGTAAAAATAATTTAATTAGTATGGAAACTTTGATGAGTTATTAGATATTTTTTCAAATTGCTTTTGAAACTAGACAGGTTATGATATTTGAATTGCGTTGGCAGATTATTATAAAGATTACTAATATTATAGGAAAAGGAGCGCCGGTAAAAGGTAGTTCTGTGCTTTGGCGTAGTCAATAGTCCCTTATTACGCAAATTTAGATTGTGTACATCAGTACGGAAACTTATTTTATTGTATAAATAGCTCGGTTCTTTAGTCGTTATTATTTTATGATATAAACATGCTTCGTGCAGAGTTCTTCTATTCGTCATATTTAACCATCCCAAATCGGCTAGTTTATGTGAAATATGTTCGAATTTCCTAATATTGAAGATGTAGCGCATACAGGCATTTTGAACTTTTTGTATGCGTAACACGCTTTCCTGTTCAAGGCAGTGATTATATAATGGAGAACAGTACGAAAAATGACTCAAGACCAAGGAATCACACAGCATAGTTTTAGTTTTAACATCTAGGATACGTCGATGAGGGTAGAGCTGTCTCAAGGTTGCATATGCATGCTTAATATATTTTGTTATTTGTTCCCGATATCTAAAAGTATTATCGACTATTACCCCCAGATTCTTGGCCTTATCACATATTGAAATTTGAATGTTGTCAATGGCTATATTTAAATTTTCTTTCACTTCAGAACAGATTCTATCATTACCAAATAGAACAACCGCAGACTTAATGGGATTTAAGAAAAGCGAATGCTTCTTCGAAAAAAGGGAAATGTTGTTCAAATCATCATTTATTCGAGTTAACGCTATACCTGTATCAGCCGGTTTAAATGAATAGTACAACTGAGTATCGTCCGCATACATGTGCATATTACAAAACTGAATAGAAGTATTAAGATTAACAGTATATAAAGAAAATAAAAGAGGACCCAGTATCGAACCCTGCGGTACCCCGGTCGTGATAGGTAAACTATTTGATATAGAGAGCTTAAGCTTCACACTCTGCGACCGGTCAGTTAAGTAACTTTTGATCATATTGACTGCATTCTGGGAGAAGCCAACATAATTTAGAATTGAATATAGTATTCTGTGATTAATGGTAGGTATCAAAAGCTTTGCTATAATCCAGCAAGGCCAATACAGTCATTTCACCCTTATCCGATGCTTCCAAAATGTCATCTGTTACTTGGAGGAGTGCGGTAGTGCAACTATGATTTGAACGAAAACCAGATTGAATGACTGGTATGGTAATATATTAAGATCATTAAGATAGTTCCTAATTTGCAAATTCATAATTTTTTCCAGGATTTTTGAAAGAGTAGGTAAAATACTAATCGGCCTCAAGTCTTTGAAATCTGTTGGTTGTTCTACTTTCGGTAAAGGCGTTACAAGAGCATATTTCCACGCTTGTGGGAAAACACTTTCTAATAAACAGCAATTAATAATATGTGTGATAAACTGTAGTATATATGGACAGCAAAACTGAATCATAACTATATTAATTGAGTCAGATCCCGTGGCTTTTGATGATATATTCTGAATTATACCGGCAACTACACTAGTGTCAACATTATGAAATTTAAATTTGAGAGATACTTTATTCTTAATATTGTTATCATAATAATTGATTAAATCATCATCGGAACTGTTTTGTTTGGGTATACTATTAATAAAGAAATCATTTATTTTGTTCACATCAGACAACGCCTCAGGAACACTAACCTCTTTGGATGTAGTTATATCTAAGAATTTTAGTTTTTTCCATATCAATTTATGGGAACAGTTGTTTGCAAAGAAGTTAAAGTAAGCTAGTTTTTCTTTTTTGATTGTAAGGTTAGTTAGATTTCTTAGTGATTTGTAGTATTCCCAATGCGTTTCTCTTTTAGACATTTAGATATTTGGCTTTAGCTTTATCTCTTAATAACATCATTATTCTAACATTATCAGTAAGCCAAGGAGCGTTCGGCTTACTAATTCTATGCTGCTTCAACGGTGCGTGCAGGTCAAAAATATGTAAAATGTGTTGATTTAAAAATAGCACTTTATCATCAATATTATTTATCCTAAAAATATTATGTAAGGGTAATGCCCTAAAATCTGTTCTAAATTTCTCCACGTCGACATTTTTCAAGTCTCTGTAGGTTTTAATTATCGGTTGAGCCCGCGGTACCTCCCAATTAACCGAACAATATATTAAATCATGATCCGATACGTCAACTGCTAATACACCAGAGTCTAATACTGAATTTTTATCAGAAGTAATAATAACATCAATCAGAGTTGATGTAGTTAACGTTATTCTAGTAGGTTCGTTAATAAGTTGTTCTGAATTCAAAGACTCAACAACAGACTCAAAATATAAAGTAGGAGCATTGAAAGTTAGTAGATCTATGTTAATGTCACCTAGACATACTATCTTTTCGGAAAAAGGCATACATTCAATATAAGAATTTTGCAGTTCAGATAAAAAGTCTTTATACGGTTGATCTGGGGGCCTATAGACCACACCAACATTAATCATATCGCCTCTGTTATTATTAATTGTAATCCAGAGTTGTTCAATATTATTATTAGAACAAATTCGTACAAAGTTAATACTATTACGGATATAGATGGCAACTCCACCACCACTAGATTTGTTCCTATCATTACGTATTAAAACATACCCATTGATTGCAAGAAGCTCATCACTTACCCGATCACTCAGCCATGTCTCAGAGATAGCAATCAAATCGTAGTTATAAACCTTCATGATTTCCATTAACATTGTTAGTTTTGGTTGTAAAGATCTAATATTTAAATGTGCAATCTTAAGCTCCTTATTTACCATAGAAATAATAGATAACGAATACAAAAATAATTAAACAAATTAAAAAATTAAATAATTAAGATGCTTTAGAAATAGCAAAACCAAGACAATACAATTCAATCATTTACAGATTATTCTAATCGATATCAAAACCAATAACGTAAATATATACTTAATACAAAACTAATAAATTTTAAGATAACTCATACTCGAATTTAGCAAAGAGCAAAATTTAAATTTTATTTCAATATAAATAAACGAAAAAGAATATCAATACAACAAGAAGTAATCTTTCCAGTTGCAGACAATTCCAGTGATAACAAACAATGGATACAAGGCTCGTATGACGAGGTATACTCACTGCATTAACACAATATTAAATTTTCAGACCAGTGCATTTAACTGAGCTTCTGAAGTAATTTTCCTTGTACTACCTGTATTTAGCTTCACCATAATTTTTCCTGATGCGGTCCAAACGTTCGAATTACCAAATTTCTTTATGGCGTTCTTCAGAAGAAGCACTCTGTTTCTGGTTAAATCTTCTCTTATTATAATATTTGTCCCTTTGAATTTCCTTTTATTATAAAACACGAGATTCCGTGTGGTCCGTTGTACAAATTTTACGATGATTGGTCGCACGCCATCAATTCTAGCAGGTAAGCGATGGCAGATATCGATAGCATTGGAGCACAAATCTATATTTATTTTTTTGCAAAGCTGACGCACAATAGTGCCTGTATCTTCCTTTTCGTTTCCATCAGCTTCTGGGACTCCGTAGATTCTTATGTTATTGCTTCTGGAATATTGTTCCATATCATCTATAGTTGATTCCATATTTTTAACTTTAGTCTCGAGTGCGACCACCTTTTCATTGAATTCCTTAGTGACTGTTTGCACGATTGTTGCTATTTCCTTCTTGAACACTTCCGCAATTTTTTGAGTATAATTCGGCTGACTTCGGTAACCTTGGAAAACGTGACTATACGCAGATTGACGGGCACCGAACACCGCGCGTCGCCAGTACCTAACTGTTTACGATAATTTCATAAATTGCAAATAGTATGAAAGTTATTAGCTAGCGCTAGTACGTGCTGATTTCCAAAATAACGAGGATTGGTAATAGCCTGCTTAGGTGTGTTTTTTCAAACGAATTTAGTTTATATGCGGCTCGATAACAGTTAACATGCTCATCTGTTTACTACGTTATCGAAGATATTATCAAGGATGCAAGTTAATTGTGTTTAAAATCTTTTAAAAAACCACTATCTTTCGAAGATGAACTTTTAATTAAAAATTAAGGCAGCCCAATCTTCAAATAATTCTGAGAAGTACAATGTCAGAGGATCGACTGAACGAACGCATTGGCAGTTCTATCAGTAGAAAAGAAATTCGTCCAGTCTATCCCGCATTTTGACAACAAAGTCATTGATGTTTTTTCCAGCATGAAAAATAGGAGAATGGACTTTATGTACAAACAATAATAGTAGGCAAGTTTTTTTCTTGTGCCCACCCTTCTTCAGAGCTCACTAGCCGCCACTGGGGATTTGTATGCGTGTAAAATATGCTTTTATATGCATATCCTATCCCTGGTCATCATAATTAAATATTTTACGATTTTATATTTTAGTCTGAAAAATATGTCCCATTATTAGTGGAAGCTATCTTGCCTCATAGTTCTCAACTTCATGATTGGAACACAATGATTACCTACCTTACCGTTTGTTATGTACACAACCAATAGTTATAAATTATAATACATTTATTGGGAAAAGGTACATTCCGGCGTAAAGCCAACTTACAACTGAACTTGACAGAACTAAACTTATGCTTTTCTAAACGGTTGCGCATATAGGTACACTATCATACATTACAATATCCTCCCCTCTAAGAAAGAGAAAAAAAAACAAAATATATATATATATATATATAATAATACAACTAAATTGTGATATGATAATTACCTAACTATAATTTAATCTTTCCGGAGGACGTGTTATACGCTTGGGTCGTATATCACTACAACTAGGTATTGCATTAACATCTTCAGCAACTTGATCAGGTATTTCTACCTTTACATTTTTTTGCGAAAATTCGGATGCGATACCAGAATTAGGATAGTGTATTGTGCCAAGCAATTTTTTTATTTGATTGGAATGCCTTTTCCACTTCCTATTAATTTCTGGAATCCCAACCAAATATGTAGTACTACATTTTCCAATTTTGTTAATTACAAAACCTTTAATCCAACTTACTTTATTTAACACTCTATAATCCTTAACCAATACTTCCTCTCCCAAAAAAAACTCAGCTTTGTTTTTTTCCTTGTAAAGTTGTTTTTGTTTTTCTTGCATTTTAATTACCCTTGATTTGACTTTTAAAGATTTATTTGGTAAGATTAAATCAAACCGTGTTCTTAAGTTACGACCAAACATTAAATATGCTGGACTTACCCCAGTGGTGCAATGAGGAGTAATTCTATAATCAAATAAAAAACGCGAGAGGACTATATTTGTATCTGCATGGGGGTTCTCACTCAACGCCCTTTTTAAAGCATTTTTTACCGTCCGAACAGCCCCGTTTGTTGCTGGATGATACGGAGGACTAGTAATTGGTGTGATTCCGTTTTTACTTAGAAAAGTTAAGAAGTCACTAGATGTGAAACAAGTGGCATTATCCGACACTAATTGTTTTGGTAACCCAAATCTCGAAAATAAATTTCTAAGTACTTTTATAGTTATTATGGTGCTAGTTGAAGGAGTCTCTGCTACTTCCAACCATTTGGAATGTGCATCCAATATAACCAGAAAATTTTTATTGTAAATTGGTCCTAAAAAATCCATATGTAAGCGCTCCCACACTTCATTTGGCCAGTTCCAAGTTTTTAACGGAACTTTTGGTGGTGTGGAACTAATTTGAGAACAAAACTTACATTCTTTTGGTATTGTCTCTATACTCTTGTCTAACCCTGGCCACCAAAAGTATGCGCGGGCTAAACTTTTCATTTTCACTGCTCCCTGATGAGTAGAATGAAGTTGTTTAAGTAAATTGGATCTTAATTTTTCTGGTATGACAATTCTATGATTCCAGAAAATACAATTTTCCGTGATACTAAAATCTAACCTTCTATTAAAGAACGGCTTAATCTCCAAATCATGGTATAATTAGGCCAGCCATTTAGAATATTATTCATGACTTTTTGGAAGGTTCTATCTTTACTCGTTTCAGATCTGATGACTTCAAAGTTTAAGTCCAAATCTGTATACTATTTGAAAAAAAATAACAATAATCTACTTCTACATCATTTAACTTTTTATTTAAAAGTTCATTTAATGGCAGTCTTGATAACCAATCTGCATTATTCTTATCTGATTGAATATATTCAATTTCATATTGATAACTTGACAAAATAACCGCCCATCGGCGTAGTCTGTTAGCAGAAAATTGTGGAATTTGTCGATTTTGACCAAAAATGGCTAAAAGTGGTCTATGATCCGTTACCAACTTAAATTTTTTTGCAAAGAGATATTGATTAAATTTAATAACCCCAAATATAATGGCTAATGCTTCTTTTTCTACTTGAGAATATTTTTTCTCATTACTACTTAAGGTTCTGGACGCGTAAGCAATTGGTTTTTCTAACCCCGAAGCAAAAACGTGTCTTAACACTACCCCAACCCCATAAGAACTAGCATCTACCGTAAGTTTTAATTCTAGATTAGGATCAAAGTGAACCAGAACTTCAGTTGAAGAAAGAACTGATTTAATTTTTTTAAAAGCCTCATCGCAATGTCTATCCCAACACCATTTAACATTTTTCTTTAAAAGGTTATATAAAGGATGCGAAATAGATGATAAGTTGTTAACAAACTTTCCGTAATAGTTTACCATTCCCAAAAAAGATTTTAATTGCGTTATATTATTTGGGATAGGCGCTTGTTGTATAGCCTTAGTTTTAACTTTGCTTGTGTGCAACCCTTCACTATCAATGAGGTAACCTAGATACTCAATTTTACGTTGAAAGAAACTACATTTAGGCAGACAAAGCTTTAAACCAGATTCATCTAGTGTCTTTAAAACTTTTCTTACTCTATTCATATGTTCGCTTTCATTACGTCCCGTTATTAAGATATCGTCTAAAAATACGACTACACCCTCCATACCACCCAATAATGACTCCAAAATCTTTTGAAATTTTGCGGGTGCCGAAGCAACCCCATAAGCCAAACGGTTAACCAGAAATAAACCTTTATGGGTAACAATTGTTAAAAGTTCCTTAGATACATCATCAACAGCAACCTGTTGATACGCCTGACTTAAATCTAATTTTGTAAACTCACGTCCACCCTGCAGCTTACAAAATAAATCCTCTATTCTTGGTAGTGGAAATTGATCCACTTCAATATACGGATTGATTGTGACTTTATAATCTCCACAGAGACGAACTGCTCCATTTTTTTTAAATACAGGTACCACTGGAGTTGCCCACGGACTGTAATCCACTGGTGTAAGAATGCCTAAGGAAATAAGTCTATTAATTTCATCTTCAACTTGAGTTTTAATTGCAAAAGGTATTGGCCTAGCTCTAACAAATTTTGGTGTGGTATTGGGGTCCTTTAATTTAATGGGCACTTCACCTTTTCTGAATTTACCAAGTTCTTCAGAGAATACCGAGTGAAATTCCGAAACAAGTTTTTCTACATTATTATTACAATTCTTAAGCATAAAATTTAATTGAGAAAACCCGATTTCGTATATATTTAAAAAATCTCGCCCTACCATTGGAGGTCCTCCATTCTCAAAAACATATAAATTAATTTTTTTTTCAATATCATTGTATTTAATTGAAACGTTTATAATTCCCATCGGTTTAGCTCCAAGACCATTATAAAAATATAATAATTTATCTGAAGGTCTTATAACACAACTTGCAAAGTTTTCCCTATACAATTCTCCTGAAATACAGGAAATACTAGCACCAGAATCAATTTGAAATGACATTGGAACATTTTCCACTAACAAATTTATAATAAATGGCTTATTGTTAGCAACACCCTCTATACAAAATAAATTGATGTCATCTTTATCTCTTCTCTCAACTTCTGGATACTTCCGCAAAATTATGTCGATTATTGAACAAAACTTTAGACGAATTTTTTACTTTTGCACGATTTGTGCAAACATTTGCTAAATGTCCCTGTTTTCTGCAGATATGACAAAAATGAAATTTATAAAAACACTTATCTTGGGAATGCGTTGATTTGCCACACGTATGACAAGGATGAGTTGCATTGGCCTCTGCGTTGGAGTGCATACGATTTTGCGCACGATGTCTACCGGCGTCCCCCCGATTTCGACTGCCCATATGATTTAAATCCTGTTCCTTCTTGATGGAAATTTCCGGTGATATTTGGAAACGTTGCTGGGCGGCCATCTTGGTTTCTGCAACTTGGACAACGTCTTCGAAGGCAGTAGCTTTTTTTTCTTCTAACAATCTGTCCAAAATTGGTCCTCGATCGAAACCACAAACAAATCGATCTCGTAGACAAACATTTAGCTCGTCACCAAATTCACATGTGACTGCCATGCTACGGACTCGAGCGGCCCATTCCCTCGGCGTTTCACACTCACGCTTTTTCGCTTCGAAAAATTTGTACCTTTCTGCCAAAACTGACTTTTGCGGTGTATAATGTTTATTAATAATTTTAATTAACTCCTCATAAGTCTTCTCTTCAGGCACTTGGGGACTAGATTCATTAAAAACTGATTTATAAGCCTCTTCATCGATCATATTTAACAAAATGGAACGTTTTTTGTCCATACTGTCAATATCATTGGCCTTAAAATAATTAGCTAACCTGGCTTTATATATATTCCAATCGGAGACGTTACTTTGAAATTCTCGTAGCTGCCCCAAGGTGCTGATGAACTTACTGGTGATCGCTTCTGCTGCTTCCGGTGGTGGCATTTTCAAAACTGATTAACTGGGTATCGTTTCCCTCGTCGCCAATTGTTACGTTCGAAACCAATAGTTATAAATTAAAATACATTTATTGGGAAAAGGTACATTCCGGCGTAAAGCCAACTTACAACTGAACTTGACTGAACTAAACTTATGCTTTTCTAAACGCTTGCGCATATATGTACACTAACATACATTACAGAAACTACCTTATTTAAACTTTTAACGGTGAAATGTTTTTTAAATATTTGATTTTTAAATTTGGAAAACGCTACATTGCAATTAATAATCGAATGAGATGCTCCACTATCAATTAAAATTTTAAGATCTTATTCAGGCAAATAAATAAAAGGTAATTTGGGCTTATTTGAAATAGAGTTGAAATCTATGAATATGTGAGATCTTCCGAGGCTTCTATTAGAAAATTTTCAAGGTTTTCCATGTATTCGTTATAATTTTGTTCAGATTCGAATTGACCGTGATCAGTAACGTCACACTTCACTTCCGTTTCTTCAACGTTATGCAATTCTTCCGAAATAAAGTTCCTATTTCCCGACTGATTAAAAAATGTTTGAACAGGCTTGTGGACTTGATTTCTTGATGCTATAGTAGAAGTCGACATGGGTGTCGGTTGATATGGTCTATTTTTATTTGTAATAGCTGTGTTAGTTGATTTACCAAATACTTGTCTGTTAGTAAAAAATTTTTGATTTTGTGTGGGTTTTGGTTGGATTTGGATTGGTCCGCGAGGAAATGGTTGTTGCTGGAAAGTATTTTGTTGTGTCGTGAAATGTTGATAAAAATTTTGAAAAGAAGGGTTGTTTTGATAAATGTTTGGTTTCTGAAAGTTTTGAATGGGTTTTCTAAAATTTTTATTTCTAAGCATGTTTTTAAATTCTTCCTGCTTTAATTCGTCATCATATTCTTGACATTTACTGAGACATTGCACTAAGTTAATGGGTTGGTTGTTTCGTAAATAAGTTTTATAAGGTTCGAATAAACCTGACCTAAAGCTCTGTAGAGAATTTTGTTTTCACATTTCTTGTTTGAGATTTAATTCGGACGGATTAGTTGTTTTAAGTTTAATGCATTGAAGCAGTTCTGTTAATAAACCTGTCACTCGAGTATGGTATTCACGATAGTTTTCATTAGTTAATTGAAATACAGAATTTAATTCATTAACAAGCAACTGTTCTGAGCGAATATCCCCGTATTGTTTAATTAATGCATCTTTCAAATTCTCCCAAGAAGAACAATCATAATTATTTAAAACTGATTCCGTGCCTCCTTTTAATTTAGTTTTAACTACTTGAAACACTATTTTATTATAGCTACAATTTTGATTTTGTTGATTAACTGCAATTAGAAGTGCATCTTCAGTTAGCTCTGTTTTGGAAAACGGAGAAATCTTCGCAGAATTTTGCAAGAACCATGCTTATAATTTCCAATACTTTCTTCTCATTGTTCTGAACAAATATCAAATGTAATACTTTTATTATGTTTATAGCTTCCTAAAAATTATAGTATTAGTGACAATTTTTTTAGCAGCATCCAAATTATAAACCAGTACCCACATGTGACAATGCTATCCATGGACTGAAATTATTATTTTGGTTTGTAATGCGTTTCAGGATTTACTACTAATAATAGTTTTTGAAACATTGACAAATAAGGTGGCCCGTGTAGGAACACGTCTGCATATACAGACAAATGTCGTTGTATAACGTCTGCATTTGCAAACATGTGCTTGTATCTTACAACAAGCTTAATAGTGTATCTACTTCTACATTTTTATTTATATCAAGAGAAAAACAGTGAGTTCTGTGTGTTTGAGCCATAAACATATACATGGTGTTTCAAATTTGAGGGCAACCACTTATTAGGATAAGAGATAGAGGATAGGTTTACATTCGGCACTTTCATACAATTTTGTGCATAACAATATGCTGCAAAGAAATTTAACCCAAATTTATACCTACCCTCGAATTTGTCTATGGTTAGAAATGAAAGCTATTTCCCTGGAAAATTTCTATCGCGATTTTCAAAATAATTTACAATAATATTTACCTTAATGGTTATAATACCCTCTAAATTTAACCAATTAATAAGATTTTGGTCAATTAACTCTGTCAAGTAATGATGAATAAATAACGCCGACAATTTTAATGACGTGTTTCTGTATTTGTTATAACCTCTTCGGATACAGGCTCAACCTGAAATAGTAATGTGTAGATGGCATTCCGTATAAGGTAAACGTACCAGTGTTCGTCAACTTAACGGAAATCCCAACTTCATCTCGTTTGTATCGCATGTATTTCGCGTGTCAAAATTTATGGTCATTGATATATCTATTTTGTGATAGATACCAAATTATTGCACTAAACTTATCCAAATTTGAAATAATAAATAAAATACCAAAAAACTACCGTTTGGCCCAGTAACCGTCACACCCAATTTACACCTGAACCAGTATTCGTCATAGAAGTGTCCCAATATTCGTTAGTTGGAAAGGGCTGGGTAAAAAACATAGTAATTAATTTAAAACTCGTATTCTCTATTTTTTCTTATTTTATTTAATTAGAAAATGAACACACAAACTTTTTGGTACTCTTAGATATGTTGGCACACACTTCATGTACCCAGCATTTGCAGGTTAAGCATTGTGCTTTTTCCTGTTGTTTTAGCTTTTCCTGTTCTTGTATTTTGTCCTGTTCTTTTGCTATTTCCTGTCCTTGTGCTTTATCTTGTACTTCTGCTTCTTCCTGTTGTGCTTTCCCTTGTTCTTCTGCAACAATTTCAGTAATGCATTCCAATATGGATGAAACACCGTTTTCTGATTTGTAGCGACATCGTTTTCGGCGCCCTGGATTTCGAACTCAGCATTTTCTACGATGTTGGAATATTTTCTTTCATTCATGAACATCTCTGCATTTTTATGAGACAGCGGCACATCTTGCAGTTAAATTTTGACCATTTCTTTCTGCTATCCGGGGATGCCGTTTTAGTAATGCCTCATACCAGTGACGACCAGGTCTGCCATTTGGAAATTTATCTTGCTTTCCCAATTGCTTGGCTAATATTTGAACTCTGTCCAGAGGTTGCTCTTTATTTATTTGAAAACGTACGGACGCTAAATGGAAAATCCATCTTTCCTGGAACATTTTTTCTTCGTTTGATAAAGTTAAAGGTGGTCCCATTTTTCCGCTAATTGGTGTTTTTCTTGGTGTCATTCTTGGCACTTTGTAAACCTTAGCGGCTGAATAGACTGACATTCCATTTTCAACAGCCAAAAGGGCTGCTTGCATATCATCTGCTGAATATTTAAATCGTTTTGCTACCATTTCTGCAAGAATCAGTATTCGTCACCTGTTTGTCCCTATATTCGTCATAGCATTTTAAGTCTTTGTACTGTAACGGATGTTACAATATATTTAAATAAATATTAATTAAAGAAGTATTTTGGAGAGCAGCATTAAAATTGTGTTTATTGTTTTTAAATACAAAATAGAACTGATTATAAATAAATATTCATTACCATCCCAACCCAAAACATTAAATCAAAGCCAACCCATGAAACCATTACACTACCCCCCCTCCAAAAGAGAAAAGAAAAAAATCTTTGGGTAAGTGAAAACTTTGGATGAACAGTGATGCTGAACATTCCAAGCTGCAAAACACTTGACCATCTTTTCAGAAAACAATTACAAATATAAAATTGAACATAAGTATAATAAATTTTCTTTTTTCTTTATTTCTTCGTTTCTTGTTGATGTTCGGTGCTTCCAATCTTGATGATAGTGGATACAAAAATATACAAAACTGAAAAAAAAAACTCAAAAAAAAAAAATTAGAAACAAAAATTGTTACTTGTGTGTAGTATTGTAGGTATTTGTATTAGAAGTGAAAATGAGTGAGTTTAGATTAAAAGTTTGTAAGTAGATTGTTAAACCAAGATGAATTCCAGTTTAGAGTCAAATTGCACAAATTTGATTATCATTATGAGGAACCATCTGGTGAAGAGAAAATTAATATTTAATGGATGTGAGTGTTGTATTTGTTAATATTTAATGGAGATGAATGTTGTATTTGCATGATTGAGTGAATGATAAGTAAGCATAAGAAGTTTGTAAGGTAAATTGTGAAGTTGGACTAATTAAGATAAATTCCGGTTAAGAGTCAAATTGCATAAATTGATTATCAAAACCTGAGGAATTATCTGTTCGACTTACACAATTAATTAAGAAAAAGATGTAGATGTGTATTAGTTATGTTGAAATGTGTAATTATAAAAAATAAAAAAAATTATCGCCCCAATCATCCCAAAACAAATAAAAAACATTATTTCAAACAAAAAACCACTATCATCTGCCCCAATCGCACCATAAATGGCATCCAAATCCATCCCATAACCCTTTCCGTATTATTTACGGACTTTATCCCCAAAAAATTCACTTCGCACCAACCAAAATTTAAAATAAAATGTTTGTAATTAATGTTGAAATTGATTTATGTCATATTTGAAGTTTGACGTTTGAGTCCAATATTAAATGAATTTTAAAAAAATAGCATTCAAGGAGTGTATAATATAAATTGAGTCTGTTAAATTGAAATTGAGAAATTCACACCATGACACTTATCTTTGATAATATCCAGTCGTTTTAATAGTAGTATCAAAACCATTACCATTTAAAATACAACCATATCAATATATTAGTAAATTTTTGTCATTTTGCTTGTCCAAATCAGTCGGAGGGGTCACCAAATGTAACGGTTGTTACAATATATTTAAATAAATATTAATTAAAGAAGTATTTTGGAGAGCAGCATTAAAATTGTGTTTATTGTTTTTAAATACAAAATAGAACTGATTATAAATAAATATTCATTACCATCCCAACCCAAAACATTAAATCAAAGCCAACCCATGAAACCATTACAGTACTCGACAACCTATTCGTAAAGTTGTATGACGAATACTGGTCCCCGTAGACTTTGACATTTTATCAGCACGGTCCTATAGTAATTATAGTCACTGTGGAAAAGATAAGAATATTATTTGATTTTAAACTTAAATATGATTTGTCCCAGTAATCGTCAGTGATGACGGTAATTAGGACATGCTCACTTTTACGATGTACCAGTATCCGTCATTGTCGAATTATTTTATTTTTCAAGTTTTAACGTCAAAATTGTTTTAAAAACACCCTTATCCACCCCTTAATAAAGCAATTGATCCATAATAACTCTAATATTATGCTGCATATTAATGTAATGGTACTTGGCACTGGTAAAAAATTAAGCCCCTACCTTAACGAAACCACTAACCAATCACGTTCAAATCGTAACTGCCGCACGCACAACCTTTTGCAGAATTTTAAAACGGAAGTGCTTGCATATTATAGTAATCAGCCTAGACAAAACCAATATGTATATTTGAAATTTCAAACCTAAATAATAATTTACCTGGTACATATCACCAGATGCTTAATGTTAGACAAAATTGTCGAATTGTGACGAACATTGGGTCACTGACGGGCACTGGTACTTTTACCTTATAAATCAATTCAATAAAAGCCAATACCAGATCTAAATATTCCATATTATTAACAATTGATTCAATAATTGATTCCTGAGAAATCTTAACTAATCTTGTAGCTCTGTTTTGGAAAACGGAGAAATCTTCGCAGAATTTTGCAAGAACCATGCTTATAATTTCCAATACTTTCTTCTCATTGTTCTGAAAAAATATCAAATGTAATACTTTTATTATGTTTATAGCTTCCTAAAAATTATAGTATTAGTGACAATTTTTTTAGCTGTACCATTGGTTCCTATAGACAAGGATAAAGCTGGCCATAGTTATAGTGCTTGACTAAGAAAAATAAAGTTAAAAAATTATACCTACTTACTACTGTATATTTGATGATAGAAGCTTCTTTATAGTCAATAACCAATAATATTTCGCAAAACATTATAATGCTTTTAGAATCTTTGGAAAATTCTTTCTTCAAAGGATACAGATTTGTTAAAAAAATACCCCAGATTTTTCTAACATTTTCAATTTTTGGGTTTCCTATAATAAGTAGACCAATAGGAATAAATTATTAAATGTTCATAAAATTCAGGGCTACTACCGGCTGCTGTTCAATTTTAAACCCGCATCTCCGGTTTATACTAATTTTAAACGGTTCTCGGGCCCAAATGATTCAAGTTCCACACACGCTTTCCGGGAGTTTTTCGTAGGAAATTTATTTTCTACAACTTTGGTGTTATATTATTTTCACCTATCCTGAGTTTCAATTTTAAATTCGAATTTTTGGTTTATGCTAATTTCAAACGGTTCTCAGGCCCAAATCATTAAAATTAGTGTGATGTATTGGTATTCACATATGGAAACATTTAGGTTTCCAAGAACGACTACCTGACCCTTGAGGGTGCAGTCAAAAGTCAGTTAGCTTGCGACCGTCGTATCTTGTACATCGTTCACATAAGCAATCTTGTATCAATATATGAATATAGTCTTTAAAAGCCTTCGTGTCTGTTATTGATAAATCCGGCCACCCCGGAACATAACATTGGCGACGAGGATTAAAATTAAAAAAGGAAAGGAGAAGTAGTGCGCGGGTAAACAAAGGAAAGCGGTAGTTCGGTGGTGCATTAAAATAAGGTTCGACATTGGTGGAGTGCATTAAATATCGAAAAACTATGGCGGTGTCGTTGGGTACAATTGAAAAGTTTCACCATGAGGGACAAGACTGGATAATTTACCACGAACGTCTTGAACAGTTTTTCGAAGTCAACGAAATTAAAGATTCGGAAACATCCAAAAAACAATGTGCGGTATTAATTAATCAGATGTCGGCGGACACTTATGCTTTAGTGCGCGATTTGTGCTTTCCAAGAAAACCGAAAGAGAAAACATAGGTACAACGAGTTATGTGAAATAATGCGACAACATTTTAGTCCAAGGGTTGCAATTTACAGAGAAAGGGCAGAATTCTACAGGGCATTTCAAAAGTTAGGGGAACCCATAACAGAGTGGCATGCCCGGATAAAGAATTTAGCGGTGAATTGTAAATTTGAGCAACTGGACAAAGTGTTAAGAGACAAATTTGTCACAGGGTTACTAGAGGGACCTATAATGGACAAATTATGGGAACAAGATTACAAAGAAACGGCAACGCTAAACGAGATGGTTCAGCTGGCGTTAACCAAGGAGGCCGCTCTGGAAACCGGCAACAAGGCAAGAAGAAACTCCACGGCGACGGCGCGCGGTTAACGTAAACTGGAATCAAAACGCTAAATCGGGGAGATCCGGCAGCCAGGACAGAGGAAAGAAAACCGACAACCGAGGTCAGGTAACACAACCTATTGTTCAAGTTGCGGGAAAACTCATCAGGATCATCAAGTGTGCAAATTTAAAAGTGTAAGTGTTATAAGTGTAAACAAATAGGCCATTTAGCTAGTGTTTGTAAAATAATGGTACAACAGAGTAATCATTATGTCGAAACAACAAGTGAGGACAATTTACCTTTATTTATGATTGGAACCAGCAAAAGTAAGCCTTTTACAGCAAATGTTAAAATAGATAATGTACCTGCTTTTAGACATGAGGATTGATAGTGGCGCAGGTGTATCAATTATGTCAAAGGAATTGTTTCTTAATAAATTTGTTAATCACCAATTACAAGAGAGCGACATTATGTTGCATACACCGGTAAAACTACCAAACCCTTAGGTTACTTCACACTGCAGGTAGAGTACAAAAACGAAACAAAACCTATTAATTTACATGTTGTGGAAGGAGGTGGTCCACCATTGTTGGGTAGGGACTGGCTGAATACTTTTAATTTAGGTATTGAAAAGTTAGGGAATAAAGCAGGGCTAAATAAAATTAGTGAAATTAGCCTAAAGGGGACTTTAAAAGAATTTGAATCTCTATTCGATGGCGCATTGGGCACCTACAAATTCGGAAAGATTCATTTAGAATTAAAACCCGAGAGTAAACCTGTCTGTTGCAAACCTAGATCGATTACGATTGCTTATAAGGAAAACGTAGAACAAGAATTAGATAGGTTGATTAGAGAAAATATAATTACACCAATCGAAAGCAGTTCTTGGGGCACGCCGTTAGTATACCGGTATTAAAGCAGGATGGGTCGATTCGTTTATGTGCTGATTACAAAACGACGGTAAATAAATTTTTGGTCGAGGTGAAATACCCCCTTCCTAGGGTCGAAAAGATTTTTGCAGCTTTGCAAGGCGGTGAAAGATTTAGTAAAATAGATCTAAGCATGGCATACGCCCAATTTCAGTTAGATGACATATCGGCTAAAATAGTAGCGTGGAGTACGCATAAAGGAATCCTTCAAGTAAATAGATTACCTTTTGGCGTATCACCGGCGAGTGCGATTTTTCAAAGGAAATTGGAACAGCTATTGCAGGGCATACCAGGGGTTGCAAATTTTCTGGACGACATAATAGTCACCGGATGTGACACAAATCAGCATCTGGGGAATTTAGCGGCAGTTTTCAAACGACTTTTAGGAGCCGGTTTGAGGGTGAGGTTAGACAAATGCGATTTTTTCAAAACTGAAGTTGTTTATTTAGGACACATTATAAGCAGGGAGGGTATTAGAAAATCCACCGACAAAGTTAAGGCGATTTTAGAAGCACCGGAGCCAGGCAATACAACCCAAATAAATGCTTTCGCCGGCATGGTGAACTACTACAGGAAATTCGTGCCCGGGTTGGCGCAGTTAATGAAACCGTGTTACGACTAGGACTGGGCGATACCATGAAATGGGTATCGAGTATCGATACCAATGCGGTATCGATATTACTCAAAAGTATCGAAGTATCGAAAGTATCGGAAGTATCAAAGTATCGAAAGTATCGGAAGTATCGAAAGTATCGAAAATATCGAAGTATCGAAAGTATCCAAGTATCGAAAGTATCGAAGTATCGAAAGTATCGAAGTATCGAAAGTATCGAAGTATCGAAAATATCGAAGTAACTAGTCGTAGTTTTACTAATTACACTGATGTACTGTGTCATACCGTAAACAATGAATATGAACGTGTTTGGGTACACCTACTATTTCCTAATGCTACGCAGAACAAATCGTCTAAAAATTATAGACCTAACACGTCACTTTTGTTCGTTCTTGGCATAGAAGGGGGGAAAAACTATACCCCAGTTGATCCTATTTGATGAATCCATCTAACATCTCAATTATAATTAAAAATAAAAACTTAAGTATGTGAAGAGGTAAATGGGTACCTACTCTTGGAAATACACCAAGTTAAGCTCCTACAGAAACTATGCGAGCCTGCTATATTAATTTTCTGATACTTTAGATACCTTGAGTATTTCTCTATTTCCGATATTTTTGATACTTACATTCTTTCGATATTTCTATATTTCGATACTTCGATACTTTCGATACTTCGATACTTTCGATACAGCTGCACCAATCAGATGGGCTTCATTTACAATTCCGAAGTAAGCCAATACGGTCATTTTATTTTTCATAGTCAACCCTTACGTAGGGTAGCTATGAGGGGAACTGAAGAAGAAGTTCAGGCAACTTGACCCACTTTTTAAACTTCAATCACTTGAATATTAAAAATGTCTACAAATCAATTGACTACACTATTATTAATCGTTACAACAAAACTATGTGGTGCTAAAAAAAATTAAGGGTCACCAAAGAAATAATAATAGCAGTTTAAAAGACATTAAATACCTTGTTGAGGGACCTCTCCCTCTAAAGGCATGAAACAAAAGCAAAAAAGTTACAAAACACAGCAATTACGCCACTGGAACTAAAACAAAAATGAATAACGAAGCAACTACTAATAGATATACTGGGTGTATCAAAAAAACAGAGGAACATATTTTACATTCCCCCCCTCAAGCTTACAACATTCAATAATTTTATAGGGGGGGGGATGAAGTATTTTTTCAAGTCCTCTTTTAAGACCTTAAATTAATTTACCATTTTTCTACACATCCTGTATATTATTATAAATTTAATAATGTTGATTTAAATTTTCTAATATCAAAAATTTAATCTTTACATCATGGGGAGCTAAAAAACTTTATTGTAATTTTTTTGTTAGACACAACTTGAAAAGAGCTTATTGTAAAAGAACTCATGTAAACTTGCAGCACCTACCGAAAGCAACCTTTTGCCTACCATAGTACCATGGTACCATGAATATTTTAAAACTTTAATTCCTAGTCATTTCCAAATAGGTAAATGAAGAAAAGATCGACAAGTATTTTTTACAAGTTTCAACACGCTGTATCTCGGTAACGAAGCATTTGCCGACCTATGTATATTAAGAATTTTTAACTTGTTTTAGAACGTACTACATGCTCTGTAAATCTTTAAACGTCATTCTGTTACACCCTGCATATATTTTGCTATATCCTGTACTACATTTACGTGTGGTATGACCTCTGTAAAGACATCTTACCATGCTGAGGAAACCGGCCTAGTAGAATGTCTACTATTTTTCCGGCATTCGCCCTACATTTGAGCCGGAATTGCTCTTTTATTTTTGATTTCTTTAAATAGCTTTTCCCGTAGCCCGCGTCAATGAGAATGCCTCCAGCATCCCCCTTCCCACCCGCTCCCCTTTCCTTAAAGCGTCTACTGCCGTTGCCAGTGGCAGACTGGAAATTTTTTTGTAGGGACGCGAGCCAAAATAGGGGCCCGGAATAAAAATGTATAAAAGAACATATGACTTAAGACTTACACTTTACATAAATAATTTTCTTGTTAATATTATTCTTAAGGGCCCGGGACGCTGTAGCGCCCCTGGCCAGTCCGTCACTGGCCGTTGCTTCCCCAACGCTCATCCATATTTGTTCGTAATTGCTGTTAATGTTAGGTTGCTTCCAATCTGAAATCAAGTGTATACAATTATTACACCATTATAATACTATCTACACAGCTGTGCTGGGGAAAGAACTTTTAAAAAGTTCAAGTTCTTGGAAACTCATTCATATTTTGGGAACTTTTTCGAGGACTCGTTCTTTTTTGTGCACAAGAACTTCTTTGATATAAAAGTTCATTATTTTCGAGAACTTGAATGACTACTATTACCCTATTCACCTGAGCCTAATCCGTTTCTGTTATTGTTTATTATATTAAGATTGAGGGATTAAAGTACAATAGTTAATACTTTACTTACACTCCTGAGAAAAGTTTGCTTTAAATCACGGAGGATGATTATGATTAGGAGTGCACACTGCCTATACTGCGGGCGGCCGAACGTGGTTCATATAAAGCACTCTTGTGCGAGAGAGTCGACCGCGAGAGAGAACCCACAAGGGGGCCGATCATGCGACCGTGAAGTATAGCGTTTGCTATACAGATCATACAGATACACTTCGTTTTTGGCTTATACATGATTGTGAAATGTAAGTTTTACAAAAATTATAAGTAGCAATCAATCCGATACATAATTTTAACTTAAAAAAAATTATAAATAGAAGATATTATTACAGTAAGCAAAGATTTATTAAAACGCGCCTTCAAGAAATTCTCAAATAATAATACATTTTTATTTTATTAGATTTAAATTTCAAATAGAAGCTATAATCAGTTGATTTTTAAGAATAACAACGGTCAACATTTGTTGTTAGCTTTACACATTTTACATAAAAAATTGTATGATCTGCTCTAACTGAGTATCGCCAACTTTATAATAAAATCATAGCCTATTCTAAATAAGAATATTTTGAAGGAACTGTTTGAATAATTATTTATTATTAAAAGGAACCAAAGAACTTAATTATTATTCTGTAGTTTGGACATTTTATTGTTTCTTTAAATTTTGATTTTTGTTTCATGTGTTGTCCTTCAAAGTATTGCCTCATCCTCATCGAAACAAAATAGTGCAAGGCACTGGAAATTATGTACATTTTATGTTGTTCACAGGGAAATTTGAAATCTGTCGATTCAATGCATTCATGAATTGTCTCGTCGTACATATATTTTGATTGTTTTAAGAAACAACTCTCTGCATTTTTTAATAAATGCTATCTAATGGTACATTTCTAAGGAGAGATGAGTTAAGAATCCTCTTGTTTTGAGGTTTGTGTTGTGTTTATTTTGGAAAATATTAGTGTAAAGTAAATAAAACTGTTTATTGCAATTATGAACATTTAAACAAGCAAAAAGATTTGAACACGATGAATCCACGGAGAGAAGCTCTGCTCAACTGAACTACAGCACCTTGTGAAACAGGAAAGGCGCATTCAAAACATATAATATAACATTACATTTATGCAAACATAAGCTCAGACGATAACATTTATAAATAGAACAGCTCTTAAAAATAAAGATTGAATTTTTACATTCTTAACACTCCCATCAATTCAATACTTTTAATAAAGTCAACAAACGCTTAAAAACTGCAGCTGTTGGAGATTTTGTTAACATATCGGCGATTTGATTTTTAGAATCAACATACACTATTTTAATATCACCCTTTAAACACATATCACGCACAAAATGAAACTTGATGTCGATGTGTTTGCTGCGTTTGTGAAACTCTGGATTTTTCACGAGTTTAATCGCGGACTGGTTGTCTACGTTGATTTCCACAGGATGTTGCTCAAATCCTAGTTCATTCATTAATGATTTCAGCCAAATTGCTTCTTTTGTTCCTAAACCTAGAGCAATATATTCAGCTTCACAAGTCGATTGGGCCACGACACTTTGACGTTGACTTGACCATGTAATAGGTGCATTTTCCAAGACAAAGATGTAACCACTTGTCGATTTTCTTGTTTCGATACATCCTGCGTAGTCGGAATCGGTATATCCAACTAGTTTAAAACTGCTACTCGATTTTTCGTATTTAATTGAGTAATCAATTGTACCTTTTAAATAACGTAGAATACGCTTTACAGCTTGCCAATGTTTTTCATCTGAGTTGTTGATAAATCTACTTACTTGATTTACTGCGTAACAGATATCTGGACGACTTACCGTTGATAAAAATATTAGCGAGCCTACTGCTTCACGATAGGGATATTTTGTTTCAACTTTTGGATCATTTTCAGATGTTTGTAAACATACACCCTGTTCACTTGGGGTATTGACCGGATTTGCATCACTCAAATTAAATCTTTCTAGTAACCTTTTTATGTACGGAGCTTGATTTATTTTTATTACACCGTTTTCACGCACTATTTGAAGTCCCACAAATTCCTCTGCTTTGTCGACAGTAATTTTAAAATGCGTTGTTAAACTTTTAAGAAGATCTTCGATTGCGTTCTTAGATGAAGACAGGACTAAACCATCGTCTACGTAGATTGCTAAATAAATCACTGCATGGTGTAATTGCCCGACAAATACGCACTGATCACTTTGTAACTGTACAAACTTTAATTCGTTTAAGAATTTTACAAGTTTTTGGTTCCAGCAACGTCCAGCCTGTTTCAGCCCGTACAAACTTTTCTTGAGCTTACACACATGATGAGGATGTTGCTCGTCTTCGAAACCAATAGGTTGCTTCATGAAAATTGTTTCTTCTAGTTCTCCATAAAGAAAAGCCGTTTTCACGTCAAAATGCTGAATTTTTAAATCGTTCTGTGCTGCTATTGCGAGTAATACGCGAATTGAATCATACCGAACGACCGGCGAAAAGGTTTCTTTATAGTCAATGTCTTTTTGTTGCGAAAAACCTCTGGCCACGAGCCTGGCTTTAAAACGAATTACGTTGCCACTAACGTCAGTCTTAACACGAAACACCCATTTATTGTCTATCACTTGTACATCTTTTGGTAAACACTCTAATGTCCACGTTTCGTTGTCCTTTAGAGCTCTTATTTCTTCTTTCATGGCACTTTTCCATTGTTTTGCATTTTTGTCTTTCACTGCACTTTCATAACTTTCAGGTGCAACAGTTGCACAATACACAGCTGGTCCATAATAATCTGGCCTGCGTATTGCGGTGCGATCCCTTAGTTGACGAGTTGCTTCGGGAACTTCCTCATCTTCAGATGCCGATTCAAGAATTTCTTCTCCCTGATTTTCTTCGTTTTCGACTTGAATTTCTGGTACGAAATTATCAACAATTTCCGGGAAAATTGCGATTCTTTCGTCGTTGTTCTCCGTTTCAGTGAAGTTTTCATTTTCATTAAAATTTACGTTGCACGAAATTTCAATTTTTCTTTTTCTTGGATCCCACAATCTGTAATTGTTGGAATTATCGTTGTAACCCACAAACATTAGTTTCTTTGCTTTTGGATCAAATTTCTTGCGAAATTGTGGTGGAATACACATATATGCACTGCAACCGAACACTTTTATATGTTTAATTTCCGGTTTTCGTCCAAACCATTTTTCAAAAGCACTTTCGTTTTGTTGTTGAGCTATTAACGTTCTGTTTAATACGTAAACCGCTGTGTTTACAGCTTCTGCCCATAATTCAGTTGGTACATTTTTGTTTAGCAGCATTGAACGAGCCGAATCTACAATCGTTCGTAGTTCGCGTTCAGAAAAACCGTTTTGTTGTGGTGTGTATGGAGCGGAATATTCATGTATAATTCCTGAAGTTTGTAGGAATTGCCCGAATTCACTGCTGGTATATTCTGTTCCATTATCGCTTCTCAAAATTTTTATTTGATTACCCGTTTGATTTTCTACTTCCTTATCGTTGATTTGTAGGTTTGTTTCTTTATCGATTGTTCTTTTTACGGCTTTTGTATTTATATGACCTAGACGGTCGTGCCATAATTTTAATGTTTCCTTTTCGGCTAGGTTACATTGTTGTTGTTGCTTCGTTCTAAATTGCATAACCCACAAATTATTTTCACGAATTCCGATACACGATATGCTCCCATCTGAATCACGAAATTGACACTCATGTTTCAAGGCCTCAAAAGTGAACTTTTTATCCGTCATTGTTCCTACTGAAAATAAACTTTTGTTTAATTCTGGAACATACAGCACGTTTTGCATTTCTCTGCGATGCCATTCACCTTGAACCTTTGCTTCAATTTCAATCGTTCCTTTTCCAACAGCTGAAATTACTTTGTCGTTCGCAATTTTTACAGCAATTGGTTCCGGTAATTCTTCAATTTTTGTAAACCAATCTTTCTGATGCGTCATGTGAACACTCGCTCCGGAATCACAGATCCATTTTCTTGTATCATTGTGCGTGCTGGCTGAGTACAGCAATGATACGTCACTAACATAGGCGTCGTTGGATTTTGATTTTTGGTTTTCTGCGTTGCCATTTTCTGCATCTGCTATGCGTTTTCTGCATTCGCGCGCCCAATGTCCCTTTCTCTTGCAATAATTGCAGGTTGTTTTCTTCTTCAACGCAGCAATTTTACTAATTTGCTTTTCTTCTGGTTTTGTATTGTTTAGCTTTGCTTGTAGCGCTTCTACTTGCAAAGCTAGACGCGACGTTTCATCATCTTGCGTTGTCATACGTACTTCTTCTTTTAGAAGGCGTGTTGTGAGATTGTCCAACGTTTGATCTGTTGCTGCAACTGAATCCCACGCAGTTCGGAAATTATTGTACTTCGCTGGAAGACCGTTGATTATTTTCGAACGTATTGCGCTATCACTTATTGTTTCATCCATATCTTTTAGCTGTTTTACTACCGATTCAACTTTTGCTAAGTGGCTAGAAATTGACTCACCGTTTAGCATGCGGATTTCATAGAATTTCTGCCATATTAGTTCTCTCGATAGCTCTGTTTTCTGCTCATGTGTTGTGATTAGCTTTTTCCACATTTCTGCTGCTGTCTTGCAATTAACGAGGCACTGCAACATTTGAGGTGCGATTGTTGTCAGAAGGATTACTTGAGCTTTTGCATTTTTCGTATTCCAAGTAGTCCATGCAGCTGTCGTCACATCTACCGGCTCTTTGTCTTGTTCGTCGACAATTGACATTAACTTATCGGCCTGGAGAATGATTGAGACACTAAATTTCCACAGTTGAAAATTGGAACCATCAAATTTGATGATCTGTGCAAGATCACTTCGCGACGCGGTTGCCATTTTCACTTTCGCGCGGAAAAACTGACTTTTTTAACACCTTTTTGTTTACCTTTTTCTTCACTTTTTCACTGGCTTTTTATTTACTTTTTTTTACTGGGTACCCTGGGCCCATAACCTGTTGTGTTTATTTTGGAAAATATTAGTGTAAAGTAAATAAAACTGTTTATTGCAATTATGAACATTTAAACAAGCAAAAAGATTTGAACACGATGAATCCACGGAGAGAAGCTCTGCTCAACTGAACTACAGCACCTTGTGAAACAGGAAAGGCGCATTCAAAACATATAATATAACATTACATTTATGCAAACATAAGCTCAGACGATAACATTTATAAATAGAACAGCTCTTAAAAATAAAGATTGAATTTTTACATTCTTAACAGTTTGTTAGATCAGTAATAATGTATTAGGGTCGAAATGTTTAGCACAAACTCCGTCGTTTCGACTTAAAATTTTGTCGGCACGAGGTATGTTTTTTATCCATATCTTTAGGTAATTTCTCAGAATCCTGAGGAAGTATAAATAAAGTAACTTCTTCCGGGCATGATGCATACCCAGAACGGCAATTGGGAACGAAACATTTTTTACCCATTGTATAGGTCAATATTGATATATAATATTAGATATCTGCATAATACCATAAAAGACAAATAGAAAAACGGAGTTATAGGTACCTATTGCTTAAGCAAATGAGCGAAATACTGCAAACCATATGTAAGTAGTATGTAACTGAGATGCATAAGCGCGCGAGACCCGGCCTCCTTACACTTTCTCTGTCTCCAACCTTTCACTCGCACAACCGTGCGTTATATCGACACATCGAGAGCTCAAGTGTACTCTCCTAACCATAATCATACTCCGTGCTTTAAATGGAACTTAACCAGTACCTATACCTATAACATTTTCTACAGGTGGCATAACTTGCCTGCAATCGTAACTACCTAATAATAAAAAAAATGTTTATTAAGTTTAATACTGGAATTTCTTCCAGTGCTACTGTTGAAAGGATTTTCAGCACAGGAGGTGCAATTTTTACTCTAAAGGAGCAAAATTAACAGACGACAATTTTGAACATTTATCAATTTGTAAATATGGTAGGTAAGTAGGTATTACCTATTAAATAAAGTAGATACCTATTCGTTGTTTTTGCATTTCGTTTTTTGTATATAATTGACATTTGATTTGATTTAATAGTGTATTATGTTACAAGGAGTAGAAAGCGTTCATTTTGTGTTCAGCTTCTATGTGGTGTCTGAAGCGCCAGCGCCGAGGCTGTGCTAAATAAGCGAAACACAAAATGAACGTTCTACTTCGAGTGATATATACTGTTTTTCCCTCTAGCGAAATAGTACAATATATGGTATAAAACAAATGTTTATTTTGTAAACGTCATTTCCACTACTGTCAAGAATAAAAACAAAACAACGACATGTGCGATTTTAATTGAGCTAGGGGTAAATAATACAGCCGTTGCCATGGATACGTTAATACGTACACACATTATGTTACTAGTACAATTATTTAACATATTGGTTTGCTAGTACCTAACACAATGACTCTCTTCTACACAGCCAGTTCCGTAGTACAATAGGGATATTGCAATACGCTTGGAGAAAAAATTATTTATTTATTTCTGAAATTACAAGTATAATAATAATACAACAGAAAAAGTTCTAAAACAAGACAGAAATAAATGATGAACAGGAACTTAGCTCATAGAAGTAAAAACTTGTGCATGAGCTAGGTATAATAACATATTTAAAAAAGTAGTACTTACAAAAAGTTATTGTATGTATCAGATAATGAATTATAATAGTAACTGAAAAATTCACGAAATACAATTCTGAGTGATCAAGCATTTTTGATATGATACTAAATCATGTAGGTACAGTAGAACGGAATTGGGATTGTATCCAAGTTTTAAGGTGTAATTTGAAATTATAAATATTTAGGCTATGTTTAATGTCTTTTGGAAGATTAAAAAAAATACGTGGAGCAAGATAGCCATAAGAACGCTGACCAATAGTTTTAGCAGCTTTCTCATTTTGCGTTTCAATACAGCATTTGAACCTCGTATAAAGCTAGTGTCACACGATCAGTTTATCGCATCAAATTTGTTTGTCAAACACATTCTGTGACGTCATGGAAAAATGTTTGATGTAATTCATGGAACACCGTGGTCACACTATGCAACATCTGTGTTGCACGAAACTTTCAAACGTCAGATTATGGCAGCATAGTTCATTTGTAGGCGAATCTAATTTTTAAAGATAGTTAAAATGGATGATGAAACCAGGACTCTGGCATTAATAGGGCTAGGTTTAGCTGCCTATTTAAACAAAAACAAGGAGAAGAAAGAAAGACGTGTGTGGCCCGTAAGTGGTTGCAAAAGCGTGATGAAGATCGAGGTGTATTATCAATGGTGCACAATGAACTGCAGTTGGAGGATAGCTGAAGTTTTAAAATTTCTTTTTTAATTTTGATTTTCATATCATTCACTATAAATCATAAGTATAAGATAAGATTGACAAGTTATTTTAAAATTGTGTTATTAATGCCTGATGTATTTGAGCGTAGTCCTTCTAATTCATTTGCAATTCGCTGAAGAGCATCGGTTCTTGCCAATTTATTGTGATGATTGGCATTTTTTACAATGTACAGGACCGTCTCCTTCTCGTAGGCATCTATCAAGGCCGAAATATGCTCCCGCGTCCAAGACATTTTATTTATAATATCAATAAAACTTAATAAAAACACTGAACGCAACAATAACAATTTTTAAACACAAACGCTAAACTCAAAACGGAAATAATATTTGTACCTATATCGGAATTAGTCAGGATCTCATCAAAATGTTTGACGGAAATAGAACCGGTCCTATTTTTTAGAGACGTTTGACAAACATGGTTGCTGACGTCATAACATACGTCACCGTTAATGTTTGACAAACAAATTTGATGCGATAAACTGATCGTGTGACACGGGCTTAATGGTCATGTGTTATAGGTAGGTACCCTTTACCTCGCCTTTAGATTTATATTGTAAGCGAAGACTATTCTTAGCAAACCAACTGTCTCATGTCAAAAATTTTACTTTCATTATACAACAGTCAACAAGTCACTCGGATATAAGCTATTTTTTCAATAAATAATTTTAGAAGTGTTTTTGTAAAACTTTCAGTTCAGTTAGATGATGTAAATAAGAATTAGGTACCTAACTCCTAGTCGATCCCATGAATTATTTAATAAAAGTTAAAAGTAAAAAAGTTGAATAGTGCTACATGTTTCGAACTAAATGTTCATCATCAGGCATCTTAAAAACTAAAGATTCAAAATACAGGGTGTAACACAACTTATCCGAAAAAATTTAACCATACATGCACTTTTAAATAAGAAATCGATTTGTTAAATTTTTTTTTAATAAAAGTCGAACACAAAACGAGAAACAAATTGTTAAAGTTACAAATGTTGGCGAACCCGACCACCCCCATGCAGTGGCGGCGCTAGCATTTTAAATTGGGGGGTTCACTGAGGGGCCCACATTTATTGTGAGGGGGTAACCATAACTCAATCAGTGCAGGCCTCATATTGTGAAGATAGCATGTCAGCAGTATAGAAAGTACTAGGTATATGGTAAAAATATATGTTCATAACGGAAATTTCGAGAACAAGATACCTGTAGCTATCCAGCATGTAAGGACAGGATTTTATTATCTAGGTAAAAGGACAATAAAGGTACAGTGCGAGCAATAATCAGTTGACCGACAATTTTTGTTGAAGAAAAAACTAGGGGGGCCAATAGGGGGCCGTTTTAATATTTAGGGGGGCTCGGCCCCCCCGGTCCCCCCGCTAGCGCCGACATTGCCCGCATGTCCACGGTTTGGGCGTAAATTTCCAGTTTACACGTCAACGTAGAACCACTGCCGTAAATGTTTCACGATGAGGCAAGTGCGTATTTGGAAATCGCTGGGAATAAAGGCGAAAAGCTGCTAACTAGATTTGCCTTGCTTTTCCGTACGCTAATACAAAGTCCATCAACTCCTCTTTACTGTACACACGTGCCATTTTTATTGAAAACATAACTATTACTGCAATAGGTACTAACAATTCGCACAGGAGGTGCAATTTTTACTCTAAAGGAGCAAAATTAACAGACGACAATTTTGAACATTTATCAATTTGTAAATATGGTAGGTAAGGGAATAAAGGCGAAAAGCTGCTAACTAGATTTGCCTTGCTTTTCCGTACGCTAATACAAAGTCCATCAACTCCTCTTTACTGTACACACGTGCCATTTTTATTGAAAACATAACTATTACTGCAATAGGTACTAACAATTCGCACACAAGTTGACAGATTAATACATTGTACTTTTATTTTTGGCAGTTGTTTCATGCAGTGTTCAATAAATTACCATTTTCTCATTTTCATTAATTTGTACCTTTAACAATTTTTATCTCGTTTTGTGTTGGACTTTCATTAAAAAAATTTTTAAAGCTGCATATATGGTTAAAATGTTTCGGATAAGTTGTGTTACACCCTGTATAAGTAATGAAGTCCAAATTACAAAATTAAAGATATAAACTTACCAATAAATCTGAAAATTTACACACTCAGCAGACGACCATCTGGTAAATGTAAAATTTAACAGAATGACCAAACCAAGTCAAATAAAAATATAAAATAAAACCACTAAACTAGAAAAGCGGGAAATACAAAATTGTATCATAAACAACTATAACAAATTATATATAAAAATGAACATAGACTAAGACTGAAAAAGGGGGTAATAGCCAAATTAAGGCAAATTAAATTTTTTTTTATCAAATTCTGTAATTACATTCAAACAAAAATTATTATTATGATTTATAATCTCAAAAATTTCTAGAACATTCATAAGACTATCTTTAGTATTTAAATGTAGTATCTCAAAATCAGTATTAGCGTTAAAAGAATGCTGGTTAAATAAGATATATGACTGGCGAAAGCCGATTTAGAAAAAGGGGGAGATAAAGTAATATTATTATTTTTAATTAAACTGTTATGTTCAGAAAAACGTTTCTGGAAATTTCTACCAGTCTGATCTATATAGAAGGAAGGACAAGAACCACAATTAAGTTTGTAAATACCAGCTCTCTCTAAAATAGGGATGACATCTTTATTTTTGACTAAAAGATTTTTAAGGTTGGAAGGGGAAGAAAATGAAATATTAATGTTAAATTTCTTGAAAGTATTTTTTATAGTATAAATTAAAGGAATTGTAAAAAGGCAAAGATCTGTAAACTTTATCAGTATTATCAGCCGGAATTAGAGTACCTAATATTATTACTCAATTTGGATTTCAATTTATAGAAAAGGGAATTAATAAGGAGTAAAAGATAACCATTATTGTAAGCTAATTGTTTTATAACATTAAACTCTTTATTAAAATTGGTAGTGTTCATCGGAGTTAGAATAAGTCTTCTAATAAAAAATCTAAAGGAAGCAAGTTTATAAGATATGATCGGTGGTAGTAGGTAAGTTTCCTATAAATTGAAATATCCAAATCATTGTGTTTTCTAGTAATAAAGAGATCAAGAAAAGGGATGGAAGAATCATTTTCAAATTGTGATGTAAATTTAATGTTAGGATGATGGGTGTTAAGCCAATTTAAATAAACAGGGATTTCAGTAGGGTCACCTTTGAAAATGACAAGGATATCGTCTACGTAACGACCCCAGAATAATTAACGAGTTAATTCTTATTTAATTTTACTACCTTATCCCATTTGGAGGCTCAACCAATTTTTAATTTTAGATGGTGTTTTAAAATACCACCCCAACCACCTATACCATAGTACAAGTGCGATTCAACCAGTAAATGATATAACATTTTTAAATATTTTAATTCTAATATTGGTTTGAGTTGTTTAAACAGAATTAACATTGTTCCTAATATTTTTGTAACATTATTAACAGGAATATCCAATTTTAAATGCTGATCGATGTGTATGCCCAAATACTTTATATCTTTAGTTGATGCTACTTTGAACCTTTGCCCCCCATTTGAAAACGTTAAATCTCCAGAAGTTTGTAATTTGTATACCGAACTAGTGAAATGTATATATACTTTGGTTTTTTTTAAATTAATGGGTAACAATTTTTGTTCAAACCAATTTTGGCAATTCTCTTTTAGCGATTGTTTTCAGTTCATTCCAATTATCAGCAGTATACATTATCAGAGTGTCATCTGCAAAGGACAATACCTCACCGGTTGTATCAAATGAAAGCAGATCATTGATGTATTATATTAAAAAGAGAACTGTAAGTACCTTGCGGAACACCACATTTAACTACTTGGGGATACACTAGCGATTTTAACGTACTGAAATCTGTTTTCAAAATAGGATTTTATCAAATTCAAATAGACTTATTTAATTATAGTCACACTCTGAAGAAGTAAAGGTAGAGGGCGATTCTTCAATAATTGTTTCAGGAATCAAGAGCTCGAAGTCAACGGGTTCTTCTGCTAATGATGTAGGTATATTGAGAACTGAAATTAACCAAAAGAGGAATTATAAATCATTTTTATTAACATCGACTTTTATTTCAGTGTACACACTAATTCTTACCTAGTACCTACTTTCCTCATCTTCTGGTTCTGCAGTTGTAGTAAGTAGTGAGCTCAGGTTTCTGAAGCGCCCTTTACTTGTTTTTAAATAGGCAACTGCTAAAACATCCACCACTTACCGAATACCGAAAACTAGGAAAGTCCGGAATGCAGGTACAAGGATTATCGACTAAAGCAGATTCCTTTTCAAAATGCTCTAAAAATAGGTACAACGATAATTTATATATATGTATAGTCGGTTCCATGTAGCTTTACAGGTAAAGTATTAGTAGGTCTTGCACTCCTAGCGTGCCAGTGCTTCCCAACCATTTGTTTCTTTATTTTATATATTTTTCTCTAAAGGTCAAAGGAATAACTTTATTGCTATTATTACAAAGTTTCTTAATTTTTTTTAACTAGTTTTTAACCTACCTAGTATCTCAAATGAAAACAATAATTACTTTGGTTTAAGTTTTTAGTGTTGAAAACACTTATACGGAGGCAAGTTATAGGTTCCGCGTCACGAAATAGCGTCACGCTGCATCTAACCAGGAGCTGTATTCTCGAAATCACTCGACATTTTGTCGTGCTCGACAAAAAAAATTTAACCAATCCGAAGGCTATTTTCCTGACAATTGAGCATATGTCATGCCACAAAAAATAGTTTGATTGGTTCATTTTTTTTGTCGTGTGCGAGAAAATGTCGAGTGATTTCAAGAATACAGTCCCAGGGTGCGAGTATGCGTTGTCGGACAGCAGACAGCACGCGTTGTTCTGTAAGCGGTTACGCAGAAGCGTTAATTCTGTCCTATCATATCAGAAAATATTTTTGTTGTGAATACCTACCTTCACTGGAAAAGAAAACAAACCCAAAAAATACAAAATGTTCAGAACGTAATAATAATCTATTTTTACCAAATGTTTCTTCTGCTGATATTCTGTAATATTATATTATAATATAAACACTTATATTGTACTACCTGTCGTAAAAGTCTTAAGTGATTTTGTCTTAAAGCATTAATTCGTTTCTGATTTATTCTCATAAAATTATATATTTTGATTGCGCAATTAAACACTTGGGTAATCGAGCTGCAGAACAGCTTATAAGCATCTTCGCAAAATTGTGCCAAACTGAGGGTTTTGCCCCCGAAATAACGGACTTTTAAAATTTTACCATTGAATTCCCTATGTGCCGTAATTCAATTCCACACCCTGTATATTCACTTAGTTTATTAGTTTAGTCAAGTAAGCAACATTTATACCGAGTGGTTGTTATATCCCTGTACATAAGCCGTTTACATTGCTTATCACGTTTATGCGAATTCCTGCTCCCCATTTTTATGGAACAAATTGGTAATGGTACCAAATTAAAGAGAATAATATTCCGCGCAGCTCCCCATTTTTATGGAATAAATAAAATAAATTGGTATTGGTATACCGAATTAAAGAGAATGATATTCCGTGTACCTATAGTTCAATTTTAAAAATAAGGGACTTTTAACATTTTACAATCAATTCCCTCTATGTCGCATAATTCAATTCTACGCCCTGTATATTCACTTAGTTTATTACTTTAGCCCAGTAAGCAACATTTATACCGAGTGGTTGGTCATATCCCAGAACATAGGCCGTTTACATTGTTTATCACATCTAATATGCCATTTTTATGGAAAAAATTGGTAATGGTAGCAAAGTAAAGAGAATAATATTTCGCGTCGTTCAATTTTAAGAATTCTTTGTATAATAAATAGTATAAAAATAAATATATAAAATTTAAATATGAAGGTACATTCGAAAAATATGAGTAGGTACCTATATTTTTTGTTTTGACAAGTGCAGCACCTCGTATTTTTTGAATAGCTACGTTTTTAAATTTTATATTGTTATGTACACAAAAAATTTTTAACGCGGAATATTATTCTCTTTAGTTTACTACCATTACCAATTTTTTCCATAACAATTTAAGAGCAGGAATTCGGATAAAAGGGATATATGCAATGTATACTTCCTGTTCAGATACCAACCACTCGGTATAATAGTCTGCTTGGTATTTGTATTGTTAACGTTATATAATAAACCATTATAAACTAAAACTATGTTCATTATACAGAATGTATAAAAATGGTGGTGCAAACTTCAGGTAAAGTTATTCCTAGACCATAGGCTAATAACACAGGTGTTATTAGTCTTTGCTTAGACAAAACTAAGACAAAAAGCTGATATCAAAAAAGTTCGCAAACGCTTCCAGAACTTACAAAGTTCAAAATTGGGAACAATAAAGAATGCTGCTCTTTCAAAATAGAGTTAGGTACTTGATGAGTACATTCAGTGATAATAGCTAAAGTTTTTTACCATTGATCGTTTAAATTAACTTCAATTTAATTGTCGATTGTAATCGCTGTTTTTACGATTGTGAAATATATAAACATCAACAAATTATATCAACTATAAATGTAAATATCCAGCAACAGCCAATGAAGTGCTTATTACCAAGTTAGAATATATAATATAAACATAAACGGCAAGAATGGGAGAAGAAGAAAAAATAATAAAATAATAATAATAGTGTCCTAATAAATTTAGAATAAATGCTGTCTAAATTTCACCATAGCTTCAAAGTACAGCCTTAATATTAAAAATGTAACTAAAATAAAGTCAAGCTATCGCAGTAATATTTTGTTTTCCCAAAAGAACAAGTTTTCAGGCTGAAGAAATGTGTTCGTTAAACTTGTGTTTTTCTAATGATCGCTGTAAGATTTTCACATCTGAATATCCCGTTTTCCATCATGTTGTCTCACTAGCATTACAGAAAACAACACAATACCACCAAAATATTATTTTTTTAATAATTTATTATTTCCGACATTAAAATAAGTTTTGCTCAAAACTATTGTTTAAAACACGAACTTGCATCTCTCCCTCGTATCCTAAATGTGTAGCTGCCGTTCAACTTGAAAAATTTTATTATTGATTACTTATGTACTACATACAAAATCAAAATTCGTTTTCTTTTTAGTGCGATATCTTGCATTACCTGAAACCTGCACCACAATTTTTACACACTCTGTATATTCGATTACCGTATTAAATATACATCGTGTTTGTTTTCAACACCCTCCGATAGTTGCAAGAATTGCGAGATCTGTGCATTTTTTTTGTGCATTTCAACATGCCGATAGGTGTCTATATTTATTTAAAACTAAAACCGCACTTGTGTGGTGTTACTGCTTTGTTTCGATTTCTGTTATTAGGAAAGACAAACTGTCTAAGCATTCCGTCGTGTACAGAGCAGCTTGAGTAAGAACACAGGGCACATGTAATTTCCGCACCGATAATCCTTTAATGACCCCCAAAATTTAAGGTTCCTTAAGCTAATGTGTATTTTCCGCACCGAGAGTTAATGAATATCTTAAGAGGGTTAACATTTAATTATTGTACGAAGTTCTTTGTGCAACTGTTTACGCTACATGGTTTTCGAAATGGACATTATGTACCCTTTTGTCTATTGCCTAACAAACAGAAATCCACGTATGTCAACCTTTTTCAAGAAATGAGGGAAAAGTGTTACAACGTATACGGCTGTAACTTACATCCCAAGACTGTTATTAATTTGTGACTTTGAGAGTGCCATACACGAAGCTGTTTACGAAACGTGGTGTAATGAAGTGCAAATTGTTGGATGCAGATTCCATTTAACTCAATCTTGGTTTCCTGGGTACCAAATTTTATCAATCTCGTTTCAGTATTGATTAACTAATTAATAAAACAACACATTTTGAGGCCCCTCTTCAAAGAGCCGTAGCTCCGTTAGAAAGCTTTTCCGGACCCCTGTTCATCAGAACTTTTCTTCATATTTTTGGATGTAGAATTATCTCCCGAAGTTACGGAACGTTGTTTCCGGACACCCTGTATAAATGATATTCACTAAAATTAAAAAAAAACAACTTAAAGTAGGTATCTCTAAATGTTGGTGCGGAATTTACCTGTAGGATTAAAGGACATTAAATAAGTTGGTGCGGAAAATACATGTGCTGTTATCACAAAGAGGGATTTGGTGCGGAAATTACCAATACCGAGAACACAATAGGCACAGTAAGTCTAAGCTTAACCCTTATCGATGCTCAGGTAAAATTTTTACGTTTTAATAATGTACCGCTAAAGCTACATGGGACCGACTATATCCATTAATTTGTGGTAATTTCTGCCAACAGTTTTATTCATGGTAGTTTAGATTTACAAAAAGAATATAAACAAAGAAATTACATTTTCTTGGTTTGTTTAGGTACCTAATCAATATCTTAATTTCAAATTTGATGCATACTATTGTCGCCATTGGCTTATGCATACCTACCTAGGGGATGATTCAATTATTATGACGAAAAAAGTTTCATTACAGCGAAGCGATTATAGTGAATGACTTCGACGCATGGCATATGGCCAGCGTTGTTATGTTTAAAACATTTTGTTTAAAACAAAATGTTTAAAACATGTTTAAAACAAAAGGACCTGTTTAAAACGGTTTTGTTTTAATCATGTTTTAAATGTGTTTAAAACAAACGTTTAATTTGTATGAGTTTTAAACACGTTTTTTAGTACTGAAAATCATTAAGATTAAAAATAAAAAAAAACATGTTTTTAATTTTTTTTGTTAATTTTTGTTTAAGACAATAAACAATGATTTTATTGGCAAATATGAAATTATGAAATATAATTCAAAAAATTAAATTAACAAGTAGAAAAGATATCTAATAAGCAAAAATGAATAATAGCATCATATTATTTTTAAACTAACTGATATTAGTAGAAGAATATAATCTTAATTTAAATTTTTTTTCTTAGTTTTAAACACTAGAATTGTGGTTTAAAACATGTTTTTTTTAAATGCTATAAAAAACAGTTTTAAACATTAAAAAGACCTTTTAAAGCATAAAAAACTTGTTTTTTTGTTTTAAATAAAAAAAACATGTTTTTTTTCAACGCTGCATATGGCGCATAGCGTCGAAGTCATTCAGATCACGACGAAATTACAGCTGGCGAAGCCGGACGATCCGTTTCGTTTCTGTCCGAGTCCAGCCTAAATCTTTAAAATTTACAAAACGCAACTAAAATCCACGAACCTCTCATCAACCGTACATTTTAACCATATGATTACCTTATACTATGTAACAGACAATTAAATATATAATATATAGGGTGTTTTATTTACAATAACAAAGTTGCTTAGTGTACTGTGGAAAACACCGTGTGTACGTAATACAGGTAAATTTAGGAGAATGCAAATCTATATACTGAACAACTTTAATATTTAAACCTGTTTTATATTTTGACTAATAGAGGAGCTATAGGAGTATCAATTTCCGATTTTCTAAATCCGGTAGAGGGCGCCTCAGTGAAATTCTAGCATTCAAAAAAAAAAAAGAAAATGTATCTAATACCAAGCTGCATAAGTGTAGAAAATTTAAACAAAATTGTGTGGCCAGTTTCTTTCTAATAATTTTTCAAATATTCAAAATTTTTGGAAGAGCGCCGTTGCAACCGTTTTTGGATTTACTAAACAAATTTTTGTTCATGGTATAGTACCGCTAACGGGCTTTCAAACAAGTTGCTGAACTGATCAGATAACTGGTTTTTGATTTATGGAGCGTTAAAGTCAAAATTTGGAAAAATTCATAGCGGCCGCCATTGTGAAGTTAGAGAGTCTGGTAACAAAATGTTTCTCCTGAATTATGATCTTCTTTCATATTCGCTACTCAGATTTTCAAAATTCTGCTTCTGAAAAAATGCTACCAAAAAAACGTGTCATTTTCGATATACCTCTTCATTCCAAATTTCATCAAAATCGGTACACGCCATACACCCACCCTCAGACAGACATTTTTTGTAAACCACTTTTCTGGGTTCCTAGAGGTCCAAAACACGTATTTCTTTGAAAATCTCAATTTCGAAAATTTTCAAGATATACTTCCCATATACCAGTGGTGGTATGGGAAAGTAAAATGGTATAAAGCTAGAATTTTGTTAGATTTTGGTTCACATATTAATCTAATAACAGAAAAATGAAAGATATGGAGCAAAAAATCGAGGTACTAAAATAAAAAAGTAAACTGGGAAAGCAGCCAATATACATTGAAAACGACCTAACACAGGAAGAACAGAAGATACAGGCAGAGATTAGGAAAGTGGCAAGGGCAGAGAAAAGCAAAGGAATGAAAACTCGGGTAGGATACAGAAAAGTTGAGATAAATAACATCAAATATGGTCAGAGGAAGAAGGAGGGAGTTTAAAAAGATTACAAGACACGACGCCAAAAAACTAATAACGAACATTGCGCAAAAGGAAATGACGACAACAAGGGCTATGAATATGGAAACGAGAAGGAAATACAGCACACGACCAATGGAAAAGGAACGGGTATGGAAACTGGGAACTAGGAATGTTAGAGGAATTAGTGGTAAGGAACTAGAACTGTTTGACGAATTTGAAAAGACAAAAATGTACTAACTCTGACAGAGACTAAAAAGAAAGGGAAAGGGTGTGTCGAAATAGATGGGGGGCATTTGATGTACTACAGAGGAGTCGACGAACAAGAACGAGCAAGAGCAGGGGTAGCATGCGTAGTGAAAAAAGAATGGATAGATAAAATTGCAGACTGGAAGGGTATTTCAGAAAGATTACTACGATTGGAGATAAAAACAATAGAAAAAAAAGACTCACAGTAATAGTAGCGTACGGCCCAAACGAAAACGATCCGAAACAAACAAAGGACCAATTTTGACAGGTATTACAAGAACAAGTAGATAATAAAAGAGGTGAATTATTAGTAGTAGAAGATTTAAACGGCCGCGTCGGCAATAACACAGAAGAGACGGAAAATGTAATAGGAAAATTTGGAGAAGACTCGCGGAACTCAAACGGCCAAAGAATTATAGATTTCTGCATCCTAAACGACCTGGTGGTGGCGAACACTTGGTTCGAGCATAAAGAGATACACAAATACACACGGGAAGTAAAGAGTCGGGGGGAGAAATCAATTATAGATTTAGTACTGGTAGAAAAAACAACTCTGGGAAAAATAAATGACGTAAGAGTTAACAGAGGTTCAGAACTAGGAAACGATCATTTCCTGGTAGAAGTCAAGATCAGAAGGGGACAAAAACAACCAGAGAAAGAGGTAATACCAAAAGAAGCAAGATATGAATCTATAAGGAGCTATAAACTACAGCAGGAAGCTACCAGGAAAGCATATACCAGGGCAATAAGTCAGGAAATCCAGAAAATTCAAGAATATCAGAAAACTGAAAACGTCGAGGAACTATGGACCAATTTCAAGGAAATAGTAATTAAAGTCGCGAAACAGTGCTGTGGTGTGTCAAAATTTTCCAGTAAAAGAAAAGCAACTGCCTAGTGGAACGCAGACATAAAAAGAGAGGTTAAGACGAAAAAACAGTACTGGAGAAACTATTTAAGTGTAAAAGATAACGAAAGTTATAGTACCTATAAAGAGCAAAGAGAGAAAGTTAAAGGGATGGTGAAGACAGCAAAGGCCAAAGCATGGGAGGACTTCGGGAACAAATTGGAAGAAAATAGTGCAGGAAACGCTAAAATGCTCTTCCGAGTACTCAAAGAGTTACGAAAACCAGAGAAAGATACGGCCAGGGGGATAAAAAGTAAAAATGGGAAACTACTATCCGCAGAAAAAGAAATACAAGAAAGATGGCACGAATACTTCTCTGAGCTCCTAGAAGCGCAAGCCCCTCCCCCACGAACAAGATCTCACGACGAAAAAAAGAGACAATGTGAAACGGAGGGAATTGATCAGCATGAAAACGCGGAGATACAACTGAAGGAAGTAGAAGAAGCCATTAAAAAACTCAAAATCGGAAAGGCGGCTGGGCAAGTCGGCATAAAACCAGAATTGATAAAATATTTGGGGGAAAAGGGTATCGAGATGTTACATGATGTATTCAAATTAGCTTGGAGGACCAAGAAAGTACCAAAAGATTGGAAAATGGCCGTGATTGTACCAATTTATAAAATAGGTGACAGCACCTCGTGTGATAACTACCGTGGGATCTCTCTTTTGAGTGTAGTGGGGAAAACATATGAACGAATACTCGAGAAACGTATAAGAACAAGTATAGAAGAGACAATTGGAGACAACCAAGCCGGGTTCAGACCGGGGAGAGGCACACAAGACTGGACTTTTAATCTAAGGCAAATACAAGAAAAAACACTAGAACGTAACGGGAAAGCATATGTTTGTGCAATCGACCTGTCCAAAGCATTTGACAGCGTTGAAAGGGAGGAAATCTGGAAAACGCTCAGAAAACGAGAAACCAATCCTAATCTAATAGAGGCGATTCAAAGTATGTACGATGAAACAAGAAATCTAGTGAGACTAAAAAGCCTAAGTACCAAGGAATTCACAACTGTCAGAGGGGTCAGACAAGGAGGCATACAGCCCCCTCCTGTTCATCGCTGTAATGGATGAAATCTCGAAACAACCACATGAAGTGAACGGGGCAATAGTGGGGATGAGAAGACTAAACACGGTGAAAGTCAAGGAATTAATGTATGCAGATGACCTAATTCTGTTTGCAAATAACACTATAGACCTGCAAAATAGCATCATTGCCTGGAAGAACGCCATAGCCAAATTTAAAATGGATATAAATACAAGCAAAACAGAGGTAATGCTGATGGCGAGAGAACCGGAGATGATAGGGCTGCAGATCGGAAGTGTGAGGCTAAAACAAACAAACAAGCTGAAATATTTAGGTGCAATAATCGAAGAACAAGGAAGCTTAGATGAGGTGAGGTGAATTAGTGCGGCATCTAGACTAACAAGTGCTCTAAATAGTGCTTTCTTAACAAAGAAGGAAGTGTCCAAGAAAACTAAAATAAAAGTGTTCAATTCTGTGTTTGTACCAACCTTAATCTATGGATGTGAGTCGTGGGTTCTGACCAAAAGACAAAAGAGCAGGATCCAAGCCTGTGAAATGAAATTCCTAAGAAAAGTGGCAGGAGTAACCAGACTAGATAAAATACGAAACGGTACGTTATCAGGAGTGGTTTAGAAGTGGAACAGGTGCAATTAAGAATTGAAAGGCAGCAACTTAGATGGTTTGGACATATGGTGAGAATGCAACCCGACAGAAAAGTAAAAGAATTGTGGGAAATGGGTTCGGACAAGAAAAGAAAAAGAGGAAGACCAAAGAAAAAGTGGAACGCGGAAATAGCAGAAATACTGGAGAAAAAAGGAAGTAACTGGAGACAAGCACAAATAACAGCGAAGGACAGGAAAGGCTGGAAGCTATTCTGCAAGTAAGACTCCACAAACCCACACCCAACCCTCGACACCTAATGGTAAATGAGGGATACGATAAAGCAAGAAAGAGAAGAAGCCAAGACTAAAAAGCTTCAACTAAACAGAGAGGAAATAAGTATCGTAGGAATTAACGCAGACGCATTTAATTACAGTAAAAGTACCAATTTCTTTATTAATTAATAATTATAGTTCCAACCTACCACATGTAGTTATAAAAAATATAGCTGAGTATTTATACTATTCAATTATTTTAAGAAAAATATTTTCAACATACCTCGATTAGCTGAAGGCTTTAAGGCGGTTCGACCCGTTCGAAATGATTTCGCGAAAAAGAAGTTTTTATTAAGGTCATTACAGCTGGAGATGTAGCAAGTAGAAATATGCAGATTTGTACTAATTAACAATTGATATGAAAATATTTTTTTTGCCCTAGATAACGAAAATGGGTTAAACCCAACTTTTACCGTTATTAATAATTTTTTTTCAAATCTGTTTTGACACATACCGGGTGGCCGGTCTCAAAGGTGTACATAGGGATTTAACATTGTATTGAACGTTTCTGCCGATTCCTGCTCGCCAATTCAACTTACAGGAATGCTAATGGTATTAATTGAAAGGTAAAATAATTGCTCTTCAAATGGCGCCAATACCTAATAAATGTGCTATAATTAATTTAAAATATCGATCTAAAATTTTACGATTTTTAAATATGACGTGCCATGATTTACAAATTTTGCAGCATTTGTCAAAAAATTTGATAATTAATTGGCTTAAAATTAGTGGATTTCCGTAAATGACAACTAATTTAACAAATTTTTGACAAATGCTGTAAAATTTGAAAATCATGGCACGTCATATTTAAAAATCGTAAAATTTTAAATCGTTATTTTAAAATAAATATAGCACATTTAATTTTATTATTAGCGCCATTTGAAGCACAATAATTTTACCTTTCAATTAATACCATTACCATTCCTGTAAGTTGAATTGGCGAGCAGGAATCAGCAGAAACGTTCAATACAATGTTAAATCCCTATGTAGCTACACTTTTGAGACCGGCCACCCGGTATAATTCCTGATATAAGACCGAGGACTTAACGAAGTACAGGAGCTGTCCTAGTATTCGTTATCTTTTTATTGGCGTTTTTATAGTAATTTAATAATATTCCCGAATAAAAGCTGTTGTAACTTTTACAATTTTTCTTCTATTGCCTTGAAACTTTGTCATACCCTGCAATGGGCAGTTACAATAATAATGATTCAAACAAATATCCTTTAATTCCAAAAAACAACAAAAGTCGGTCTTTAATAATTTATTTCGTTCCAAGTAAATTGTAAAGACAAGAACAGCTATAGATAAACGAAGATAGCGCTTCCAGCGTAGTTTTTGGTAAAACCCTTAGAGTAAATAGACGGCCCTATCTGTACCTCTGATAACCGTAATTCTTGGAAAGCCTACTTACTGCTACTTTCAATTTTTAAGCCAAGAAGGAAAATCATCTGTGAATGAACTGCCTTGCACTAGCGAACTGTTCATAAACTGATTTGACGATTCTTTTTATTTAAATAATTTGAATTGCAAAAGGCGTTTAAGAAATTTTGAGTTAGTTTGTGTAGTGGTTTTTGGGCGTGTGTTTTGTTGACTGTTGTAGGGACTCATTTATAAATAATTCGTGTTGTAACAATTTTTTAATAGCGGTTTTGGGCAGTGTAGACAATTAGCACTGCACAATGTAAGATGTACCATGAGGAAAATGGAATACAAAAACGACCGTAGGACCGGTATGGTTTCGTGTTTTCATTATTTTTGTAAAACTTGTGAGAAAACGACGAAGATCTATTCTCATCAAAAAATGGTAAGGGACAATTGGAAAGAAGTTCTTCAAAGACAAATGTTAGAAGCAGGAAAAGAAGAAAGCCAACAAGCAATCGAAGCTGAAGATGTTGAGAACGGTATTCCGTTTCTTACAGTGATAATTGACGGTAGCTGGGCTAAACGGTCGTATGGACATGGTTTTACTTCCTTGTCAGGGGTTGCCATTATAATCGGAGAAAGAACGGAAAAACTTTTATTTTTGGGGGTTCGTAACAAATTTTGCAGTTTATGTTCTTCAAAAAAGGATTCGGGCAGTGTAAAACCTCACGTGTGTTATAAAAATTACAGCGGCGCTTCAACGGGTATGGAACAAAATATAATAATTGAAGGATTCAACAGGAGCGTGGAGGAGCATGGTGTACGATACAAATATGTAGTTGGGGATGGTGACTAAGCGTATACACACGTATTATTGAACGGGTTACATATGGGTGTTTAGTGGTAAAACTTGAATGTGCAAATCATATTACCAGATGCTGTACATCCCAATTACATAAAATTTCGCTTAAAACAATACATGAAATAGAAACAGAAAATTCTGCAATCCCGCATTCTGCGTCTAAAGCAAAACCAAATTTTCACAGATATATTCGGCATTAGACTATGTTATACATAAGGCCGACGGTTTGACCACCAATGCGACGACTAATTTTGCAGAAAAGTACACGTCCCTTGTTTCAAAATTTTCCAGAGGCAAAAGGTTCAATTTTTGCAAGAGAGGTTCGTATTTCAGACGTTTGTAGGTGCTGCGTTGTCATTTAATAATGGACCCTCTTGGCACAACTGTGTTATTAAAACTCAGGAGGATATCCATTTTTCAGCATTTTCAAACTGAAAACGAAAACTAAACAAATTAAGAAGAACTCAGAAAAAAAGGAAACTTACAAACGTAAAACAACAAGTAATGGAGATATGTAGTACGGGCCTGATGCGGCTAAACCTGATATGAACAAGGAAATTTTTGAAGAAGAAAAACAACGGATTTTATTAGAAATGCAGAATGATGTGACTGAAAGAAGCTCTATCGAAATAAAAACAAGAGGCCAACATGAAAACTTTGAATGGAAGCTAGCGCGACTCAACCGACTTACTGCATCCAATTTCGGCAAAGTTTGTAAACGTTTGGAAACAGCCTCTTGTCATTATGCATTAAAGGACATGTTGTACAAAAGCAACAGGGAATAGCAAAATCCAGCAATTGTTTACGGGCGATCAACGAAAAAAAAGCGATCGAGTTGTATGAACAAACACCACAAAAAAAGTGACGGCATGCGGTTTATTTATTGCCGAAAACTACTTTTTCCTCGTAGCTTCTCTAGACGGACTTCTTTAAGATGGCGGTAGCATTGAAGTCAATTGTTTGTTTTTCAGCCGGGACCAAACTGTAGAAAACGCAATAAAGGGAATCCCAAAAATAACTTATGTGTCTGTTATGCGGATGGCAATCTTATTTTGAAGAAGAAACACAATTATTTTTACCAAATTCAGGGACAGTTACTTATTGCAAATACCCCATACTGCGATTTAATTCTTTATACGGATGTAGATATTCAAATTATCAGAATAGAGAAAGACACGAAATTTTGGAACGAAAATATGGTTCCTAAATTAAAAGATTTTTTTTATGGTTGTATGTTACCCGAGTTAGTCGATACACGCGTACCCATCAAAATTCGAGATTCGCAGAATATTATTGCAGCGCAAGAAAAAAAGGCAAAAGACAAACGCTTTCAGGGACAATGTAGAAATAATATGCAGTAAATTTAAATATTATATAAACACCGGTTGTACTGAAAGATCTATAAAACTATGATCTAGATACAGATAGAAGATCCTCATGGTAAAAAGATTTAGATCCAGATACTAGATCCATATGGTGGATCTAGATTCATTGAACCTAGATCCTACCCAACACTGGTGATTACTTTATGAAATGATAGAAATTAAAAAAAGTCCTAGAGCAGTAAACTATAAAATAGATATTGAAAAACTTAATTTAATTTATTATAACTTTTCTAATTAGGTAGATGTATTCATTTTTTCTTCTCTCTTGTTTCCCTAATTTATAGTTAATCTTTTTAGAGAGGCTGTAAATTGGGGAAATCTTAGAGATGTAAGAAATTATGAATGCATCTTACTTATCTTTGATTTCAATTTATTTCTCTTTAAAAGTTTTTAATATTAAAATATTTTTGTATGCATTAACATTTGTTCATTGTGATAAAATATTTAAATATAGAAAATTTCTATTTCTTAATCTTGCATGCGCATTAAAATTTTCAAATATTCTTGTATTTGTGATTTTGTTATAAATCTCCAAGCTACTCACATCGTGTTTGAATTTTTAATAATTTTTAAAATATTATCTATACTTCATAAAATTTCAATTATAGAATAACATTTTTGAAGTGGTGTGTTTAATTCCACCACTAATAATTAGAATAATGGTTCTTTATTAAAAATTCTTTTTTCATCTTCAAGGTAAGAAAATATTTTTTTGAGGATTTTTTTTCTTTCACTCATTCTAATTTTATTATTTTATTTTATTTCAGAATAATTTTAGTATGATTTGTTAAATATAATTATTATTTTATTACTGAAGAAGGTAGTTTTAAACTACAGAAATATATAATGTTTACTTTTTATTAATTTTTTTTAACTTAAATGGCAGATGGCTGCCTATTTTCTCTAATTACATCACATTTATAATAGTAGTAGGTAATCTTAATATCTTACCTAAAACAGATCACCAATTTCTGCATGCACCCCCGTCTCTCCCAAAATTGAGATGCTTGGTGACTCTTATCCTTTTGGTGAATATATAAAAACGCTTTCTTGTTAAAAATCTCGACCAGATAATAACAATCTTCATCACTTTTCACCACCTTCCAAACGATCGTAGTTGAAGTCTTGTATACTAGACTGCACTTAGCTATTGTTATTGTTATTGGTGAATGATAAAGTATCACAAACCGCATCCTTATCCTTATATTGCACCGAGTCCATATAGTATTACTATTAATCAACGTATTACGTGCAAACTTGTGGAGCATTCTTGTACCTACACAAACCAGTTTACTATTATCGCTTTTTAGAGCGATAAGAATTTAAAATAGCAATTTTTAATTGATATTAAGTTGGAGACTTGCAAATAATCAGTCTATGTTTAATTATATTTAAAATTTTATATTTTAAAATTATTTTAAAATGACGATTTTAAAAATTGATATTCCTGAGATATTCATTGCCACGCAATTTTAGTGGTAAGCCCTAGCCTTCCGCCTTTGTCAGAGATAGAGGTGGGCAATATTCGGATTTGCATATCGATACCTATTCAATTTTGAAATTATATCTCTTTTTCAGCCTTTACAAAATTCAATATATTAGATCTTAGATCTTTTTCACTCCTGGCGGTTTCTGGCCTTTCTTGCAGTTATATCGATATATCGATAAAGGTTATCGAAATATCGATAAATATCGGTAAACGATATCGACAAACGTTGATAGACAGCGATAGCTAAACATTGATAAAATATCTATAAATATCAGGGATATAATTCAGATTCAGTATAATTAACAGCCGATAAGTAATAATAATCATTTCTGAGATATTCAGAACTGTAGATATCTGGATAAAATAAACAAAGAACATCGGAGTCAGGGGCATGACAAGTAGTACCTATTAGGAATTTCAGAAATTTACACTATCGTTGATGGCGCCACTATGCAATATGATGAAGTTGAAATATTTACCGTAACGTGGGGCTTCTAATTATCGGTGTTGTGGGGTGTAATAAAATTCATTAGACCTCCTGATTTCCTAGCCACTCTAATAGTTTACTGAAAACTTTTATGAAAACCCTCATAGATATTTATTTCTTATCTTCTTCCTCTTCGTTCGTTTAATTATGTTTAGGAACATAGGATGCCCATAGCAAGTTCTGACGACTATATATCTACTATAAAATTGTCAGCAGTCAGCCTGATATTATTATTGTTTATTATGTGTGCTTGATTTTTGGTCTGGCAACGTACGATGTAACCTACAATGCATTATGGGTTTGAGTATAGGCATATCCGGTACATCTCTCTTCTCTGCAACCGCGTCGAAGTGATTGTTGAATGCTGATCGAACTCTGTGAAAGATGTTTGTGTCGGTGTTTTACATGGTAAGTTTTTCATATAATAATGTTTTAACGGTTTAAATATTAAAGCTTAACTAACAGAGTAAAAAATTCATCGTCTATATTCATTGTTTGAAGTATATTTTGCCTAATATATATTTTCGGTAAAACATGGAGGATTCCGCTCTCAAGGAACAAAGAAACTATAAGACAATAAATTCTTTCAAAGATTTTTTTTAAAGAACGAGTAGTATATTGCATGTAAGGTGGAGGATAAACTAATGGGTTTAGAATATTTCTTTTGATAAAATATGATTCCATACTTGCTGATGGGCGTAGATCGTGAATGCTTTTAGAAAATGGCGGTCGATTAATGTACTACCTAAACTTAAAATTATCATACAAATATTAGTTTCATATCTACAAAAGAACTAGGATAGTTTATGCAAGGTGCAGGATACAATAACGCCTATAGAATATTTCTTTTGATAAAATATGATTGCATGACGCTTGCTAATGGGCGTAGATCGTAAATGCTTTTTGAAAATGGCGGTCGGTTAAAGTACCTAAACTTAAAATTATAATAGGTACAAATATTAGTTTTATATATAGGTCAGTTTAAGTAAACTTAAAAATATTTTACAAATATTATTTTTATATTAACAAAAAAAACAACGAGGGTATTGTATGCAAGTTGGGGGAGTAAATAATATGTTTAGAATATTTGTTTAGATAAAGGATGGTTAATGGGTGTGGCACCTTTTATAAAATGGCGGTCAGTTCATGTAGGTATTACTTAAACAGAAAATTATTTTAAAATATTATTTTTATATCTACAAAAGAACTATGGTATTGTATGCAAGGCAGAGGATAAAATAATGGCTTTAGCGAAGGGTTGACCATTTAGCAATTATGGTGTACAAGTAGCAGTAAATGCCTAGCAATTTTAGTAATTTTTTGGCAATTTTAGGAATTTATTGGCAATTTTAGGAATTTCTTGGTAATTTTGGGAATTTATTAGTAATTTTTGGGAATTTATAGGCAATTTTGTCAATTTATTAGTAATTTTTGGGAATTTATTAGTAATTCCTGACGAATTTTCGAAATTTATTAGCAATTTTTGTTAGTTTTTCATAATTTTAACAAAGTAATGGCAATTCTTTGAAAATTAGGTAAATAGCAGGTAGGTACAACAAGATGTAATTTTAATATTTATTTCATGGTACGTAAAACATTTATAATTACGTAGTTCGTACAGCTATCGCAAAAAACCCGTACATCGAGATATAAACTAAAAATCATTCTTACTATTAATTTTCTTTGGCGATAGCTACATAAAGAATTTAATATTATAGAACAGTTGTAGGTATAATATAATATAATAAAAACTTAAAATCATTCTTATTTATTGTTTGAGGCTTTCGCGGTTACTTGAACTGTCAGTATTATTAACTTTCGGCTTATACCGCGTCGTCATTTGAGTAAAACTCACAGCAGGTAAGGACCAACCTGTAGCTTGTCTGCCATTACAAGCATTTGCTCTGGATGTTTGAGCTAAATTATTATTATTGTGTGAACCTTGGCCCTTGGGGCGGACAAGGATTTGTTCTTTGTATAACTTGTTTGCCATCACAAGAATACTTGTTCGGTTTTTGCCTCATAGCTGTTTGTGAACCCATACAAACTAACGTTTCGCAAGACATTGCAGCTTGCATCTTCAGAGTGAGTCAAAGCGCACTGAATTCAATTCCGGGATGCGGAGGTATTTATACCCCTTTGAGCCAGTCGGGCAGAACGGCGCAGTTCACCTTGACCGTTACCGTTGGGCGGAGACGGAAGCGGTGGTGCTTGACCGTGAGATCGATGTTGCTTAAGAGATTTCAGAGGATGTATTACCGGAGCTCAAGCTTTACTGAGTCTAAAACCATCCTCTCTATTAATATTATTCGGTTGTTTTTCGATTTCAATAGCTTCACGTATGATCCGAGGGAAGTAATAAGGTACTCTGGCGAGTACTCGAGCTTTCTCAAAGTCCATTTTGTGACCAGTCAATACAGTATGTTCAGCTACCGCAGATTTAGTGATCCGTTTGTGTTTGCAATCACCTTGATGCTCACGTAATCTTAACTCAATAGAGCGTCCAGTTTGGCCGATATAGTTAACACCACACGAGCAAGGGATGTTGTAAATCCCGGCACATTTCGTACTGGATACTTGATCTTTAACAGATCTGAAACCGGTTCCCAGGGTTTCTGAGGTACTGAAAACAGTCTTTATGTTGTGCCTTCTAAGTATATGCCCGATCTTATCAGTAGTGCCTTTACTGTAAGGAAAAAAGGCTAAGCCTTTTGGAGGTGTAGATTCCTCCTTAGCCTTGGGCCGTTCTGCAGTTAGGATAGCTCTGCGAATTTCTGTGGCTGTATAACCATTTTGTTGTAACGATATCAATAGATGTGTCTTCTCTTGTTGTAAGTGTTCTGCATCAGAGATTCGGACCGCTCTGGTTGCTAGAGTTTTTAGCACCGTAGCCTTCTGCATAGGATGGTGATGTGAATAATTGCTTAAGTACCTGTCTGTGTGAGTTTTCTTTCTGTAAACAGCATGCCCCAAACTGCCATCTGGTTTTCGTGTAACTTGGACATCTAAAAACGGAATACTGCCATTTTCCTCAACTTCCATAGTAAATTGGATGTTATTGTGAATTGTATTGAGATGATCTAAAAAGTGGTTTAATGCTTGGCGTCCGTGAGACCAAACAACGAAAGTATCGTCTACATATCTGAACCACGATTTAGGCTTAAGACCAGCTGTTTCCAAAGCTTTGATTTCAAAATCCTCCATATATATGTTAGCAATTATAGGTGATAGCGGTGAACCCATAGCCGCTCCCTCAATCTGTTCGTAAAGGTTGCCATTCCAACTGAAAAATGTATTCTTCAAACATAGCTCAACTAGTTGGACTAAGTCTGTTTATCCCGTAAGATCTCTAGCACATCGTCTACGGGTACTTTTGTGAAAAGTGAAACAACGTCAAAACTGACTAGGATGTCTCCTTGGCACAGTTGCAAGTTTTTGATCTTGTTGACAAAATCACAGGAATCTTTTATATAAGAATCCGTTTTTCCACTAAATGGACGAAGTTTAGTGCCTAAGTATCTTGCCAAAGCATGTGTGGGAGAATTTATTGCACTTACAATAGGTCTCAATGGTACATCTGGTTTGTGGATTTTGGGCAATCCGTATATCCGAGGTGTTACGGTATTTTTGGGCAGTATCCGCTGTTTCTCAGTAGTATCTATAGTATCGGAGTTTTTGATCGCCTCCGTAACTTTTGAGATGAGAGTGTTGAGAGGGTTACGATTCAGTCTCTTATAGGTGCTATCAGATAGTAAGGTTTCCATTTTTGCATTATAATCTGCGGTGTTCATTACAACCGTGGCATTGCCTTTGTCTGCTTTTAATATCAGAATATCTTTGTCACTCAAAAACAACAAAGATATTCTGATATTAAAAGCAGACAAAGGCAATGCCACGGTTGTAATGAACACCGCAGATTATAATGCAAAAATGGAAACCTTACTATCTGATAGCACCTATAAGAGACTGAATCGTAACCCTCTCAACACTCTCATCTCAAAAGTTACGGAGGCGATCAAAAACTCCGATACTATAGATACTACTGAGAAACAGCGGATACTGCCCAAAAATACCGTAACACCTCGGATATACGGATTGCCCAAAATCCACAAACCAGATGTACCATTGAGACCTATTGTAAGTGCAATAAATTCTCCCACACATGCTTTGGCAAGATACTTAGGCACTAAACTTCGTCCATTTAGTGGAAAAACGGATTCTTATATAAAAGATTCCTGTGATTTTGTCAACAAGATCAAAAACTTGCAACTGTGCCAAGGAGACATCCTAGTCAGTTTTGACGTTGTTTCACTTTTCACAAAAGTACCCGTAGACGATGTGCTAGAGATCTTACGGGATAAATTATCAACAGACTTAGTCCAACTAGTTGAGCTATGTTTGAAGAATACATTTTTCAGTTGGAATGGCAACCTTTACGAACAGATTGAGGGAGCGGCTATGGGTTCACCGCTATCACCTATAATTGCTAACATATATATGGAGGATTTTGAAATCAAAGCTTTGGAAACAGCTGGTCTTAAGCCTAAATCGTGGTTCAGATATGTAGACGATACTTTCGTTGTTTGGTCTCACGGACGCCAAGCATTAAACCACTTTTTAGATCATCTCAATACAATTCACAATAACCAATTTACTATGGAAGTTGAGGAAAATGGCAGTATTTCGTTTTTAGATGTCCAAGTTACACGAAAACCAGATGGCAGTTTGGGGCATGCTGTTTACAGAAAGAAAACTCACACAGACAGGTACTTAAGCAATTATTCACATCACCATCCTATGCAGAAGGCTACGGTGCTAAAAACTCTAGCAACCAGAGCGGTCCGAATCTCTGATGCAGAACACTTACAACAAGAGAAGACACATCTATTGATATCGTTACAACAAAATGGTTATACAGCCACAGAAATTCGCAGAGCTATCCTAAATGCAGAACGGCCCAAGGCTACGGAGGAATCTACACCTCCAAAAGGCTTAGCCTTTTTTCCTTACAGTAAAGGCACTACTGATAAGATCGGGCATATACTTAGAAGGCACAACATAAAGACTGTTTTCAGTACCTCAGAAACCCTGGGAACCGGTTTCAGATCTGTTAAAGATCAAGTATCCAGTACGAAATGTGCCGGGATTTACAACATCCCTTGCTCGTGTGGTGTTAACTATATCGGCCAAACTGGACGCTCTATTGAGTTAAGATTACGTGAGCATCAAGGTGATTGCAAACACAAACGGATCACTAAATCTGCGGTAGCTGAACATACTGTATTGACTGGTCACAAAATGGACTTTGAGAAAGCTCGAGTACTCGCCAGAGTACCTTATTACTTCCCTCGGATCATACGTGAAGCTATTGAAATCGAAAAACAACCGAATAATATTAATAGAGAGGATGGTTTTAGACTCAGTAAAGCTTGAGCTCCGGTAATACATCCTCTGAAATCTCTTAAGCAACATCGATCTCACGGTCAAGCACCACCGCTTCCGTCTCCGCCCAACGGTAACGGTCAAGGTGAACTGCGCCGTTCTGCCCGACTGGCTCAAAGGGGTATAAATACCTCCGCATCCCGGAATTGAATTCAGTGCGCTTTGACTCACTCTGAAGATGCAAGCTGCAATGTCTTGCGAAACGTTAGTTTGTATGGGTTCACAAACAGCTATGAGGCAAAAACCGAACAAGTATTCTTGTGATGGCAAACAAGTTATACAAAGAACAAATCCTTGTCCGCCCCAAGGGCCAAGGTTCACACAATAATAATAATTTAGCTCAAACATCCAGAGCAAATGCTTGTAATGGCAGACAAGCTACAGGTTAGTCCTTACCTGCTGTGAGTTTTACTCAAATGACGACGCGGTATAAGCCGAAAGTTAATAATACTGATCATTCTTATTGTTATTATCCATCATTGTAAATCTCGTTTAAGTTTCTTGTACAGATAGTGAATCGATTCTAGATCTTTTTTGTAAATAAACATTGGGCACACCCCTCCCATAGTTGTAGGACCAAAAAATATATATTTCTGCTCAACGGTTTAAATATGTACAGTATACAGGTAGTTCTTTGACAATTTGGGTAATTCGTTGGTAATTTATTAACAATTTTAGCAATTATTGTAATTTATTGGAAATTTTTGTAATTCAATGGTAATTTTTTGGCAATTTTAGCAATTTATTTGCAATTTTAGTAATTTATTAGTATTTTTTGCAATTTATTGGTAATTTTTTGGCAATTTCAGCAATTTATTAGTAAGTAATTTATTGGCAATTTTTTGGAAATTTTAACAATTTATTAGTAATTTTTGTAATTTATTAGTAATTTTTGGCAATTGGCAATTTTGGTGTACACAATTTTACCAGGTGGTCAACCCCTCGGGCTTTAGAATATTTTTTTATAAAACATGGCTGCATGCATATGATGGTCGTAGATTTTTTTCAATATGGCGGTTAGTTTATGTAAATTTAAAAATAGTTTACAAATATTATTTTTATATTAATAAAAGAAAAAGAACCAGGATACTGTATGAAAGTTGGAGGAATAAATAATAGTTTACAATATTTCTTTAGATAAAGGATTGTTAATTTGTGTGACACCTTTTATAAAATGGCGGTCAGTTCATGTACTTAAACTTAAAATTATTTTCAAATATTTTTTTAATAGGTACCTATCTACAAAAGAACTAGGGTATTGTATGTAAGGTAGAGGATAAAATAATAGCTTCAAAATTTGCAATGATTCAGCATATCTAACAAACAAATCGAAAATATTTGCAATATTAATTAAAATAAAATATTCCTCGATACATTTGAAATTTGCATTATTTTTTTTCTTTCTCTGCGCTTATTACTAGTGGGAATGTGGATTTCTGAGACTTTTGTACCTTTTTTACAGAATTACCTACCTACCTTTAACTAATAACGTTTCTACTTTTATATTGCAGATTGAACCCGGAGGGGCAATCACACTTCACCCTTGGAAATTTAACAAGTGACAGTGCGTTTATATAACTCATTATTACATATACCATGACATTGTATATATCCCAACAACTCAAGTACCTTTTAACTACCGGATAACTTTATAAATTCTGTACACAATCAGTTTAGTTGCCTGTAACTCCCGGACAACGAAGTTCACTTGAAATGTAGTTTTTTCCATATCACTTTTGGACAAAATGGTTTAATCAATAATTCAATTCTTCCTGGAAATCTGCCAAATTGCTTCATAAGAACGGGGAGACTCAGCTTTGATTTTAAAAGAATGCATCATGCAACGTTTCCAAGTTACAATTCATTTGCATAGCCAGTTTTGTAGCATTCAAAACTACTCCTTTTGAATCTAAATTTTTCAGCAAAATAAATCGGGACAGCACAGCCTGGTCAACTTAATGTTGTATGTTGATGACCATGTAGTGAAGCTGCTTATTGTTAGAAATGTCTCTCTCTCTCTGTCTCTCGACTAAAAGACAACTCCCCGTGTTTACTACAAATGCTACGGTAAGTGATGAAAAGGACGCAGTGCAGTTTACCCTTCCCCAAAATGCGTTAGAATTTGAAACAACACTTACCATAACGAACATAGCTATGGTTCTTTGATAGCTACATTAGATTCCAATTTTACCCTGAGCATTGGCAAATCTTACAACAAATTCCTAAATAGAAAACTACCATCTACCCGAAAATATTATGATATATCGTAATGATCACGAGTAACATAGTTCATTTTCCCATTCCAATGTGAGCAGGAGCGTTAAGCTTCCTGTCTCCAGTGAATGCTTGGGTGGGTGACCAAGACCACCTTTGATTGGACTGAATGTCTTCCCTGGGAAATGAATCCCACGGGAGAATAAAACTAAAGTATTACTCGGGTACTCCATGCTGGGAAAAGTTTGTGCTTTGCAGTGGGACAATAAAAGACTAATGATGACAATTATGTGATGGTGACGCCAATGGACAGTACATTTACGTATTTCGGCACGAGGTGGAAAACATTAAGAAAAGTTTACCGGAATTGTATGGCTTTGTAGATTGGGTAAATCACGATTCATCATCACATCCAAAAGGATAAGCAGCCGCATTTTCAACTGTGGTGAAAATTCGATGCCTAGAAGCGTGGTTGATATACAGGGTGTCTCTAAAATATGGTGCCATAGCTTAACCACATATTCCGGGGATCAAAATAAGACGATTTAACGCAACTTACCTCTATCAGAAATTGCTTCGTTAAAGCGCTATTCAACGCCAAAGATCTTCAAAAAAATTCTATTTTTTTAAATAACAAAAGATTGTCTTTAGCGATTAGGATGAAATTTAGGATGTGATTCTTTACTGGAAAAAGGTGTTTTTTGACATCATTTTTTTGTTCACGAGGGTCGCGAAAGTGGTCAAAGGTTGCTCATCCACAGTCAAAGAAGCTCATATCTTTTTAACAGTTCGGCCAATAGTTTTCAAAACTATTTTACAGAGAGACATTCTTATTTCAAATATTTTTTGTCTCTTGTTTGATTTCGGTATCTGTCATAGTTTAGGCTGAAAAAATTATTTTGATGGGCTGCAGTGCATTTCTTAAAACAGATGTAGTAATCTAGTTGTCCCGTATGTTGAGAAATAAATCAGGAACAGACAATTTGATATAAAGTTTATTACTAGCAAGTATGTAAAGGGTGGCGCAAAATAATCTGAACCATTTCTGAATCAATAGTTCAGCTTATTTTGTACCACCGGTAAATTAATAGATTTACAGCAAATGCTCAATGTGACCACCATTTTCCCGCATGCAAAAGTTGATTCTACGCAAAAAATTGTCTCTTCGTCATTTATTTCTCAGCATACGAGACAACTAGATTACTACATCGTTTTAAGAAATGCACTGCAGCCAATCAAAATAATTTTTTTCCGCCTAAACTATGAGAGATACCGAAATCGAACAAGAAACGAAAAATATTTGAAATAAGAATGTCTCTCTGTAAAAAAAAATTGAAAACTATTGGCCGAACTGTTAAAAAGATATGAGCTTCTTTGACTGTGGATGCTCAACCTTTGACCACTTACGCGACACTCCTGAACAAAAAAATGATGTTAAAAAACACCTTTTTCCAGTAAAGAATCATATCCCAAATTTCATCCTAATCGCTAAAAACAATCTTTTGTTATTTAAAAAAATAGAAATTTTTTGAAGATCTTTGGTGTTGGATAGCGCTTTAACGAAACAATTTCGGATAGAGGTAAGTTGCGTTAAATCGTCTTATTTTCATCCCCGGAATCTGTGGTTAAGCTATGGCACCATATTTTAGAAACACCCTGTATAACCGCTTTATTAGAACGATATCATGTCTTCACAGTGGATCGGTGTGTTCGTCAAGGCAAAGTGACGCTGCCTAATTATAAGATCCTCTTCAATGTCATTGAGATGGTTTTAATCGGCCAGAGACTGTTTGGGCGGCAGCTGTTCGGTATCAGAATACACATAAGTCGACCTTCCTTGTTGGAAATAATCTATATAGACATATCTCCAAAATTGGAGAACATTTTGTACTTTTTATAAAAGTGTTCTTCGCGTTTCCGGTAGTGTTGCGAGACAGTATGTAACCAGTGCGGTGATTTTACAATAAACTATAATCAGCTGGCCTAAACTGGAGGAGGAGCATCCCTGGAACCTATACAGTCTGTCTTTCTTAATGCATCAGTATCACGTGAGGGTGATACTTCTTCATAAGAAAACCAAAACAACGGTATTAGGTAAGTTATAATACAGCAGAATGTGCAGAATACAATTCAATAATACTTTTCTCAATCTACTTTCTTTTATCAGTAAATTTATTTAATAGGCTATTGACACATTTTTACTCTAAATCATACATAATTAATTTATTGCGCCTCACGTTTCTTGTTTTAGCTTTTAGAGAGGAAACCTGCCTATTGGTCATCAGAGTACACCACCGAAGATGGTCTTGTAGTAGAAGTTCCGAGTAGTGTTCAGGGTAGCAGACCGACTTTCGTTTGTTTCGTTGAAAATGAATGTTGTTATCCATCAAGAAGTTCTGATTAGTGTTCTAATGGTAGAAGACGGAATTTCATTGTTGGATAGCTTCAGAAAGTGGCGAACAGAAGATGTAATTAGCCACCAATAATCATTTCAAGGTTTGGATTTTTAAATTCGTTCATATTTCTGAATTACGTTATTTAGTAGGTACTTATTTGATGTTAGATACAGAGCAGCTGCCCGAACACTCTCTCTCTCCAATTATCATCGGCTCATATGTCATCCAACAGGACATTACAACTAGTCATCGAAACGTGTATTGATGAACACACCGATATATTATGTAAACGTTGTATTTTTGCAATAATGCGATTGTATCATCAATGCTGGTTGTTGGCATGGAGTTTTCTCCACAGATGCAACTGCCGTTGCTTATCATTCTGAGAACGGTGATGAATCGTAATTTAACTAATTTTCAACGCCATATAGTTCCGTTGACCTTTTCTTAATATTTTCTACTTCATACTGAAATACGTAAGTTAACTGTCCAACGGCATTGCCACCACATAATTATCATCATCAGTCTTTTAATGTTCCATCGCGGGGCACAACCTTTTTCAAATATGGATTTACCTAAAGGGTACTTTAATTTTATTCTCCCATGGTGTTCATTTCTCAAGGAAGAGATTCCTTGCAATCAAAAGGTGGTCTGGAGTCACTCATCCAAGTATTGACCGGACACACGAAGCTTAATTCTCCTCGTCTCATTCGAACGGATAAATGAACTATATTACACGCGATCATTATGATAAATCATAATTTTTTCAAGTAGATGATCGTTTTCCATTTAAGAATTTGACGTAAGTTTTGTCAATGTTCAGAGTAAAATTGGGATTTAATATAGATATCAAAGAACTATATCTATGTTCCTTATGCCAAGTATTATTGCAAATCGTAACTCAGTTTGGTGAAGCGCAAACTGGATTGCGTCTCTTTCATCACTTTCTGCAACATTTGAAGTAAAAACTGGGCGCTGCCTTTTAGCTCAGAAAGGGAAAGAAAGACGTTTCTACTAATAATAAAAAGCGTCATTAAATGGTCATCAATGAACAATATTACGTTGACCAGGCTGTGCCGTCCTAAGTAATTTTGGCGAAAAATTTAGATTCGAAAGTAGTGGTTTCAACTGCTACAAAACTAACACTAGACAGATGAATTGCAACTTAGAAATGCTCCATGGTGCATTGCTTTAAAGCCAAAGCCTTGCCTATCCTTCTCATGAAGTAATTTGGCAGGTCTTCACGAGGAATTTAATTACTGAATAAACCATTTTTCCCAAAACTGATGTGGAAAAACCTACATTTCCAGTGATGTTGGTTGTCAGGTATTTACAAGCTACTAACCTGATTGGGTACAAAATCTATAACGTTTTCCTGTAGCCACAAGTTACTATATATGTTAGGTTTTACAAATTATTGGACTGGTAGTGTAGTAATATTAGGCTATATAAACTCATTTTCACTTGTTAAATTTTCAAGTGTATTTTGTGATTTTTGTAGGACTACATTTTTGGCTTTAGTTTTTCTTAGCTTTAGTAACTTAGTTTATTTTCTATTACTTTACAATAATATATCTAAATTCTTTTGGTGGTCACCATACCTCAATATTGTTTTTTGTGTATTTAAAAATTAATAATATACTGATTATTTGCTTATTTTTCTTGTTTTATTTCTTATTTTGCAAGGCTATCAAGTCTTAATTATATTTTCAAGTGAAGTGTATCTAAATTAAATTACAGTTCATTGTTTGACTATGTCCACACTGAATTAATTGAAGAATCAAATTCAGGTTCTTTCCTAATTTGAGGTAGCAAAAACGTCTTCCTCTAGGACAAAAGTAATGTCCCTTGCCGGTTTATGCTTATACAACTTCTTTGACGAGTTGCACTAATCTACGAAACGCGTCTTTTTGCTACCTACCGTCCTGGAGGGAAAAAGCGGCAAGCAGCAAGAGAACTCCTATCGCGGCTTACTACAACTCGTCAAAAGGATTGCAAAAGCGCAAGGCGGTGAGGGGTATAACGCCAGTAGATTTTTTCAATCACATCACCAAAAGAGGTTCGTATTCTTCATCTAGTTGACCTACAAAAAGATGTCGTTTTGATAGCAGCGGTTTTTTTCAAATGACATTCCAAAAAAGGAAAGTAATATTCTTAAAAAACTTACAATTAGTGTTTCTCAAGTTTTTCATATTCAGCTGATATTTGCTACTCCTCATTTCAGTTAGTATCGGTGGCGGTTATTTTGTTGTAGCAGATTTAGATACCTCATGACCTTACGCCCATACAACCCGTTTGGCGAGTTACAATAAATAGAGGACACGCGTCTTCTTGCTACCTATGGCTTCACAATGCTGAATGTTCAACAATGATCACTTCCAAATTTAATTTGCTGGAAACTAAAGGTGGGTAATATCTACGATTCTTCACAATTCACAAAACAGAAAACCACCATGGAAGACTACAATAAAGTCATGTTAAGTGATGTCCATGGTTCTTAGCTGACTACTTGTTTTGCACCAATCGTTAACGGCTTAACGCTAAAAGGCTAAGACTAAAATTACGTGGTGGTGGTAATGAATATCTCAGAAACGCAACCAAAAACCATTTAAGCTACCTGTAAAATATTACTTCAGTTCAGGGGGTGTTATGTTAGTAGATAAGGAGGTAGTTACTTACACTCATTCCTTGACTTGCCCATCTCAAAATCAAACGATCCCTCCTTTTGCATTAGGCTGCCTCGTCTGTCCAGTGTAAATACGCGAAAAAATCGAAATTAATTTTTGATTTGTATTTGTACGAAAGTACAACAGTTTTCTGTTTTCGTTTGCATCGCTTTCTCTTGGACCTTTGGATCAGTCAAAGCCAGTCCCTATTGGAACTTTGGCTTGCCTCATTATTTCTATTAGATATAGGTTAGTTAAGAGAAGGAAAATTTCAAAAAGGTAGACAAAAATATTGGGAAACGCCATTAAAAATACAGAATTAGTAGTGAAGGGTATTGCAAAGTTTACTGGTAATTTAGGAAAACAGTTCTTGTTAATAGCAAAATAAATTTGAAACAAAATTTTTGATAAGGGTTAGTCCATTATACAAAAATATGCAGAGTTGGGAAAGCTAATAGCTACTCGAATTTACTCCCGCGTGCAACTGGAAAGTCGCTCTTGGACATACAAATAGGTATTTTAATTCACTGTATCGTGCAGCACGCTCCCTCAAGAAAATAAATCTTTAACACGACCTGCGTTAATACTCGTAAGAAGGTATTACCGTCTATTACGCTTATGTTCGTGTTCATTTGCAATGCCAAACCGGATTTCCTTACTGTAATATAAATAGATTGAATTTTTTCCACTTTCTAAATTATTCGTTTAGTTTTTATATATTTTTGCTAAATACAGGTCTGGAAAATATGTTGTAACTTGTGCCCCAGATAACTGGGGATTATGTCAGGGTTTCTTTTTCTCAATGTTAATTTACCTGACTCTGGAAGAAGGTTCCACTTGGTTCCAATATTGCTTATTTATTCATTTGCCATCTTTGGGCGTTTTCCATTAGCTGCGATTGCAAATGAAATTTCCATAGCGCGTTCACTTAATTCCAAAAAACGAAATGCGTTCTACTGAAGTTTCTTACCCAACTCTGATGATATATAACAGAAGACTAAAGAAACACGAGATTTTCTAAGAGAGGAAGTTTAAAGAGAGCAAAATGAAAAGAAGATAATCTGTAGAGGCAAGAAAAACGATCAAAGACTACAAAGTAGGTAGAAAAACATGAATTTCGAAGAAAACAACATATTAGAATGAATTACTACTAGTTTATTATAAACCATATTAAAACGGACTATTAAATATTTGAAGTTGGCTGAAAGTTAACGTTGTTATTATACTACATAGTCAATGGTAGATTTTTGAAATCGTACATGAAAGTAAATGAAATAAACCCATAATACAAAAGAATTTTATAATATATTTGCATCCATTCTAATCAAGTTTACGCATATAGCAGATTTATTTAAAACAAATCGCGTTAAAAATAATAAAATGTATACAATTAAGAAAGTAATAAATATGTCCAGGAAATTTCACTTGAAGCTAATCACAGTAAACCAAGAACTAAATATATATTACAAATTTAATACGAATCAGTGCAATATTATATATAGCTGTATTATACATATACCGGGTGAGTCAGACCACCCGTATCAGTCGTGTTTTTCGAAAGCGTTTAATCGTAGAGAGTCGGGCCAAATTTTTTTATGACAAAAGCCTTCATGAAGAATCGAATGGTGACATTGAAATTCGCCGGAAAAATCGGCATCCTGAAGAGTTTGCTCCAGAATGTCGAGAACTCCAAAATTTCAAATAGCACGGGGGGTCAAAAGTAGTATCGTTGAAAAGGTCTTTAAAAAATAAGCAAGTTTTGTAGGAAAAATAATTTTATTACCCCCACCCCTTCTGAGGAATATTCGGTTGAAGTTATTAAGTAATTGTACTGTTATTTAGGCAGGATGTAAACGGCCTAAGTAAGTACATACGTCCTGACAACAAAAATGCATGGAAAATTAGCAGTGGATGAACACGGGCTGACAAGAAGAAGAAAACTGTTATTTAACTTTATACTAAAAAAATGTCTTAAATGTAATGTAAAGCCCCTCTTATCTGTTCAGACAAAATTCAGAAATGTTTCAGAAGGAATCCATTCCTGAACATTTCCTGACAAGGCAGGGAGTAGTGGGAAGGGGTGGGGGAAGTTTGTCCCATAATTTCCAAGTGTACACTATAGTCTTTCCTTTTCTTTGGATGATTTTCTCACCCCCTCCGATTTGCTTCTAAAATTCCCAGAGTGTAATAGGGACGATAGAGACAGGGGCGGCTTAAGGGCCGGGCGACCGCCCAGGGCGCCAGCCCTGGGGGGCGCCAAACTTGAGTCAAAAATTATTTTGCTTTTTAAAAAGTACTTTTTAAATTTAATGCAACAATAATTAGTTTACATACTATTCATGATAATGGTAATGGAAAATTGCTGAATAATATTAAAACATACTACCTAGTTGTAATAATTCGAAAAACCAAAATGAACGTTTTTGTCTAGCTTTGAGACAGCTTGTGTCAACCTCCCCCGTGTCCCATTCCTTTAATATTATGAACTCGCACAACACAATGCACTATTGACAGTTGCTACTGGATGTTATTAATATAGTTTGCTAAGTGATACTTGCTGGTTTTTGTGTTAGTTGCGTTTAGTAGTAAACAATTTATCAATAAGCGACAGTGTGTTTTGAAATATCAATCGTATTAGTTTAGAATTTTTCAAAATGTCGCAAAAAAAGTCAGGGTATTTTTATCGGAAAAGAAACTCTTTGCTAGTACTATACTCTGTTTTTTAACTAGGAGGAGTGAATACACAAGCCAGACTCACACTAGAAATGTCACTAAAAAAGAAGACTTCCATAGTTTTGACGGTAAATTTGAATTTTTATCATGTTTAAAATTTACACCTGAAATGAAAATTATAAAATTTATTGTATTTTGTTTGAATTATGTCACTGTCAGCGCCTAAAGAAATAATTATCAAATCACGCCAAACTTCAAAATTTATACAAATTACTTAGCGGTGTGAAACCGGCCTGGCCGCAGCCAATCACATGTGTAGATTTTGACGTAACAAATTTGAATCGCTCCTCCTAGTTAAAAAACAGACTATAGTAATAATGATAAGTCATGTGATACGTTAAAAAATAGTACCTACTCTTTATTTTTTGAAATAATGAAATTTATTTTGGAAATAATGAAATGTTTTTTTCTCGATTATTGTTTTTCAACCGCAAAATTTGCAATTTCATTTCTAAACAATTTAACGTTTTGAAATTTTTTATTTGGCATTCAAATTCTCAGATGCTAGTACAACACGTTAAAAATTGGCCACGCCCACTTTTGAACAAAAAATCGCCTGCGGCGCATTGTTTTGCTCGCTTCGCTCGCATTTTCATATTCCAACCCCCTCCGCCACTAGTTCTTGGCTACGCCCCTGGAGAAGGCGCCAAAAACTTACCCGCCCGGGTTACAAGATTACCTTGAGCCGCCCCTGGATAGAGACTTGCAAAATGGTTCCGGTACAGAATGTCGCGGCGAGAATGTCGCAGATCTATAATGTCGCATGGTCACAATGTCGCATGGTCACAATGTCGCATGGACACAATGTCGCGTGACATGATGCTTTTACACATTTAATTGCTTATCCTTATCAGTTGTTTACAAATCCTCAGAAAAATGCATTTAAGTGCTTGAAAGGAAGAGTTTACCTTAAGGGGAGATTTTAGTAACATAAAATAATTTTCTTAATTTATTTAATTTAAAACTTCAAGCTCACATGTGATTTTGAATTATATTTTAAATTGAAATTAAAATTATATATAACAAATTTAAATTTGTTGATAATTTTAAGTATTGGCCATTATATTATTATAAGAATTTGATAATAAAGTTATATTTTTTCAATACATTAGCCATAATTACCGATGTCCATTATATTAACTTGTAAAAGCACATTTAAAATTTAAAAATAAAGGTAAATTATTGTACAAATGAATTTCACTCTTGTTTGCATGAATAAAAAGATTTGCGACATTGTGGCCATGTGTTGAAATGTTTCTCTAGTAATTAAAGAATACATACACTTCGGAGTTGGTAAAACGGAGAAATATAAATACAACTGTATCTTCGTAAATACAAACGAAAAGAGAGCTATTTATTAGTAACATTACAATATATATGCATTACTTTTTAATGCTATCAACATTACCAAACTATACCTAAATACACTAACCTAAAGGTAGTTTTACACATTATTAATATGATAAATACAGGTTTACACAAAACATATAAGTACAGTATGTTCTTATCTCAACACCCCCACTAGAACATACTTCACTCACTCAAGTCCCATTCGTCCCGAACAAAACGCCTGCTTGCTGCTATACACTGCCTTTGTTAAAGAGTCTGCTACCATTTCTTCTGTACCGACATGTTGGATTTGGATGTCGTTGTCCAATATCTTCTGTCGCACAAAGTGATGTCTAACGTCTATATGTTTTGTTCTGGCACGATATGCTTCTGTTGAAGCAAGATTTATTGCACTTCTGTTGTCGCAATAGATGGTACTGTTTTTCAAATGATTTGGCCAAAATTCTTGATAAAATTGTCTGAACCATATCATTTCTTGTGTGGCTGTAGACAGTGCCATGTACCCGCTTCAGTTGTTGACAGGGCAACTGTTTGTTGTTGTTTGCAGTTCCACGATACAGCACCACCCTGTAAAATAAATACATATGCTGTACATGAACGTCTACTATCTGTGTCACTGGCCCAGTCTGCATCACAATAACCAATTAAATTTGACTCGGAATTATTGGAAAATTTTAACCTCAGATTTACTGTTCCCTTTAAATAACATGATTCTTTTAACTGCATTCCAATGAGCTTTTCCAGGATTGTTGTTAAATTTACTGACTGTATTAACAGCATATGCTATGTCGGGGCTCGTTCCCTGGGATAGGTATAGAATGCATCCAACAGCTTTCTGGTAAGGTATGTCACGCATGGCTTGTAATTCGGCATCAGTTTTTGGTGACATATCTTTTGTTAGTTTTTGATTTGGATCGGCAGGAGTGGCCACTGGTTTACAATCGGACATCTTAAACTTTGCTAAAATTTCTTCGATATACTGTTGCTGATCGATAAAGATTATGCCTTTCTCGTAATCCCTTGTAATTTTTAAACCGACACACTGGCGAGCTTCTCCCATATCCTTCATCTTGAACTTCTCATTTAATTTTTCCTTCAAACTTTCTTTGGCTTTTGAGTCGTTCGTGAAAATTAGGAGGTCATCGACATAAACTGCAATAAATAGCATTTTATTGTCAACAATCTTGTGGTAAATACATGGATCAACGGCCGACTGCTTTAATCCAAGTTCTTTAAGGACCATGTCCAATTTTCTATTCCATTCACGGCTCGCTTGTTTCAGTCCATATATTGATCTATTTAAACGGCATACCTTGTCTCCCTGTTTAAATTCTTTTGGTTGGACCATGTAAACCTCTTCAGTGAGATCGCCTTGTAGAAAGGCAGTGATGGCATCCATTTGGTCGATTTGTAAATCATACTTTGCTGCCAGGGCTATTAAATACCTAATAGAAGAATATCTTACCACTGGCGAAAAAGTTTCCTGGAAATCGATGCCTTTTCTTTGTGCACATCCCTTAACAACAAGACGAGCTTTATAACGCTGAATTTCCCCTTCAGAGTTCGTCTTGGTTTTAAATACCCACTTGCAGTCAATAGGTTTTCTACCAGGAGGTAAGTCTGTGAGTGACCAAGTGTTGTTTTCCATAAGGGAATTGTACTCTTCTAACATAGCACCTCTCCAAAGCTCACTGTCATGGCGATTCATGGCTTCATTCACTGTTGATGGATCCTGTAATTCACGCACTTGAGCTGAGTACATAACATAATCTTCCATATTCTTCGGTTTTGGCTGCCTCGTTGAGCGTCTCACATTTTCGGTTTCTGCTATTACTTCTTCATGTGGTTGTGGTGGTAAAAAATCAGAGTCATCTGAATTCGATGAAGCCCTGCTGACACCAGCTGATGACGATGATGTTTCTGTGTCTGATGCTTCGACTAAATTATCATTGCCATTGATGGTTTCATCTAAAACTTCCTCGACTGTCGATGGTTCCCCCACTGAATCGGATACATCTTCAAGTACGATTACAGATTCTTTTCTACTTGTAGTGTCATCCTGCCACGCACCATTTTCTATGAATACCACATCTCGGCTCTTGACGAGTTTCCTGGAGTCCGGTCGAATTAATCGATACCCCTTCGTCTCTTCACAGTATCCAACAAATATTAACTGCTGTGATTTAGGATCCCATTTACGACGGTTGGCCTTTGGTACATGAACCATGGCCCTACAACCAAAAACTTTCAGATTATTTAAGTTTGGTTTCTTACCTGACCACATTTCTTCAGGTGTGACCTCGATGCCTCTTGTAGGTGATCGGTTTATGATGTAAACTGCGGTTGACACAGCTTCGGCCCAAAATTCCTTCTTTAAGTTGGCATCAAAGATCATACACTTAGCTTTTTCCACAATCGTCCTATTCATTCGCTCGGCTAACCCATTCTGCTCCGGTGTGTGTGGAGTAGTTGTCTGATGTCGTATTCCCGATTTACGCAAGAATGTTTCGAAGTTGGCATTACAATATTCTGTGCCATTGTCCGTACGCAAAGTTTTTAACCGACATCCCGTATAATTTTCCGCCACAGCTTTAAAGTCTTCAAATATTTCTTTCACTTCAGTTTTTGATTTTAAGAAATACACAAACACTTTCCTCGTAAAGTCATCAATTAACGTGAAAAAATACCTGGCACCACCCATCGATGTAGTCTCCATCGGTCCGCACAGATCAGAGTGAATTAGTTCCAATATTGCGGTGGCTCTTGTACCTACATCCTTAAATGGTAATCTGCATTGCTTACCCTTCAGGCATGATACACAAGTGAGGTTTTCTTTGCTATTTGTGAAATCGACTCCTGTTGCCAGTCCATTTTTCAATTTGTTGAGGTCGTTAACATTAATATGAGCCAGTCTGCGATGCCACAGATGTTCATCAGGTTTTGCACTTGCCATTAAACACATTTCATACTGATTTAATTTGTACATGTTGTCAACTAACTGTGCTGTTGCCACTAAATTTTTACCGCGGAATATGCAACACCCATCTGCATCAAACTTTACTTCAAGTCCATTTTTAACCATCCGACTCACAGATAATAAATTTGTAGAAAGATTTGGAACATATAGCACATCTTTCACTTGCACGGTGGTCATCTCTCCATTGCAAGAAATCTTCAAATTTACATTACCTGTTGATTTTATTGGTAACCTGGAATTATTAGCAATGACAATTTCACTCAATTGGGGAGTGCCGATGTCCTCTAACCAATCTTCACGTGTGGTCATGTGCATAGAAGCTCCGGAATCAATGTACCAATCATTTGGATTCACATTTCCAGCTGAAAAACCTGCGCAGAATACAGTGTGGGAAGATTTAGATTTCTCACCTGCATTTTTGTTGTTTTTCCTGGTGCATTCAGTTGACATATGACCATACTGGTTGCATCCATAGCAACGTGGACCTTTTCCTTTTGATTTGTATTTTTTGTGTTTTCCATATTTGCTGAAGAAAGCATTCTCGGTGTTGTTCTTCGATAATTTGACGTCTTGTAGCAACTTCGTTTTAATAGCGTCTCCTGTGATCTGCACCCCTGAGCTCTCGATGCCCATGATCATTGGTCTGTATTCATCTGACAAACGCGCTAATAAAAGTGTACCAATCCATTCTTGGCTAACCGTAAACCCAATACCTGATAATTTATGTGCTGTGCTAACTATTTTATTTACGTATTCTTCTACAGACTCACAGCTTTCCAATTGTGTGGTTATTAGTATTCGTAGTAATCCTACCTTTCTAGTTAAGCCCGAGTCGTCAAAAGCAGATTTTAGGTTATCCCAAACTTCTTTAGCATTTATTGCATCTTGAATATGTATATAATTAATAGGGTCTACCATTAAAATGATTTTTGACTTTGCTTTTACTATTTTCTTCTCATCCTTTTCAGTACCTGTTACACAATCCCAAAGTTCTTCAAGTTCTAAAAATGTTCGAACAGCAAATTGCCACGTGTTGTAATTTTCCCGACCTTGTAGTTTTTTAATTGAAGGTAAACCACTCATTGAACTTCCTGAAGCCATCCTGAATCTGGGTTACTGAAATTACGACCACGTGCACGTGCGAGCAACTTGACCTCTTTCGTTAAAAAAAATTTCACGTTTCTTATGTTACCAACGTTTCTGTTCTTTATTCTGTTACTGGGCCCATAACCTGTTGAAATGTTTCTCTAGTAATTAAAGAATACATACACTTCGGAGTTGGTAAAACGGAGAAATATAAATACAACTGTATCTTCGTAAATACAAACGAAAAGAGAGCTATTTATTAGTAACATTACAATATATATGCATTACTTTTTAATGCTACCAACATTACCAAACTATACCTAAATACACTAACCTAAAGGTAGTTTTACACATTATTAATATGATAAATACAGGTTTACACAAAACATATAAGTACAGTATGTTCTTATCTCAACACCATGCGACATTGTGGCCATGCGACATTGTGGCCGTGCGACATTATGGGTCTGCGACATTATGGGTCCGCGACATTCTCGCCGCGACATTGTGTCCCGCGACATTCTCACCGCGACATTCTGAACCGATAGGTTGCAAAATAGGTGCCAAACATCCCTCGTCCCCTCTTATCTGTTCAAAGAAAAATTCAAAAAATTTCAGAAGGAATTCCTTCTTGAACGTTTCCTGACCATGCGGGAGCAGTGGGAAGGGGTGGGGGAAGTTTGTCTCACAATTTCCAAGTGTACACACTCCAAATAACATTCTGGGAAAATCCGGACGAGATCTGAAGGGGTCACAAAAATTTAGAAAAAATGAGGAAAATACTACAATAGTCTCCTTTTTTTTGGATGATTTTCTCACCCCCTCCGGTTTCCTTCTAAAATTCCCAGAATGTAATAGGGAGGCTAGAGACTTGGAAAATATGTGCCAAATATCCCTCATCCCCTCTTATCTGTTCAGACAAAATTCAGAAATGTTTCAGAAGGAATCCATTCCTGAACATTTCCTGACCAGGCAGGGAGCAGTGGGAAGGGGTGGGGGAAGTTTGTCCCATAATTTCCAAGTGTACACTATATAATAGTCTTTCCTCTTTTTTTGCATGATTTTCTCACTCCCTCCGATTTCCTTCTAAAATTCCCAGAATGTAATAGGTAGGCAAGAGACTTAGAAAATATGTGCAAAACATCCCTCATCCCCACTTATCTGTTCAAAAAAAATTCAGAAAAATTTCCGAAGGAATCCCTTCTTGAACATTTCCTGACCATGCGGGGAGCAGTGGAAAGGGGTGGGGGAAGTTTGTCCCACAATTTCCAAGTGTACACACTCCAAATAACAGTATACCTATCACTATTTACTTAAATGCTACATACATCATACCTCCATCCTTAAAAACAAAAGATGGATTTTAAATGTTTCCAGTTTTTGAAGTGTGTCCTCTATTTGACCACTTTGAAAGTTTGTTGATGAAAGATTTTCAGAATCGGCAGATGTTCCAGGTAGGCATTTAATTTTATGGAAACGTCAGTTGGTTGTTGTGAGTTCTTATTATAAATAACTACCTGTATTACTACTAAAAGTTAAACATTTTGTTAAGTTTGTAGGTAAATGTGATTAATGAGTTACACTTGAGGGAGAAGATATCCAGCGACAATTCTCCTAGCTAATATAACAAGGGATCATGGACTTAAATTAAATTAAATTAACAACCGTATGACTTGTTTATTGGTTCAAAATATCCGTGGGCCAATGCTTCTTAACCCTTCTTCTGACTAGTGGTTGAGTGTGGAGTTGAGTTGAGTTAGCCTGATGATTTCTTCACTAAGGAGCGGTATGCCAGCATCTTTGTGCAGGGTTTTGTTACTAATGTACCGGGATGCATTGAAAATCATTCTTAGTTAAATGAAGTATAAACTTCATGAAAAAACGGCTGTTGACTTTAATAATAATAAGTTGTGGTGAAAAAGCAGCCAATTACTAAGTTGCATATAATGTTGGATGATAATATGTAAAGGAAAAGGTTAAATGAAATGCACAGAAAAATAATATAAAAATTTGAGGAATCGTTATATTGTAAACGGTAAAATATAAAGAAATGTTTACGTTTCGCTAATTTTAATTAGCTTCTTTAGAACAAAAATAGATATGTATTATATTATCAGTTATTTCTATGGAATAAAAATGATTGGTTAACAGTAAATAACATTATAATGTTAAGTATTAAAAATGAGATAAAAATTTTTTAATGATGATAAGTTATGTTATTTATTAAGTTCAAAGTTTTTTAATTAAAGTGTGGTTCCATATGTAGTAGCGATAAAGTTGTAGAATTCTTGATTGATTGTTAAAGTTGGTGGTATTGGGTTGGTTGAAGTTTGTTGATCCATTTTAATTGTGGTTATTGACTGATGAAGGAATTATTGATGAAAATCTTCGGAAAGCTGATTTCGAGAGTGTAGATATTTACTTCGTGGCGGCTATTGTTGTTGTTTTTTTTGTTTTTCTTCTTATCTTTGAAGTCAAGTTGTTGAATGATGATGCGTTTTTTATTATTTTGAAGTTTTAATTTTCGGAAATTTAAAAGTGTAGTGAGATTATTTGAGATGTCTGGGAATTAAAAGGAGAAAAAAGTTTCAAATTTTAAGGAATAAAGGTATAAGTAAAATGTAAGTAATCAAAACCACAAATTTGATTAGCAATTAAATAAATGAAGTATAAACTTCATGAAAAAACGGCTGTTGACTTTAATAATAATAAGTTGTGGTAAAAAAGCAGCCAATTATTAAGTTGCATATAATGTTGGATGATAATATTTATTGTGTAGTGAATGATGAATTATGATTATTACATCTTGAGTTCTCGTGTTTCATTTCATTTGGAGAGACTGGTTTAATTGGCACCATCATCGGACAGGGGACATCCAAGAAGTTTTTACTTTGATCATCGTCATTGTTATTGTTAGCCTCATGCGCGCTATAAACTTGTGACAGGTGATTTGCAAAGGTGGTTGCAGTGATGTAGGATTCAAACGTGGCATTTCGAGTATCCTGCAGTACTGTTTTTAATTGTCGGGTTAATCTATTATTGTATTCCCTTTTGTCATTGTGATTACGACTTCTTTGCCATATGCGCCGGGCTCTCCTTTTTTGGGCGACTAGATGTTTTATATGTGCAAGGTATGTTGACCACAGGTTTCTTTCCTGAGTTTACTTGAGGAGTAGCCAGTTTAGCTGTCATATTGTAACACTCGCCGAGGGTGCCTGCTACTTGGGGTTAAAGGAAAATGGTAGCTAGAAAATACCAGTACCCCGGTAGGTTACTAACGTATTAGAATTGAATTTAGAAAAGGAAAGATTGAACTGAAATATAAATATAAAGAATTTTCTTGATGTCTTCAGCTGGAGCCCAGCCTGTACAGTGGTACCTAAGCAAGGAGCACTTAAATAAACATTCTTTTAAGCAAAATTTGGATTTTTATTAGTTTTACGTTAAAGTCTCAACAATGTGATTTTCTGAAGGAGTAAAGACTGTAAAAGAGAAAAATTAATTTGAGGAATAAATGAATATAATTAATACGCATAAAAATTAAATCATAGCAAAACCAACTTGGGAACTAACATTAGCCCCGGTACTTATCGTAGCGTAGACACAAAAATAATTTTACTAATGAAATTAAAATAATGAAACTAAAATACTAACAATTCAATTTAAAATTGAATAAATTATTCAAAATATAAAATAAAAGATTATTTATTGAAACTAATCTCGATTTACCCTTACAGAATCAAATTATAAATAATGACAGGTTATTCTGACCTTTCGATGTATTCTGCAATTGATTGAGGCTTGAAATAATACATTTAAACGATACTAAATAATTGATTTTTAAAATAATCTTCAGAACTCATTTTTCAAAGAACACATTCAAAAAATTTTAAAACACTTATCAAAGTTTTCTCCCGAGTTACGGCCGATCTTACTTTCGTGATTACTTCCACGTAACTGAAGTTTTGTCTCTTGAAAAACTATGCGTAAGTTAAAATTGAAGGAAGTATTGAAGTACTACTTTAATTATTCTATAGATACATGTTTCTTTAAGCTTGCATCTAAACTTATTTCTATTTACTCAGTTTTACTTAGTTTGCTGATTTGTATGACAGCGTTTTTTCACCTGTTCCGAACTTCAATTTTTCTGCCAAGCTAGTATTTCCGGCTTTGTGCTTTGTTAAGTTGTTTCCCATTAATGGCATTAATTCAGATATAGCTATCTGACTACGATTTTTTGATACTTTGGTTTGAATGTGCAGAATATTGAACTTGGGAGCTTCCGTGAGAACGACACTGTAAGCTTAATGAAACTTTTCAATAACTGAAATTTATGTGACAAAGACGATAACTTCTATAATTATTTTTTTTTTTAATTTCACGCGAACTACTACAATATGTACCTACCTATAGTTTGAGTGAGATGGTGTACCGCACTATCGATTTCATCTGGATGCTTTAGTGAACTATTTAGGCGTAGATTTTCATTATGTATGTTTCAAATAGAGACCAGTTTGTTTTTAGTGTCGTTATTTTGGGAAACATTGGTCGATTTATAATATGAGTGCTAAGTGTGATGATAATGGGGGTGTGATCAGTGGAGAGGTCCCAGGATGCTTCTATGGTTATGTAATTGGATGATATGCCTTTCAAGATAAAGAAATCGAGGTCTAGGAGTTTATTTGGGTCCGATGGCCAATAAATGGGTTGACCCTTAGATAAATACGAACAGTTTGAGTTAGTGATGGCTTGTTTCTGGTTTCTTTCTTTTGTCGTGCTAAGTCTCGATCCCCAGTCTGTATGCTTAGCATTCTAGTCACCTCTGATGATAAATTTACCTGCTAGTTGTCCAAAAAAGTTTTCATATTCTGGTGTGCTAATTCCGTATCTTGGTGGACTGTACATTGCAGCAATGTCAAAGGACCAAGGCTGAGCATTGATACGGATAGCTGCTGCCTGCATTTTTCTGTTTGATGCTTAGTTTCCTCGTGGTGAGTTATGGCGTTATGTACGATAACCGCAGCGCCACCATGCGCTGTTCCATACGGGTGGTTGGTCTGGTATATGGAGTAGCGAGGTATTCTGTATTGAACGTCGTTCTGTCGGTAAAATGGGTTTCAGATATAAGTAATAATATATCAATTTTGTTATATTGAATGAAATTTATTATTTCTGCTTTATGATTGGTTAGACCATTTGGATTCCACTCGGCAACGCGAATTGACTTAATGTCCATTAGTGAATTTATTTATTACTGTGGTAAGCATGCTTAATATCATGCTGTTCTGATTTATTAGTTGTGCGAACATTGTTTTAAATTCCATTAAGAAGGCGTTCATTTGCATACCTAACTAACTCTGTGGTCTGACTGTTTGTATTCCTGGTAGTAGCTATTGTGCATAAGATGTTCGGTCTCGTTTCTCATTAATAGAGTTTGTATTTTGAAAACAGATTTGAAAAACAATTATTAATAACGGTAAAAGCTGGGTTTAACCTATTTTCGTTATCTAGGGCAAAATCAATTTTTTTATATATCAATTGTTAATTAATTAGTATAAATCTTCATATTTCTACATGTCAAGAGCTTCTCCAGCTGTAATGAGTAATGACTGGGTATGAGTTCAAGCTTCAAGCTGGTCAACAATGGGTAGTACGCCACTACGGATGGCCTCAGGGGTTTTCTAGTTCCTTGTGAAGTGTCTGTACGTTTTGACCACCTGTTGCAAGTTCATTTGAACTAGAAAAGTATGATGGGTTGTATAAGTCATTTAAGAAGTCTTTTATGATTTTTCGACGGGCTCCAACCACTATATTCCACTGTCGATAGAACATATTCCACTCTCGATAGAACAACACTAATAGTGGACAAAAATAAACTTATCATACAAAAACCAGTAATCGACTGTATAGTCTCAGGTGATAATTACGTTAATAATAATCAATGACACAATCAAAATGTAGCATAATACAGTGTGTCCACGGATTGAGTGCATATAAGGTGTAAATGACAATTTTTTTAAAGAGTTAGATCTTCACGTTCTGAGGATCGCTCCTGCTTAGTCTCAAACGAAGATATTGAAAAAATTAGCCAAATCAATTAATATACAGGGTGTTTTTTGGTCGAAATCTAAAAATTAGTCAAGAGTGAACTGTCTTTATTGTAGCAGATATAACAAAAATGTATTAGAAACAGTTGTTTAGAATTAAAAGTTATTGAAGATTTTCAATTTTTATACAAATCAGCCTACTTTGATTTTTTTCATCAACACCAATGCTTTTGAACTCATGTTTGTAACAAAAATCAAAGCAGGCTGATTTGTATGAAAATTGAAAGTCTACCATATCTGATACGTCTAAGACGTGATTGTTATTTTACACAATTTACTGATTTTAAAATGTTAACAACAGAACAAAAAGTTTTTATTGTGCAGTGCTACGGTTTGGGTGACCAGTATTCGTATCACGGAGTAACAAGACAATTTTAATTCTAAACAACTTTTTCGAATACATTTTTGTTATATCTGCTAAAATAAAGACAGCTTACTCTTGACTAATTTTTAGATTTCGGTCAAACAAACACCCTGTATTGATTTGGCTCATTTTTTCAATATCTTAGTTTCAGACAAAGCAGGAGCGATGATCCTCAGAACATGAAGATCCAACTCTGAAAAAATTTGTCATTTACACCTTATATGCACTCAATCCGTGGACAGTGGACACACTGTACTATAATTCATATTTAATATTAGATAAATCAGCTCCAAATAAGTAGAAAACATGTGTATACAATCAAACAGCTTTCATTTAAGAATTAAATGGTTTCATTTGAATTCACAGGATAATCCGGCAGAAATAATTTCTAGGCGCACCACTGTCAGTACCCTATTAGTGAGTTCAATGTTGTTTTATGAACCTACATTTTTATCATTAGCATACCTTAAGGCCAATGAACATTTCAGACTATTCAAACTAACCGATTACCTTCAGACGAATTCAAAACTAAATTCAATAAGTCAGTAAATTTGGTTAACATTGAAATCTTCGACATTTTCAAAAGATTTTCTAGCTGTACTAAATTGTAGCACGCATGGATGATGCGTTTCTACAAGTATTATAAACTACCTACCTACTAAATAAATCATTACATATGTATTACATATTACAATATTACATATCTACATGAGAGTTTCAAGCGTGACTTAGAATGTCACTATTAATATTTTTACATATTTTTAAGTAAATGTGCCACACCTTTCTCGAGGGATTATTATACAGTAGGTTCGATTTTTAATTAGGTATAAAATTATAATTTTTTTCGGTAAATCGGCCAGCATTTTCTCGCCAGATTATTGTTGATTAGGCTGTGGGACGTCTCTGGTACGAATTTTAGAGCAATCCATACTTACGTTCCATATTTAATATTTTCTAGGCACGTTTCTGTACCTACATATCTATATGAAAGTTCCACGGGTGCCTTCGAACATTACTTTTAATATTTTTACATTATTACTTTTCCATACCACCACTGGAAGGTACTATATGGGAAGTATTGATATCATGGAAATTTTCGAAATCGAGATTTTCGCGGAAATACGTCTTTTGGGCCTCCAGGAACCCAAAGAAGTGATCTAGAAAAAAAGTCTGTCTGTGGGAGGGTGCGTGGGTGATAGATTGGTAGGTAAGTACCTATGTATTGCGATGAACCGCAATTTAGTACAATAAGTTTAGCATAGTAAAATTTAGGAATTAGATTATGTGCGTAGAGTAACTTGACATATAATAAAGAATTTATTTTCGTTTTGTTCTCGGTTTTTTTTATTCTTTGTGGTTTTAGCATATGTTCAGGATTGGACATGGGACGGCTTGGACCGTCTGAACCTATTGGTGTTAATTTATGGCAATTTTTTTTCATTGACTCAGACCGCCGGGTTACGCACCCCCGGGTCTGGGATCTTATTGCCTTTTGGGTCTGTGGGGTTAATTTTTTGGACTTTACTAATGAAATCTTAATATACAGGGTGTTTGCGGTCTTATAATTTTATTTTTAAGGGGTGATTAACCACCTTAAAAGAAGGTGATTAAACCTAAAAGTCCTTAACAAAAGTTGCATCATAAGAGAGATATGATTTTTTTAACAATTTTTAACAATTAACTTTTTTATTTTATTTACAACAGTTGTTCGAAGTTATCGCCCTGTTGTTCAACACAAAGTCTCGCTCGACGTATCCATGAAACGGCATAACTTGCAAGCTCTAGGTCTTGCCGTCGAATTGTCGTCGCAGCTGCTTCAACACGGTTACGAAGATCTTCCAAGTCAAGTATTTCATTGGTGTATTGTATACCATACTCTTCATAAGGCCCCATATTTATTTGTGTACCTATCACATAGTATAATGCATTCATATGGCTAAAATGTACGGTTGATGAGAAATTTGTGAATTTTCAATATTTAGGTTGGACTCGAACGGAAATGGATCGTCAGTCGGTAGCGATCGTTCGGCTTCGCCAGCTGTAATTTCTAGCCGGTACTTACTACAGATAGATGCGTGTCTTGGTGTCTTTTTTTGTTCATATCGAACCCGTATAGTCTTGTTTTTCTCGATAGGCATTCAAATGATTTCCAATGCTGCCTCCCCGAACTACTGTTTAATACCAAAAACGAAATCTAGGGGGGAAAATATTTTGTGGGTATGCACAACGTTTCTTTCAGAAAACGCAGGTTGAAGTTAAAGTACCTACGTAATTATCTGCAATTAGATTTCGAGAAACTGTTGTAGTTCCTGTAGGTATGGCATATGGTATTGAAACTCCTATATGTACAAACTTATTGAAATATTTATTTGAACAATAACAATTTCATGTCAACTGAAACAAAATTCAACCTAATATCAAAGGACAGACTTAATTAAACAATGTGTTAATGTTTATATCCTTCATAAAGTAACAAAAATCTATGTAGTAATAATTAAAAAAAATCTATGTAGTAGTAACTACACGTACGAATTATAGAATCTCCGTTCTATCTAGAGGACATAACGTATAATTTACGTGAACCCCCAATATCATCGTCTTTCATCAGTTTTTATGCGAGTCTGTATTTGTTCGCTGAACTCGTCACATACTCACAGAGACCAAAATGTACACAAGGTATATGAGAATGGTGATAGGGGAAGCTTCCCTACAAATAATGCATAGTGCATTATCTGTCCGAGTTTCAGTTCCCTCGGTATTATGTAGTACTTCCTCATTATTCGATTCCTATTCCTCGCTCTCCAAGACATCATCCCTAGCGGCACCTAGAAACAAAAACGGTATTTTAAGAATTAAAATTAGTTCATATTTGACAGCAGCAGGTAAAAAAGTTAGCTCTAACAGAAGAGGGATAATCAGTGGCGTAACGCAAATTAAACCAGCCCCCCCGCGAACTTTTATAATAGGCCCCCACATAACAGCCCGATTTCAGAATTATAAACATAAGAATAATAAATTCACTAAAGCTAAGTATAATTATTAGTCTTACGCTAGTTTCTCGAACAATAGTGTAATGTTGTACACAAACAATTTTGTCTAGGTATTAAAAATTTAAAACATATTTTACAAAAAGCGACTTGCACGTCGAGAATTTTTATAGCGAATTCGTTTTATTATTTCGTCCATTTTCCGTTGGGTAACATTTTCCTGCTCTATACTTATAACAGCCGAATCTGATAATCGTGGTGTTGACATTATATTTCTTAAATAATTCTTGATTATCTTTAATTTCGAAAACGAACGCTCGACCAAGGGCACACTAACTGGTAATGTTAAGAACTAAATAATGGCACTACAAACATGGTAGATTTGAAGTTGTCACTCATGTTTAATAAGCAAAAATTCAGCAAGGTACCTTATAGTAATCATTTTAGAAATGTGTTCTTTTAACACTTTTTTTACATTCAAAATTTGAAATGGAAATTGTTCAAATAAATCAGTGTGATACTTTTTTTATAAACTATTTTCATTTTCAAAAAGGTCATCTTCTGTGCAAGACACAATATTTGTGGGAGTCAAAAAATTAAATAAACGTTATTCATACTTCCAAACCTCAACTTCAGTTGATTTATTAATAGGTATATCTAAGGTAGCTTTGAATATTTCTACTTCAAATAAATTTTCTGCATTCGTAAATCGTTCGTCAGTAGCCAGTTGATCACAATTAAATCAAATTTTTCCATTTTTTTCTTTATTGCAGTAGCATCTTCTCTTTCTTCTCTTTTTTTGCTTAGCAGTGGTATATTAGACAAAACTTTTAAAACTAAGACAAAATTATATCTGATAGCAGCAATAGATTCATAGCGAGAGGACCATCTTGTAGAACAAAGCCTTTTTAAAGTAATTTGAACATTGCCAGTATTCGCCACTTTTAAGTCGTTCCACCTTTTTATACTATATCCAAAAAACATGTATATTTGTTGGCACAAGTCATAAAACTCTTTTATCATTGACACATTATTGCAAGCATCATTTAACACTAAATTTAAATTATGAGCTGCACAGTGAATGTAGTTCGCCGTTGGTTCCTTTTTTTTTATCAATTTTTGCAATCCTGAATAAAGTCCGCTCATATTTGCTGCGCCGTCATATCCCTGACCCCGACACTTTCTTAAGTCAATATCCAAAGCATTCAAATTTTCCAAAGTTGATTTTTCTAGCCTTTTTGACGTTTGGTCTGTAACTTCTTTAAATCTTATAAACGATTCTAGAATTTAGCTTTATTATTTTCATCCGTTTCGATTTTAACATATCTGATGATTTGACTTAACTGATCAAGTTTCAATACGTCTTGCATGTTATCGGTAATTATGGAAAAGAAAGAAGCTTCCCTAATATCATTTAAAATGGGTGATTTAAGGTTTGATGAAATTGTATGAATAAGTTCATTCTGTATCGTTGGACTAAGATATTTGCTTTTCTCACTTTCGTTTGATAAATGCGAGTTTAAAAGTGGATCATATCTCGCCAACAACTCTACAATTGACAAGAAATTGCTTTTTTGGATCGACTCTTTGTTTTCGCGGTGCCCTCGGAACGACAAATCACAAACGACCAAAGTCAGTATAACGTCAATAATTCTTCTTAAAATCTCTCTCCATTTTTCAACTTCGTCATTAAAATCTATGTTTCAATCGTTTTACCTTGTTTCCATATATCATACGTATGACAACCCTGCAAATGTATTATAGAAATTTCATGATCTTTAATTCTTTTAGAAAACCCTTGCCAATCGTCCACACCTTTGCACCATGAATCCTTGAAATTTTTGTTTTCTAACAGCAAAACCCAGCACGCTTCACAATACGCAACGTTGAGTCTAGACGAATAGCACAACCAAATTCGTTCCATGGGTTTACCAGATTTTGTAGCAACCCTGTAATATGAAGTAGAAAATGATCTTCCTTTATCGTCCTTTCTGGTCCTAGTTTTAAAATTTTTAATTTGATTTCACTGACCATTATTGAATTTTGGTACAGAGCCATATCAGACGAAACTGTATTAATTTCGAGTCCCTATCATATCGGCCAACGTTCATATCGGCCAACGATCATATCGGCCAATTTTGGGCAATCACATCGGCCAACTCGTTCACATCGGCCAACAACAGATTTCGTTCATATCGGCCAACTTGTTCATATCGGCCACTTTTATTTTCGATCATATCGGCCAACTCGATCATATCGGCCAACGCTAGCGGAAACGTAAGAACGAGGAGAAATCATATCGGCCAACGATCACATCGGCCAACGATCATATCGGCCAACTTGTTCATATCGGCCAACGTTAGATTTCGTTCACATCGGCCAACTTGTTCATATCGGCCACTTTTATTTTCGAACGCCCATGATCACATCACAAGCGGATTGCCCTCACAGTTCTGCTACAAACAGCTGAATACACAAGTCCACTGGGTTTTTGTAAAAATTAATTCTCAAACTGCAACTAACCTAAAGCAAAGACTTTTTGCAAAGACTAGTTGGGCGCCCCTCGAGCTTTAGGTTAGTTGCAGTTTGAGAATTATTTTTCACAAAAACCCAGTGGACTTGTGTATATACATACGCTCAGCTGTTTGTAGCAGAACTGTGAGGGCTATCCGCTTGTGATCACATCGGCCAACTTTAGTTCTCTTGCACACAATGGCGATTTTAATTTTGGATTTTAAATCGGATATTTTGATATGAGTTGCCTAATTAATTAAATAGTTTTTTAAATTTCTTAAAAAAATATAATAACATTAACTATACAAACGTACAGTGGCGAGCAGATGAAGGTGGACACTTGCATCTGACTTTGAAATAATTTGACGTTATTTAATTTAATCGGGATTTTCGATTTTGTTTTCATTGGTTAAATTAGGCGGCAAATTCAAATTTTACCAATTAAAAAAAATTATGAAATAATCCCAGTCACGCTTGTATGCATGCCGCTTACACCATAATTAAACGATATCAAAATGGGAAAAAAGCTCATAAGAGTTGTCCACTTTCAACTGTTCGCCACTGTACCAACGTGTTGATCAGGTTGCTTGAAAACAACAGTCAGGAAAAAATATTATTGGAATTACGTATATCAAGGTGATTCGGAATTATTAAGGATCGTAAGTCGTAAATTATACAGTAGAAGAGAGCTCAACATTATCAGAATTACCAATCTTTATTTCTTGCGATATTCTTTTTCGATATTATACGGATTGCGCCACATGTTTTAACACCTTCTATTTTGGTTCTTTACTGAGTAGTTGAAGAAATTCATTTGAGTTTTATAAGTGCCTCTATAATCTGAAATTTTATTAGGTTTATTAGGTTGGTGACTTTTTTTGCATAGTGTAAACTCAGTTCTAAAAATTTACAGAAGACATAACATTTTTAAACTTTTACGTATTGGTAGGAAAACTATTAAATTAACATACTTGTAACACAGTTTTTGACAATGTAGTTAAACTTGTAAAAACTACACTGTCTAAAACATCCACAATTTAAATTGACATTAGCTGGAAATTATTTTAAATGTCACAATCAATGTCACCAACAGCCACCTACCTAACACAACAAAAAAGTTTTAATGAATTATTATCTTTGTTTCTAAATTAAAACAAAATAACACAATTTTCAATATTTTGAACCAAAATAGAAAAGTATAAAATACACGTTTCATTTCCTTAAAATTGTACTATTTGATGACATTCCTAATTTGTTTAGTATTGCATTTAAATCTTAAGTTCTTTACAAGGAAACCAGTTAATTGGTATTTAAGTGGAGGTTCATTATCCGGACGGGGACGAGTTGGTTCCCGTTATCAGTAGATAATTACCTTACTCATAATCCGGGGGTCGAGTTGGTTCCCGCTTGCAAAGGTAAAAGTAGGTCTCCTTATCAGTAGATAATTAGGTAACTTATAAATCGAGTTGGTTCCCGAGTGGGCTATATGGGAATGAAGCCATTTAAAATAAACTACAAGTGCCACCCGACAGCACTTTTTGAAAACCAAACTTGAATTTGTCTATCACTAACAATTGTTTGCTTTTTTCACTGTACATGACATATAAAGAACTCATGTTTGTAAAGTGTAGATGACAATTTACAACTAACTGTTTCAAATTTACAAAAGCAGATAACAACCCTCTGTATTACAAATATACAACTATGATTGGTTGTAGACAACCTCCGCCCGTACTTAAATAGTTAATCATTAGCAATATTTTTTTAATGTTACCAAAATATCAAATAGAAATGCTTAAAGATACTCATGGGAACCAACTCGTCCCTCAATGCAAAAGCAATTAAGGGTCATTAAAGGGATTGGGAACCAACTCGACTCTGCCGCATTATCCATAGGTATGTAACTTAGTTGGAATTATAATCGTCAGATTCGAAAATCAAAAAGGTCGTGGTGGAAATAATACCCAATGGAACACTGCCATCTCTCTCTATCACACGCTGTTAGATTGAAACAAAAAATTGACAACGAAAATCGTACCTAAAGTTACTTCAAATAAAAACAAATTTGAAAAAGTCTGATGCCTTGTGTCATTTTCAATTTTTTCGACGTAATAGACGACATACTTTTGTAACCAGAAATCTAGTGATATTGGCCATGTTCCAATGGGTATTATTTCAACTCTCATCCGTTTTATTCAACTATTCAACTCTGTTTTTTAACTAGGAGGAGTGACTTCAAAAGCCAGATTCACACTAGAAATGTCACTAGAAAAGAAGTGTTCCATAGTTTTGACGGTAAATTTGAGTTTCATGTTTAAAATTTACAGCTGAAATTAAAACTATAAAATTTATTGTATTTTGCTTGCATTAACTGTCGGCGCCTAGAGAAATAATTATCAAATCACGTCAAACGTCAAAATTTATACAAATTACTTAGCGGTGTGAAACCGGACTGGCCGCAGCCAATCACAGGTGTAGATTTTGACGTAACAAATTTGAATCGCTCCTCCTAGTTAAAAAACAGAATTATAGTGCATGATTATAATGTAGAATAAAGCTGCCTCAAAACTGGCATTTCCTGGTATGAATCAAACTATGCGCAGAGAAAGAAGGAAAGCTCAGCCAGGAATTGCAACTACTTTGGAGGAGTTGGGAACTATTTCAAGTGCGCACCCAAGATTTGGAGCGGTTGATAATAAACCGTTTTGTCGCGGAACTATAGGCACGGATGATAATGCTTCAGTGTTGTTTTTGGCCGAAGATCTGGAGCAGCTACTCTTCCGAGCCAAGGAAATCTATATAGATGGGACGTTTAAGACGAGACCACAAACTCCAAAAAGTGGAGGTGCAAACCTCCCCTGGACTTTCCCATACTAAAAATAAACATTTTGTTTTTGCTATTCAACAGTAGTTTGCGTGGCAGCATTGGAAATCAAGTGAATGCCTCGCGAGAAAAACGAGGCTATAGATACGGGTTCGACATGAACAAAAGAAAGACACCAAGATACGCATCTATTTGTACTCTATAGTAGGTAGCGGCTAGAAATTACAACTGGCGAAGCCGGACGATCTCTACCGACTGACGATCCGTTTCCGTCAAGAGTCCAACCTAAATATTCAAAATTCACGAATTTCTCATTAACCGTACACTTTAGCCATATGAATATCTTATACTATGTGATAGACAATTCCATTTTGCATTCAATTATATAATAATATATAGGGTATTTCATTTAAAATAACAAAGTTGCTTATTGTACTGTGAAAACCAAACACCCTGTATACGTGATATAAATTTAGAAAAATGTAAATCCATATACTGAACAACTTTTGTATTTAAACTTCTTCCATATTTTGACTAATAAAGGCGCTATAGGAGCATCAATTTCCGATTTTCAAAATCTCGTAGAGGGCGCCACAGTGGAATTCTGGCGTTCATCAAAAAAACAAAAATGTAGCTAATACCAAGATGCATAAGTATAGAAAATTTAAACAAAATCCTTAGAGCAGTTTTTTTGTAATAATTTTTCTAAAATTTCAAAATATTTGGAAGAGCGCCGTTGCTACCGTTTTTGGATTTAGTAAATGATTCTTTTTCTTGGTGTAGTACATCCAAAGGGCTTTCAAACAAGTTGTTGCGGAACCTGATCAGCTAACTGATTTTTGAGTTATGGGGCGTTAAACTCGAAATTTTTAAAAATTCATAGCGACCGCCATTCTGAAGTTAGAGAGTCCGATAAAAAACTTTTTCCCTTGAATTATGCCCTTCTTTCATATCCTCTACTCAGATTTTCAAAATTCCGCTTCTGAAAAAAATGATACCACAAAAACGTGTCTAACTTCCGCTTCCGCTTTCGGATTTTTTTGAAAAGCTTATTTTGTCGATGAATTTTCGATATACCCCTTCATTTCAAATTTCATCAAAATCGGTTCACTAGTTTTTGCGTTAGAGGCGTTACATACACACATACACACCCACAGACAGACATTTTTCCTAGACCACCTTTTTGGGTTCCTGGGGGCTGAAAACACGTATTTCCGCGAAAATCTCGATTTCGAAAATTTTCATGATATCAATACTTCCCCTATACCTACCAGTGGTGGTATGGGTAAAGTAAAGAGCAGTCAACTGTTGACGATACTGGTTGTCAAGTTTGGCTATGTAAGTACCTACAGTACTTGTATAAATAACAAATAATATCAATTATTCTCATTTCCAGTAATTTGTGAATTTACGAAAATTTATAATTACGAGCTTTCAGTACCTTCTGATATCGCCCCTATCGTATAATTTTTATTTTGATTTGTAGGCATTTCCGTGTGCATTTTCGTTGATGCCCAATCGACGGGTGTCCACTTATAATCTACTTTTTTCTGAAATATAAAGAATTGTTCCGTCATTTAATCCACAATTAATAATGACAGATTATGAAGCGGCACTTATAGCTTCTTTAAATGAGCAATTTCCAAACGCCCACAAGACGGGGTGTTATTTCCATTACTGGCAAGTAAGTAATTTTAACCTACATATTTTAATGCAACTTTTCGTTCATTTACTAAAGCATCATATATATTTGTTTTGTTCAACCCTGTTTTTGAACATTCCAAGAGCAGGAACAGGATTGAAGAAAACGCTATACAGCACTTGCACCTTGTATCCAAAACTGAGACACGCGGTATTAGTTCCTTCACATGTAGGTACTGTACTGTGATATGCATGCACAATATTATCTTCTTTGTGATATCTCCTTGCAACGTCGGAAGTACCTCTAACGCTTCTTACATCACGTATAAAAATACATTCTGCTTATTGCAGGCCATTGTCCGCCAAACCAACAGTTTGGGGATGAACAAATTTCTGCGAGATAGTGCCCAGAAAAATTTTGCGTTTAATATTATCTTTGCCCTTGCTCCCTGCAAATAAATTCGAGGAAGGATTAGATTATATTAATTCCTTAGTATTAGATTATAGAGGCACTTATAAAACCCACATGAATTTCTTCAACTACTCAGTAAAGAACCAAAATAGAAGGTGTTAAAACATGTGGCGCAATCCGGATAATATCGAAAAAGAATATCGCAAGAAATAAAGATTGGTAATTCTGATAATGTTGAGCTCTCTTCTACTGTATAATTTACGACTTACGATACTTAATAATTCCGAATCACCTTGTATATACGTAATTCCAATAATATTATTTCCTGACTGTTGTTTTCAAGCAACCTGGTCAACACGTTGGTACAGTGGCGAACAGTTGAAAGTGGACAACTCTTATGAGCTTTTTTCCCATTTTGATATCGTTTATGGTGTAAGCGCCATGCATACAAGCGTGACTGGGATTATTTCATGATTTCTTTTAATTGGTAAAATTTGAATTTGCCGCCTAATTTAACCAATGAAAACAAAATCGAAAATCCCGATTAAATTAAATAACGTCAAATTATTTCAAAGTCAGATGCAAGTGTCCACTTTCATCTGCTCGCCACTGTACATTTGTATAGTTAATGTTATTATATTTTTTTAAGAAATTTAAAAAACTATTTAATTAATTAGGCAACTCATATCAAAATATTCGATATAAAATCCAAAATTAAAATCGCCATTGTGTGCAAGAAAACTAAAGTTGGTCGATGTGATCATGGGCGTTCTGAACAGGTAGTACAAGGCGATTACGTTACGTTACCTCAGCGACCTTCGGCTAGTCTCGGCGTTTCTTACGTTTACCGCCAGCGTTGGCCGATATGATCGAGTTGGCCGATATGATAGAAAATAAAAGTGGCCGATATGAACAAGTTGGCCGATATGAACGAAATCTAACGTTGGCCGATATGAACAAGTTGGCCGATATGATCGTTGGCCGATGTGATCGTTGGCCGATATGATTTCTCCTCGTTCTTACGTTTCCGCCAGCGTTGGCCGATATGATCGAGTTGGCCGATATGATCGAAAATAAAAGTGGCCAATATGAACAAGTTGGCCGATATGAACGAAATCTGATGTTGGCCGATGTCAACGAGTTGGCCGATGTGATTGCCCAAAATTGGCCGATATGATCGTTGGCCGATATGAACGTTGGCCGATATGATCTGCCCCCTTAATTTCATGACTTGCCTCTTGCTCAAACTCAATATTTTCCTTTGAAATTAGATCTTTCCCGCTTTCAAATTCAGAACTAGCACTTGATGTAGACGCTGCCACATTGAAAAAACTATTTATTTTAGGTAGTTCTTTTAGTTTTTTCTCCCTTTCCCTAGCTACCTTTAATTTTTGTGCACCGCTTAATTACTTAATTTTAAAATTTTAAATGTAGGCTACTACCTATTGTAGCAATTTTCAGCTTTCACAGTTCACACACGGCGAGCTCTGAAAGTATCCCGGCTGCAACCTAAATGTTAAATTGTTAGGCCAAAATATTGATTAGAAATCTAACTAGGCATAACGAAAAACCTAGGTTTTTAAAAAACGCATTCCTTTAATTTAGGCCACAGTGTAGGGAAATGAGCAGAATTAACTTTAACATACCAATTCTATCGAACTCAGCGGCAACGTTTCCTTCTAGGGGCGTCAAAAGTTGTTCATCTTCGGCTTCCGATAATTCATCCTCATTCTACAGGGATCGATTTATTATCCCTTGGGCTGAATATGACACCATCTTAAGGAAACTGGCAACAGTTTTATTTTGTGTAAACTGTGCTGTAGAATTTTATATACGCTTATCATTAGCACGGTATTTCTTTTTTCATAAGGTGCGGATTGTGAAACCTTCATCTATATGGCCTCGCAACTCCCTTATAGCGGTAGCGCATTTATGCTTCTTAGGCGGTCTGGAAATTGTAAAAATAAATAAATACTTTCTTGGTAGGTGTATTACAATAAGTAGATAATATTATAATCAATTACAACATTTACATTTACAATTACAACAAATTTTTATTCGTTATTTTTTGTGACTATTATAATAATTGACTTTTTCGAAAAATACATGTTTTTGTTTCTTTGCGGTTATCTTCTGAACGGTTCGGATGTTTGCACCATATTCTAAGCACCATCAAAACCAGCATGTATCTTTATTAATAGCAAAGATACACATGTTATACTACTCTTATTTGGGACACACTGTATAATAAATGTTTGTATTTTTGTGGTTTGGATGAAATGTGGCTGGAAAATAAAGTAATCCGTGTCGTAAATTATCACTGTCAGGCAACTGTTTGTTTTTTCCTTAAAACGTAGAATTACGGACCAAAAAAGTGGAGGTGCAAACCTCCCCTGGACTTTCCCATACTAAAAATAAACATTTCGGTTTTGGTATTCAACAGTAGTTCGCGAGGCAAAATTGGAAATAATTTGAATACGTAGCGAGAAAAACGAGACTATACGGGTTCGATATGAATAGCAGAAAGACACCCTTCTATCTGTAGGTTTTTGGCATTCATAAAAAAAAATGTAGCTAATACCAAGCTGCATAAGAAGTATAGAAATTTAAACAAAATCGTGTCGTCAGTTTTTTCGTAATATATTTCAAAAATTTCAAAATTTTTGGAAGAGCGCCGCGCCGCGCCGTTGCGACCGTTTTTGGATTTACTAAATAATTTTTTTTCATGGTATAGTACCAATGGGCATTTATACAAGTTGTTGCGTAACCTGATCAGATAACTGGTTTAAAATGTGCGTACTTTTCCAACCATTTTTGCCTTCTAAGCTAGTTTAGCAAATCGAAGGGCTACTTACTTTGCTTCTTTCCGTGTTTTCTTTCTGCTGGCATTCATGCGCATAGTGCCCCGTATTTCCACACCTAAACTATCTAATGGATCTGAGTTTACTAACTATTGTATTGTTCTGAAAACAGTCACTTTTCCCGATGTCACTGTTAAAACCGAAACGTCTGGTTACACTTATAGCGCTGACGTTTCGCGCCTGTTTTTAAAACGCGCAAAAGGTCAGTTGTTTTCTTATAATTATGCAACGGTCCCAAATAATCACGAAACCTGTAACTATTTAATCCATTCACTCGTAGTCATACTACATTTCGAAATTTCGAAATCCATAAATTAATAGGTACTAATATTGCTCCTAACAGCACCAAACTCCGGCAAGACTTGTGTTTTGAAAAAAACGTGGCTGCACGTGTCGCGTTACCTGTTCTTCCTCGTGGTTAGGTTCGTTGTTTCCAGGCATTTTCTCGGAAAATAACTTCTGCGCTAACACGGACTACCTATGTGGTACTTAATTATCTTATTCACTCACGACGATTGCACTTAATTCCTCACGAATATTCCGGCAATATGAGCGAACGGTACTTTAGTCACCACAAGCCCAACACGTGCACCGTTAAATTAGCGAAACTTTTTGATTGAATCCCACTTTTGTTACTGTCGTCGTTGTTTAAACAGAATTAAACAACCTTGTTCTGATAAACTTTATTAACAAAAATGAAATACGAATTACAATTATTAACAGTGGCAGCACCAAGACCACCTTTACCGCAAGCTTACTATAGATGTTTTCACCCATTCCGTGCAGATAGGGCGTTTCTTATGGGAGAAAAACTGACACTGTTGCCACTATTCCTAAGCTCTTAACAATAGAACGTCCGGTCTAAGTTATTGAAATGAGGTAAGTATTCAGAAGTTCTCAAAAGTAGAGAAACTTATTTTTATATTGACGTTTCCAAGCTTTACTTTGTTAAAATCCATAAATATGTAAATAATAAATATTAAATAAAATATCGAATTCAACTAGAAATAATAGAATTTACTATAGCTATAATAAATCCTATTATTTCAAGTTGAATTTGATATTTTATTTTATATTTGAATAAACCTATTTTTGTCAATGTGATTACAAAAATGAAAGTACTTAACCTACCAGTATAATTACGCTAAGTTCCTAATCTCTTCTGTTATTTATAATGAGAAATTGCTCTTTCTAAATGTGATTCACAAAATTAATTAATAAACATGGATAATGATTATTAGTATTAATTGTATCTGCATACCTACCCACCTAGGAATTTGAATGGACGAAATAGAGCCAATTATTATCACTTTAAACCCTACGGATACTGATATAAATATTTTTAGTGACAGTGATAATTAATTAAAAAATATGTATCAACTTTATTTAACTTATTTTCTTAGTGTAACATAATTATGAAGCTGTTAATTATTTTGTGTTGCTTTATTTTCTTTGTTTTCTTCTTTGTTTCTTTTGTTTTGTTTATTATTGTGAATAAGCAAAAAATAAATAAATATCTGCACTTAGCATAAAATATATTCCCAGATTTAATAAAATAAAAATGTTTTGGAACTACTGAACCTGCTCTGTAACTACCTGCAACCTTAAGGTTTACAATAGAATCATAATACTTTAAGCCTTTGTGTGAAAAGGATTAAATTTTTGTCTGAAAGGAATTTTACAAGTACATTTGTCAACGTTGTTTTCCTATCTTCGTACACTGCACGGAATGAGTGAAAACATCTATAGTCACCTTCCGTTGGCCGCTATCTACCCTTTTATACAGGGTAGTTCCTAAAACCTACTACACGGAAATGCGGTTGTTTTATACTACTACCATCTTTCAAGCGGGGCCGGCGGCGGTGCGTAGGGTTAGCCATGAGGCGACGGCCTCGGGGGCCTTAATCTTAAGGGCGGCAAAAAGTGGCAGTCAATGTTGCACTCCGCGTTGCCAGGTTAAAAAGTGGAGGTGCAAACCTCCCCTGGACTTTCCCATACTAAAAATAAACATTTTGTTTTTAGTATTCACAGTACCTATACCTATAGTTCGCGAGGCAGACGCTGGAAATCATTTGAATGCGTAGCGTAAAAAAAGACTTTACGGGTACGATATGTAGATACAGAAAAAAGACACACATCTGTATTCTGTAGTAATATATAATAATAGTAATAATAAACCGGGACTCAGACAGAAATCCGACTTGTAATTACATCTGGCGAAGCCGGACGATCGCTAACGACCGACGCGCGCGACGATCCGTTTCTGTCAAGAGTCCAAGCTAAATCTAACACAACCCGGTTAAAATTAACGAAATCCTTATCAACCGTACATTTTAGCTATATGAACACCTTATACTATGTGATAGACAATTAAATTTTGCATTCAATTCTATAATAATATATAGGGTATTCAATTAAAATAACAAAGTTGCTTATTGTACTGTACTGTGAAAGCAAACGCCCTGTATACGTGATATATATTTAAGAGAATTCAGAATTATATACTGAACTACTTTAAACTTAAACTTTTTTCATATTTTAATTAATAAAGGCGTTATAGGAGCATCAATTCCGATTTTCAAAACCTCGTAGAGGGCGTCACAGTGAAATTCTGGCGTTCATCAAAAAATAAAAATGTAACTAATACCAAGCTGCATAAGTATCGAAAATTTAAACAAAATCGTGTGGACAGTTTTTTTGTAATAATTTTTAAAAAATGTCATAATTTTTGGAAGAGCCCCGTTGCGACCATGTTTGGATTTACAAAATAATTTTTTTTTATGGTGTAGTACCGTCAAAGGGCTTTCAAACAAGTTGTTGCGGAACCTGATCACTGGTTTTTGAGTTATGGGGCGTTAAAGTCGAAATTTTGAAAAATTCATAGCGGCCGCCATTTTAAAGTTAGAGAGTCCGGTCCGCCAAACAACTGTTTCCCTTCAATTATGGTCTTCTTTCATATTCCCTACTCAGATGTCTACATGTATAACTTCCGCTTCCGGTTTCGGATTTTTTTGAAAAGCTTATTTTGTAGATGAATTTTCGATATACCCCTTCATTTCAAATTTCATTAAAATCGGATCACTAGTTTCTGCGTCCTAGTATTTATACTTAAACCACCGTCTCCAATAATTTCAATTATTTCCAATTATTAATCAAAATATGGCAAATTTAAACATGGCTAATAATTTTCACTTAGAGTACCTACCTAAAAGTAATACCAGAATTCGATGGTCAAACTCATAAATTATCATTTATTCGATCCGCCGAATTATTGACAAACCATTTTATTATCAATGATCAAAACCCATTTCTAAACCAACTAATATTAACTTCACTTAGAAGTAAATACACTGAACACTTCACTTGTAATAGCAGGTAGAGAAATTGATACCTGGCAGGATTTAAAAACTATTTTACAAAATTCTTTTGCCGATCAAAGATCAGAGGAATCACTTTTAATAGACTTAATGTTAATCAAACAATTTCATGATTCACCACAAGAATTTTTATTAAAAACACAAAATTTAGAATCGTTACTTTATTCAAATATTCAAATAAATGTAGCTAATGCTACTGTTATACGATTGATAAAACTAACTCTGTACGATTCTTTGACTTTAAAAGTGTTCTTAACCGGACTTCGAGAGCCCCTAAGGTTCATTTTTAAAGTGTCGAAATTCGAATTCGGTTGAACTTGCACTACAATATATAACAGAGGAGGAAAATGTTAATTACAATAAAAATAAAATTCCAAATTTTTACAAACAATATGATCAGAAACCACAGTCGAATTTTAAATCACTTATTCTACAAATACAACAATCGCAGCAACAAAATTATCAGCAATCGAAGAAACCATTACCAATACAATCTGGATACCAAAATAATTTCAAAACTTCCCAACAATTTCCCAATTCCAGACCGAATAATTTCCCACAAAGACAATTTCCATTACATCGACCTTTTCAAAATCCAGAGTCTAACATGTTTACACCTTTTCCTAAACGTTTTCAAAAACCACAGTTCAACGTGTTTCTACCTAAAATCACAGAGATAAAGTATCCCAAACCAACTCCTAAGTCCTAGGGATACATCTAGTGGTTTAACTAGACAAACTAATAGACCATTTCCAACTCAAAATCAATTTCACATTCAAACTCGAACACCTGACATCAGACAATTAAATCAAGCAATTGCAAAAGAATTGATTTATTTAAACGAATCACCTGAATTTTGTGAACCAAGTACAGAATACTTTGATAACCCAGATTCAGACAATACTCAAGACTATTACTATTAACAATCCTTTGACGACGCAGAGTCTTTAGAGAATAATTATTCAGAATATGAAGGACAGGATTTTTCCGTTATTCAGAAAGCGAAGCAAAATACAATTAAATAATCTTAATTTCCCAAAATCACCACGTATATACATACCCCAATTTAAACGAACCTTGCTTATAGATACATGGAGCAAGTAGTACTACTTTAATTAAACCTAGTTTAGCTTATAAATATTTTTCTAACCAGATAATAAAAGAACCTTTCGAAATTCACACAGCTCATAGTAACTCATTACATGATGAAACTGCTATTATCAAAATACTATCAATATTTAAATAATTAAATAAATCACAAATTTCACTTAATGAACTTTGATGATAAATATGACGGATTAATAGGATATGATTTATTAAAGAAATTAAGAGCAGTGGTCGATTGCAATAAAAATCTTTTAATTACCTCATACACTCAAATACCTCTCTACAACTTTACAACTAAGATCTCAGAATATAGTGAAAGTACCAGTAAATAAAAAAGTGGAGGTGCAAACCTCCCCTGGACTAAAAATAAATAAATAAACGTTTCGTTTTCGGTATTCAACAGTATAGTTCGCGAGGCAGACCCTGATAAGCATTTGAATGCCTAACGAGAAAAACGAGACTATACGGATTCGATATAAACAGAAGAAAGACACCCATTTATCTGTAAGTACCGGTTAGAAATTACAGCTGGCGAAGCCGGACAATCGCTACCGACCGACAATCCGTTTCAGTCAGAGTCCAACATAATATTCAAAATTCACGAATTTCTCTTCAACCGTACATTTTAGTCATATGAATGCCTTATACAATGTCATAGACAATTAAATTTTGCATTCAATTATATAATATAGGGTGTTTCATTTAAAATAACAAAATTGATTATTGTACTGTGGAAACCAAACGCCCTGTATACGTGACATACATTTAGGAAAATGCAGAATTATATACTAAATAACTTTTGTGTTTACACTTCTTTCATATTTTGACTAATAAAGGCGCTATAGGAGCATCAATTTCCGATTTTTAAAACCTCGTAGAGGGTGCCTCAGTGAAATTCTGGCATTCATCAATAAACAAAAAGTGGAGGTGCAAAACCTCCCCTGGACTTTCCCATACTTAAAAAAAACTTTCGTTTTTAGTATTCAACAGTATACTTCGCGAGGCAGATCCTGATAAGCATTTGAATGCCTAGCAAGGAAAACGAGACTATACGGATTCGATATGAACAGAAGAAAGACACCAAAACACGCATGTATCTGTAGGTACCGGCCAGAAATTACAGCTGGCGAAGCCGGACGATCGCTACCGACCGACGATCCGTTTCCGTCAGACTGCAACTTAAATATTCAAAATTCACGAATTTCTTTTTAGCCATATGAATACCTTATACTATATGATAGACAATTAAATTTTGCATTCAATTATATAATAATATATAGGGTGTTACATTTAAAATAACAACGTTGCTTATTGTACTGTGGAAAGCAAACGCCCTGTATATGTGACATACATTTAGGAGAATGCAGAATTATATACTGAATAACTTTTGTATTTAAACTTTTTTCATATTTTGACTAATAAAGGCGCTATAGGAGCATCAATTTCCGATTTTCAAAATCTCGTAGAGGGCGCCACAGTGGAATTCTGGCGTTCATCAAAAAACAAAACTGTAGCTATTACCAAGCTGCATAAGTGTAGAAAATTTAAACAAAATCGTAATACCAGTTTCTTTGTAATAATTTTTCAAAAATTTCAAAAGATTTGGAAGAGCGCCGTTGCGACCGTTTTTGGATTTAATAAATACATTTTTTTCACGGTGTAGTACCGCCAAAGGGCTTTCAAACAAGTTGTTGCGGAACCTGATCAGATAACTTGTTTTTGCGTTATGGGGCGTTAAAGTCGAAATTTTGAAATATTCATAGCGGCCGCCATTGTGAAGTTAGAGAGTCCGCTAAAAAACGGCTTCCCTTGAATTATGCCCTTCTTTCATATCCCCTACTCAGATTTTCAAAATTCCGCTTCTGAAAAAATGATACAAAAAAACATATCTAACTTTCGCTTCCGGTTTCGGATGTTTTTGAAAAGCTTATTTTGTCGATACATTTTTGATATACCCCTTCATTTCAAATTTAATCAAAATCGGTTCACTAGTTTTTGCGTTAGAAGCATTACGTTGGTACATACATACATACGTCAACCCAACCACCCACAGACAGACATTTTTCCTAGATCATTTTTTTGGGTTCCCGGAGGCCCAAAACACGTATTTTCATGATATCAATACTTCCCATATACCAGTGGTGGTATGGGAAAGTAAAAAGAACTATAATGACAGGTACTTTCTGAAAAGTATTACACATTTATGGTCCGTTGTTATACTTTGCTAACAAGTTTAAAATTATAGTCGACTTAATTGAAATTACAGATGATATAGAAATAGTCGTACTCCCGTACTTGACGTTTCATGAAATTTCCTCGGACACGTCGATTTTACTTTTTAAAGACCCTTGTTTTTTTAATGGAATCCCTATATTTTTTTAACGGATTTGTGTACAGCTCATTTGAAAGTTCAAAAACTTTTATCTGTCCCGACTTTCACAAAGAAAACATTAAAAGAAGAGCCTGTTTTGAACATTAACGAATGATGCATAAAAATGAAAGTAATAGTCTAGTCGATTCTAGTAAAAATTAAATTTACAGTACCTATATGCACAAGTAAATTATGTTTTACCAGGAAAATAGCAAACAGGCAATTTAGAAAAACGCTTTGATCAGTACAGAAGTCTATCAGGCTGTAACTACTATATAACATTTCATTTAGGCAAAAATTATTGAGTCAGAAAAAATGTTGATTCTAAGTTTTATTCCATATTGGAAACATTTTATCTTGATTTGTGTGAAATTGAAGAATCACCTTAATGTATGTTTGCGGGTATGCCGCACATTCTGTCTGTAAAACGTTGCAGTGCAATTTATGTTTAAATTTAGTAAGACAGTAAGGTAACAAAATGGAGATGTGTATTTTGATAAATTACAGCGAGGTGGATTAAGTGTACCTACTGATAATGTAAAAATAGTTTTCTTCCACATATTGTGTGCATTGTTTCAGTATGTTATCAATAAAGATGAGCCTCATCAATTATTATTGCACATAAGAAATCAGAAATCGGTTTTAATACTTACATTTAACAAAACTCAATTTGGAAACTGTTATACAGAAAATATATGATCATATTAATTCTACTTTCACTAATATTTTTTCTATTAGAATAAACGACTTGAGGCTGAATTTTATATAATGTATAACGTTGAGAAATAATTAGCAGCCAAATATAAGTAAATTTAATAATAAATCAAAAACATAATGGATGAAATGTTGTATATATATTTCGGCAATTTAAATTGCCTTCTTCAGTACATTCGATGAATTTTAATTATAAAACAGAACAAACATGATGACTGATGTATATGTAGACTGTAAAAAAATAAAGGAGAATGATAGAAAAAATTTCCTTTTTTTAAAATAATATTTAAAATATTACCTGATAAACAGCCATAATTAAACAAAAGTGGTGGAATTAAGCACACCACAAACTGTGTATTAACATTATAATATTAGTAAAATTTTAATGTAAATTTAAATAAACTTTTAAAACGAAGAGTAAAATTTTATGCGACTATTTGCTACGAACGCAATATGGAAAGAAAGATAAATTGCCAATGTCAGAGGAGAATATTGTTATTAAATACAAAATATTTCTATTAAATCTAAAATTCAAAAGTTACAAAAATTCCCAGAAAGTACAAGGTAGTATATATAAAATAAAATAAATTATGTATTCTCTCTTTCTCTCCATCATCATCCACAATTTACAACATCTCTAAAAGATCAGTTATAAATTATGGAGTCAAATGGGGAGAAAGAAAGAATACACAGAAAATTAATTAAAAAAATTAAAATAAACAGAATTAAGGTTTTCAATATCTGTTCTATAGTTAATAGCATTAATTTCTAATTTCAATCATTTCATATAATAATCTTTTATGTAAATTGTTTTCTTTATTAAGATTTTAGGAGAGTTAAAGTTAAAATTATGAAAATTAAGTACAGCATGATTAGACAAAGCAGTGTTAGGTTTATTAGGTGAAGCAGTTTTCGTCTTAATAGAGTTTTTATGTTGATAAATGCGTTTCTTTAAAAATTGTTTAGTCTGTCTTATATAATTAGCATTACAGTTATTACAATCCAATTGATAAATTAAACAAGATTCAGAGTTTATATTAACTTTATCTTTCAAATTATTAAAGAAATTTTGACCAATAGTATTATGGTCTTTAAAAACAGTATTAATATTATATTTTATTAAATTTTTTTCAATTTGATGTGATAATGACGGGATAAAAGGCAAAGAAATAAAATTGTTACTGTTATCAAATTGGTAATTATTAAATTCCGATCCAAAAAAGTTAGGGAAAAGATCTACGTTGGTATTGCAAACATGCCTCTTATTGTTTAAAATATTAGTTCTATTAGGCCCGGTTGCACCAAAGTATTTGACTCGAGTTTAGCTAAACCAGAATCAATTGGCATGGATACAATTGTTCGAACAATCGTATCCATGCCAATTGATCCTGGTTTAGCTAAACTCGTAGTCAAATACTTTGGTGCAACCGGGCCTTAGAAATATGTTTATTAATGAAATTTAAAGGGTAATTGTTTTTTTGTAGCATTTTTTTAATTAATTTAATATTATTATTGTGGAATTTATTAGAAGAAAGAATAATAGCTCTATCAACTAAACCAAAAATTAAGCTCTTTTTATATTTAACAGTAGTAGCTGAATGAAAATTAAGATAGCGATCTGTTTTAACACTTTTTCTAAACCAATTGGTATCAATAGAACCATTTGGGTTTCTGAATAGGGTTAAATCTAAGAAATTAATGGAGTTATGGCAATTTTCTTTTTCTATAGTGAATTTTAAGCGTGGGTGGATAGTGTTAAACGTTTCAACTTATATATTAACACACCAAGTTTTTGAGTTTTATGTCAAAGGTATTCACTGAACTAAATAAATTTTTCAAAATCCACAAAAACAAATTCCTCAGTTTATAGGCCACGGAAGCCTCGAAAGAGCTCATGCTGTTTTGAAAGAATACTTGCGTCATTACTGTTGTGCCGCTCCTAAATTCTTACCATATCATAGTTTATCTAGTTATTATTTAAAGGATGTTATCAAAGATCAAAGTTATGTATGCTCTCTTAAGGAAGGTTACATGGTATTAATGTCAAGTAAATTTGGACTTTAAGCTTAAAGAAATAAGCAACTCAACAATTTTCCGATCTCATGATCTTTGCTACCAAACCGTAAACAATAGATACTTAATATAAAATATATATACATGTAGTTGGGAGAGTCAGGGGCAGTTAGTTAAGTCAGTCTTTTAACAATATTGTAATTGTAATTACGAATTTATAAGAATAAATGTTAAAATAACTAGACAGTTATAAATTACTTCAACAATAGTAAAATTGCGATTGCACGAACCAAAGTAGACCCTTGTGAGAACTACCGCAGTTCTAGCATATAACTCAGCCACGCAGTTTACCACTTACGAATTACTTTTTGGACATAAAATAAAACTGCCCAATCACAGTACAAATGTATCACAAAATACTTACGACTCTTACCTAGACAACCTGAAGTTAAGAATGCAAAATACCCATAAAATTGCCAAAGACAATTTAATTCAAAGTAAAAATAATTCTAAGGTAATTTATGATCAAAAACTAAACACTCCTTGTCTTCTACCTGGACAATTAGTTTTATTACGTAACAAAAACACAAAACTGAATGAAAACAAAAAATTACAACCATCTTATCATGACCCTTATGAAATTGAATTATTAACTCAAAACAACGCAGTGTTAAAACAAAAAAATAAATCAGTAACAGTACACATCAATCGATTAAAATCTTTTTCAGACAAATCCTACCCTGGATTAACTGTTTTGATATCCAACCCATTACAAATGGATCTGGACTACTATACAGACGGGTCTTAGGATTTGTGCCATTATTTCTACGCTGTGACGTCATAATTTTTTTTAAATGCCAACCCCATTTTTTACATTGATTACATTTTGTTAAGTATCTTCGTTATTTATCAACCGATTTTGAAAAACTTTTTTTTGTTATATTAAGAATAAAAAGACCTATCACAAGAGGTATCACAAAGGGTATCTTTCTATTTAAATTTTTAAAGTTGGGGTTGCTAGCAGTTAGGGGTTGAGGGGTGGGGGGTTGAAAATTATATGTCTGAATGGCAATTTAAAAACAAAAATCGACGGGTCTCAGGATTTTCCGCAAAAACATTAAATAACCAGAATATGATTTTTGTGCGAGACTTTATCATCACTCTGTATATGCCGCAAGGTGCTGCAACTATCTCCGATACTACTTAGAACCTCATCACCCACGTAGATATCGCTGCTTTAGAAAAGGGATTGAAAAATTTCTCACTTTTAAGGGTTCAATTAGAATTTACGTACTACTCATACTCATCTTGTGTGAATCACGTATCTTTGCGAACATCCTAATATAAAATAATATAAAATTCCCCATTTACAGAAGCGGTTCATAACAATATCAGATCTAAATAATCATAACGATCAAAGTAAATTTAAACGATCTTTAGATTTTCTAGGAACAGCCTGGAAATGGATAGCCGGAACTCCAGACGCATCCGATGCTGAATATTATCACGACGCGATTACTTTAGTCCAAACAGATCAAAACCAAATGGAATTATGGAACGACTTTTGAAAGAACAAAATCAAATCGTTTTAGGCACCATTTCAATATTCAACGAATCAATACTAAACCTACAAAATTTCACAAACAAAATAGACAAAACTACTAAGGAAATTGAACATTTTGCAAAAACCCAACAATTCTAGCACTATAAGAATTACTCTTATTACTGACATTTTGCATCAACTTACCTTTGTAACTGAAACCCTAGATCAACAACTTTGATGTAATTATTAACAGTATTTTGTTTGCAAAAACCAATATTCCTGTCCCCGCTATTCTAGATCCAAAATCGTTCATTAAAGAATTATTAAATAAGGCTCTACCACATTTACCCAACAATAAAAAATTCCCTACATCTCTTGAACCACAATTTGGTCATTTATTGCTAGATCTAACAACTCTCGACGTATTTTACCGATACCCGTACCTTATTTTCGTAATTCGTGTATCACTCATCGACTCCTACCGATATGATTACTATCAAATACATTCTTTACCTATCCCTAATCCTACAAATTCGAATAAATATCATACAATCCTTCCAGAATAGAAATTCATATTAATAACTCGAGACAGACAGCATCAGGTTGCACTAAGAGATAACTCCAGATGCAAACATGTTTCTAATAGTCATTTTATATGTACAATTCAACAGGCTCAAGCAGAATTGGACAAGGAAATTAGCGAAATTACGTTATTTAAACATACACTTCAACCACTCTGAAAGGTCCATTATCCCTTTTTGATTATTTAGGTATTTATAATTGGTTAATTATTACTAGCAGTTTATCAACTCAATAATTTGAACCCAAATGTACCAACACCTAGATCATTTCCACTAAAACTAGATTCCGATTGCCTAGCTTTCATAAGAACACTCAAGTTACAAGGTGAATTTTCCTAGAACTCAGCCATTAGTATTTTCATTCCTGAAACACCGTTATTTACAAATTGTTGAACGATGAAGCAGATATTAATTCAGACTATGCGTTTTTCCAAACCTGAACCAATTCCATTGCACATTAGCGAGCTCAAAATTTCTGAAAATAAACTACGTAAAATCACTGCAGATTTAGACTCCTTAATGATTTATAAACATATTGGTAAGAATTATCCGTTTTATACATTTTTAGCTGTACTATGTATCCTTGTGTTATTCTTATGCTCATGTCAATTATTATGCAAATGTAACCTTTTGACTATACTGTTCCGACATGTAAGAAAACGAATCTATTGCCTCAAACTGCGTAATTGTGTGAGTCAATCACAAGAACATAACTCAGGAAAACTCAGTACCGCGAATGGGTCAACTCCGACAACATCAGAGTTTAACTAATATTCCGAAAGAAGAAGAACAACAACGATTACCTAGATCAGCTCGAATACAAGAGAAATCATGCCGAGGTACTGAACCATGACCTAACGATTAAATCGAAAGGTTTTTCGATTCTTTTCCCTGGGAGATGTTATGAATAGATTAATAATCACTATACCTACTAACTTAGTTTCTAAGCAAATATTGTTGTCATTCGTGTAAATTAATGTATTACTAACAAATATTTACACTTTCACAAACATCCAAAATAATCACTGCCGCTACACATAAATACAAAATTCATTTTAGACACTTGAAAGTTGAATTACCGTTGAAGTTGAATTGACGTTCTGCGAAGTTGAGTTGCCGTGAAGTTGAATTGAAGTTCTGCGAAGTTGAATTGAATTTGGAGTTATTAAAGTTGAGATGTCGTGATGGGTTTTCTGCCAACGTCGATGCTCGAACTTGCTGTGTCGAAATTGAAGTAGAATAATTTTTGTAAAAATGTAGTAAGAACATAAAATCTTCTTTTTCTAACACTGATTTTAATCACACTTCTGACACCAATAAATTTCTTGTTACGTGGGAGGAAATTTATAAAAGGCACGAATACTTGGAGCACTTATACTTCGCAGAAAAATAATTAATAATATCAAACAAATATATAGAAATATGTTTATTGTAATTAGAATAAATTTTAACGGTGTTCAATAAGGTTCACTTTTGATACAAATTATAACTATAACTTCATGTTGATTTCTTACTGTCTAACTGTTCAACTGTCTAAAATGAATTTTTGTATTTATGTGTAGCGGCAGTGATTATTTGGGCTGTTTGGTGGTAAAAGTTCATGGTACAAAATACATGGAATATTAGGATGTTTGTGAAAGTGTAAATATTGATTAGTAATACATTTATTCGAATACCAACATTATTTGCTTAGAAACTATAGTGATTATTATTAATCTATTCATAACAATACAAGCAAATTCGAAGTACCAATACTTCATTTAGAAAATATTAATCTTGATGACATACATCTACTTAAGAAATAATCTTAGGTAAATCCCTAATGAGTTATCTCAAAATAGCATTGTGTCATCATTGCATGTTAGTAATTTAAGTTTAACTATTTTACAGATTATAATATTATTAATTGTGTATGTAACATATCGATTTAATGTATTACCAAAATGCGTTAAAAAAATTACTATCCCTAAGAAATATTTTCCTACTGTTGAAATAAAAGAAATTGAAATTAATCCTTAATAACAGAAAAATTTTGGAAAATCCGTATTTTTCATTCTAATAAGGGAGGAGTTATATTATACACTACACCCGAAAATGGCAGTTAGAACTCATTAAATCAAACAACTTTTTTTAGTTCCAATTTTTGATTTGGGGCCCCTATTCGTAGTTACTGGATTTCTTTTGTTTTTTTGACAATCATAATAACTCCCTCATTTTAGGGAATATTTCAAAAAACGAAAGATTTTCAAAATACGCTTACGGTTCTCTACATTTGTATCTACAGTTATTTTATATTTTTTCAAATAACATAATGGCGGCCGATAAAAAATTTCAAATCACAATATTTTGATAAAAATTTTTTTTTTAAATCCTCGCACTATCTACTACAACATTTTCTAAAACATTTTCTGTATCTACACAAACAAGAGGACTTCATTTAAATTACAGAAGAGCATGTGTAAAGTATCGACGAATTAAAAACAATTTGGATCGACATCGAAGTAACTTTCTGACATAAAAAAATGAAACAAAAGAACAATTAGATTAGTGCACAAAACTGAACGAGATACGTTTTAAAATGAATAATTATCAAAACACTGAACTTCGTGACATGCTTTTGGAAGCAATGGGGCAAAGGACAGGAAGCCCGAAGAATCTATGGGAGAAGATACCCAAATCTCCATCAACTAAGTAGCCAAATTTTTAGATAAATTACAATTTTATTACAGCAAAAAATTACAGTGGTCATGTTCAACCATATTTAGGACAGCCTCTTTAAGTGTTGGATGAATTGTTGGATGCATGTCACTAAGTTCAGTATTTTGATAATTATCCATTTTAAAACGTATCTCGTTCAGTTTTGTGCACTAATCTAATTGTTCTTTTGTTTCATTTTTTTATGCCAGAAAGCTACTTCGATGTCGATCTAAATTGTTTTTAATTCGTCGATACTTTACACATGCTCTTCTGTAATTTAATAAAGACCTCTTTATTGCGTAGATACAAAAAAATGTTTTTGACAAATGTTGTAGTAGATAGTTTGAGGATTTAAAAAAAATGAATTTTCAAAAATCTATGCGGTGGTTATCAAAATATTGTGATTTGAAATTTTTAATCGGTCGCCATTTTGTTATTTGAAAAAATATAAAATAACTGTAAATACAAATGTTGTAGAGGACCGTACGCTTATTTTGAAAACCTTTCGTTTTTTGAAATATTCCCTAAAATTAGGGAGTTATTACGATTATTAAAAAAACAAGAGAAATCCAATAACTACGAATAGGATCCCCAAATCAAAAAAAGTGGAGGTGCAAACCTCCCCTGGACTTTCCCATACTAAAAATAAACATTCGTTTTTGGTATTCAACAGTATTGTTCGCCACAACCGATAAACTAAACTTGAAAATTAGTATATGTAAAATTGACATAAGTGCCGATTGTGTTCATGTGTGATTATTTATATTCATAGGCTGCTAGGAGTAGCCGGCGACAAGGAATTCCCGTCCCGCGCATGGTCACTTCAACATATCGGCACTTACAAATTTCACCCTAACTGTTTTAAAGTTCAAAACTCACGAATTTCTCATTAACCGTACGTTTTAGCTGTATGAATACCTTATACTATGTGATAGACAATTCAATTTTGCATTCAATTATATAATAATATACAGGGTGTTTCATTTAAAATAACAAAGTTGCTTATTGTACTGTGAAAACCAAACACCCTGTATACGTGATATCAATTTAGAAAAATGCAAATCTATATACTGAACAACTTTTATATTTAAACTTCTTTCATATTTTGACTAATAAAGGCGCTATAGGAGCATCAATTTCCGATTTTCAAAATCTCGTAGAGGGCGCCACAGTGGAATTCTGGCGTTCATCAAAAAATAAAAATGTAGCTAATACCAAGCTGCATAAGTATAGAAAATTTAAACAAATTCCTTAGACCAGTTTTTTTGTAATAATTTTTCAAAAATTTCAAATTTTTTGGAAGAGCGCCGTTGCGACCGTTTTTGGATTTGGTGAATAATTTTTTTTCTTGGTGTAGTACAGCCAAAGGGCTTCCAAATAAGTTGTTGCGGAACCTGATCAGATAACTGGTTTTTGAGTTACGGGGCGTTAAAGTCGAAATTTTGAAAAATTCATAGCGACCGCCATTTTGAAGTTAGAGAGTGCGGTAAAAAACTGTCTTCCTTGAATTATGCCCTTCTTTCATATACCCTACTCAGATTTTCAAAATTCCGCTTCTAAAAAAAATGATACCAAAAAAACATGTCTAACTTCCGCTTCCGGTTTCGGATTTTTTTGAAAAGCTTATTTTGTCGATGAATTTTCGATATACCCCTTCATTTAAAATTTCATCAAAATCGGTTCACTAGTTTTTGCGTTAGAGGCGTTACATACACACATACACACACACGCACACGCACACGCACACCCACACGCACACGCACACGCACACGCACACGCACACGCACACGCACACGCACACGCACACACCCACACACACACACACACACACACACACACACACACACAGACAGACATTTTTTCTAGACCACTTTTTTGGGTTCCTGGGGACCCAAAACACGTATTTCCGCGAAAATCTCGACTTCGAAAATTTTCATGATATCAATACTTCCCTATACCAGTAGTGGTATGGGAAAGTAAAAATGGAACTAAAAAAAGTTGTTTGTTTTAAGTTGTTTGTTTTAATGAGTTCTAACCACTGTGTACATTAGAATTGTAAAACATAGGTCAATCTTAGTTATATGGTGTTGCAGAACGTTACTCTGCCCAATTATCATTAACTTTGTATTCCTTCTGGTTAAAAATATATAAATAGTTTTTTAAAAACGAGTTTCTCTGGAAGTAAAATATAACTCGAGTTCAAAATTCTTGTTTAAGACTAATTTATGGCTTACATAGGGAAATTAAATGGTTCAATATGAAGAACCGCCGTAAACTACATTTTGCTTGTTTTTTCTCATAAGATAATAATCAATAGAGTTCCATCCTATATTTACAATAAAATTCGTTTCAGAACGGATGTGCATAATATTAACATACGACTTCTATCAACACAGACCTCTATCAACTATCAACACCTGCACATACCATAGAATAGAAGAGAGATCATTTTCATACTGTATTTATAATTCTTTATTCTCAGTTCTGAAAACGTATACCGTAATCCGTAAACAACTTTGAGGGTCATATTAGAGTCAGCAGTTGTTTCAGCAGTGCATAGGAAAAGGTTCCTTACTTTATTATTATTATTGATATGCCAAGCATGGGCGTCGACTATTCAAAATCATTATGGGGGCACAAATATTAGCCGAATGTATAAAATGTTAGAATTTTGGCCCAGCGGGGATGGCACTTAGATCAAATTTCAAAATAATTGATACAGGGTGATTTCTAACTGAAAGGACAAGTAGAGGGTACCAAAACATAATTTTTTTTACAATAAACTTTTGATCAAAATGGAATAACAAGAAAGTTACAACAGTTTAAAATTCTTATAAACTTGAGGATTTTTTTAATGAATAACGGTAATTATTGACGTTTTGAATTCAACTTTTGTATATTTGTAAGTTAATTAAACAAAATTCAGTAAAAATTTTTATAAGACGAAAGTTATATATGGTTATTTAAAGTGTTCTTTAAAATATTCAGTTATAGGTATTTGTTTACTGACAACCGCTGATTTACGTAATCTGATCATGTAGGTAAGTCAAAATTACAGCAGCAATTTATCAGATTGTGTGAGAAGTGTTTCTGATGTAAAAGCGAATACAATAAGCTCAGCCGTACTCAAAACGTGGGCGTTAAATTATAAGAACTCTAAATCGCTGTAATTTTCTTGTTATTCGATTTTGATCAAAAGTTTATTGTAAAAAAATTTATATTTTAGTCTCCTCTAATTGTCCTTTTAGTTTCCTCTGTACGTTAGAAATCACCCTGGATTTAACACACAGTAAGAAAATTATATCCACTTTTCTTTCTGAACTTCCTGGGACATTGGGGATAGTAATTCGTTTTGAATATCATCAGAAGTTAACACTTCAGTGTGTAGATAAAGTTTGGAACAAATTCAATATCTCCCGAAATATTATTTTTTCTGGAAAACGCTCGAACAGGTATAGCGATTTAAATTACGGTGCATATTTTAAGATACTTCATAATTTTTTTGCGTTAGTCATATTTTTGTAGTGACGTCATCGACTTTTTTCTAAATGGAAACATGTATATTTGATTATCGCATTGGATAGACATTGTTTTTCAGTGGCGCCGGAACTATTTTTCAACTACGGGTGCAGTAAGAAAACTTGGCGCCGCAGGCGACTTTTTTTTTCAAAAGTGGGCGTGGTCAATTCAAAAGCGTTTTACGAGCATATGGCTATTTTAATGTAAAATTTTAAAAAACCAAAATTTCAACAATTTTACGTATGTATATTTTAAAATTGTATTGAAATACTGAAAATACCAATAACAGTAAAGGGTGCAAAGAGCCATTTACAAATTGTTTACGGATGCAACTGACCCGTTGCACCCGTGGTTCCGATGCCACTGTTGTTTTTCTCTTTTTAAGCTTCTAATATTTTTATACCCTAAGCTACATAAGAGAATTTTTGAGAAAATTACTAAAATAACTTTACGTCTCAGTAGTCCGATCTGGATCTAGCAGGCTCCTAGCCTGCCCCCCCCTTCCCCCTAGCACTCCTAAAATCAGCTATTGTTAATTAAGGAAAGTAATTAGCCAAAAAATAATAATAATTGGATGAAATATCATTTATGGAAGAGTGTAGGCTGGAATTAGGTAAAAGGCAATATTGAACGCACAGGAATTGAATTAATTTGCAAAATCACAATAAAAATAAAAAAAGTAGTTAACAACGACTGAATAACAAATGAGTGTTATTAATTTAATTGTTAATTAAGGAAAGTAATTACCCGGCAGGATTCAGACTTTAAAAGGATCAGAAAATATTCCCAGAGTTTTACAGGGTTTCCAGAGTGACCTGCACGTTTTTCGTGGCTAACAAGCGCAGCTTTTCCCATATTACTTAAGCAAAAACTTTTACAGCATAACACACAATTTGCTGAAAATGGATCGCCTTTAACTTCTCGAAAAACTTTTTTGTGTGTATCGTAGGATTAACCCATTCTGGATTAAAAGTCGATTTAGAAGAACTGTTACTGCCTTCCAGATTTTTTGAGCTAGCCATTATTTTCAATTTTATCCACACTCAACTGTTAAAGTGATTCGGGTTTACGAATTTTGATTATATTGCACTGATTTTAAAAAACACAAAATTAATTTTTCCTTGGATTTCTGTAGACAGACTGATGAAACTTGCTACTTCATGTACCAAGTAAAGGTAAACAGGAATTGAGCTTGTACTTAAATACACTTGCGTCATAATCTGTTGTCCTTAAAATCTGCGTATTTGCACGTTTTTCACTTTACCGTTTAGAATACTCGCGGTAAACTGGTCGGTTTTACAAAATTTAGCCAATTCTAAGCAAAATTTGCTTGTTGTTTGTTGTTTTCATAATGAATCTAATAATTTTCCAGGATCACGCGCGAAATTCCATGATTTTTAAAGGAATTTAACAAATTCCCTGAGAATTCCAGGTTTTTTGTAATGATTTTTTATTCCCTGAGTTTTCCAGGTTTTTCAGGTTTTCCATATGAGTCTGAACTCTGAATTAGCCAAAAAATAATAGAAGTAGACAGGTCTCTCGGTAAATTTGTCGCCCTCGTGCGAGAACTAAAAATACAGCCCTATTACTATTGACCTAATTACAGAGGAACTATACTAATATTCCATAAAAATATTCCAATTTTAAAGTAAATATTACAAATTCCTTAGTTTACGAATAAGTGGATGTAAATATTTATTGCAAAAAATTACGAAAAACATGAAACTTTCAAATAAACATTATTAATTAATTCACTGATTTTCTTTATGGAGGCACAGACCCCATTACTTAACTATTATGGTGGCACGACCTGCGGTGCCCCCACGGAGTCGGCGCCTATGATGCCAAGGAATGGGTGGAAGAACAGAAATCAGCTTGCTGATGATTGTCTGAACGCCGCTCATTTGCTCATTTATTGTCTAATTTTTACTCTGATGTATAATATATTTGTATGCAACAATAGAGGCAATTAATAATATTAATAATAATAATAACATTATAGATATTTATTAGTTATCTATAATACAGGATAAGTAAAAATGGTGGTGGAAGCTTCAGGTGACGTTATTCCCCGATGGACAAAGATAAGGCAAAAAGCTTATTGCAAAAAAGTTCGTGGGTGCATAGCTATCCCTCGCTATAACAATTTAAGATATGTAAATTTGGCAACCTTGCAGCCACGTACTATAATAAGTTAAATAAGTTGATGACTGATGACCACAATTTTTTATCTGTCATTCCATCAAGGCACTGGAAAATACGCTAAAGCTACCACTATTACATTGCAATAATGCCATCGAGAAAATTTAAATAATTTGAAATAATGAAAATTATTAATTCTTAATAGGGGCCCCTGCCATAGACTCCTGATTGAATGAGGGCGCCGCACGCGGCACGAAGCATAATTTTTATTTAAAAAAAAAGAAGAAAAAACCGTTTTCGAATTTTCGAATAACGAATGTATAATTTAAGACATGTCACCGAGTTCGAAGAATATTGGTCCAGATGTTGAATTGAGAAACAAACACCTTCTAAGAGTAGGTACTAGCAGATTCTAAGAAGTGTTTGGGTTGGATGTCAAGGAACCAGATTCCACCGCTTAATATCTTATGTCACTAAATTTTATCTATTGTAAGAATTCATATGTTAACATATGAATTTCCATATTATTGTATTCACCCTACTTTCAAAGTCTAAAATATAACTGTCATGCGCTTCTGATAATAATGATAACTAATTACATATTATAAAAGCACTGGCATCATTCAAATATTCATTCATAATTATTCATATCTTTGGTCTCTAGTTATGTAATTATTGTGTTTCAACTTTTACTCTTGAATAAATCTGTTTCAATTTCTAGGAAGCAAATATTTAAGTGACGTATTTTCTTTGAAATAGAAACTTAAGTTTTAATTAGGGAAAATGTGTGTAAATAGCTAAAAATATACGTGTAGATTGAAAATACACACATACGCATAGAAATATATAGAAAGCTCTCCAGGCACGCATTTTCGAACTCAAATTTCTATTATAACATTATAACTTGTTTAGAATGCAGTAAGTATATAGTTTACCAAAAAAACTGAAAACAAAATGTTGACTTTAAGGTAATCCCTTGTAAAGTACTGTAGTTGTAAGAAACGCCCACGGGTTGAAAATGTAATTTTTTTCTCGACATTGAAATGAGCCACTAACCCCGGGGTTTCTCTAACAGTCTAAACTCTCCACAGATAATCACTCGATAAACTGGCTTATCCATAATTAGCGTAAAATTAATATTTATATTTATTGACGTTTTCAAGTTACTTTGTTAAAGTCCATAATTATAGAAATAATAAATATTAAATAAACTATCGATTTAATCGGGAAATAATAAGATTTATTTGCTTTTTATACGTATTTCGGCATCAATGTGCCATTGTCAATGTCAAAAGTCAAAAGCATATAATAATAAATGAATAATGATTTATTCCAAAACTGCCAGTAAAGGACACTCTAAGAGCTCAATTTGCTCATTTGCTATTCAAAAAGTTTATTGTATTAATGACTCTAATAAAACATTAAAATACGTTTCAATTCCATATTTTGGTAATATTTCAGAAAAGGTTACTAAAATTATAAAAAATACAAATAAATATAAAGTAATTTTTAAAACTAATAAAAATGTATTATACACTCTTTTCAATGCTTAAGACAAAACTAATGATTCGCTAAAATCAGGTATTTATAAATAAAATTGTTCACATTGTAATTCTTCAGTCTATACTATACTATATGTATAGGTCAAATAATTAGAAATTTCAGTATTAGGCAAAAAGAACATATTATTCGTTGTTACAAATATAAACATACACATAAGTCAAATTACGCTAAACTTTATTAGAACAAAATCACACATTGACATTTAATAATACAATTCAATTTTTACACTTCTCTGATAACAAATATAAATTAAATATTTTGGAAGCTTTCGAAATTTATAAACATACAAAAAACAATTTACCTTTAATGAATGAACAAATTGAGCTCTTAGATTCTCCTTTACTGGCAATTTTGGAATAGAAGATGTCTTAAATGGAATCAAGTAGTTGCTATATAAATCATTATTAATTTATTATGAAATATCTTATATGCTTTTGACAATCGTACATTGATGCCGAAATAGTACGTATAAAACAAATAAATCTTACTATTTGCCGTTAAAATCGATATGTTATTTAATATTTATTATTTCTATAATATTTATATGTTCTATTTATTCTTTTTTCCAATTTTCTATATTACCTACCATTAGTATCTTTGCTGCTGGCAGAACCTTTTACGCATTTTAAGTTTGACTTATTTATATTAAGGAAGTATAACATATGGAGTGAATTGCCCAAAGTACAACTTGTTGCAAATCACAAACAGTATGCAAATACGAAGAAAATTATTTTTTTGTACTCCTTATGTAGTAATAAAAAATAACAAGTAGTTTAGGTGGTTTCATGTAAAGTAAAACACACATACATATGAAAATATAGATAATTATTCTGATTTTATTAGTAGTAGATATATTAAATTATTTGTGTTTATTTTCAACCTTCGATTGTTCACATATGTGTGTGTGTTCCACTTTACATGAAAACAACTAAACTACTTATGTTACTAGGTAGTTATTACCACATAAGGAGAAAAATAATTTTCTTCGTTGCAACAAGTTTGTCTAATATGAATATAGTGGATATTTTAATCACATTGTCTAAACAAAAAAGTAAAGAAATGAATTTTGGAGTTTGTTTCTTCTAAAATTTTTCATAAACAAAATCAGTAACAAAGTTACTGATGGTAATATAGAAGATTGTAATTTTTTTTTTCAAAAATGAGTAAATAAACATAAATATTAACTTTACGCTAATTTTTATAATCCAGTGTATAGAGTGATTATCGCGGACATTTTAGAGAAAACCTAGGGTTAATAGCTCATTTCAATCTGGAGGAAAAAAATACATTGTCAACCCGTCGCGCACAAACTTAGACCGGGGCATCGGGGGTTAATACCCCCGTTGCCCCGGTCTGGATTTACCGTTAATCTGTACGGAAGTGGGTCTCATCGAAAATGTACTTCATTCACCTATACTATAATTATATTCTAAAATATTATGCTTCTACCCAAAAGTGAACAGGCATATTTCGTGCTTTAGAAACAAAGTTGGACAGAATTATACAAGACAAATCTAACGCCGTTCTCGTTTTTGATCAGTGTTGGTATATAATGAAATAATCAGAAAAAATTGAAAAACGCTTAAATTCTTAATCCAAAACATTTTCGTAACCATTGCAGATAGAAGAAATGTATAAGAGAGATGGATATTCTTACGGCGGTTTCGACCGTATTATTCAAGACATTGAACTTAAGTTCGAAGTCTGCTTTCCATTATTGTCCAGATGAAGATTCCAAGAAATGTTTGAGTTGGAATTGCTCATAGCTCATTCGCCCTTTTAGGACAATTTCGAGGATGCAAATATTTTAAGTTTTAATTGGGTAACGTAGGTATAAACTCATAGCCAAAAACATGCGTGTAAATTGAAAATCGCGGATGACTACAGACATACAGTTAAACACAAATAGCTTTGCGGTCGAGAAACCTAATAAGGCACTATGATCGTAATTGATTTTACTTTTTAACTTGGTAGCACATAACAATAAATACATCATACAGCGTGTCTAAAAATGAATTACTCTAGTGTGCTTTGAATTTCCAATACAAAGCTACAACGTGCCACTTTCGCGCGCTACTGTTATTAGCTAGACGGAAGGAATACTGCCATTCTCCATTTACTAACTACCCTGATCGATAGTATTAAGAAATATTTTATAATTAAAGCTATTTGAAGTGAATATTGTTTTATTGATAATTAATTAATGACAGTTCTGGATAAGGCAATACCAATCTATAAATAGTGGTACATAAAAATTTACATGCAAACAAATTTTACAGGGAACTACATGTACTTCATTTTTAGACACGCTGTATATATTATATACATTTTGGTTATGTTTTAAGAATGGCTAAACCAGTAACAGCGATTTTTGTGATTTTAAACATTCATAAAAACTATAAATATTCCATTTTTATGAGGCAGGATGCGCACTCATTACATAAAAGAGTATTGGAACGACAGTACTTGCTCTCAGATTCTGTTGTTTTAAAGAAAAAGTGGAGGTGCAAAACTGCCCTGGACTTTTCCATACCAAAAAGAAACATTTCGTTTTTGGTATTCAACAGTAGTTCGCCAGGCAGCATTGGAATTCATTTGAATGCCTAGCGAGAAAAACGAGACTATACGGGTTCGATATGAACAGAAGAAAGACACCAACCCACGCATCTAGCTGTAGTAGGTACCGGTTAGAAATTACAGCTGGCGAAGCCGGATGATCGCTACCGACCAACGATGCGTTTCCGACCGAGTCCAACTTAAATATTCAAAATTCATGAATTTCTCATCAATCGTACATTATAGTCATATGAATGCCATACTATGTGATACACAATTAAATTTTGCATTCAATTATACAGGGTGTTTCTAAAATATGCTGCCATAGCTTAACCACAGATTCCGGGGATCAAAATAAGACGATTTAACGCAACTTACCTCTATCCGAAATTACTTCGTTAAAGCGCTATCCAACACCAAAGATCTTCAAAAAATTTCTATTTTTTTAAATAACAAAAGATTGCTTTTAGCGATTAGGATGTGATTCTTTACTGGAAAAAGGTGTTTTTTAACATCATTTTTTTGTTCAGGAGTGTCACGTAAGTGGTCAAAGGTTGATCATCCACAGGCAAAGAAACTCATATTTTTTTAATAGTTCGGCCAATAGTTTCAAAATTTTTTTACAAAGAGACATTCTTATTTCAAATATTTTTCGTTTCTGGTTCGATTTCGGTATCTCCCATAGTTTAGGCTGAAAAAATTATTTTGATTGGCTGCAGTGCATTTCTTAAAACAGATGTATACGTATAGTAATCTAGTTGTCCCGTATGCTGAGAAACAAATGAAGAAAAGACAATTTTTTGCGTAGAATCAACTTTTGCATCCGGGAAAATGGTGGTCACATTGAGCATTCGCTGTAAATCTATTGATTTACCGGTGGTACAAAATAACCTGAACCATTTGTTCAGAAATGGTTCAGGTTATTTTGCGCCACCCTTTACATACTTAAATAATAAACTTTATATCAACTTGTCTTTTCGTCATTTGTTTCGCAGCATAAGGGACAACTAGATTACTACATCTGTTTTAAGAAATGCACTATAACCAATAAAAATAAGTTTTTTCAGCCTAAACTATGGGAGATACCGAAATCAAACAAGACACCAAAAATATTTGAAATAAAAATGTCTCTCTGTAAAAGAATATTGAAAACTATTGGCCGAACTGTTAAAAAGATATGAACTTCTTTGCCTGTGAATGATCAACCTTTGACCACTTACGCGACACTCCTGAACAAAAAAATGATGTCGCAAAACACCTTTTTCCAGTAAAGAATCACATCCCAAATTTCATCCTAATCGCTAAAAACAATCTTTTGGTATTTAAAAAAATAGAAATTTTTTGAAGATCTTTGGCGTTGGATAGCGCTTTAATAACAAAGCAATTTCGGATAGAAGTAAGTTGCGTTAAATCGTCTTATTTTGATCCCCGGAATCTGTCCTTAAGCTATGGCACCACATTTTAGAGACACCCTGTATAATAATATACAGGGGTGTCCCGAAAATGGCGCAAAATATTTATGGTACGCTGTTCAGTACCGCTAAACAAGTGTGAGAAAAATGTTAAAAAAAATCTTTTCGCTCAAATTTGTAAGATATGAAAATGTAAAGTTAACACTTGTAAATTTTTAAAAATTGGAAATGAAACTGACTAAGGGTACTCTATTTGCAGAAAATATTGTTTCCAAATTTTAAAAATTGCAAAAAAGCACGTAATTACAAATTATTAAATTATTACTGAAGACATTTTTACATCGAGATAGCGCGAAAATGATTCTGGCAACATTGTGCTCTGTTCAAAAACCAGTCGTATGGTTTCCCAGGTAATAATGAGTAGGTAGCAATCAAAATAAATAGCTTCCTAACAAGTTATAAAATGTGGATGTGCCAGATTGTGCACATGTTTTTCGGTTAATGACTACAAAAACACAGCAGGTAGAATTTTTTTTGTATTTTTCCCTGACACCCTTGTTAGTCGCCTACAACGCCCCATAAATATTTTGCACCATTTTCGGGAAACCCTGTATGGGGTGTTTATTTTAAAATAACAAAGTTGCTTATTGTACTGTGGAAAGCAAACACTCTGTATACGTGATATTTCAAATTTCATCAAAATCGGTCCAGTAGTTTTTGCGTTAGGGGCGTTACGTTGGTACATACATACATACGTCATACCCAACCACCCACAGGCAGACATTTTTTCTAGATTTTTAAAACACAGACATTTTTTTAAACCACTTTTTTTGGGTTCCTGGGGGCCCAAAACACCTATTTCCGCGAAAATCTCGATTTCGAAAATTTTCATGATATCAATACTTCCCCTATACCAGTGGTGGTATGGGAAAGTAAAAAATCATATCGTGAAAAAGTGAGTTACAGTTAACTAAAGTGGGTTTAACATATTTCCCAAACTATTTTTTTCTTGAAAACCAATAATACAATATTGTTTTCTAAACATAAGATTACTTCTCAGTCCTTGCAGTAGCTGTCATTCAAATTTTAATGAGTTTTGTTGATTAGTTTCGGAGAAAAAAAATTAAGTTTCTCGGAAAGTGTTTTAATAGTACTGTTTTGTTCTGTTTATGCCTCTAACTTTTTTCAGTACCATCAGAAAGTGTCGTCAGCTGAGTTTCAAATACCTTGAACCTTCCCTAAAGAACTGGCGTGGGTCCCATATCTTTCTACTTCGGAAACATTTTTTGAGGTCCACGGAATTTGGAAATTTAAACCACAGGTCGATGGTTTAAGCGCACCGAAATCTCAAAGGATATAATAAGATAAGTACCTATCAGTATTACTATTTACTATAAAGATAGAGCATTAATCTTTTCTTTTACAAGGAAGATGTTACGTCATCAGATCACAGTATATGGCTCTACATAATTGTAATGTACGTAGCATTTAAGTAAATAGTGTATACAGGGTGTTTCTTAAATGGCGGACACGAAGTGCACTACGCGATTGTCAACTTAAAACTGAGTTGAGAAAGTATAGGCGATTTTGTCCTAATGTATTTAGTTTCCGAGTTATTCGCATTTTAAAAAATTTAAATTTGACAACATTGCGCATGCTTGCACGGACTTTGTTTTAAACGTTTGGTGTTTTAATAAGGCAGTATGAACAAGTTTCCTAGGTAATAACCTCATAGCTACAATGCACTGTTGCAACATATTGAAAAAAAATTTAACAACAGATATTTATCAGAAAGAATGTCTTCGGAGGAAGGAATACAACGTATAAAAAATTACAAATTTATTAAGATTTAATATTTGATTGATGAACAATGCGGAACTGTTAAAATTTACCCGTTTTTCCAAAGCATAAAGAAATTGACGGAGAATAACGCTGAAACTAGCGAAGAACGGGCATTATAGTATTATATTTTTCCAATTGGTATCTGGAGGGGAATGTAGTACTGTGCTCCGTGTCCGCGATTTAAGAAACACCCTGTATACAGGGTGTCGCTAAAATATGGTGCCATAGCTTAACCACAGATTCCGGGGATCAAAATAAGACGATTTAACGCAACTTACCTCTATCCGAAATTGCTTCGTTAAAGCGCTATCGAACACCAAAGATCTTCAAAACCTTTCTATTTTTTTAAATAACAAAAGATTGTTTTTAGCGATTAGGGTGAAATTTGGGATGTGATTCTTTACTGGAAAAAGGTGATTTTTGACATCACTTTTTTATTCAGGGGTGTTGCGTAAGTGGTCAAAAAAGGCTGATCATCCATAGGTAAAAAAGCTCATATTTTTTAACAGTTCGGCTAATAGTTTTCAAATATTCCTATTAATTGTATTTTGTTTATATAATGTCTATGTTATTTTATGATATCTGGACTTCGATATTTTTCTTTATTCACGTATTTTATTTTTTTTTTTATCACGTATTAACATTTGGGCACTCAAAGGTCACTTTAACAAAAAGACCACCTCACTTTCATAACCAAAAAGAAATACCAGTCTAGTAAAAACCTTCAAACCAAAGTAACAAGTTCAATCATTAATAAACACAAAAAGTATCTAAGTATAGTAGTGCTAATAAAAATATACAGTAATTCAATTATCAAGCCTTTTACTCCAACGAACCTTCACAGTGGTGTCAGATTCGAAACAAATTCTAAATCAGCCAAGAAATTCGAGGAGAAGAGCACTATAGTCATTACAATTCAAAATCCAAAGGCAATCAAGAATTCAGGTCCGAAACAGAAAAACTGTCAATTAATCCAGGGAATCAACCCCATCCAAACGTTAGAGATCAGCCACAGCGACTAGAAACTCATTTGGTCTACGAAGAACTACAGAATGATCGTATATGTTGTGTAAGAATACAAAATTACAATAAAATCATAATTCTATTTTAAATCATTATTATCAACTTAATCTAAAAATAAAAGTAAACAAATTTTAATTCTTTCAAAATGCCAAGTACCTACTAATATTTCAATAGAAATAGCGGAGAAAGTGTTAAAAGTTTGATGGTAACAAATCTAAATTAAATGAATTTCTAGACAATTGTGACAAGGCAAGATCATTAGTTAGCGAAGCATACAAACTAGTTTTATTTTCAATTATCTATTGAAACAAAGATAACCGATAACGCTAGGGTACCTACTTATCAGGAATAGGAATTTTGCAACCTCTGGGATGATTTAAAAAAATATTTAATAGAAAGTTATGGTGATAAACACACTGTGGGCCAATCGCAATTACAACTTAGTTCGTGAAAACAAAATACGAATGAGAGCATCTTATCTTATTCAAATCGAATAGAAAATTGTTATGTTAAATTAATTAATTCCCTTAGTACCGTGTATATAGAAAGCACGGTTTTGGCATATTAGGTCACTCGCATAAACCACGTTCAAGCTTGCGGTTGACGAAGTTCTTTTTCACAATTATCTTGTAGCGATTAGGTTCAATAATTATAATATCACTGTTTTGAGTGCAATAAAGAGTTTTTAACATCATTAAAAAATCAAGCCATGAATGTCTTTATTAATAGTCTAAACAAAGGCTTTTCGTTAATTGTTAAATCACAGAAACCAACATCTTTGGAAAACGCAATAAACTTTGCACTAGTAGAGGAGCAGGAAAGGAAATCGAAATTAGAAATTCAAAAATTTCAAAAATCAACCTCTAAAAGACATTGTAACATTTGTAATAGCACAAATCATGATACATTTAATTGTCGTTTTAAAAATATGCCTCATTTAAACAAATCATAATGGTAATTATCAACATAAAGAGAAAACTGTAAAACCCCCTACACACGATACGATCGATCGTACGAACGGTCGTACAACTGACCATTTACCCTCTTTACAATAATAAATTTTATACAGTGTGTAAATAAAATAACGGGACACCCGAATAACGTTTTTATTGTTAAAGATAGAAAATTTGTGCTTGGAGACAATTTGTATGGTTAGTTATAAACTTTATTTTTGGTGTGTCGAAAGTTGGTTTCCGTTTCCGGTTTAACCGGAAGTAATGCTAACTTGAAAATTTTAAATAGAACACCCTATATATTTTTACATTTTCGGATTTACACTTTTATAAACTTTGAGAAACTTAAATAGGACTATCTACCAAAAATCAATAGTTTTCGAGATATTCGAGATAGAAAGTATAAATTTGTAATTTTTAATTATTTTGATTTATACTTGTAAAAACAGTACGCTTTTCTAAAATTTCTTTTTCTAATAAGATTGTGCGGCCCCAAGAAGGACCATTTGTATGGAAAAATAAACAGTTATAATAATGCTCAAAATGCGGGCCACATTTTCAATCTGGCAGTGTCCGATTCTGTGTTTAAATTCTTACATTATTATAACAACTGTTTACTTTTCTAACTCGCACGCTTGCGATTTACAAATGGCCCTCCTGAGGGCCGCATAATCTTATTAGAAAAAGGAATTTTAGAAAAGCGTACGTTAACTGTTTTTACAAGTATAAATCAAAAGAATTAAAAATTACAAATTTATACTTTCTACCTCGAATATCTCGAAAACTATTGATTTTTGGTACATAGTCCTTTTAAGTTTCTCAAAGTTTATAAAAGTGTAAATCCAAAAATGCAAAAATATATAGGGTGTTCTATTTAAAATTTTCAAGTTAGCATCATTTCCGGTTAAACCGGAAACGGAAATTAATTTTCGACATACTAAAAATGAAGCTTATAACTAACCATACAAATTGTCTCCAAGCACAAACTTTGTATCTTTAACAGTAAAAAAGTTATTCGGGTGTCCCGTTATTTTATTTACACACTGTATACAGAAAAAGTAGTATCACTTTACTGAGATATTAAAGGCGTCATGACTTGTCTTCCAAATAATTATAGGTGATTTGGTAACATGTGTACCCTATTGGCAAGAAATTTGATGAATAACATGCAAAGAATACTAAACAAATTCTACAAATTGCTAACTGATGTGCATCCCCTATACATGTTTGATAGGTACGTCACTGGTAACCTACTGTCAGGCTATTTTTTTACTGTCCCCCGGTTGTACAACAGATTTTATGTCGGCTCCATACTGCCGTCAAACACGACCGATTGTACGATCTGGTCGGGCAAATATCGTTCAAACAGTCGTAACGACACGTCGTACAACGAGTCGTACGATCGATCGCGTCGTGTTTAATGGTCAGTTGTACGACCTGTCGTACTGCAGGTTTGTTACGTTAGTAGGCAAAAACAGTGACTTTATTTCCAACTTGTAGTACGACGTGTTGTACGACGTATCGTGTGTAGGGGGTTTTAGGCATGTAACAAATCAAATTTTTAACAAAACATTCATGAGTAACAGTGTTGTACAAAATCAAAATTATAAATTCTCTAACAGTCAAAACAGAAACAATAATTTCGATAATTTTAAAAACAAGTTTTGCAAATATTGTAAACTCAGGATTGCGATTGCAGAATGTAGAAAGAGAGCATATATTATAATAATCAATTAAGACAAGGAAAAACTTCTAATCAAACTAATATGCAAAAGATTGCCTGTATCAATACCCATTGAAATCAATTTCAAAAAGAATCTATTTAAATAAATAATAAATATTAAATAAAATATCGATTTTAACGGGAAATAATAAGATTTATTCGTTTTATACGTATTTCGGCATCAATGTGCCATTGTCAAAAGCATATAAAATATTTAATAAACGACCAGACAGAGACCATGTCCGGGACTGCTCATGCCATTCAGGCCGCATTTTCATAATTAATCACCAATCTATTACTACTCATGTAAACATTCCTCGGAGTTCCACAAAATCACAAACAAACTCCTTATTGCTAGATACTGGAGCAGATTATTCTTTAATAAAAATAAATAAATTGCTAGACGAAACTCCATGTTTTACAAACAAAAAAATATTTTTAAAAGGAATAGATCCTTCACAAACTAACGAAACCCTTTGTTATTGTTATCTCGACATCAAAATCAACAACCAAACTTTCAAACACTTATTTCACTGTGTTAAAAGCGAGTTTCCAATTAAATATGATGGTATATTTGGCAATGATATATTAAAAGCCTTAAATGCAAAAATTAATTACAAAAATGATGTACTTGAAATCAACAATGAATTCATTCCTCTATGCCATATTAAACCTTAAACCCAAACTAAAACAATAAATCCCTCTCCTAATTCACACGATTTAAATCTCTCAACTTGTCAAAACTTTGAACATTCTTCAGAAGTAGAAAATTCTAAATTGATAACTGAAATAAACGGTTCAAATCTTTTTTTTTTTAATTTAATTAGATCCCTTTCTTGAAAAAAATTGTACTTCCATTGCAAGTTCTAACCATTTATTAAAGTCAGATTCGAGGTCAGATTCAAATTATAATTCAGATAGATTAGAAATTGACACTAGCATTGAGAAGACAATACTTAAATTCAGAAGAATATAATTCCAGAAATATAATAATTTATTTTTCTTAAAAGGTGACACTCTTAAGTTACACTAATGAGGTAACGCACCAAATACCTACTAATTCTCAAGTTCCCCTTCCCATAAACACAAAAAGTGGAGGTGCAAACCTCCCCTGGACTTTCCCATACTAAAAATAAACATTTTGTTTTTGCTATTCAACAGTAGTTCGCGAGGCAGCATTGGAAATCATTTGAATGCCTCGCGAGAAAAGCGAGGCTATACGGGTTCGATATGAACAAAAGAAAGACACCAAGATACGCATCTATCGCGGCTAGACATTACAACTGACGAAGTCGGACGATCGCTACCGACCGACCGACGCGACGATCCGAGTCCAACCTAAATATTCAAAATTCACGAATTTCTCATTAACCGTACATTTTAGCCATATGAATACCTTATACTATGTGATACATAATTAAATTTTGAATTCAATTATATAATAATATATAGGGTGTTTCATTTAAAATAACAAAGTTGCTTATTGTACTGTGAAAACCAAACACCCTGTATACGTGATATAAATTTAGAAAAATGCAAATCTATATACTGAACAACTTTTATATTTAAACTTCTTTCATATTTTGATTAATAAGGGAGTTATAGGAAAGTCAATTTTTGATTTTCAAAACCTCGTAGAGGGCGCCACAGTGGAATTATGACGTTCATCAAAAAACAAAAATGTAGCTAATACCAAGCTGCATAAGTATAGAAAATTTAAACAAATTCCTTAGACCAGTTTTTTTGTAATAATTTTTCAAAAATTTCAAAATTTTTGGAAGAGCGCCGTTGCGACCGTTTTTGGATTTAGTGAATATTTTTTTTTCGTGGTGTAGTACAGCCAAAGGGCTTTCAAACAAGTTGTTGCGGAACCTGATCAGATAATTGGTTTTTGAGTTATGGGGCGTTAAAGTCGAAATTTTGAAAAATTCATAGCGACCGCCATTTTGAAGTTAGAGAGTCCGGTAAAAAACTGTTTTCCTTGAATTATGCCCTTCTTTCATATCCCCTACTCATATTTTCAGAATTCCGCTTCTGAAAAAAATGATACCAAAAAAACATGTCTAACTTCCGCTTCCGGTTTCGGATTTTTTTGAAAAGCTTATTTTGTCGATGAATTTTCGATATACCCCTTCATTTAAAATTTCATCAAAATCGGTTCACTAGTTTTTGCGTTACAGGCGTTACATACACACACACACACACACACACACACACACACACACACACACACCCACACCCACCCACCCACCCACCCACCCACCCACAGACAGACATTTTTTCTAGACCACTTTTTTAGGCTCCTGGGGGTCCAAAACGCCCATTTCCGTGAAAATCTCGATTTCGAAAATTTTCATGATATCAATACTTCCCTATACCAGTAGTGGTATGGGAAAGTAAAAAGCTACAGGTATCCAGAAGTACACAAAAGTGAAGTTAGTAATCAGATAAAAAATATGTTAGGTCAAAAAATCATTGAATATTCAAATTTCCCGTGGAATAGTCCAGTGTGGGTAGTGCAAAAGAAATTAGATGCGTCGGGTAAACAAAAATGGCGACATAAGTTAAACGAAACTACAGTAGGGGATAGTAACCCTTTGCCGAATATTACAGAAATCTTAGATCAATTATGACATGCTAAATATTTCACAACTCTAGCCTTTGGCTTCCATCGAATCTAGGAAAAAAGTCCCCGGAAAAAAAGTACCCGGAAAAAAAGTTCCCAATTAAAAAAAAATCCCCGGAAAAAAATCATCTGCCATAGCTTAACCATAGATTCTGGGGATCAAAATAAGACGATTTAACGCAACTTACCTCTATCCGAAATTGCTTCGTTAAAGCGCTATCGAACGCCAAAGATCTTCAAAAAATTTCTAATTTTTTAAATAACAAAAGATTGTTTTTAGCGATTAGAATGAAATTTGGGATGTGATTCTTTACTGGAAAAAGGTGTTTTTTAACATCATTATTTTGTTCAGGAGTGTCGCGTAAGTGGTCAAAGGTTGATCATCCACAGGCAAAGAAGCTCATATTTTTTTAACAGTTCGGCCAATACTTTCGAAAATTTCTTTACAGACAGACATTCTTATTTCAAATATTTTTTGTTTCTTGTTCGATTTCGGTATCTCCCATAGTTTAGGCTGAAAAAAATATTTTGATTGGCCGCAGTGCATTTCTTAAAACGATGTAGTAATCTAGTTGTCCCACGATCAATTGTCATATGGATTGTCATGGATATGAGTCTTTAGAACAATCATATATCCATGACAATTGATCGTGCTTTTTCATTGTTGTCGTTGAATTAATTAATATCTGTTTTCCAGATAATTGGCGTTTAGTTTGTAGATCGTGGTTTGTAGTAAATGTGTGGTTCATATCACTATAGTGTAAGTAGGTATCTGTCACATTACGTTTAATTTTTTTCAGAAAATTTGCAATAAAACCAATTCATTAGAATGACTTACACACTAGGATAAAAGCGAGGGGGAGTTGGGGTTAACCCGAGCCCCACGATGAAACAGATGGAAGATAAGACGATTTATTTCGAAATGTGTTTTAAATTGGTGTTTGTAATACTTTTAGAAAACCGTTCCTGCACTCAATGAAATTTTACTTTCCCATTGCTACATTCATAAATAAAACGATTATTGTTTATTGGTATTTTAAGTCGGTATCTTTCCTTTTAAGTTCCTATAGCAGGTAAAGATGGATGTCAAGACTCCACTATATTTTGACTGTAGCTTACGCTGATCTTTTATTTAGATCGATTTAGATCAGTTTCAAAGTAAAACTTTTCTTTTACTAAAATCCCACAAACATTAAAATTCTGACCAACGAATAAGGTGAGTATTTATCAAATTTCAAGCAAAATATAAAATTTCTAGGGTACCTAATTCCAGGTAACCAAGGAATTCCTGGTTAGTAGACACCCTGTGTAACTGGAGTACATGGAATATAAATTAATATAAAAATTGCAGTAGGCTAAATGTTTTTATTAAAATTAGAAATAAACCCCTCGTCCCTTTCCATGAGAAAATCCTGGCTACCCCACTACCATTACATAGCCCTTCAGAGTTGTAAAGAGGATAAAAAGGTAGCAAAACGTGTCCACGGGTATTGACACCAAGTTATGAAAAAGATGCAGTATCAAAACTGAATATAGAAGATGTAATTTATAAATTTGCAGGGTGTTATAACAAAATTAAAGGGCAAAGCAATAAGCATTCAGTTTGTTCAGCTTCAAAAAAGTTTCTACTACCCGAGAGATGTCGAAAAATAATTAAAATCAAGTATTAGTCAACGTACCTTAATACCTTATAATAACAATTTATTAGAATTTAATAGGTTCACAACAAGGGGGAAGTAAAACAGTTTTAGATTATGGTAAAAGAATGGAAGGTTTATGTAATGCAATGTTAAGATACTTTCAGCAGGGATAAATAGCAACAGCAACCATTTTGAAACAGCATGCATTAATAAATTTTATTTTAAACAGCCATTAAAAATTTACGTAAAATCAAAAGACTAGTATACTTAGAAGAAGGAAGAATATTAAATTCAAATAAATACGCTCACAATCAGTATATGTTCCAGACAAGTCAAAATTTCAATAAAAAAAAAAAAGAAATTAATCACACACTCGTTTCAGAGTCCATATACAGGGTGTCTCAAATGGATTAGGATAGTATGGGTATCTTGGTTATTATTGAAGATAGAGATTCAGTTAAATGGGCAATGTTTTGCAGTTTCTCATACTGATTCATATCCCGATTAGAAAAGTTACAAATTTTCAGTCGTTCAGTTGTTATCTTGAAAAAACTGAAAAATGCGTATTTTTAAAAAGTGGAATATTTCCGTAATTTTAATATTTATGGAGAAAAGTTTCAAATAAAAGTTACTAGGTTCGATTAGCACGATTTAAAAACGACATTCAATTTTTTTTTCAAAATGGCGGTTTTCAAGATATTGATAGCAACTTTCTTATTTTAAATGGGCGCCATTTTGTTTTTTTACAGAAATGGATTGCATTTTTTTTTTCTGATTTCAACGATGTATAACAACCTATGTTTAAATAAAGTTTTACACTGAATTTACTGATGTTTTAATTTGCAGTCGAGTTAGCCATGAAAACAAAAGACATGAAACAAAATTTATTATTTATTAATTTTAATTAATTTATTATTTATTAAGAGGCTTTGGAAGCATTTAATGGTATTAATCGAAACACATTGCGCAAAGTAACTGCTTCTGTATTAAAAAGTGGAGGTGCAAACCTCCCCTGGACTTTCCCATACTAAAAATAAACATTTTGTTTTTGCTATTCACAGTAGTTCGCGAGGCAGCATTGGAAATCATTTGAATGCCTCGCGAGAAAAGCGAGGCTATACGGGTTCGATATGAACAAAAGAAAGACACCAAGATACGCATCTATCGCGGCTAGACACATTGCGCAAAGTAACTGCTTCTGTATTAAAAAGTGGAGGTGCAAACCTCCCCTGGACTTTCCCATACTAAAAATAAACATTCGTTTTTGGTATTCATTATTGTTCGCCACAACCGATAAACTTAACTTGAAAATTAGTATATGGAAAATTAACACAAGTGCCGATTGTGTTCATCTGCGCATGTGTGATTATTTATATTCATAGGCTGCTAGGATTAGCCGGCGACAAGGAATTCCCGTCCCGCGCATGGTCACTTGAACATATCGGCACTTACAAATTTCTCCCTACACTGTTTTAAAGTTCAAAATTCACGAATTTCTCATTAACCGTACATTTTAGCCATATGAACACCTTATACTATGTGATAGACAATTTAATTTTGCATTCAATTATACAATAATATATAGGGTGTTTCATTTAAAATAACAAAGTTGCTTATTGTACTGTGAAAACAAAACACCCTGTATACGTGATATAAATTTAGAAAAATGCAAATCTATATACTGAACAACTTTTATAAATAAACTTTTTTCATATTTTGACTAATAAAGGCGCTATAGGAACATCAATTTTCGATTTTCAAAACCTCGTAGAGGGCGCCACAGTGGAATTATGGCGTTCATCAAAAAACAAAAATGTAGCTAATACCAAGCTGCATACGTATAGAAAATTTAAACAAATTCCTTAGACCAGTTTTTTTGTAATAATTTTTCAAAAATTTCAAAATTTTTGGAAGAGCGCCGTTGCGACCGTTTTTGGATTTAGTAAATAAAATTTTTCTTGGTGTAGTACAGCCAAAGGGCTTTCAAACAAGTTGTTGCGGAACCTGATCAGATAACTGGTTTTTGAGTTACGGGGCGTTAAAGTCGAAATTTTGAAAAATTCATAGCGACCGCCATTTTGAAGTTAGAGAGTCCGGTAAAAAACTGTTTCCCTTGAATTATGCCCTTCTTTCATATCCCCTACTCAGATTTTCAAAATTCAGCTTCTAAAAAAAATGATACCAAAAAAACATGTCTAACTTCCGCTTCCGGTTTCGGATTTTTTTGAAAAGCTTATTTTGTCGATGAATTTTCGATATACCCCTTCATTTAAAATTTCATCAAAATCGGTTCACTAGTTTTTGCGTTACAGGCGTTACACACACACACACACACACACACACACACACACCCCATGAGGTTATTACCTAGGAAACTTGTTCATACTGCCTTATTAAAACACCAAACGTTTAAAACAAAGTCCGTGCAAGCATGCGCAATGTTGTCAAATTTAAAATTTTTAAAATGCGAATAACTCGGAAACTAAATACATTAGGACAAAATCGCCTATACTTTTTCAACTCAGTGTTAAGATGAGAATCGCGTAGTGCTCTCCGTGTCCGCCATTTAAGAAACACCCTGTAGAAGAGATTGTCGCAATGAATTCACAGAATGTCATTCAGATTTTTCCGACGAAGAAGATGAAGTGGATTTTAATTAGAAAAAAAATAGTAATCTTAGAAGTAGATGATCATGTAATAGTTTCATAATAATTAATAAATGGTATCAAAACGCTATAACTATTTTTTAAGCAAATAAGCAAATAATCTGTGGGTAAGCTATGTCCACACATTTTAGAGACACCCTGTATTGGTTATAATTCTTTATCGCCCTGTATCTTAATATGACCCAAAGAATCATCCACTAAATTTTTTCGCACTTATTTAGTTACACCCTGTATAAATAAAATTACGCTAAAGGCTTATTAGAACAGAATCACTTATTGACATCTAATAATACAATTAAATGTTTACACTTTTGTGATAAGAAACAGAAATTAAATATTTCAAATGCATCGTCCACTAGCTAGGGGCTTGCGGGACGTGGTGACGCAGGCCGGGTCAATCAGAATGAGATGGGAAACAAGCGAAAACAGAGATAGAGCGACGCGCTTCCCCGTCGAGATTTACACGTCGCGTCGTCCGGGATAAATTAGCGATATATTCGATATTTATTGACCAATCGCAAAATTAAAAAAAACATTGTGTTGCAAAAGCTTCATTCTACAACATTTACTTTATAACTTTTTTTAATATCTTGCGTCGTTTAGCTGTAATCGCGATGTACAATTGGAGCGATTGTGGGAAAAATTAAAATACGTGTTATTACGACGCTACAAGCCGATTCGGAATATATTCTTCCGTTTAACTAATGATAATTTTGATTGGGAAATTAGTTATAACTTCCTTAGTACTTGACGGACCTGAATTTTTTTTGCCGGATAGAGAACAAAATATTCTAAATTCATTATTTTTTTAGTTTTTACCCCCTGGGGGGTGTTGGAGACCGATATCGCCAGACGAATTTAGGGGGTCAAAATACACCCCAAATAGCACCCGAAAATGCCTTCGATACATTTTTACCTTTCAATGTACAGCGAACACGATTTCTAGACGACTTTTTCAAGCGCGTTAACGATCTATTAGATGCGAAGTGGCCTTTTAATCTGTAGTTCAATTGGGCCAAAGAGTACATAATATGTACTTGCATAATCATAGAAAAGAATACTTAATTTACTAGAACAATACAAAAAGGTTCATGATGTTATTTATTCGATTCTAGAAATGTTATTTTCTTCGCGTTTCATAAGCATTTCCCTAACATAATTTTGTCTACTTTTAACTTCCACCCTCAGTTTTTTGGGATATTCATTAGCTGTACACAATTTTATATACTTTATTGACATTCTCAAGCGATACCAAGATAAATTTTATCATTAAAAATCTTCAAAAAGATGGGTTATGAATGGGTAGTCCCATTTCACCACTATTAGCAAAAAAATATTTTTGGAACATTTAGAAGATCAAAATATTTGAATAAAATCTATCAAATAAAACCAAAATATTTTGGTTTCGTTATGTTGACGATATTTTAGCGTGTTCTTTCGAATACATTAACGACTTTTTAATTTTTATTAATATTTTACAGCAAAAAATTAAATTTACACTAGAAATTGAACAAAACAGACTCTTGCCATCATAATACACATAAATTAGCAGCATATCAATCTTTATTACACACTACACAGAGCTCTAACATTTCCTTTAGATAAAAATAGTTTTAATAGAGAAATTTCAATTATTAAACAAATTGCATATAGCAATGGATATAACACCACACTTATTGACACATTAATTAAAAAGAAAAATTATAAATAATTAGCTATTCAAAAAGTTTATTCCATTAATAACACTGATAAAACATTGAAATACGTTTCAATTTCATTTATTTTGGTAATATTTCAGAAAAGATTGCATAAATTATAAATACATAATACAAATAAATATCAACTCATGTTGAAAACAAATAAAAATATTCTATACTCCCTCTTCAATGCCAAAGACAAAACTAATGATTTGTTCACATTGTGATTCAGTCTATATAGGTCAAACAATTAGAAATGTCAGTACTAGGCAAAAAGAACATACCCGTTGTTACAAATATAAACATGCACATAAATCAAATTATGCTATACATTTGTTAGAACAAATTCACACATTGACATCTAATAATACAATTAAATTTTTACACTTTTCTGATAACAAAAATAAATTAAATATTTTAGAAGCATTTGAAATTTATAAACACACAAAAAACAATATACCTTTAATGAATGAGCAAATTGAGCTCTTAGATTCTCCTTTACTGGCAATTTTGGAATAGAAGATGGCTTTCATGGAATCAAGTAGTTGCTATATAAAATATAAATCATTATGCATTTGTTATTAAATCTTATATTATGCTTTTGATAATGGCACATTGGCACATTGATGCTGAAATACGCATAAAGCAAATAAATATTGTTATTTCCCGTTAAAATCGATATTTTATTTAATATTTATTATTTACATTTTTATAGACGTTTCTTTACGCCCATTTCTAATGGATTCCAAAATTGCAGCGCGAAAGAATGTTTTAAATGCTTTCGTATGTCAGTAACAGTAATTGGATAAAAATACCAAAGATTCTATTTTTCTATGGTACTATGAGGCGCACAGATGAAACCTACAACCGATAATGCTAATTTGTTCTGCCATTGCTTTTATATAAGTAAATCATTAAAACCCCATTAAATTTGTAGAGATTATTGGCCGAACTCGGACGTCCGGATAAAGGACCATTACCGATTTGGTCCAACTTGGAATCTCCGATAAAGATATAAGGTCTGTTCGTTTGTGTTGCACTAAACGGTACTAACTGAACTGAAGTGACGTCAGCCATGCATTTTCTGCACCTACTCTAGAGTAGGCGTAGATAGTTCATGTTCAGTGCAGCACAAACGAACAGGCCTTTTGTGGAAAACATACTTCAAAATTTTCCCAATCAAATAAATCATGTTCACACATTTAACATATACAGGGTGTCCGTTTTTCGAGGCTAAGCCTGAGGATCTCAGTTAGCTTAAGAGAAACGAAGTTTAATGCTGATGAATAATCTGAAAAGAAATTTGACCTATGGCTTTTAGTTTAGACAATATCTAAAAAAAAAAGTGGAGGTGCAAACCTCCCCTGGACTTTCCCATACTAAAAATAAACATTTCGTTTTTGCTGTTCAACAGTAGTGCGCGAAGCAGCATTGGAAATCATTTGAATGCCTAGCGAGAAAAACGAGACTATACGGATTCGATATGTACAAAAGAAAAACACGCATATATACAGATATAGTAGTAGCCGGCTGTAGTTACCGGCCTGAAATTACAGCTATCAAAGCCGGACGATCCCTAACGACCGACCGACGATCCGGTCAGAGTCCAACCTAAATATTCAAAAGTCACGAATTTCTCATCAACCGTCCATTTTAGCCATATGAATGCCTTATACTATGTGATAGACAATTAAATTTTACATTCAATTATATAATAATATACAGGGTGTTTCATTTAAAATAACAAAGTTGCTCATTGTACTGTGGAAAGTAAACGCCCTGTATACGTGATGTACATTTAGGAAAATGCAGAATTATACCGGGTGGTCGGTCTCAGAGGTGTATTGAACGTTTCTGCTGATTCCTGCTCGCCAATTCAACTTACAGGAATGGCAATGGTATTAATTGAAAGGTAAAATGATTGCGCTTCAAATAGCGCTAATAATAAAATTAAATGTGCTGTGTTTATTTTTAAAAAAACGTTTTAAAATTTTGCGATTTTTAAATATGACGTGCCATGATTTTCAGATTTTATAGCATTTGTCAAAAATTTGTTAAATTAGTTGTCATAAATTATCGGATTTCTGTAAATGACGTTTAAAATTATTTCCAAAAAATGAATTATTACTCGAATGAAGAGCGAATTTTTATAGTAAAAACTTTTACAGTAACGTTAGCTTGCGGGGATATTTAATATAATATTTCTGTAGAATCGGATGCTAGGGGTGGTAAGTGATGATAATGATGATATGCTTTATATTGTCAAAGCAAAATATTTAAAAATAATAATTATTATGCAGGTAATCGACAAGTAGTTGACCGCGCTGGAGAACGTGTTTTGGCGATGGTAAATATGGGTCCAACATTACAGTACACGGCAAATTTCTCGTGAAGTGGGTTTAAGTAGATCGCGGGTGGGGGATATTCTCAGGAAGTACAAATATCATCCCTACAAGGCACAGTGTCACCAAGAATTTTTTTAAGTTGACGGAGAAAATAGGAGCGCATACTGTTATGAAATGCAAGAGTGTGCGAACAATGATCGTCGCTTTCTGCAATTTGCTTCACAGACGAATGCACGTTTACAATTACAATTAATAACGAGCCTAATGTTCAAAACACGAGGTATTGGGCTCAGGAAAATCCTAGAATTAATATTTCCACTAGAACTCAGTATCTTCAAAAAATTAATATCTGGGCTGGGATTTTTAATAACAATATTATTGGTCCTTTTGAAATTGAGGGAAATTTAAATTTAGAAACGTATTTAGACTTATTAGTTACTAAAGTAGGGCCTGCATTGGAAGAAGTTGCAAGAGGACGATTTTCCCGTGCATTTCGGCTTAGATGTTAGAAGGTTTTTAAATGATTCACGGCAGAGGTGGACCTATTAATTGGCCAGCTAGATCTGCTGATTTAGCGCCTTGCGACTTCTTCTTATGGGGTCACTTAAAAAGCAAAATCTATAAAAGACGCCTCCCAGATATTTATTCTTTGAGAGAAACAATAATTGCCGAATGCGCGTTAATTAGAGAGAGGCAGCTGGCCAATGTACGAAATGCTTTTTATATAACAGATTGGGGTATTGTTTACACGAAAATGGGGGGGTATTTGAATATTTATTATAATTTTATCATTCTAATTGTTGTTTTTCAGAGTTTATAATAAAAACTGTTGAAACTATTAATTACTTCAATATTCATTGCTGTGGTATACAAATAATGGCAAAATACCTATAAATCGAATGCACAATGTTACTTCCGTGTTCGGCGCAAATTAACACCACTGTATATAAGTCATTTACCGAAATCCACTAATTCTTATTTATGCCAACTAATTTAACAAATTTTTGACAAATTCTATAAAATTTGAAAATCATGGCAGGTCATATTTAAAAATCACAAAATTTTAAATCGCTATTTTAAAATAAATACTACGTATAGCACATTCAATTTTATTATTAGCGCTATTCGAAGCACAATAATTTTACCTTTCAATTAATACCATTACCATTCCTGTAAGTTGAATAGGCGAGCAGGAATCAGCAGAAACGTTCAATACAATGTTAAATCCCTATGTACACGTTTGCGACCGGCCACCCGGTATACTAAATAAGTTTGTATTTTAACTTTTTTCATATTTTGATTTTTAAAGGCGCTATAGGAGCATCATTTTCCGATTTTCAAAACCTCGTAGTGAAATTCTGGAATTCATCAAAAAGTAAAAAGGTAGCTAATACCAAGCTGCATAAGTATAGAAAATTTAAACAAAATCGTGTGGCCAGTTTTTTTGTAATATTTCAAAAATGTAAAAAATTTTGGAAGAGACCCGTTGCGTTGAATGTAATTCCGATGAAGATGTAAGATATCACTATAAAACCTGGCTGGTTTCTTAACAATATTTTAATTAAAAATTCAGGTCATTTTGAATATGTAAGTACGTATGCCCTTTGGACTTATGATGCTCCCGTTTCATTCCAGAGACTCATGTTGACCACTTTAACAGGAGTAGAAGGTCTCGACGACGTAGTAGTTTACACAACGAATTTAAAAGAACACGAAACAAAATTACCCAATCTATTTTTTTAGTCTTAGAGATAAATGTTCTGTTAGGATTATGGTTTAAAATGAAACTGAAAAGATTACTTATATAAATATTTATTTAAATATGAGTAGGTACGTCTTAATTCGTCAAAAGAACGATACATCAGTGTGTGTGGGAATATTAGACGTTTTGGTGGTTGAAAACATAACGGTGTTTTCTCTCTGTCTAAGGGTCCATTTTAATGGCTTTCACAAAATACATAAATATTGGTTCCACGCTTAAGTGATTTTTAAACCAATTAAGTCTAACACCCTTAAGAAACATATTATGTGTTTATTTTTGCACGTGTTGAACGTAATAAACTAATATGTTCAAGTCCTTTTGTAAGGAAGTCAGTTATTTAGGTCTGTAATCACGCAATCTGGAGAACAGCCAAATACCCAAAAATTAAATTGGTGGTTAATTATAAAATCCCTCAAAATCAAAAGGACATCATATCGTATTTAGTGCTGTGCGGATATTATAGAAAATTTATTCCAACTTTCAGTAACAATTCAAAACCTCTTACGGCAGTTTAAGAAAAGAATAAAGACTTTCTCTGGACAGCAAAAAGCTTCCGAAATTTTAAAGCAAAAAATTACTCGCCCATTCTTCAATATCTAGATTTTACTAGTTGTACATTAAATTCTAGGGATATACAACAACACTGAAAAAGAATTATTGTCAATTGCATGGTCCATCAATCATTTTCGTCCTTACCAATATGGAAGAAGATTTTTTTATAGTTAGGGACCCAGATTCCCGTCTAATGAGATGCGAATACCAATATGAAGTTTGCTACTAAGGCTGGTAAATTAAATACGAATGCTGATACACTAAAAGTAGAATTTGTGCAATAACTGCGCAAGATCAACCTTCTTAAATACTGATATACAAAAAAACACATTTCTAAAAACATAGTTCTTAACCTGGTTCTAAATAAAAATGTAAATAAAAAATGATAAGCCGGAAAACTTATTTGAAGCCCCGGATGAATTTTCTCTCGCACATTGTGTCAGTAAAGATTTAAAAATGGAAGCAGGTATCGCTAAACAGTTCAAAGAAAATTTTAATGAAATCAATCTGTACAAATTCAAAATCTAGTTTTACAACTTATTTACGTGAAAATATAATAATCGATAGATTTACGTTTTTTAGAACCAAGTCACCTGGCCATTGATCAATTAAAGTCGCATGTCAATATTTTAATTGGAAATATATTTTTTTTTATCTTAAAAATACCGTTCATAATACTCTCATGTTGCTTGACGAATAAACGCTCGCCCTGGAAAGCCATAACTATTGTGATATCTTATAACTTGTCTTAACTCGGAGAACGTCTTAGTTAAGTGTTTCTAGAAACATTATAGATCGAAAATGACATTGATTTTTTTTCTCCACCCGATGAATAGTTTCGGAAAAAAATTGATAATTTGTACGGCCGGCTGTGAAGACGCTCGCTAGGAAGGTGCACACTGCTGTGCTAGAGCAGCCGAAAAAGAACTCTATGCCTCTGCGTGCATATAAGGTCGATATAATGTAAAAGTTTTGAATAAATAGTACTTAAGTTAAAAGTAACAAAAATTATGATACCGTTAATAATAATAGTGTGCAACCCTTAAGTAGGGTACAGAAATGAGTTATTTTATTTGTTTACAGTGTGGTGGATACACACTTAAAATAGAGTATAAAATATAAAATACTGGGGTAGAAACATCCTCCTGTAAAAGACGAATTATGGATAATTTTAATTATCACAATAGGAAATTTTATTTTACTTGATAATGGAAAACGAATAGCTGTATTGACTGAATCAGCATTACCAAAGGATTCTTCAGTTCTGAATACTTTTAGTTGTAAAAATATATTAAATTACTTATTACTATTAGGTACCTCTAGTGATACATTTAATTTTTAAATTAATACATTTTTATTTAAGGGTGTACAGAACCACCGTGTCCCTATAAAAAAAATCCGCGTCTTCACGGCCAAGGCGCAACGCGACGGCAGAACATTGGTGTTACAATTTTCAATTCAATTTTTTAGCGAAACTAGTCATCCGAATGAAAATTTGTAAAAAGGAATGTAATCCTGGATCTCCGATCTACAACGTTTGTAGAAACAATTTTTTTTGATTAACTTAGAGGTTCTCCAAGTTAATACAAATTACAGGATATCACAATTATGGCTTTTTAGGGTGAACGTTTATTCACCAAGGGGCAGTGGTATTTTTAAGATTAAAAAAATATATTTCCGATTAAAATATTGAAATGCGACTTTAACTGATCAATGGCCAGCCAGGTAACGTGGATCTAAAAAACGTAAAAAAAATGTTTTGCTAATTTTTCAAAAAACACCCCCTGTACGCGACGATTTTTGAACGACTAGGCAATTTTGCATTCTTAAGAGATAGGGAATGATTTTCCAGCGGGTCTCACAATTTAGTAACAAAGTATAAACGACAATATTTTCTAGAAGCTTTTTGTTAGCTGGCAAACTCTAAGTGTATAAGAACATTTTTTTTAAAGTAAATTAAGTAAAAAGGTGTTTATAATACTTTAATGTACTTAGAACATTTCTATGTACAAAATAATATTATCAAATTAGCTATTCCTAAAATTTCTTGTGGTCATGATATGTTAAAATTTGAAAACATTTTATATGTTATGATAAGATTTATATTTCCCATCTAACACAAAAATTTAGAAATCCAAATTTCAGAAGAAGAAAAATTAGATCTCAATGGAATTTCATAATTATCCTTTAGGTGGTCACACAGATACTACGAGGATGTACAAACGTTTAGGTAAAGGAACAATAAAAAATAAAATAAAATAAAAGTTACACGAATTATACAACAAATAGCAACTTTACTTAAAATTTGATTTTCTGCTGGTCCCGTGTAAGTAGTCCCCTGGAGGGAAGACGTATTTTCTGCTGATGGCAGTGTTGCCAACTTTTGAAAACGCAATTACCGTACCGCCTATTTCAAAGTACCATAACTTATTTTATGTTATTAATAAGTAATATTTTGAAGAAAAAATATTAAAATAAGAAATTTTTTAAATTACCACACATTTGGTGTACGGTAATAGGATCTTATACCGTACATTTAAAGAATTACTGTACACGTACGGTGATTACCGTACAGTTTGGCAACGCTGAACACTTGGTGGCCAAACCAATATTTGGGGGTGTTGTGGATATATTTGGGGTATTACCGCGTCGTTAGTGTAATAGTTCTAACGTGTGTTCCACTTAGGCGAAAAGATTTGTGTTAGTTACTCAAAGCAGTGCAAAGATACTTGGGGGCCCAGATATAAGAGACTAAAAGGGGACCTTTTTTCGAGACATAATTAGAAGTTGAACGGTATCCTTAATTTTATTTTTCTTAAACATCCTATAAATTGAAAAGAAAAAAATTCACTTTTATTTCAATTATGGCGCTTTAGTTGAATGTATGCCGCTATATGAACGTAAGCGAAATATTAGCTTTTGGAAAAAAATCATGCATAAAATACTAGTGCCATTGTAAATTTTGTAAATATAAGAAATGTTCACTGCTTGTATGTGTGGTACTTTTTTTATTTCATTTTTAACTTAAAATATTTTAATGGAAGTGAAGAATTCTTCCCCATTCTAATAGAATTTTTCAGAATTTGAACAATTTTCACTGACCAGGGTTTTCAAGTTCGTGGTTAGGTCTTTCTCTAAAGATCCTTTAATTAGACCTTAAAAAATATTATATCTGGGTTCTTCTATTGCTTGTAGTCTCCAATATTGTAGCAAATTTGTAATTTAGTGACATATCTGAATAGACTGTATAGTTATTACAAGAATCGACATCTTTGGTTTGACATGTAAGTATATACAATGAATTATAATTACTATTTACATAGACGCCGACTTTTCAAAATTTTAATAAGGCCCCGCCAATTTACAGTGTTGTGTTCGAATTATACATTTTTAAATATTATATACCAGGTGATAAATTTCCTATTATAAAAATAAAATGCTCCCAAGTGTTCAATAACGCAGCTTAAGCAGTAGCAGCAGTTTAATTTTCGTAGATATTGCCATATTTGTACTTTTTTTTAAATGGAATACCCTGTATATTATTGCACTAATTATGAGAAAATAATTTTTGCTTTAAAAAAGTTTCAGGGTTCTTACCTTCTAAACGCTTCTAAACTTGATAGGTTTTGAGATATTAATGAAAATATTTAAATGTTTCTTCTCAAAATAAAGTGTGCCTTCAAAACAAAATTTGTTGACAGTTGAGTTATTTTGCATTGCATCTGCGTTAAAAAAATATGTGTTTTATATATACAATTATTACTTTGTGTCAATAATGGCAGATTATTCAATTAATGAGAAGTTAGATATCATAAAATGTTAATTATTTATCAAATAATAATTCAAGACGAGCCCTGCAATTATACAGACAACAATATCCGGACCGCTTTTATCCAAACCCGAAAAATTTTGAACAGTTTTTGTATTTATCTATGAGCTCCTATGATAATAAAATAATTCTTTATTTTGTACGCTATTTTTAATAGCAATTTTGTTTTCAACGCACACTTTATTTTGAGAAGAAACATTTAAATATTTTCATTAATATCTCAAAAACTATCAAGTTTAGAAGGTAAGTACCCTTAAACTTTTTTAAAGCAAAAATTATTTTCTCGTAATTAGTGCAATAATATACAGGGTATTCCATTTAAAAAAAGGACAAATACGGCAATATTTACGAAAATTAAACTTTTTTTTACCAAATTTATACAGATTTAGTTAGCTTCTTTAAAGTACTAAAAACTTTATTTAAATAATTTTTCGGTATCTATAATAACTTCCGAAAAAAAAGGTGTTTCCAATTTCTCATTCCACCCTTCTACACTGAGAGCTCATAAATGTTAATAATCTTGCAGTTCCGGTTTCACCTGAAATAACAGTCCTTCAAATGCGTATAGTAGTGTCAGATATTACAGTTTTGAGAATCTAGACTTTTTTAGAATATTCTGTATTTTTTTAAATTTTGGGAAAAAATGATGGCCCTGAAAACAATGGCGAAATTGTAACATAATGCCTACAATTCGAAAAGATTTTAATTTCTTGATCTTCTCAAATAATTGTTAAAAGAAACATAAAGTGATTTATTTACATCGTTGTAATAAAAGAATGCTTTGTTGGAATAGACACTTCATATTTTGAAAAAAAGGAGTGAAATGATTTTTCCAATTTTTAGAGGCTATAACCAACTAGTTATTCACTTTTTATTATGTTAAATAATTTATTTTAGAAAACTAAAGTTTTTGGAGTAGTAATGTAACAAAAAACTAAATATTTTTTTAAATGAAATGTTTTCAAAACATAAAAAAGTTTTTTGTAAATAATGAAAATAATTTTTCTTCATAACGAAAATTTGGAAATAAATGTTTTCAAAACATTTAAAAAATATTTTTATGAAAATATTTTTTTTTTATTTACGAACAAAAAAGTTTTTTATTAATTGTAATAATTTTTTTCGTAGCGAAAAAGAATTATTTTTAATTTATTTAAAAACTATTTTTTTGCATCATAAAATAAATTTATCTTGTGAACGTAAAAATATTTTTTTCGTTACGAAAAAAATTATTACAATTAATGAAAAACTTTTTTGTTGGTAGAAATAAAAAAAAATATTTTCATAAAAATATTTTTGTTTAGACATTTTATTTAAAAAAATATTTTTTTTTTGTTCATTACTGCAAAACCTTTTCTTTTACTCAAGTAAAAATTTATTTTAACGAAAATAAAAATAATTTTTACACCATCAAATTGGCGCAAACGGCGCTTCGTATTAATACGTATCATGAAATTAAAAATTTGTAGGTTCTCAAAACTGTAACTAATATCTGGGACTATTTTATGCAGAATTTAATCCCGAGTTAAAATGTGCAAGTGTTTGAAATAAAAAAGTTTGAGTCATTTCCGGCGAAACTGGAACTTAACCGGGGAATAAAAATTTAATTAATGGAAAATCCTTCCTCTTGCAATATTTACGATCGCTGTATAGTAATTAGTAGGCATGCATAACTTTGATAAGAATTTTCATTTTCAGCTTTTTGTTACCAAGTATTCTTTCGCAAGTTTTTAACAGGGGCTTTTCATTCTGCGTCATTTTTATCTGTTTTTTTTTTCCTAGATTCGTATTTGGGAAACTTCCGGGTTGGGCCACAATGGTAATGGTCTTAAAGCGGGTATGCGAGTTGATGTAACTGTCAAATTGGTTATTTATATTGAACTAAATTTGAATACTCGGTTTGTGTCAGCAGGTTCAGGATAATATATACATTTAGTTGATATGAATTATCTTTGGATATTTTATGAAAATATTAGTGAAATGGTGGATAATATACAGGGTGTTATGTAATGTAACGGCAATCTCTTAATGCGTATAAGTAAGTCTTATTAGCCTGTTACTTTTTCCTTAAAGGTCTTTGTTGGAGAGTTAGAGGAGTGTTTTTTTTAAATTTATTTAACCAATGAACTCCTTTAAATAAGTATGCAGCAACAAAAATTCAAGTTACAATGTAGCATAATTAATAAGTGAACTAAAATCGGAAGCTTGGATATAGTGGCAGCAAATAAATTTGGAAACAAGTAACGAAACTTCAAACTCTATTCATTTAATACTCAAAATTTAAAGTTTTTGGGCCACCAAATCAGTTTCATGAACTTCGCCAGAAATCGAATGCATACCTGCGTATTCTTGGAAGGTGTACAAAGTAGTCACATTAACAAAATTAAATTGACATTAGTTACAGTTGTACAGGGTGTCACCATTCATCGAGCCTTTCTGTTGTCCTGAAATTTCGTTTAAATATACATACCTACATATTTTATAAAATAATATATTATTATACAAGTGTAACAACATGGTCCATTGTAATATGCGCTCGTCATGCTCCAATGGAGCGAATGCTACAATGCCTTTTAATAAACGAGTATAATATACAATTTTTGAAATTTATTTAACAAAAATCTGAATTTTTTAATGAATTTACTATCTAGGCCCTAGGGAGTTGAAACAAGTAGTAACACTGCAGCAACCTATTTTCAAAACTGACAATTTAGGTTATAATATAAATTTTTTAAAAGGAATCTTTATTCTTTCTTAAGTTCGAAAAATTTGAATCATTTAAAAAGTATGCAACAAAATAAAAAATTAAGTTACAAGCTGGCATACTTAATGAGTTAAGTAAAATTTGAATTTTGGACACAGTATCGCCAAGTAAGTTTGATTGGAGCGAATGAATACGAAACTTGAATATAGCAAACAGCATAGTTAAAATTCGAAGTTGCAGCCTTGTACTTCTTCAATGAGAACATTAACAAAAGAGTAACCAACTAATATGACTTATTTTATGCAGTATGCCCCACAGTTTCACGTTAAGAAATTGCCGGTACTTTACATAGCACCCTCTATAATGAGTACGTATAGAGAAATCCTAAGTGTACAGAATTACATCATTTGTTCCCACCTTGAGTGGTTTAGCTTTAATTAGATATTACTTTAGAGTAGACTTTCAGTTTTCAGTCTACTGAAGATGGGAATTTTGTTCCCGAAACGCGTTAAGACTTCCTAAACTTTTTGTGGTTAAGGGTTTTTTCATATTCGTTAACCTCTATCTCTAGCGAGATCCTCATGGTTGCCCTCGAATTTAAAACACCTTGTATGCTATTTTCTCCACGACCGAGTAAAATTCCAAACAAAATAACATTTTTTTTAAATCTGATTTGTTGATATTTTAACACAATTACTGGAAAAAAACCAAGGATTAACCAATAATTTCTGTAATGAATTTTGTACCTTAGAGACTAGACTAGCTCCGGTCGTGAAACATGTTTATAATATTTCATTCGATAGCATTAAAACGTGACGTATACAATATTTTTTATCAACTAATTATAATCTTCTACATTATTAAACGGGATAAAAATTGATTGGTTAGGGTAACACAATTATTATGTCATGAAAAAGTTATTCTTTTTTGACAATAATTGTAGAAAAAAATTATATTTTATCATAATGTCCGCCGTATCTAATTTTATTAACGAATAATAATAATCTACTCTACCCATGTCTTGTTGCCAGGCCCCGAAAGCAGAAATGAAACACTACTATCAGTAGGGACGGGAGTTTTATTTCGGTACAACGAAAAATATTTTTTTTTACAAATTTATTCAATAATAGCGAAGGAATTACGTACACTACAAATGCAAAGACATAATTGAACAATAATCTTTAAGCTAGCCTATACAGGGTAGCTATTAAAGGGGTGGCGGTAAAAAAAGTCCGGGGAAAAAAAGCCCCGGAAATATAAGCCCGGTAAAAGAGCCCCTGGAAGAAGAAGCCCCGGTAAAAAAAGCCCCTGGAAGAAAAAGTCCCGGTAAAAAAAGCCCCTGGAAGAAAAAGCCTCTACGTCTCAACTTTGATATCGAGGGGGAAGTTTAAAACCACCATGAAGTAATTTTATAATTCCCCTCAACTCCAGCACACCATCACAAAGTAGTGGTGAATTTAAAATTTCAAAGTGGTGGTTGCTGGAGTTGAGGGGGTGAATTATAAAAAAACTTCCCCCTCGATATCAAAGTTGAGACGTGTTTTTTTCTCAAACTGGAGATTTCAAAATTTTTATTAGTTATTAGAGTTATTAAAGGTGTCTAATTTGAAATTAAAGCCCTGTATATATTCTAAACGAACATTTATTTATTTTACTATACAGGGTGAGTCATAATTAGGTGTAAAAAATTTAACCAAAGCTTCTTTAGGTCAAAACAAAGCAATTAACCTAATAGACCTTAGTACCAAAATGCTTCCTGAAAAAGATACAGGGTTAATGAGAAAAATTCTATTTATCCGATTAATTTGAAAATACATCAAAATAAACAAATCAATGATTGAATTCTTATTCAAACTATTTCAAATGTTCAAAATGCCCCCGTCCAGCCTCAATACAAGCCGTTGTACTAAAGATCCATATACACTTGGTGAATATTATAGTTTTGAAGAATTTCATTAGCAGCCTCGAAAAGTTGTTGTAAATGTTCCCTCGCGTTAATTACCTCACGGTAAACTAGGTGTTTTAAAAACCCCATAAAAAGGAATCAGCGGAATTAAGTCAGGGCTCCTTGGTGGCCATCTCACAGGACCAAACCGGCCGATCCATCTACCATTGAAATAGTCATTTAACCATTTCTTCATTAACACCCTGTATCTTTTTTAAGAAGCATTTTGGTACTAAGGTGTATTAGGTTAATTGCTTTCTTTTGGCCGAAAGCTTTGGTTAAATTTTTTACACTTAATTATGACTCACCCTGCATAATACATACCTAGTTACTTATATAAATTTATTCAAAATAAAAGTCGGTGCATAAAAATATAAAACATTAATATTAATAAAACTACCGAAAAATTACAGGTAGGTAAATGAATATCTATTGTTCACGAAACCTTATGTTATGCCCCACTAGTTTTAACAAACTTTCAAAAAAAATTTCAGGGGGCTTTTTCTTCCGGGGTTTTTTTCCTAGCGCTTTTTCTTCCGGTGCTTTTTTTTCCTAGATTCCTATTAAAGATGGGACCAAAGTCGTAGCGCTCAAACACTTTGAGATATTAATTTGAAATTTGGAACAGTTCAGTTACTTCGCATATTTTACAGTACAGAAAAATTTTCTTTCACTCATACGTTCGGAGCCCGGCCGCCATCTTGAATTTTCTTAAATGGTAATAGGGGTAACGCAATACATCATTAGAAAGCTTAATTTTTTCTCTTTCTAATTGTGGTAGTAAATTAGTATGGAGTTACATAAGAAAATAATGCAAACAAAATACAAATTAGAAAACAATTTGCCGTATGCTTATTGTACTATGCTTTAAATTTAGGTAGTTCTGCATTAACACAACGTTAAAATTAAAAATTAAACAAAAATACAAAATAAACAAACAATGAATAAACAAGGTACCTACTAAAGTTAAATAAACAGTTCGAAAAGTACCATCTGATTGTTAAAACTATGGTATCAAAACACTACTTAAATTCACGAAGATATCCAAACAGTTTTCTGTCACCATCATCATCAGAATTTCCACAAGGTCGGTTTCCGTCAACCCATCCCTGTTTAACTAAATTAATATTGTTAAATTTCTAAGAAAAGTATGACAATGTACCTACTGTCATCTGCTAAACAATTACTGACTGTTTTTGTTTAATTTGAAGCTCTGTTAAAGCAAAGCTACCTAGAATTTAAAGCATACAATAGCCATCTGAGCATACGGCAAATTATTTTCTAATTTTTTTACATTAATCTCTTATGTAACCCCATATTAATTTATTTGAAAGAGAAAAAGCTTTCTAATAATGTATTGCATTACCCCTAAAACCATTTCAGAAAATTCAAGATGGCGGCCGGGCTCCGAAAGTATGAGTCAAAGAAAATAGTTCTGTAATGTAAAATATACGAACTAATGCCGTATTGAAGTGTTCCAAATTTCAAATTAATATCTCAAAGCGTTTGAGCGTTACGACTTTGGTTCCATCTTTAATAGCTACCCTGTATAGTGCGTTCATTATGAAAGAAATAAATTCGATAAAACCGTAAGGTATTGTTTTTTATCGTTTTTTATCAAAAACGTCACACGTCGATTTTAGATTTTAAATTGGCATTTTTACTTTCCCATACCATCACTGGTATACAGGGTGCCCATTTTAACTTGTCCACCATTGGTAACTTTCTTACCTTTGGAGATGGAAAGTTGGTTAAATGAGGAAAGATTGAGTATTTTTTATGCTCATTTAAAATGTGAAATTTTATTTTTTATGACACTTCTGGTTTAGCGAGAAATGGTGCCAACTTTTTATTTTTAAATGGAACACCCTGTATTTTTTTAATTTTTCGATTGGAAAAGATAAAATTACTCATAACCATGATATTGAACTTTTATTTACCTATATTTATTAAATTGGGATCACAATTATCATGAAACGAAAGGGCAACAATAAAAAATACTTAGAAATAAACAAATGTCAATTTCGTTTTACTTGTGTAGTACTACTGTCATTGAAATCATATAAAATGAATTTTTCTAATAACGAGAAGGTTGATACGTTGGCAATTTACTTTTTTTGCCAAATAAATGCAAGAGACTCGTTACAATGTTTAAGAAATACTTTCGGCAATAAGTGGATAGAGACACATGCACCTATTCAATTGCGGCCGAGATCACCAGACTTAACGCCACTAAACTTTTTTCTTTGGGGCTATGTAAAGGATATAATTTATAAAGAAAGATACGAGAACGTCGAGATGCTGCAAAATAAAATCCACCATGTTTTACATGAGATTGATAGAAGGAAATTGTTTAATCTAACGCGAAGTATTCAGCATCGAGCAGAACTCTGCGTGCTCCACGAGGGAAACTGTTTCGAACAGTACTTGCAATAACTTGAATACGTATTCAAATAGTTTTATTTGATAATTACTGTTTATTTGTTTATTGTTCCTGTTTGGTTAGGTATTGGTTTGTGCTAGGCCAATTGTAATCGCAATTTAATAATAATAAATAAAAGTTAAATATCATGGTTATGAGTAATTTTAATTTTTTAAAGCCAAAATTATTACCAATCGAAACATTTAAAAAAATACAAGGTGTTCCATTTCAAAATAGAGAGTTGGCACCATTTCTCGCTAAACCGGAAGTGCCATAAAAAATTAAATTTCACTTTCTAAATGACCATAAAAATACTGAATCTTTTCTCATTCAACCAACTTTCCATCTCCAAAAGTAACAAAGTTACCAATGGTGGACAACTTAAAATTGGCACACTGTATATGGGAAGTATTGATATCCTGATAATGTTCGAAATTGAGATTTTCGCGGAAATACGTGTTTTGGACTTCCAAGAACCCAGTGGTTTAGAAAAAATATCTGTCTGAGGGTGTTTGTGGCTATGTATGTATGTATGTAACGCCTATAACGCAAAAAGCTAGTGAACCGATTTTGATGAAATCTGAAGGGATATATCGAAAATTCATCGACAAAATAAGCTTTTTAAAAAAATCCGAAACCAGAAGCGGAAGTTAGACAAGTTCTTCTTTGGTGGCATTTTTTTCAGAAGCAAAATTTTAAAAATCTGAGCAGCGGATATGAAAAAAGACCATAATTCAAGGGAAACAGTTTTTTGCCGGACTCTCTAACTTTAAAATGGCGCCGCTATGAATTTTTCAAAATTTTGACTTTAATGCCACACAATTCAAAAACCAGTTATGTTATCAGGTTCCGCAACAACTTGTTTGAAATCCCTTTGGCGATACTATACCATGAAGAAATTTATTTAGTAAATTCAAAAACGGTCGCAACAGCGCTCTTCCAAAACTTTTGAAATTTTTGAAAAACTATTACAAAAAAACTGTCCACACGATTTTGTTTAAATTTTCTATACTTATGCAGCTTGGCATTAGCTACATTTTTATTTTTGATGAATGCCAGAATTTCACCCTGGCGCCCTCTACGAGGTTTTGAAAATCGGATATTGATGCTCCTACAGCTCCTTTATTAGACAAAATATGAAAAAAGTTTAAATATAAAAGTTGTTCAGTATATAGATCTGCATGTTCCTAAATTTATATACATATACAGGGTGTTTCCTTTCCACAGAACAATAAACAACTTTGTTATTTTAAATGAAACACCCTATATATTATTATATAATCGTATGCAAAATTTAATTGTCTATCACATAGTATAAGATATTCATGTAGCTAAAATGTACGGTTGATGAGGATTTCGCGAATTTTAACCGCGTTGTGTAAATTTGATGTTTGATTTGATTTCGGTAGCGATCGTCCGGCTTCGCCAGTTACTACAGGCAAAGAACCGGAAATGGCAGCTACTTTTCTTTTAAATGAAACACCCTGTATATTTTTACACATTTGGATAGAGAAATACCGCGTTGAGTAGACCCAATATCTTTTTTTATTCAGAAAAATTTTGATATTCAGACATTTTGACGTTATTTTGCATATACACCGGTTGATAATTTGTTCGTTATCTACGTTAGAATGAAATATATTTTGAATTATTACTTTTAATTAAAGGAAATTAATGAAATATTGGGCCTACTTAACGCGCTTTTTCCTTCTCTATCCAAATCTGTAAAAATATACAATGTGTTTCATTAAAAATAACAAAGTTGCTGCCATTTCCGGTTTCACCGGAAGTCATATGGGGTCGGCGTAGAGATAAAAAAGTGGAGGTGCTTACCTCCCCTGGACTTTCCCATACTAACAATAAACATTTCGTTTTTGGTATTCAACAGTATTGTTCGCGAGGCAACTGTGGCAATCACTTGAATGCGTAGCGAGAAAAAGCGACTACACGGGTTCGAGATGTACAGAAGAAAGACACGCATCTGTAGTAATAAATAATAATAAGCCGGGACTCTGACAGAAATCCGGCTTCAAATTACAGTTGACGAAGCCGGACGATCATTACCGATGGACGCTCCGTTTCTGTCAGAGTCCAGCTTAAATATTCAAAATTCACGAATTTTTCTTCATGGTATAGTACCGACAAAGGGCTTTCAAACAAGTTGTTGCGGAACCTGATGAGATAACTGGTTTTTAGTTGTGGGGTGTTAAAGTCAAAATTTTGGAAAATTTATAGCGGCCGCCATTTTGAAGATAGAAAGTCCGGTAAACAACTGTTTCCCTTGAATTATGGTTTTCTTTCATATCCGCTATTCAGATTCTCAAAATTCTGTTCTGATAAAATTGTTACCAAAAAAACATGTCTAACTTCCGCTTCCGGTTTCGGATTTTTTTGAAAAGCTTATTTTGTCGATGAATTTTCGATAACCCTTCATTTCAAATTTCATCAAAATCACTAGTTTTTGCGTTAGAGGAGTCACATACAGAACCAATACGGTTACACAATATTTCATCATTACATATTAGATTGAATTAGTTCAACAGTTCTCTTTTTAACGTTGGGGGCTATGAATTTGATTAATTTTTGTTTTACGAAATTTTTCTTAGTGTAGATTATAATAAAAACTATACAAATGATTACAATTATCCAAATAATTACAGTTACATTAGAAATGCCAACATGTCTAAAAATATTTTCTTTTTTAATGATGTTTATATATTTATCTAAATCCAGTTGGTTCATAATTAATTTATTGATAACACCGGGGTAACAGTACCTATCATGGACAAATTATGAGTAATAGTTAAATGTTTGAATTTACTATTAAGTGGTCTAATATAAATGTGTGGCATTATTGATTTTATTAAATTTTTCGTACCCGATCTCATGAATACCCGATCTCATGAATAGATCATCATGATTATCGATAAATACCTCACATTCATCAATAACATAGATTAATATAGACTTGAAGATAGTTTGTTTATATGAATGGCTTCTACAATTAACATCAACAATTAATTTTCGTGGAGTACTGATTAATATATTCTTGATAATATGTCTTTGTTCTAATCTAAATTTTACGACAATAAAGACAGCTTCCATTACCCCTTTATCCTTTACAAACCTCATCGAACATAAAACTCAAACTAAAAATTACTTACTTGTATACGCGAATTAACGATACCTCCAGAACCTAAAATAACAAAAATAAAAAAAATAAAAATCTTACAAGACATTATACTAAAACCTGCTGGACCTCAAAATAAGCCCTCTAGACCTACACTTGTGAAACCTAAAAGTATTTACTACTGTTTCTCAAACATGCTAGAGCTTTTCAATACATTTTCAAAATTAATGTATACTATAAATAATGAAAATTCACCAATCTACTATAAATGCTTAAGACATGTAAATTACGTTATAGATAGGGAACATCAATTAAGCCTAATAGAATAATAGCACTTGGGAAAAAATAACCACAGAGGTATTAACGAAACAAACCAACATATCATAAGAAAATTCCTTTGCAAAATTATCAACAAAGATATCAATGAATATGTCGTGCTCACTTGATGAAATCCTTTATTTCATGAAAAAGATATCCACTTCATGAAACGCATCCGCTTCTTGTAACAACTTCAGAATGGGTGTTAAGTTTAATAAAGAATACTTCTTCTTGTTTGAATAACACAATTAGAATTCAGTGGATTGTGATATGTTGCTGGAATGCTAACGTATTCAGTTGAAATCGCCCATCCACTTGATGAAATTACAACAAATTTCTCAAAACAAAATAATCTCAAAATAATCTCCACATTAATTATTTTAAATGGACCACCCACTAGATCTTTAAATTTTCGAATGCAGAATAAAGAGAGGGTTGGTTTTGTTTTTATGTTGCTTCTTAGCAGGCGCGTATTCAGGATTTTTTTGGGGGGGCTGGTGGAATTTTTTTATCAAAGTAGGTAAGCTTAGCGAATTAGACAGATTCATTACTAAATTGTAGAAAAAGTTTGTCGTTGAAAACATGTTTACCTACCTAGACTCTAGCTGCGTCAGCTGCGAACAGCTCTATATGTTCATACCGATACACTACATATTATAAAAAAATAATTAGTGTAAAACGAAAATTGAAAATTTCTTTTGGATTCCCAAAGCTTAAACTGAAAGTCGGAAGTGAGAGGTGGTAATTTACCTTAGAATGCGATGTAACAAATATAAATCCATTTAAAGTTCCTTGAGCCCGTCTCTGCATATTAAATTAACTGAAACACGTACCTCTAGTCACTAATTAAACTTATTAAATTAAACTAACTAACTCTTGTCCCAACTAAACTTATTTAACTAAAAATCAATCAAACTCAAAAGATACAATACTAGTGAATAACAAATGTAGCTGCTGCTCTGGTGCAAGCTAGTCAACCAACAGAAAAGTTTTGCGATGAAAGAATTTTTTTCACGGAGAAAAATTCGATTTAATCCCTCATCAATGGTACAGATGGTATCGGTACATACTTACTGGTTTATGAATGCAAATTCTAGCTTAAGGATTTTCAAGAAATATTTGTGTAAAATTGCAAGGGTAGGTAAGCAAATAGCAGCTCCTGCCTCCAACAAAGTTCCTTTTTGGAAATTTCTAGTTGACCAACAGTAGGATTAAGCACATTATCAGGTATACGCATCCATCTAATCCGTTAAGCTGTTAGGGTTACTCGGGGTTACTATTAGGGAATATAAAACTATTGACATAGCCCCGCATAGCCCAAATTCCAAGTTCAATCTACCTGTCTGAGCCGGATGCTTAATAAACATGCAAAACAGCATTTCTTCTTAATAAAAATTTAATATATTATTTGCGGCAATACAAATTTTATTATAACGAGATATTTCGGGGGGGGGGGCTGCAGACCCCACAGCCCCCCCCCTGAATACGTGCCTGCCTCTTAGTTATCTAATATTAAAACTAAATAAATTGTAGTTCACGAATTCAATTTTGCATCTAATTGAATTATCACGCTTTGCAGTTTGGTCGTTAAAATATTATTTTATTCCAATTTCGATGTATATAATAATTAAGTGCGGATATACGGAGGGCGGGGAGTTGCCCCCTCTATTAATTAACATTATTAAGCAAAATTTAGGCACAAAAAGTGAACGGAGTCCCCTTTGAGCATTTGTTACGCCTACACGAAAATTATTGCTTTCAAAGCATGTAGTGTTTTTAAAATTTTTTTATTGACTTTTTTTTAAATAAAATATTGATGCCTCTGAATGTGGATTTTTATTCTGCATTCGAAAATGTAAAAATACAGGTGTTCCACCTTAAAAAAAGAGTTTTCGTCCATTTTCCGCTATACCAAAAGTGAAAAGAATTGAAAATATCATTGATAAATCCTTTGTTTTTTGACCACATATTAATCCAACTTAAAAAAAAAAATTTTAAAACTACCAGGATTTTGTACTAACCCTGTCTATTAATTAATTTAGAAACACTAAAATAGCATAAAGGGAAAAATAATTGTAAATGCAAATAAATGTTGACGGTTTTACAATTTCAGTAAAAGCATGCTACAGATTATGAGAAAATGTTTTCACCAGCTTCCTTGAAGAAGTTTATCTGTGTACCTATTGGAATTGGTAAAATTTTAAAATGAACATTTTAACGAAAAAGTAAGGGACCAGCTTTGGTAAGATTACAGTTATTGTAATTCATTTATTTCGAAAATTGATTGTTGTAAATTAAAACGTGCACAAATGAATAAATAAAATACTTGTTTAGTTTAAAAAGATAATATATTTCATATTAAGTTGCGGACATCGTGATGAATTGGTGGTTGGGTTATTTCCTAAATAATTTCCTTGAGTACCGAAAATATTTTCTATATGTTGAAGGCAATAAATTAACCTGTAATACTGTTACATATTTCAAAATTTGTAATAAGAGTTAATAAACGAATAATAAAAAAAGGTTCTATCAAAAGAAAAAAGCAAACTAGAACTAAACGTCATTCCCTGAGACCCCGACTAGCATGTAAACAAAACCATGTCAACCAATCACAGATGTTTACATGCTAGTCGCGATCTCAGGAAATGACATTTAGTACATCTATTTCGTTATTAATTTTGGAGATGGAACTAATGAGGTGCCGACTACGCGATTTCAATTGTCTGATTAGGATTAATTATTAATCCAGTTCAACAAATACTGCAGCAGTGTTTACCCTTGGGGGGGGGGGTTATATCAGAGGTAGTCAGGAATTAGCGCAGGGGGGAACTATTACATAATTACGTATACATAAGTAATAAGCGAAACATACAAAAAATGCGCCGCAGGCGATTCGTTATCACAAGTGGGCGTGGCCACATATAAGTAAAATTATTTAAAGCAGGAGCGTGACAAATTGGGGGGACTGGGTACTTATTCTTCATTATTTTTGTGACCTTCAATTGTTTTTGGAAATTTGAGTACATGGTACGATTGTACGTTCAAAATCACATAAAAAGTGTACTCTTATTACAAGTCTAGAAACCGAATCGTTTTCGAGGTAACTCAATTTTTACGAAAAATTCAGTTGCCATGAAAATTCGGAAACTTCGTATTTTTGGTTTAAATTCCCAGCATAGAATCAGGACATCAAGGCAATAAAAAATGTTCATATGAACTTTGCCTTGATGTCCTGAAGCTATGCTGCGAATTTAATCCATAAAGTACGAAGTTTAAATTTCGGGGGGCTGTAACACGATAGCAAAGCGTTTCCCAACCCATGTTCATATGAACTTTTTTTCTTCTGTTGATATGGAAAACACGCTCTTAAGGCCCCTGTGAAGTGAGATGCAACCGGGTGCAACCCGTTTAACAAACAATCTATTAATTCGCGGTTTTTTTCATTTATTTTAGCAAATAAAGAAAAAAGGGCTCCGTAGGGACGTTTATACTGTATGTCTGTATTTACTTATGCATCGAAAACGTTTTCAAAGTAATTTAGTAAAAAGTAATCTTTGAAATAAGTTTCAACATGAACCTTGAAACTTATTTGGATTACAGATGCGTGACTTTCTTCTGTATCTACATATCAAACCCGTATAGTCGTTTTTCTCGCTACGCATTCAAATGATTTCCAGGTCCTGCCCAGCGAACTATACTGTGAATTTCCCATACTAAAAATAAACATTTCGTTTTTAGTATTCACAGTATAGTTTGCGAGGCAGATCCTGGAAATCATTTGAATGCGTAGCAAGAAAAACGACACTATGCGGGTTCGATATATACAGCAGAAAGACAAGGATCTATTTGCAAGGTTATCTATCTGTAGTAATCAGCTTGAAATTACAACTGGCGAATTGTGGTCTTCTTTCATATCCGCTAGTCAGATATTCAAATTCTGTTTCTGAAAAAAATGTTACCAAACAACATGTCTAACTTCCGCTTCCGGTTTAGGATTTTTTTCAAAGCTTATTTTGTCGATGAATTTTCGATAACCCCATTCATTTCAAATTTCATCAAAATCGGTTCACCAGTTTTTGCGGTAGAGGCATTACATACCATATATACATACACCCACACACACACAGACATTTTTTCTAAACCACTTTTTTGGGTTCCTGAAGGTCTAAAACACGAATTTCCGCAAAAATCTTAATTTCGAAAATTTTCATCATGTCAATACCTACTTGCCATAATACCAGTGGTGGTATGGGAAACTAAAAACTGGAGGTGCCCACCTCCCCTGGACTTAGATACCAATAATAAACATTTCGATTTTGGTATTACCGTCCGATCATTCGATTCTGTCCGAGTCCAGCCTAACTGCCTAAAACTTGAAAATTTACAAAACGCAGTTAAAATTAACACAATTCTCATCAACCGTACATTTTAGCTATATGACTACCTTACACTATGTGATAGACAATTAAATTTTTTATTCAACTATATAATAATATCGAATAATATACAAGGTGTTTCATTTAAAATAACAAAGTTGCTTAGTGTACTGTCAAAAGTAAACGCTCTGTATACGTGATATACATTTAGGAAAATGCACAATCATATACTGAATAACTTTTGTATTTAAACTTCTTTCATATGTTGACATTTGACTAATAAAGAGACCGCGCCACAGTGTAATTCTGACATTGATAAAAGAAAGATGTAGCTAACACCAAGCTGCATAAGTATAGAAAATTTAAACAAAATCGTGTGGCCAGTTTTTTTGAATAATTTTACAAAAATTTCAAAATTTTTGCAAGAGCGCCGTTTTTAAATTTACTAAATAAATTTATTTTCATGGTATAGTACCGCCAAAGAGTTTTCAAACAAGTTGTTGCCGAACCTGATCAGATAACTGGTTTTTGAGTTGTGGGGCGCTAAAGTCAAAGTTTTGAAAAATTCATAGCGACCGCCATTTTAAGTTAGAGGGTTCGGCAAAAAACTGTTTCCCTGGAATTGTGGTCTTCTTTCAGATCCGCTACTCAAATTTTCAAAATTCTGCTTCTGAAAAATATGCTACCATGTCGAACTGCCACTTCCGGTTTCGGATTTTTTTGAAAACTTATTCTGTCATGAATTTTCGATATACCGCTTCATTTCAAATTTCATCAAATCGGTTTACCTGTTTTTGTGTAAAGCCGGCGCTACACGATGCTACCAACACCCTCCAACGTTGGACGCTTGATGGTTGGACGCATCGTGTGGCCGATTCTCGAACTACGAGTGTCCAGTGTCAAGCGTCCAACGTTCGTGCTGGAAGGTGTTCGTCCTGTTGTCGGTCTTTTGACCCGCTTCAAAGGGTTTTTGTTTCATTGGACGGTGCAATTGGAAGACATTCGACACACTTCTACACGATTCCGTCCAAACCCAGAATAGTTGACATTGTGACTACACCTATGTTTTTAAACTCTTTTTATTTATTTATTTATATTTTAATTAAAGTATGCATGTATTTTAATAAACAGTAATAAAAAGTAATAGGAAAAGTAGGTAGGTACCTTTCTCTGTTCCTATTAAGAGACACCATCCACCACCTCCTTTTTTTATGTCTTTTTTTATCCATTTCAAGTTGTAACTTGCAACAAGACAACAACATTACTGTTGCGGCAGCAGCCAGAATATCCTCATCATAGTCATCATCCTCCATTTTTAAATAATTCATAAATAATTAAAATTTAAACAAATTTAAGAACTTCATACACAAACTATAGCCAACGTTGGGTAGTTGGAACAAATGTACATTGGATCAAACGTTCGTTCCACCGTGTAGCAGGGGACTCGCCATGCCAATTGTCGAACGTTTGACTCAAAGGTTGGAGGCCAACATTTGATTCAAACGTTGGCAGCATCGTGTAGCGCCGGCTTTAGAGGCGTCACACACACACATTTCTTATCTTTTAAAGCAAGCCACTATTTATTACAATTATCAGACGCACTAGGGCAGTATTAATAATAACCGATAAATGTAATTAGTAAGTGTTATTAAAATCACATTTATAAAATGCTATGGTTATTTTTAATACTTATCGTTATCAGTAATCATCAACACTAACCGAACTTGACCAGCAAATATTTCATATATTCTTTTGCTTTTCTCGTCTTGGTTTTTTGGATTTTGGTGTAGGTTAAATAAAGAAAATCCGATACTACTTATTATATAAAACCTTTGGATACATTATATTTAAATTTTTCTTAGATACATAGGTAATACTTTAATCTTTTAATGAATAGGACGTGACAATAAGAAATTTAACGGTATTTATAAACTGTAGGTATTACAAATTCGTAGAAAGACTGACTTGATTGTGAATTTCAAGAAATGAAGAAGTGAACAAATCAATTAACAAACAGGAAAATAAATAATGTAAGAAAAAATGTTAAACATGTAGTATAGGTAGATATTTCGGCATATGTACTGCCTTCTTCAGTACGTAGAAAAAAATATAAAATAGGATTGATTTTACAGAATTATGTAGTTGTTCTAAAATACTAGTCCTAATCTTTTAGAATAACCACATAATTATGTAAAATCAATCATATTTTTACATTTTTTTCTACGTACTGAAGAAGGCAGTACATCTGCCGAAATATACAGAGTGATGATAAAGTATCGCACAAAAATCATATTCTGGTTATTTAATGTTTTTGCGGAAAATCCTGAGACCCGTCGATTTTTATTTTTAAATCGCCATTTAGACATAATTTTCAACCCCCCACCCCTCACCCCTAAGTGCTGGCAACCCCAACTTTAAAAATTTAAATGGAAAGATACCCTTTGTGATACCTCTTTTGATAGGTCTTCTCATTCTTAATATAACCAAAAAAAGTTTTTCAAAATCGGTTGATAAATAACGGAGATAATTAACAAAATGTAGTCAAATGAAAATGTCAATATTCGACAAGAAACGGCTCAAACACGCCGTAAATGGTAGCACTTCCTTCCTGACTGAGTGTGGTTTTGATCGGCCATTATTTCTACGCTGTGACGTCATATTTTTTTTAAATGTCAACCCCATGTATTACATTGATTGCATTTTGTTAAATATCTGTTAGTTGTAAATTGATTTTGAAAAACTTTTCTTTGTTATATTAAGAATAAAAAGACCTATCAAAAGAGGTATCACAAAGGGTATTTTTCCATTTAAATTTTTAAAGTTGGGGTTGCTATCACTTAGGGGTTGAGGGGTGGGGGGATTAAAATTACCTGCCTAATGGCAATTTAAAAACAAAAATTGACGAGTCTCAGGATTTGTGCAATTATTTCTACGCTGTGACGTTATAATTTTTTTTAAATATCAACCCCATTTTTTACATTGATTACATTTTGTTAAATATCTCCGTTATTTATCAACCGATTTTGAAAAACTATTTTTGGTTATATTAAGAATAAAAAGACCTATCAAAAGAGGTATAACAGAGGGTATCTTTCTATTTAAATTTTTAAAATTGGGGTTGCTAGCAGTTAGGGGTTGAGAGGTGGGGGGTTGAAACATATATGTCTGAATGGCAATTTAAAAACAAAAATCGATGGGTCTCAGGATTTTCCGCAAAAACATTAAATAACCAGAATATGATTTTTGTGCGAGACTTTATCATCACTCTGTATACGTATATACTACAAGTTTAACTTTTTTTTTAAATTATTATTTATTTTACTGGTTGTTAATTAACTGTATCTGTGTAGGCACAAAACATTTTGGAAAATTTGTGAAGGGTTTACAGTTTTATATTTAGTTGTGGGGTCCCCTAAACAGGGGGCGCGTATGCGAGGCCTTTTGCACGGTTCTGTAGTTCTAGTTAGTAGGTAGGTACTAAAAATGAAACTTTTAGCATTTAATTAAGAAGATGAACACTATGAAGAGAAATTCGCAGGAAGCGGGTTGCAATGAAGAAAGTCAGCCTAAAGGAGTAAAGCAAAAAAGATCTCTAGAAGATCTCTTGAAGAAATGCGATGTTTGTAATCAGGATATTGATACCATCCTAATGTATGAGCAACATCCACCGAACTCGGAAGATGAAATTATTACTGTTACTTATCCATGTTTAACGGTAATTGGTGAGGATTCAACTAACAATCCTTCATATAACGTATGTATTTAGTCAAACATTTAATGATTCGTTTTTATCTGTAACGCCTGCAAATAAATTGTTGCAGCTAACAGCATTCAGTGTATACGATAAATATGGTCATCTTTGTCCTTTGGATACAGGACTTATTACAGAAGGTAAAAAGTTAATGGCTTCCGGTTATGTAAAGCCAATTGATAATGAGGATCCATCTACAGAGAATGGCATTCCCACAAATTGTATTGGGCCAATTCTGGAATGGTAAATATCATTTTGTGTTTCTGTTTGTAATGTAATATGGTGTGAGGATATAGTGGTTGAGTTTAATTCTTTAACAATAGAATATCTGAAAGGTGTTCAAAGGTGCCATTGTCCCTATTAAAAATCAATTGTAAAGGTTACATGAGGATACTTAACAAAATTGTTAACTAGTTGTAAAACGAGCATTCTTCCCCTCACTTGATTTTAGATTTGCAGACACCCCTTCCTATAATACTTTGGACTTGTAGGTACCTGTACGATAATAATTGTTATATAAACTTAGAGTGAAATATATCGTTCCTAAACAGTTATACGCCTAATGTGCGTACTTATTATTTCTTTATTTACTTGTCTGAAGGGGAAATTGTTACACCAATTCCGCTTCATGGATATGCATAGGTACTCATGTCAACATTTTGGACGTTCTGATCAAAAATTCAAATGTACAATTTACTTTAGATGAAAAATATATACTTTCTAGCAGTCGATAAAATGCACCGTTTCGACGTTTTAACAAATTGCAGCAATTTTAAAGTATTTAAGTTAATGTGGAAACAGCATTTAAGTCATTTTTGGCTTAGAAAGAAGTACCTAGCGTTCGTGTTTCAATATTAGTTTTGTTATTAAAATTAAGTATTGTATGAGTAATGAGTGAAACTTAAGAGAGATTAAGAGGGTACTCAAGGGTCACTGAAAATTTTCAAAATTAGGTGAATACTAGCAAACAAGTTAAACAATTTTCGAGTCAAGTAAAAACAATACGAGACTAAAATTCAAACACGAACGCCGCTGCTTATTTCTAAGCCAAAAGTGATTTAAATGTTGTTTCGATATTAATTTAATATTGCTGCAATTTGTTAAAACACCGAAACAGTACATGTAATCGGCTGGTAGCGAGTAGTACTACACCTTTTTGATGTCAAATTAAATTGCACATCTGAATTTTCGATCAGAATGTAAAAAATATTAATAGAAAAAAGTTATATGAAAATCCATATAGTGGAAGTGGCGTAACGAGCGTCCCCTTTAGGCACATTAGAAAATTGTATTAAATACATTTAAAATTGAAGCAATCCCAATCCCAGACAGAACTATAGGTACATTTTCATGGCAGAGACAAAAATGTACCTATATTGCACGTAAAGTGTTGTCCTTTTCTTTAGTAAATAGAATGATTGGAATAAATTATCCCATTTTGGGGGGGGGGGGACTGAAAAATAAGGAGATGAAGTGATAAAAATTGAGTTAGTCGGAAATGGGTGGATATGAATGTAATTGCAATTAATGAATCTAAATAATTTATTGTTGTTTTCTTCAGGGCCCTTACCGGATTTGGTGTTGGGTCCCAAACGCGAATAACAATAACCTCTGATAGAGGTGTATACTATTTGGTTCAACCTTCGTTAGAATATCAGCCTCTAATGAAGAATTTGTATGAAAAAGTTGCTGCGTTGCAATTTGTACTAAACTTCTTGCTATCAAAAGAATGGGAGAATCCATCCTATGATGATCTTTTACACGCTTATCAAGAAGTCACAGAACATATTTTGATGAAGCATGCACAATTTATTTGTGACCAGGTACGTTTTAACACTGTACCAAAATCAATCAAATTTTGTTATAATTATAATTATATAGGTGCAGAGATTTGATGAGGCTGGAACTAGTGACGATGATATACTAATAATGACCCCTTGCATGAGAACGTTTGCTGAGAAAGCCGGTGTTGACTTAAAAGATGCACTACTCTTAAATAGAGAATTTAAAAATATAGTAAGTATAATTGAATTTGTTGAATGAAGATTGATCATTATTAACAATTTAATTTTGTGTCAAAATCAGGACAAAACGGTAAAAACTAAAACCGTTACAACTCCGTTGGTAAAGCGTCTCTTTGAGACTGTTTTCGAGGGGCAAATGGAACAAACAAATCAGGATAAGAGAACGATTCCTGATTTTAAAACTTGTGATGATCATTGCCAGCAGCAAACGTCAAATAATGAGAATATAATTAAAAAGCCCAGGTTAGTTCCAATTTCAATTTCAAATTGTTTAATGGTTGTTGTATACATAAATATACAGTGTGAAGATTTGAATGGCGAAACATAGGACTTTAAAAGTCAAATATCTTCCCTAATTATTTTACAGAAAAACTGCAATATAGGTAAGCGCGGATCTGCAGGGGGTAATCACCCCCCCCCCCAGGCCTGGTATTAACATTATTACACAAATTTTTTTCGCGTTGAACATTATTCGACTGGGGGTTCTCCGTACCTCTAGGATCAGTCCCCCACCCTCAGAGAATTTCTGCAGATCCGCCCTTGAATACCTATAGGTAGTTTCTGTAGAGACAACAATTACATTAATGTTATATTATTTTTTGTTTGTTCACAAAGCGAGAAATCGCAAATAATAATACGTTATTTTGGCAAAAATATATGGTTCCTTGGAGGGGGAAATTTAATCGTAATTGCATTTATACCTTACCAAACGTTTATTTTATTAAAGTTATTATAAGTAGCAGCGATGACCGTTCGTAAATAAAATATTGCCAGGATTAATTTATAAATAACTTTTATTCTTCACTTGCATCAATCCCATAACATAAAACGAAGATCGAGATCAACGTTTTTCCTCTCAATAGCTAGGTTCAACAGACGACTTCTTTTTAAGTTGAAGAGAGACAAGAAGCTCGTCCCTTGACAGAAATCCTTCTGAAAAAAATTCTACCAAAAAAACATGTCTAACTTCCGCTTCCGGATAGATAATTAAATTTTTAATTATATAATATTATATAGGCCATAGGGCGTTTCATTTAAAATAACAAAGTACACAGTACACAGTACAATAAGCAACTTTGTTATTTTAAATGTAACACCCTATATATTATTACATAATTGAATGCAAAATTTAATTGTCTATCACATAGTTTTCATATATAAAAAATAGAAATTCAAACAGTTGACATATTTTACACCAAAAAATAGTGTAAGATCCCCCTCCACACGATGGTATGATTATCTTAATTTTTGTTCATAGTGCCCGTTTGTCCGTTCTAATTGTTGATTACTTTTGGATTAAGATTAATTATGATATAAGTTATCCAACAGTGTTGGTTTCATTTTCTGACACAGATTCCCCCACAGGGTTACTTTTTTAAGCGTATTTTGCTTGGGCTTTCTACATTTACTTGGCATTGTTAACAATAAGAGTTTTTGATGTTATCAGACTCAAATTTTTTGCTTTACACTAGGCCACTTTGTAAACTTGGATTTTATTTTTTCAATTTTTTTGTTCTAATGGGTCTTTGGTCCTATATTTTTACTTTAATAGTAGGTAATACGTTTGTCATTTAACACAATTATGGTGTTTAATAATGATTTATCAATTTACCTACATTTACCTAATGTTTTTCACAATTATTCCTTAATTTAATTTTCGTAAGTTTTTCACTTCCTTTATTGTCTTTTGTTCCATTTTGTACAATCTTTAGCATCTGGAGATGTTCCTCGGAACAAGACAATCGTAATCCATTAAACTATTTTAAATTTAATCAACTGTTTTTTTCAAAAACCTTTACGTAGATAAGACTGTGTTTCATTTTTAAAATTCTAATATTAAAACAGGAGGTTGCAGAAGATATAAGGAACATGAAAATGGCTATGTTACAACAATTAATTTTAAACATTTTAAAACGAATAGGTAGTACAGGGTTAACTGTTCATGTGTAAAAACAAGCACACTACGTGAATGTTCAGGCCCAACAGGAGTCGGTATCACAGGTTAAATTCTGCAGTAGATGAGGTTTAATCGGGGAAATGGAAATTTTATTTTATTTGCACGTTGGGCATGAATTTACTACCTAGTAAAAGTACGTTCTTTATTTATTTTCAGATTATTTTAAACTTTTATTTTCAAACAAAAAGAATTTTTATAAATATTAATTCACAGTCGTTAGAGTACTTCCACAATATTACAACATGGAGGTACCTATTTACTTTGCAATCTAGATACTGACTTGACTTTTGTCATAAATTAGGTTTGTTCGCATTTTTCAAATTTTTTAAAATTCTTAAATAGCTTAAGTATATCTTTAAAAGTAAACCTGAAAGCGGACAATTTTCAATTGGAAGCGCTTTTCTTCTGCGATAAAGAATGTATAATACTTTCTTTTACACATGAATGGTTACATTCTGTACCTATATCGAAGGCGCGATGCGATGACACAATATTGGGGTAGTCTTTGTATTTGTGCAAATAAATTATAATTTATAACTGTTTTAGTCGCTACAACTTACGCTATAACAATACACCTGAACCATGTGGGAGTAAATACCAATCTAAACCTAGAAAATTTAAATCCAAGATAATCCCTTCCCAAAGTCATATTATGCCTGTGGGTAGTATCTAGATACATGTATCTTCTTACTGGATCTAGATACGATTTAAGTATCTAATGCATGTATCTATATACTTTTATGACCGTGTATCTTGTATCTGTATCTAGATCGTATTAGGCAGTATCTATTTTATTAGATATACTAGCTGGGTACCCGCAGCACATGCCGCGTTTACAGTAGGGTCGTATAAAACGAATTTAATATCTATTGTAATCTCTACTATTTATTTGAATTGAAAATGTATAGTATTGGTTGTTACGATTTAAATTATATTCCGAAGTTAAAAATTGTAAAACGCTCCCCACGGTCGAGATTCAGGAGGACTCTCTCTGTAACTCCAGAAAAAAAATCTTGAAAATCGATAATTTTACATTATTTTCCGAAGTCCTCCTGGGGTTCTCTAGGTGCCCGCGGAGGAGGTGCCGTGCTATTGTTTTTCTAGGTAACCCGGGAGTCCGAGCGTGTAAGCTTATGGACCTGGAGACCTTCTGCGTGGGGTTTCACATTCTTAAGTCTCCAGGTCGAATAGCGTGTAGAGCAAATTGCAAAAATTGATAATTTCCGAAAAGGGCAAAAGTATGAAAAACGCCAGAAGAACGGTTGTAGGGGAAGGTCCCCCCTAGGTCCCCACGGTCGAGATTCGGGAGGACTCTCTCTGTAACTCCAGAAAAAAAATCTTGAAAATCGATAATTTTACATTATTTTCCGAAGTCCTCCTGGGGTTCTCTAGGTGCCCGCGGAGGAGGTGCCGTGTTATTGGTTTTCTAGGTGACCCGGGAGTCCGAACGTGTACGCTTATGGACCTGGAGACCTTCTGCGTGGGGTTTCACATTCTTAAGTCTCCAGGTCGAATAGCGTGTAGAGCAAATTACAAAAATTGATAATTTCCGAAAAGGGCAACAGTATGAAAAACGCCAGAAGAGGGGTTGTAGGGGAAGGTCCCCCCTAGGTCCCCACGGTCGAGATTCGGGAGGACTCTCTCTGTAACTCCAGACAAAAAATCTTGAAAATCGATAATTTTACATTATTTTCCGAAGTCCTCCTGGGGTTCTCTAGGTGCCCGCGGAGGAGGTGCCGTGCTTTTGTCTTTCTAGGTGGCCCGGGAGTCCGAACGTGTAAGCTTATGGACCTGGAGACCTTCTGCGCGGGGTTTCACATTCTTAAGTCTCCAGGTCGAATAGTGTGTAGAGCAAATTGCAAAAATTGATAATTTCCGAAAAGGGCAAAAGTATGTAACACGCCAGAAGAGGCGTTGTAGGGGAAGGTCTCCCCTAGGTCCCCACGGTCGAGATTCGGGAGGACTCTCTCTGTAACTCCAGAAAACAAATCTTGAAAATCGCTAATTTTTAATTATTTTTCGAAGTCCTCCTGGGGTTCTCTAGGTGCCCGCAGAGGAGGTGCCGTGCTTTTGTCTTTCTAGGTGACCCGGGAGTCCGAACGTGTAAGCTTATGAACCTGGAGACCTTCTGCGTGGGGTTTCACTCTCTGAAGTCTCCAGGTCGAATGACGTGTAGAGCAAATTGCAAAAATTTATAATTTCCGAAAAGGGCAAAAGTATGAAACACGCCAGAAGAGGGGTTGTAGGGGAAGGTCTCCCCTAGGTCCCCACGGTCGAGATTCGGGAGGACTCTCTCTGTAACTCCAGAAAGAAAATCGTGAAAATCGCTAATTTTTAATTATTTTCCGAAGTCCTCCTGGGGTTCTCTAGGTGCCCGCGGAGGAGGTGTCGTGCTATTGTCTTTCTAGGTGACCCGGGAGTCCGAACGTGTAAGCTTATGAACCTGGAGACCTTCTGCGTGGGGTTTCACTCTCTGAAGTCTGGTCGAATGACGTGTAGAGCAAATTGCAAAAATTTATAATTTCCGAAAAGGGCAAAAGTATGAAAAACGCCAGAAGGGTTGTAGGGTTGTCTCCCCTAGGTCCCCACGGTCGAGATTCGGGAGGACTCTCTCTGTAACTCCAGAAAAAAAATCTTGAAAATCGCTAATTTTTAATTCTTTTATTAATTCCTGCGGGTCCTTGGGGTTATTTAGGTGCCTACGGTGGAGGTTCTGTACTAATACCTGTCAAAGGGATCCTGGAGTCCGTGTTTGTAATGTTAGAAACATCGAAGTCTAGTTTAAATGCAGAAAATAATATTAGGATTGTTCTGCGGTCGAAATATGTAAACACTGGAACATAACCAAAACTCGCTTTTAAACTACAACCACTTTTCGAGGCGAAATAGCCCATCCAGGGGAAGCTTAGATCATTAAGACATCACTAATGTTTCTTTATTTGATGGAAACTGCTTTATAAAGCAGGAAAAGGCCTACTTTAAAAAAAATACTTCTTTAGATGAGTGTACCCGCTAACATATTTTATTTTCGGCGGTTGGCACTACTGACAAATCTGAATGTAACTTAAGCGAAGTGTGGTACTTATTAAGCCTATACGCACACGCCCCACTGACCTTGGCACGCCCGCACAACCGTTTAACGTTGCGTTCACACGATATAGGACGTTTATACAGAGCAGCCCTTTTTTTTTTTGGTACCGGTGGGGTGAAAACCCACACTTATAATAAAGTCAGCGTTCACACATTATATGAAGTTTATATAGAGCTGTCCTTTTTTTAATTTTGTAGCGGTGGGGTGTAAACCCAGACAACACTGTTGTGCTTTATATAATAGTATTGATAATAAAAGATCCAAGATACGTTCAAGATTTGCGATTTTTTTCTGGTATTTTCGGAATTTAAAAAAATATTTTTTTTTCGTTTAATTTACTACATTTTGGGTATTTAAAGTTAAGTATTTACTTTTAAAGAAAACCCCTAAATATAGCTTAATGTACTACAATGGTCGAGGTTTTCCCAAAATCAGCATTTACAAGAAGAAGGCACTAGTACAGCTAACAATTATTGTGTCCAATGGCAATAACAGCCCCTGTTATTAGCATTTCATACAGGGAATTTCCAAATACATTTTTGTATCCCCACCCGAGTCTTCTCAGGGTATAGAACTTCCTTAATGTCTTTATTCTTAGCAATACACTTAGTATAAATTAATATACATTCGGAAAAATGAGTGATACTGAAAGTGCGTGTTTGGCTATCCCAGTGATACTAGATGGCGAGTTTTTTAAAATAGTGTCTCGCTGTGATAATAAAGTTGTTACACAGTGTCGTAACTGTCCCTCCAAAATTCAGGGTGATGTAACATCAAGTGAAAATTTTATCAAACATCTGAAGGTATGTGATAAGTTTATTCTAAATTATTTAATTTTAATAAAGCAAGTGCCTTACCTTCCTTTCCCCGCTGCCGTCGATTTTTCCTGAATGTTTTTATCTTTTTAGTCATCATTCCCTAGATTCAGTTAAACAAATTTAACAAACATTTCGAAATAGCACCTAGTATTTAAAATTTTTCTTTAAAACACAACCTCTACCCCCTAACCCCTTTTGTCTTTTGCTTAGAGAAAACAGCCATCAACATTTACGAAGTTTGATGAGAAAAAGAAAGCAAAAAAAAATCAAACTAACGGATACTCGCGAAGTAAATTCAGGAACTAGTAAGAAAATAACCCAGACAACACTGTTTCAAAACTCTCGAGCTGTTTCTAAACGATCGGTAAGTAATTATTTGAATTAGAATATTTAGATATTTGTTAATAATAAAAAATGTAATAACTGTATCTGAAGATATAGGGTGACTCATAACAATTAAGGATGCACCAGAGAACGAAAAAAAATCAATTTTCGAATCAATATCGGTATGTATTATAAGTACATACGATTGTTTCTCAACCGATATCTGATTTTTAAAATTGATTTAATGTAAACGATTATTTTAGTGAATCGATTTTTAACAATAGCGTTAACAGTACGTTTTCATAAAATGGGATATATTTTCTTAACGTATTTAACGTTTTGAATTCCAAAATTTAAAATTAGAATTCAAACCATTGAAATACCTACTTTTAAGGAACAATAGGTAAAGACATTCCCTGAAAGACATATTTCTCAGAAAATGACGTAATCGTTCTTTGTACACGAATTTGTGTAGCTGCAGGTCACAAAGCTCACCACTGGATTTGGAAAAATCCAATAAAATGACAGTCACTAAAATACGGGCAACTGTTTGTTTACCTATGCTACTCAAATAAAATCCATGCTTTTAGAAGGGCTTTACTGAAAGGGCCATTCCATTGTAACAGTAAGAAGAATGTAAAGATTAAAAGATATTTAAATATTTATTAAGGTGCACAAATGTAGTTTAAGTGACAGATGAATTTTCCAAGAATCATAAATAATTGCTCAACGAAAACTTTCACGTAATATTTTCGAAGTTATTCATTAAAATTTTAGTTAAAGTTTTTTGAAACATTTTTATAGTAGGTGTGCGTAAAACTTGATCACTATTTTGAGATATTTTATTATTTCTGATACATTTTTTGAGAAAAACAAAAAATTGCCAACTTAACTTTGGACACTAAACATGCATTTCCTGGATTTAGTTTTTTTATTTGGCATTTGGGTTTTCTCGCAAAAAAAATTCAAATGTGATATTTTAAGTAACCCCGTACGGGGGGGGGGGCGACTTAACAAACGTGGCAAATTCGTAGATTTTATTAAATAATACATAAATATTATTACCTATTCCTGCAGGTGGGAATAATTATTAAATTTTATTTCTTTTAATTTATTTTAGATGGATGATTTAGTGATGAACTACATTATTGAAGAAAGAGACCAATAAGTACAGTAGAAAACCCGGCATTCGTAAAATTAGTAAAAGGACTCAGCGGAAAACAACCGACCGATAGAAAGACGCTAAAGAAACGATTAGAAGAGAAAAAGTCGAGTTTAATTGTTAGTTTAAAAGATGCATTAAACAAAACTAAATACGTGTGCACCACACCACGGCTGACGTGTGGAGTACTAATAATAAAAGTTATTTAGGTATGACCGTACACTTTATTGACGGTGAAACATTTGAACGAAAATCTTTTATTTTGGGATGTAGAAGATTTAAATTTTGTCATACTTTTGATAAAATAGCCGAAATGATTAACCAAATTCATACAGAATATGATTTGGATTTAGATAAATTTCTGCCACACGCAGTAACGGACAACGCTAGCAATTTTAGAAGAATTTTCAGAATTAACAAACCTGAACGATGTAGATGTAGAAATTTTGCCAGATTTTGATTCAGACACTACTTATGTGCTTTTGCCACAACATTTTAAGTGCTGTTCGCATACATTAAACCTTATCGCTGCATCATATGCAGCAAAAGCGAAAGATAATCAAAAATATAACAGAATTAAGGAGTCTGCTTTTAAAAAAGCTTATACTTTATGGAATTTAGTCAGCAGATCAACCAAAGCTTAACAAATTTGTGGTGTTAAAGTAACAGTTCCATGTCCAACCCCTTGGAATTCGATGCATGACGCGTGTGTTAAATTAGTTTCAGTTGAAAATCATTTAAACAATATTTGCAAAACACTAAGAATTGATGAATTTCAGCAACCAGATATCCAATTTATTAATGAATATATTAAAATCACAAAGCCTCTTGCAAGGGCAATCGATATTTTACAAGGAGAGAAAGACTGTAATTTAGGGGCGGTTTTGCCAACAGTATTTCAAGTAAAAAATACTTTGAATGATATGTCAAATTTAAAAGACTGTTTGAAATTGAAAGAATGTATACTGCTCGGTTTGCAAAAACGTTTTTCCCAAATAATGGACTTAGAAAATGACAGTGGCGCCGGAACTATTTTTCAACTACGAGTGCAGGGAGAAAACTTGGCGCCGCAGGCGATTTTTTTTTTTTCAAAAGTGGGCGTGGTCATTTTAAAAGCGTTTTACGAGCATATGGCTATTTTAATGTAAAATTTAAAAAAATCAAAATTTCAACAATTTTACGTATTCATATTTTAAAATTGCATTGAAATACTGGAAATACCAAATACAGTAAAGGGTGCAAAGAGCCATTTACAAATTGTTTACGGGTGCAACTGACCCGTTGCACCCGTGGTTCCGACGCCACTGGAAAATGATGCAAGTGAACCCTATTTGCTGGCTACAATTTCTAACCCAAAATTTAAATAACGATGGCTAGGAATAACTCCATTTAACGATGTTTCTTTTTGTAGAGATAAACTTATAAACTAGGTATGCAGAAATAATATTAAATAGCACAAATGAAATACCAGAAAGCAGACAAACAACACCCAAACTTAAAAGAACTTCCAAAGTTTTTTTTTGATTTTTTAGCGGTTAAAACAGAAAGCAATTCAGTTACTACTGAATGCACGAAATACTTGGATGACCAAAACACCGATTATTGCAGTTTAAATAAATATCCTTTAATTAAAGAGATTTTTTTGAAGTTTAATTATGTAACTCCGTCTTCAGCACCTGTAGAAAGACTTTTCAGCATAGGAGGACAAATTCTAACGCCGCGCAGAAATAAACTTAGCGATGAGCTTTTTGAAACACTCTTGTTTTTAAATGGGAATAAGATTATAAATTAAAAAACATATATTACGTTAAGACTAGCATTATTTACCTATGTATTTTAGATGTTTCATTCATGATGTGTATACTGATTACATTATTTTAAGAATAATTCATTATAACAATTACAATTAAGAAAAATAAAGTATTTTCTAATAGATATTTTTCATATTTATTTATGTGTTAGTAACCGACTAGAAACAACTAACCTTACCTACATTCTTTTTAAATAATATTTTGTTTTTTCTCCCCTAACACTAATAAAAACGTAATTTCTAAAGTGTGTATCTAGTTTGTATCTGAAAAATATCTAGATTCTTTTAAACTATCTTATACCTGTATCTAGATACCCTTGGAAAAATGCATCTTGTATCTGTGTATCTAGGTCCACTTTTTTGAAAGTATCTGTATCTGTATCTAGATATCAAAACAAAGTATCTTACCCAACACCCGATGTAACATGGACCAGCCCCGAGCTTACGACAGAGTGTGGACGTACTTATTATACACAGGCTACCGTTGGTATGTAGTACTTAATTGCTTGAAATTACATGATTACTACAATGAATAACCATCACGATAATCCTAAGAAGAATTAAATCAGTACAAAATATTAATAATTTATATTTTATTCTAGGCACAGTTAAAGTAGAGCCCTTTGATTGTGTTATAATATCACACTCTGCAAAAGCAAAGAGCCAGATGGCTCGCATAATATATATGTGGGCAACAGATGATGCGAAAATGTTTCATGGTCGCATGTTTTACCGGGGCGTAGATACGGTTTTAGGCGAGACCTCCAACCCCAAAGAAATATTTGTAGTAGAAAAATGTCACGATTTTACACTTTCTACTATTATACGTAAAATGAAGGTAAATCAATCTTTCAGTATTCAGACTGATTTAAATTAATTTGTAATTGCAATATCAAACTCCATGAAGCTAATGTTGTAAGTTTTCGGTAAAACAACCATTTTCAGTAACTTATGTTTTATTGTGCAGGTTGTAAAAATCGAAGGTGGAAACGATGCAAATTATTTCTACAACAAATTGTATAACATGGGGTCCGGTAGGTTTGAAACCGCCTGTGAGGAAAAATATAATGAATTACAACCTACCTCTTGTTTTAATTGCGGGTAAGGTTTTAAAGTTTTTCTAAATATTTATGTATACTTAGGTACTAATTAAGCACTTATCTGATTTAGTAAAAATGACCTGGAAGTACCTGTACTTAAAGACGGAAGGGTGCACTGGTTGGGGGAAACATACACGGTAGGAAGTGCCGTTTTTCTTCAACCGGGAAGTATTGTTTTCAACGCTAGAACGCCTCCAATTCTAATTCCGTATGAGACAGAGGTAATAATAGTCTAGAATTAAATTTAGCAAACTAAATAAGATTCTTTTTCCAACTCTAGAACCAAACGGTATGTAATAATAGCACGTTTCCCGAAATCAAGCGGAAATGTAACAGCAAGGTCATAGGCTCGAATGAGGAAACTGCTGCCCCATTCGATATTGGTCGTATACTTAATATAAATCTCGACCCTGAGCGAGGTATTATTATTAAAGTACGCACTTTTTATCGCCCCGACGATACAGTGGGTGCAGTATTTTCGTCCTACAAGAGCGACTTGAACCATGTACATTGGTCCCTTGATGGTAAGTATAAAACTTTTTTTTCATACTTTTTTATTTAATAGATATTTTTACAGAATACACTGTCCGGTTCACACAGGTAACAGGCAAATGCTATTTAGTATACCGGTACCATTTTAAAGAACCTGTTGCCGAGTGGACCCAAAAGGGGCAGTACCGCTATTATTATAAAAATGGGTATAACAAGAAATTAAAAGATTACTATAATATTCCTGATAAAGGGATAAAAGGTACTTATGAAAACATGTTATACTATAGGTAGTGCTTTACACTTTTTTCTTTTATATACAGAAGATGGCGGCAGAGCACCCTCAGGCTTCCACACTTTATAAAAAATCTTGAAATAGAATTTTCGAATTTGTAATTTTCAGTTTCAGTCAATTTTATGTGGTAAAAGTACATTTGTTGCATGTAGATAGAATGAACCATTTTCGAAATAAACGCATTTTACGTTTTGGATTCGCACAAATTAATAAGTAATCGTAAATAATAAATAAAACAGTAGTTGGCTGTTCAATACAAACACGTAGCTAATCTTAAACGTAAATACTAAAATGTATACCAAACAAGCTAGAGAAACAAAAAGGTTTGTTAACTTACTAGTAATATGTGTTTTTTTATTTATACTAGTAGGTATTAACAATTTATGCATTTATTTCGAAACCGGTTCATTTTATCTATATGAAACAAGTAGGTATAGATTTTTGAAGTACAAATGGCCGAGAAATGTGAAAATTGGCTTACAAACTAGAAAAATTCACTCACAAATTGTTTTCAAGATGAGGAATACTGAAGGTACTCTGCCGTCGAGTCCCCATTACCATTATCCAATATTTGAATAAAATATCCTAAAGTGTTTCATATAATATGATGCAAATCTAGGTGCAAAATGCAGTCGAAAAGACTTGAATCACGTTTAGAGTCTAAAAACCAACTGGCTTGAATATCCAAGAAAGTGCTCTTTGACATGCATGCATTTCTGTAGATATTTCCTGTAGCCTTTTCTCCATTACTTTCAGTTGGTTTTTACGCTATTTTGATAGTTGACAAATTTTGGACCCATACAATGCTACCCCTACTTTAGTATCAGTGTTTCATATCTTTGCTTTTCGTTTTCTTTAATAATGTTCTAAGTCTACCTTTCACCCTTATGTTACTCTCTTTCTCATGTGTCTATTTACATACTTTGTGTTTCTAAAGCTTGTTCATGTTCTTAAATACTGATTTTTTTTTATTTTTGGAAAACAAGAGCAATATGAACAACCACCGGAGTGGAAGCTAACAGAAAAACCTTTGGCTTGTTTGGACCTGTTTTCAGGATGTGGTGGATTTTCTCAAGGTTTATGCCAGTCTGGTGTTGCTGAAGTAAAATGGGCAGTAAGTAATTCATTTATTTGATTTTTTATGAAGTTAAAAAAGGTATAATCTATCTGTATGCACCGGTTAGAAATTACAGCTGGCGAAGCCGGACGATCGCTACCGACCGACGCAACGATCCGTTTCCGTCAGAGTCCAATCTAAATATTCAAAATTCACGAATTTCTCATCAACCGTACATTTTAGCCATATGAATGCCTTATACTATGTGATAGGCAATTAAATTTTGCATTCAATTATATAATAATATATAGGGTGTTTCATTTAAAATATCAAAGTTGTTTATTGTACTGTGGAAAGCAAACGCTCTGTACCTATACGTGACATACGTTTAGCAGAATGCAGAATTATATACTGAATAACTATAATATTTAAACTTCTTTCATATTTTGAGTAATAAAGGCGCTATAGGAGCATCAACTTCCGATTTTCAAAACCTCGTAGACGGTGCCACAGTGACATTCTGGCATTTATTAAAAAACAAAAATGTAGCTAATACCAAACTAATACAAAATCGTGTGGTCAGTTGTTTTGTTATAATTTTTCAAAAATTTCAAAATTTTTGGAAGAGCACCGCGCCGTTGCGACCGTTTTTACATTTACTAAATAATTTTTTTTTTCGTGGTGTAGTACCGCCGAAGGGCTTTCAAACAAGTTGTTGCGGAACCTTTTCAGATAACTGGTTTTTGAGTTATGGGGCCTTAAAGTCGAAATTTTGAAAAATTCATAGCGGCCGCCATTTGGAAGTTAGAATGTCCGGTAAAAAACTGTTTCCTTGAAGTATGGTCTTCTTTCATATCCCCTACTCATATTTTCAAAATTCCGCTTCTGAAAAAAATGCTACTAAAAAACATGTCTATAACTTCCGCTTCTGGTTTCAAATTTTTTTGAAAAGCTTATTTTGTCGATAAATTTTCGATATAGCCCGTCATTTCAAATTTCATCAACATCGTTTCACTAGTTTTTGAGTTACAGGCGTCACATACATACGTATATACATACATACATACATGCACACCCACAGACAGACATTTTTTCTATACCACTTTTTTTGGTTCCTGGGTGTCCAAAACACGTATTTCCGCGAAAATCTCACTTTCGAAAATTTTCATGATTTGAATACTTCCCATAATTATGCCAGTGGTGGTATGGGAAAGTAAAAAGGGAGCATTCAGTAGCTCTCTTATCATGTCTTGTGACACCCTACCAAAAAATGTTTAACAGTACAGGGTTCATACTCATATGAAAAACGTGAAAAACCTGGAAAATTCAGGGAATAAAAAAATCATTACAAAAAACCTGGAATTCTCAGGGAATTTGTTAAATTCCTTTAAAAATCATGGAATTTCGCGCGTGATCCTGGAAAATTATTAGATTCGTTATGAAAACAACAAACAACAAGCAAATTTTGCTTAGAATTGGTTAAATTTTGTAAAACCGACCACTTTACCGCGAGTATTCTAAAGGGTAAAGTGAAAAACGTGCAAATACGCAGATTTTAAGGACAACAGATTATGACGAAAGTGTACTTAAGTACAAGCTCAATTCCTGTTTACTTAGTACATGAAGCAGCAAGTTTCATCAGTCTGTCTACAGAAATCCAAGGAAAAATAAATTTTGTGTTTTTTAAAATCAGTTTATGCAATATAATTAAAATTCGTAAACCCGAATCACTTTAACAGTTGAGTGTGGATAAAATTGATAATAATGGCTAGCTCAAAAAATCTCAAAGGCAGTAGCAGTTCTTCTAAATCGACGTTTAATCCAGAATGGGTTAATCCTACGATACACACAAAAACGTTTTTCCAGAAGTTAAAGGCGATCCATTTTCAGCAAATTGTGTGTTATGCTGTAAAAGTTTTTCCTTAAGTAATATGGGAAAAGCTGCACTTGTTAGCCACGAAAAAAGTGCAGGTCACAACCTCTGGAAAACCTGTAAAACTCTGGGAATATTTTCTGATCCTTAAAGTCTGAACCCTGTAGTATGTTCTTTAATTTCATGGTTTCTATTTGGTAACACTTTCAAATAGTTTGAGAAGAAAAAGAGTAGGTACTACTAATTAAAAAATAAAAGAAACGCATAGTGCCATTTAAAAAACAAAAGTTATATCTATGTACCTAATTCCTGTTAAAAAAATATTTGAATGTTACAAAATGCATAGTAAATAGTACTACAATCTAGAAGAACAAAAAACTTTTATATGTATGTTCCCTTTTTTATTGAAGGCACAATTACCGATTTCTATGTTATATAAATTTTCAGATTGATAATAATCCACAAGCTACCCATGCTTTTAAATTAAACAACCAAAGTTGTAAAGTTTATACAGGCGACTCTAATGCAATCTTTCAAAATATTTTGGAAAGTAAGAAATACTTTGGTAGGGAATTACCTCAGAAAGGAGAGGTTGACCTTATAGTCGGAGGACCACCGTGCCAGGGATATTCTCAAATGAACCGGTTCAATTCCGGCCAGAATGCAATTTCGAAGAACGCATTAGTGATGTCCTTTCTAAGTTATTGTGACTTCTATAGGTACCTAATTAGTTTTTGAGTACTCAGTTTTGTTTGAGTTTCTATGGTAATATTCTTTTAGACCACGATATGTAATCATGGAAAATGTCCGTAATTTTGTTTCTTTTGGAAAATCTAAGGTTTTTCAGCAAACGCTACGTTGTCTACTTGATATGGGGTATCAAGTAGCGTTTGCTATTATGCAAGCTGGAAACTACGGTGTACCACAAAGTAGACGGAGAATAATAATAGTGGGTGCTGCACCAGGTTGTATTTTACCCCATTTTCCAGAAATTCAAAATACCTTCCATAAGCATGCGTGCCAATTAGCTGTTCATGTAGGAAACAGGCAATATCATACAGGTGAGGAATATGATTGAATGAAAAAAGAGCAATCAATTTTAAAGTGTATTTCAGGTTTAAGATGGCGTAACTCGGCTCCATATCGTACAATAACAGTTCGAGATGCAATAGCAGATCTTCCTGTTATTGAAAGTGGAGCTGATGTTGAGGTTCTTCCTTACAATACTGATGATACACAGTCTAATTTTCAAAGAGTAATGCACAGTAATTGTTCTGATACCATTACAAATCATATTTGTAAACCAATGCCACCTCTAATGCAAACGCGTATTTCTTACATTCCTCCTTACGAGGGATGTGACTGGCGCGACTTGCCAAATATCAATGTAAGATTAAGTGATGGTTCAGAAACTAAAATACTCAAATATTACAAGAGGTACTGTAATTCAATTCACATTCAATAACAATTTAATACAAATTTTTCATTATTTGATTAGATTACCAAATCAAGATCCGCGTTCTCCTCGTCGAGTATGTGTTTGTAGTACTGGTAAACCCTGCATTCGTCAGAAGAATACTCTTATTCCCTGGTTCCTTCCACATACAGCAGACAAACATAATAACTGGGCAGGAGTATTTGGACGAGTTGCTTGGGATGGTTATTTTAGCACCGTGATTACAAATCCAGACCCTATGGGAAAACAAGGCAGAGGTAAGTAAAAACAAGGGCCTCAAAAGTAATGTAGGTACCTAATCTTAATTGTCTTGTTTCAGTATTGCACCCGGATGAACCACGGGTATTAAGTGTTCGAGAATGTGCTAGGTCTCAGGGATTCTCGGACGATTACATATTTTTTGGGAGTATGACAGATAAATACCGACAAATTGGTAATTCTGTCCCTCCCCCCTTGGGCTTTGCCTTTGGGATGAAACTTCAAGAAGCCTTGGTTTCTTCCACGTAATGTTATTGAATATGATATCAGATCGAGTTTTTATCGTCAAGATTACATTAGCTTTACACGATGTTCTGTTGGGTTGGCTTTACCCGAGATTGTTGGTCAAATTGGTTGCCGACTGCGTCCCCTAGCCCTCTCAGGTAGGTTAAACTACACCCCTTTCCTTTAGATAGAAACTAACTTTTAACATAAACTAAACTAATTATAGGTACATTTGTAATTTATAGATATTCGGGAGACACGCCTCTTAGCGCAGGAAGCTTCATAAAAGAAGCAAAAATGTAAACAAAGCTATAGGTACCTAAACCCCTATATCTACGTGTTGTAAACGATGCCAGAAGTACCCATTTGCAAAAGCTAAAGATACTACTGATGTGTACCTCACTGCTCGTCTGTACATGGTGATAGTATCATTTCATGTTTCCAGTTCATGATAAAGGCCTTTTGAGAAAATGATGATCGAATCTGTAAGAACAAACCTTACTTTTAGGAAAAATAGCCCTTATAATGTATATATACTTTTCATAGGTGACGCAGAAGAGCGTCTCGATCGTGACGGCGATGTCGGAAGGTTTTTAAGGTGATATATGAGCCATCATGTCGATGATCTGGTAGAAATGTTGGGGCCTGCAATTAATCCACCAGCTCCAACCGCAGTAACACTACCAGAGGAGCATCTACAGGCACCACCGGCACCGATACCAGCACCTCATTGTCTATCTGCAGGAGCACCACCTCCGGCATCTTTACTACCACCACCCCAGGAGAATCTACAGGCACCACCGGCAACGAAATATTAAATCCGCCACACATACCTACATCCTCTGCAGCCATCTGCGAAGCATGTGTCGAGGAGTTACAAGGGCGGAGAACACTAAACTGCATTATATGCAAGAATGACGCTCTTGGTATTTTTAAAATACCTATATATACTGATATATATATGAAATAGGTAAGTACCTAAACCCATTCCTCATATTATAACATTATTGTGTTAGCCTTTTAATAGGTTTTATTCAGATAAATAGACATAGGTATAAATGAGATGAAAAACGAATTCTATTAATCTATTGAAGCTTAAATAAAACATAAGTAAAAAAACGTTCGCGTTCGCATATCGTCGAGTTTAAAATTGCGCCGCAGTCGAATTTTTTTGGAAAAGTGGGCGAGGCCTATTTAAACGCGTTTTAACAGCACTTGAGAGTTTAAGAAAATGTACTACGACTTATTACATTACACACGTCAGAAAACCTTTTATCATTTTTAGGTAAAGTACGCAACTTTTTTTAAGAGAAAATATTAATCAGAATGGAGATAACAAACTTTCTGCAGTAGGTATACAGGGTGTCACAGTATGGGTATCTTGGTTATTATTAATGATAGAGATTCGGTTAAATGGGCAAGTTTTGCAGTTTCTCATACTGATTCATATCCCCATTAGAAAAATTATAAATTTTCAGTCGTTCAGTTGTTATCTTGAAAAAACTGAAAAATGCGTATTTTTAAAAAGTGGCATATTTGCGTAATTTTAATATTTATGGAGAAAAGTTTCAAATAAAAGTTACTAGGTTCGATTAGCCCGTTATTCAACTTTTTTTCAAAACGGCGGTTTTCAAGATATTGATAGCAACTTTCTTATTTTAAATGGGCGCCATTTTGTTTTTTTACAGAAATGGATTGCATTTTTTTTTCTGATTTCAACGATATATAACAACCTACGTTTAAATACAGATTTACACTGAATTTACTGATGTTTTAATTTGTAGTCGAGTTATAGCCATGAAAACAAAAGACATGAAACAAAATTTATTATTTATTAATTTTAATTAATTTATTATTAATTATTATTAGGGTGTTGGACGCATTTAACGGTATTAATCGAAACACAATACACATTGCGCAAAGTAACTGCCTCTGTATTAAAAAGGTGCCAATTATGTCTGGCTAATAATGGTCACCATTTTGAACATTTGTTGTGAAATTTTCTAAGATTTATGATATTTGTACTTTCAGGTGCAACATGCTTTAGCTTTACCAATAATTTTCAATAAATTTTGTTTCATATCTTTTGTTTTCATGGCTAACTCAACTGCAAATTAAAACATCAGTAAATTCAGTGTAAAACTTTATTTAAACATAGGTTGTTATACATCGGTGAAATCAGAAAAAAGAATGCAATCCATTTCTATAAAAAAACAAAATGGCGCCCACTTAAAATAAAAAAGTTGCTATCAATATCTTGAAAACCGCCATTTTGAAAAACAAATTAAATAGGTAACTTTTTTAAATTGGGTACCTAGTAACTTTTACTTTTCTCCATAAATATGACTATTACGCAGTTTTGTCAAGATAACAACTGAACTACTGAAAATTTATAATTTTTCTACTCCATTTGAGACACCCTGTATAGCAATCGAATTTGTACAAACAATAAACAATGACGGGCCAAGCCTAGGCCGTACAGTAGGAAAAAAAAGTTATTTCGCATTTTTTGCTTAGAATTAAATTTCGAACACGAATCTTCATTTTTCGCCTCGTGGTGTAAATCACCCTGTATACTCAGTTTTTTGCAGTTCCGGATATTTTATTGGATTTTTAAATTATCCTAAATTTGTTGTCAAAGTGACAATCAACTAGAAAATTATTCATAAAGCCTATTCTCTAATAACAAAAACAATCTGGTAGGTACCTAGGGAACAAATGGGTTACTATAGTCCTTATAGACAGGGATAAAGTAGTCACTGTGATCCCGGAAGTGCAAATCAATTTCTTGCACTGAAAATAAACGAAATAATGAAGTGTTCTAAATCTAATAGCTAGTACTTAGTGGAAAAAATATTTTTCTTAATTTTTCTAACAAGAAAATTGTAAACAAGAAATTTGTGGGATATTACCTATATGCAGCTTTAAATTTAAATTAATTCTATAAAATTTATTAAAAATCGTAGGGAATTTTCCGAAAATATTTTTGTTGCACTTTCATTCATTTGAAAAGCTCAAAAGTTAGATGTAGAAGAAACGATTACATAGCTGTCGCATCAGCAGTCGCACCTTCGCAGTGTTTTTTTTTAATAATGCTGCACGTATTTTCTGTTACAGGGTGTTTCATAAGTTGCGTGTAGAAAATACAGTATCCAAAAATACTTCGCTGAAGAGTCACACCTCTTCAAAAATTGAGTAAACATTTGATTTTTAATTTTTATCTCGAATTTGGACAAAGATAGAAAAATAGAAATCATATAATTAAGAGACATTTTAAGGGGGCACATGAACAAAAATAAAAAATGGAATTAATAGAAAATTAAAGAAAATTAAAGTGCTGGAAATGATCTCATCTCCTTTAGCACAATTTCTCACAAAAGTGATGTGCACATAACAATTTATTGTGATTTTTTACTCAAAACTATTAGTATCATGGCAAAATACAAATGACAAACATATTTCTAACTTAATTGGGGTTTCTCATGCGCATTTTTTAATTGAAAATTCCTGTGTATTAATATGTTCTAATAAAAACATGAGCAGGGATTGTAAGTTTCATCCCCATTAACAATGCAGGTGGGTTATGAAAATATCCTTAAAGAGGCTTCCTGTTAGTAGAATACGTCCACTGATTTGTATTTTTCTATCTTTGTCCAAATTCGAGATAAAAATTGAAAACCAAATTGTTACTCCATTTTTAAAAAGACGTTAACTGTTCAGGGTTGTTAAGTCGGGAGAAATATTTTTTCGAAATTTACTGCCATTTTTAAATTAGACACGAAACCATCCGTTTGCTTCAGTCGTTTTATGGGCTTACCTTTTATTTGCTATAACTATAACCAAAGACTATCCTCACTCACACTATCAACGCTCACGGTGAGGATAGTCTTTGCCATAACTATACTATAAGGTTCTTGTGTTTAAAGATCTCTAACTTAACAGTAGCTATCCATCCCAAATTACCAAAATGTTTGCGTCCTGGTTATTCATTTTGTTTTTGCTACCGATAGATACTGCTATTTCACAGGCAATTATTTTTTCTCCTTTACTAGGGGTACTTTCTTTGCGTCAAAAGACCGCTCTTCACGTCGGTTGGTGTATGGGGTGCGCACCGGTGCTAGGGACGGCGTGGCGATAGACTGTTTTAAAATTCTTCTTATTACTTATACTTATTAATTATGTAATATGCTCGGTAATATGGGTAATTTTAATTATTATTATTTATAAATATATTACTGGTATTTATTATAATGTTTTAATTTATAAGTTTTATTACTGTAATCGGCGATTACAGCGGTTATAATTATGCACCCTTCGCCACTGGTTACATGACCCTTCTTGAGGGCAATACAAACAAATCAAGTGATCCTCGTGGCGGTCGCCTTAACAAGAGTCACGTGATACGACTATAGGTTTGTTTCGAGTTTGTTTGTACTAACCTGCAGGAGAGTCATGTCCCAAATGTCAATGGAATGCTTTATACTCACATGGTTTTGATTACTTGTAGGTCACGATTACCAGAACTGATTGTTTACTTGGTAAGACGGAAGATTCTATTTCAATGTACCTAATGCCAATGGTTGAGTGGCTGCAAATCTCCATGAGGGGTTTGTCACAGTCAGTAATAGTTTGATACCCCCGTGTAACTTGGCAAGCGGGGCCCAAACATAAACATGTAAGCTATGTAACTTTTTAATTTTAATTACTAATGTAATCACACAAATTGTATTGACGGCGTTCTGCGAAAATCCCACAACTGCTGTTGTTTTGATTATTTATTACGGTCAAAGTAATAACTCCGGTCAAAGTGGTCCGGTTAGTGTTAATAATTACCGGTAGTGAATATTAATAATAACCATAGTGTTTGGTTATTGTTTTACAAGTTAAGAAACGAATCATTTTTCTGAAGCATTATAAATGCTGTTTTTTTATGTATTTAATGGAAAAAAAATTAAATATTTAAATCAAAATTTGTCATAAAATGTACTAATCAAAGACGATTTATGTGTTGTTACCATGATAACACTAACAGAACAGTGCAACAACAAAGTTTGATCCTTGCTACCTCTGGTACATCTCACAGACTTATCTCCCTAAAGGATTACATGAGATAAATAGTTTACGACGTACCTAGCACTATCGGTTGTCGTCGTTGTACTTACGGATATCGTATACGTATCTCGTATATAGTACCTGAGCTTTGAACGTAAATCTCCAACAAATTTTCATCCATTCTTCAGTTTCACCAAATGCGTTAAAGTGAGATAACCTAACAGCCGTGACGTCATATAGAGACATAAGTCCGTGTGATGAACTATAGAAATGTGCAAGAAAGTTTTATATAGACAAAAAAGAAGCATTTTTCGTTGCTGTTTTGGAAAAGACGGTCTTTCCATTAAGTAACGAAATAAATTATGCTTATTATTTATTTACTTGGACAAAAGAGAGTTGCAAACTGAACTTAATTAACACAATAAGATTCGTTAGTTTAATCAAATAGGTACAATACCTACACACATAATAAATACAAAATAAAATTAGTTTACTAATCATGAAATATTGGTTATTAAATATTTTATTTTTATAGAAAAGGCTTTTGTGATGGTTTGAATTACATTCTGGGTCCTGTGAAGTCCCATCTAAATTTATCACTTTATCACTAAGCTCATCATTAGATTTTATTAATAATAACCTGTATGGTAATTATTAATAGGTAATTGCCAATTAATCATACTGACCCAAACATATTATTGTGGTTAACCCTATTAAATTTTAATATTTAATAAAGCCCCACGTTGCAGTGACAAAATAAATACTTTTGATCTTCTATAGCAAATTTTTAAAATTAATTACTACACCCCCACGTTCGCGTGTCAAAATAAATACAGTGGTTATGGTTTATTAATGCCACTAACACTTTTAATTATAAAAAGGAAATTATGCTTTTATACTTATTATTGGGAAGAACTTGTAAAGCTTGAAACACAAATATACTAACTCAAATCTATTTAACTAATTCTAATTAACAAAGTTATAATGTTTTTGTTTGGGTTATTTTAATATTTGATGTTTAAGTAAATTTTATAATTGATTTAGAATATCAAAGATACAAACCATGAATACAAAAGCCTAAAAAGAATGAAAACTTTGGAATACACAATCCACACACATATACAACCTTTGAACATAAAAGATTATCATAAATCTTGAAAACACAAATATGAAAACATACTCCTGTATTAGTAGGTATGCTGGGATAGTTGTAAGTTCTGTGATTGTAGATTAACTCAGTCCAGTATTATATTAATTTATTAAAACTAAGTCCCAACAACATTTATAAACTTCTCATTTAGGCTACTCAATTTTATAAAACGTAGATTTAAATAGCTTCCTTTATTTTATTCCTTCTATTTATGTGACCTTATGAATCACAGCAATATACATGGTAATATTGTTATATTTGAGTTTGGTTCGACTTTCAATTTAGGCCGTTACTAGCTCCACGGCTAACGTGGATATAATTCTGACTCTAAATCCACGGCATTGCGTCATTGTCAAGGGGTGACGTCATTAATTCGGCGTCGCGAATACGAGCTGCACCTACTGCGCATGTCCTGGGACTTTAACAAAATTATTCCATTATGAAAGTTTCAAACATTTTCATATTTTAAAATGATTTTTAATTAATTTGCAAGTTGAATATGACCAATAAAAAATACTAGAGTAAAGTTTCTCGAAGTCCGAGCGATTGATTTTGTTTGTAGTTAATAATTATTATCATTAGATTTCTCAGAAATAGACTTTTACGCCTTGGGAGTAGGTAACCAACCGTACGCACCTATGTCCCTATAATCTCAGGAAGCTGAAATAATTTTCCAAGTCCCCAGACATGCGCATGACGTATTGCCGTGGATTTAGTGTCAGAATTATATCCACGTTAACCGTGGAGCTAGCAACGGCCTTCAATTTAACATTAATCACTGACGTACCTAAATAACTTACAATATATACTAAAACTAAACCTAAGACTGTACTTTCTGAGCTGACACAAAGAAAAGAAATTACATAAACGACTATTATATGAAAAGATTGAAATAATACCTCGTATAATGTCTCAGTATAGGTGGAATGTCCTGTATATATTATCTTTATTGAATAATTGCAAATATTTTAAATCAATTGTTTTCCTAGTTCACTTTGTCAAAGCAGGCATTTCAGTGTTAATGCAACAATTAGTAATATCGTAACTCCATTTGTTTAAAATCAGGCACGTAGCTAGGATATTAGTAAGCTGGGCCAGGGGCGGGCCAAAATATATTTGGGTGGGCATCCGATATTAAAAAAATAACTTAAAATAAACATACACTTACTTAATGTAAAATAATTCTTCTGTTATTATCACTAGCGTCAAATTTGTTAATAACATCTAATATTTGAAGTTTTTGGTGTAGAATTTTCAATATTTATAGTAGCCAAATAATTTAGTCTATCGTCTGCAGTCATTCTATTGCGAAGATACATTTTAAGTCGCCTCAAGCATGAAAAAGTTCGTTCGCAACCAGCACTGGATACGGGTATTGTAACCGATACATATAACATAACAGTTAGTAAATTAGTTGAAACACAATTTTATCAGTGGCGATCCGTCGCATGAGGCAGGTGAGGTCGGACCTCACCTAATGTAATACACATATAATTTTTATTTAGCATTACCGTACCGATACGCATTTAAATTTAAAAACAATCGTGCAAACAGAAAAAAATTATTTATTTATTAAAAGAAAAAACTTCCGTTTGTCATTTTTTGATATGTAGGCATTTGGATGCACATATAGGTAGGTGTTTTATTATCTTACGGTCCCGGAAGTGCTCGGGGAACTCGCAGAAATGCGTGAAAAAGTAGAGTACGGTATCTAAAAACATCGGGCATTCGGGATTCATGTTGAAATCTTAGGTTAAAATTCTGAAAATAAAGTATTTATGAAGGAAATTAGAAAAAACGTATGGCGGATGAACAATACAAACGAGCGTGGTGACGGACTTGAGAAGTGCAAACGCAATTGTTCCGTCAAAACGCAGCTAATGTCAAAACTAATGTTTTTAGGTTAGGTTAGGTTAGTATCACGGTTCTCAGCCAATTTATTACTACGCCATCCGGGACCGTAAGATAATGAATCTAGGTAAAAAAAGCCCGGGAAAAAAAAGCCCCGGAAAAAAAAGCTCCGAAAAAAAAATCCCCGGAAAAAAGCCGTATGAAAAAAAAGCCGCTGGAAGAAAAAGCCCCGGAAGAAAAAGCCCCCTGAAAATTTTTTTGAAAGTTTGTTAAAACTATTGGGGCATAACATAAGGTTTCGTGAACAATAGATATTTATTTTACCCACCTGTAATTTTTCGGTAATTTTAATTACCGTTTACCATTAATGTTTTATTTTATGCACCGATTTTTATTTTGAATAAATTTAATATATAGGTAAATAGGTATGTATTATATAGTAAAATAAATAAATCTTCGTTTAGAATATATACAGGGCTTTCATTTCAAATTAGAATAAAAATTTTGAAATCTCCAGTTTGAGAAAAAACACGTCTCAATTTTGATATCGAGGGGGAAGTTTAACACCACCATATAAGTTTATAATTCACGATTCACCTCCTCAACTCCAGCAACCACCACTTTGAAATTTTAAATTGACCGCTACTTTGTGATGTTGTGAATTATAAAATTACTTCATGGTGGTTTTAAACTTTCCCCTCGATATCAAAGACGTAGGGGCTTTTTTTTACCGGGGCTTATATTTCCGGGGCTTTTTTGCCGCCACCCTAAGATAATACAACACCTCTACTGAGCACTCTGAGAATTTAGAATCGTTGAAGTGCTGCGTGCTGCTTGAGGCTTAGAGCGTCCGCGGACTCTCGTGGCAAAATTCTAGCGCCTGCGATTGGACACCTATGTCCTGCCGACCTGTGTTATTGCTTTGTTTTACTTACTCATAGTTTTATAATAGTACTCTGTCGTTTTAAGTCCGCAGTGAGGCAAGGGAGTTTTTCAGCCTCCAGCCATGGAACCGCATTATAATATTGTTGTTTCACTTCTGGAAACACCGTTTTCGAAGCGAATACAGAATGGAAAAAAAGTGGAGGTGCAAACCTCCCCTGGACTTTCCCATACTAAAAATAAACATTTCGTTTTTGGTATTCAACAGTATAGTTCGCGAGGCAGACCCTGGAAATCATTTGAATGTGTAGCGAGAGAAACGAGACTATACGGGTTCGATATGTAGATACAGAAGAGCGACACGCATCTGTAGTAATAAATAATAATAATAAACCGGGTTCAGATTACTGGCGAAGCCGGACGATCACTACCGACCCGACCGACCGACCGCGACGCGACGATGCGTTCTGTCAGAATTCAGGCTACATCTTACACAACGTGGTTAAAATTAACGAATTCCTTATCAACCGTACATTTTAGCTATATGACTACCTTATACTCTGTGATAGACAATTAATTATTTTGCATTCAATTATATAATAATATATAGGGTGTTTCATTTAAAATAACAAAGTTGCTTATTGTACTGTGGAAAGCAAACGCCCTGTATACTGTATACGTGATATACATTTAGGAAAATGCAGAATTATATACTAAATAACTTTTATATTTAAACTTCTTTCATATTTTGACTAATAAAGGCGCTATACGAGCATCAATTTCCGATTTTCAAAACCTCGTAGAGGGCGCCACAGTGACATTCTGGCATTCATCAAAAAACAAAAATGTAGCTAATACCAAGTATAGAAAATTTAAAAAATCCTGTGGCCAGTTTCTTTGTAATAATTTTTCAAAAATTTCAAAATTTTTGGAAGAGCGCCGTTGTGACCGTTTTTGGATTTACCAAATAGATTTTTTTCATGGTGTAGTACCGTCAAAGGGCTTTCAAACAAGTTATTGCGGAACCTGATCAGATAGCTGGTTTTTGAGTTATAGGGCGTTAAAGTCGAAATCTTTAAAAATTCATAGCGGCCGCCATTTTGAAGTTAGAGAGTTCTGAAAAAAATGCTACCAAAAAAACATGTCTAACTTTGGCTTCCGGTTTCCGGTTTTTTGAAAAGCTTATTTTGTCGATGAATTTTCGATATTCCCCTTCATTTAAAATTTCATCAAAATCGGTTCACTACTTTTTGAGTTAGAGGCGTTACATACATACACACACACCCACAGACAGACATTTTTTCTAGACCACTTTTTTGGGTTGCTGGGGGCCCAAAACACGTATTTCCGCGAAAATCTCGATTTCGAAAATTTTCATGATATGTATCAATACTTCCCCTATACCAGTGGTGGTATGGGAAAGTAATAAGAAATCATTGCTAGTGGAAGGCCTACACCGAAAATAATGATACAAATTTCTAAACCCTATAATGGTTCATTTAAAACTACGATGGTTTCGGGATGTAGAGCGCTAGTTGCATTTATAATATCCCCTCATACTTGAAACTTAAAAATGATAACTATCCGTTAACAAAAGACCGTCTGCCGCCCCAAATAACGCGCGCAAAACTAACTTTGCTTAGTAAAATTTATGAAAGACGCAACCCATTCCCATCCTAATTATTAAACACTTTTTTGGGGATTAGGTAAGATATTTACATTTTTCTGTTTTTGAACGTGTTTAAACACACAGGTTTATAAATTCCAAAATATAATATCGAGTTTTGACGTTTCTATTTATTTTCGTCTGGACGCCAATAGGTTTAGAATTACAGATACTCCATTAACACACTAACTTTTTTAAGGGCAAAGATCAAACCAAATCATAAATACTTAGCAAAAGAACTTGCGTATTAATGTGCATAATAGAAATATACTTTTAAACTTTATGGCCCACCCGACCCCCCCTCTAACTACGTGCCTGGTTTAAATAACAAAAATATAATTAGAGATAGGAATTATGCAATTTGAAATAGTTGATAAAAATATTTAATTAAATAAGGGTAGTTATTCACTAATAAAGTAAGTAGTACCTATTTAGGGTAGACAATGATGTATTGTGATGTAGGTATAATAGTGTGTAAAGCAATTTGCTAAATAAACTTGTAACATTATAGTATAAAAATATGGCCGTTGCTAGCTCCACGGTTAACGTGGATATAATTCTGACACAAAATCCACGGCATTACGTCATTGTCAAGGGCGAATACGAGCTGCACCTACTGCGCATGTCTTATGAAAGTTTCAAACATTTTCATATTTTAAATTGATTTTTAATTAATTTGCAAGTTGAATATGACCAATAAAAAATACTAGAGTAAAGTTTCTCTAAGTCCGAGCGATTGATTTTGTTTGTAGTTAATAATTAATTATTGTCATTAGATTTCTCAGAAACAGACTTTTACGCCTTGGGAGTAGGCAACCAATCGTACGCACCTCTGTCCCTATAATCTTAGGAAGTTGAAATAATTTTTCAAGTCCCCAGACATGCGCCGAACGTAATGCCGTGGATTTTGTGTCAGAATTATATCTACGTTAGCCGTGGAGCTAGCAACGGCCTAAAAATATAGTGAAAAGGACTCATTGTAGCATGAGCGTGCTCGTCGTCGTGCTCCAATGGAGCGAATGCTACAATGCCTCTTATTAAACTAGTATAATATATTAAAGGCATCGAATGAACCGTTGCACGTCGTGAATACGTCATTAGAAATTTGCTTTACATTACCAAGCCGAGAAGGCAAAAAACAATAAAATGTATTAAAAGGTGTATGTCATAGAAATGATATTTGTAGTCGCTATATTGGTAACACTGCTTGTTTGTTTACATTGGTCTATATTGCAATATAGACAAACTAAAATTTAACGACGTCATTTACATCTGTGACCTGCAACGGTTGATCCGAACGAAATCCTATACCTATTATTTTTTGTACTTTGCGAAATTTATTTAACAAAGAATTGAATTTGTTAATGAATTTATTATCTAGGCAGTTTGGATTAAAACAACTGGTAACATTGCCGCAAGCTATTGTCAAAATTGAAAGATAATAAACTTTTTAAAATAAATCTTTATTCTGTGAATTGTTTTCTATAAAGCGCCATTTGGGCCAATTTGATGGTGTAAAAATTATTTTTATTTTCGTTAAAATCAATTTTTATTTAAGTAAATTTTCATAACGAAAATTTGGAAATAAAATGTTTTCAAAACATTTAAAAAATATTTTTATGAAAATATTTTATTTTATTTCTACCAACAAAAAAGTTTTTTCATAACGAAAAACAATAATTTTTAATTTATTTAAAAAATTATTTGTTTGCATCATAAAATAAATTTATTTTGTGAACGCAAAAATATTTTTTTAGAGTTAGTAGCTTTTACTATTTTCCAAGAGATGCCGCTGTCGTTCAATCACTTTTATTCTCAAGGATCCTCAAGGTGCATGGGAAAAGCTGGAACTTTAACACTGAAATAACCCAGTTTAACTATTAAAAACGCGAGTCTTACGGCCGGTTTTTCAGTTCTCTTTTAAACCCTGGTTCAGCTAAACCAAGGTTAACTGCCATGGATACAATCTTATAACAACAGTATCCATGGCAATTAAACGTGGGTTACCTGAAGCTGGGTTTAAACCATAACTGAAAAACTGGCCCTTAAAATTCCAGCTTTTCCCATGTACCTTGAGTATCCTTGAGAATGAAACTAATTCAACGACAGCGGCACCTCTTGGAGAAGAGTAGAAGCACCTAACTCTAAAAAAATACTTTTGCGTTCACAAAATAAATTTATTTTATGATGCAAAAAATATTTTTTAAATAAATTAAAAATTATTCTTTTTCGTTACGAAAAAAATTATTACAATTAATAAAACTTTTCTGTTGGTAGAAATAAAAAAAAATATTTTCATAAAAATATTTTTTAAATGTTTTGAAAACATTTTATTTCCAAATTTTCGTTATGAAAAAAAATTATTTCAATTATTAACAAAAAACTTTTTTACCTTTTGAAAACATTTTATTTAAAAAATATATATTTTTTTGTTACATTACTGCAAAAACTTTTTTTTACTTAAATAAAAATTCATTTTAACGAAAATACAAATAATTTTTACACCATAAAATCGGCCCAAGTTTCCATTATTCAGAATCAAATAAAAGTTCAAGTATTTATAATTTCTTATTTATTTTAACCTCTGTAGAAGAGGAACTGCATGCCATTGATATTTAATGATAATGTTTCTAATGTGACACATGAATCAAATGCTTTAAAAACTAAAATTTTACCAAAAACTGTTTCACAATAGCTGCTACAATAGCCCCATTACCTAAACGCGAAGTAAAAAAAATATTTACTTAAATAAGGATAGTTTTTACTAATAGAGTAGGTAACCTGTGATCCACAAAATTTTGTTTCCGAGTTGGCAGTGAACGAGAAAGATAGACATACCAGTTATGTCCGAGTTAAATTATTTTATCTACAACTATTGTGTAATACTTCTATTACTACTATACAATTTTTAACGGTTAATGACACTCATTACAGTTGTGAATTGAATAATAATGACACTACGATTGAATAATATTACTCAATCGTCCTGTCAAATTTAAATAAAACAAAAAAAATGTTTGATATTTAGGTATATAGAGTTATTGTTGAACTATTAGTTACTTGGTTTTATGTTAATAAAAATTAGATCTAGCTATGTTTGTCAATTTTCGCAATGAAAATTATCTGAAGTTTTTTATTTTCAAACTTTTATTATGACGAAATAACTTACGTGTATTTTGTGCAACACTCTCTGACAGAACTGAGAAACAAAACTAAAAACATTGTTTTCAGGTATGATGACTTGTTTTATTTAAATTTTTAAACTCTTAAATTTGCTTTGTTATTTAAATAGTAGTAGATAAAGTATAGTATTCGACTTGCGTATAATGGCTATTACACACTCGGATGATTACAGCACTCACCTTCGGTTCGTGCTGCAAATTTCATCTTCGCGGGTAATAGCCATCATTACACGCTCGTTGAATAATATACTATTAAAAATACTTCATGCAAACTGTCAATCATTAATTTGTCAAACTGACAGAAGAGCGTATTTTTTCAAATTATTATTTAATAAGTATTTGTTTTTCTCCCAACAAAGTATTTTATTTGTAATGTGTAAAAAATATCCTTGACGCATGTCAACACAGGATAACCTAATTACCTAACCTAAGGTCAGTAATTGATAATAGTTCAAATGACCTGCAGTAAACATACTAAGACCCGGTATTACAATCTCAGTTTAAAGCACAGCGTCCTGGTTAAACTTCAGAATACAAAGGGAAATCTTGAGTAATACCGGGCCTTAGTAGGACAAGACATAGGTACCTACGTGATTTATCTCACAGTCAACTAAGAAAACAAATTTTGTGGCTCACACCTTACTACCTAGTTAGGGTAGACAATGAAGTATGTGTATATGTGTATTGTGATGTACAGTAGTGTGTAAAGTAATTATTATGCTAAATAAACTTGTTATTATTGTTATAAATATTTGTTTAATAGAATCATTTCATTATCAGTTATCCTTATCACAGTTTGTAGCAAGTCAATACTTGGTGGTATTAATTTCGTAATGAAAATGAAGTTTTTGTTTTATTCCACCACAATATAAGTTTTTTAAAACACCTAGGTACATTTAACTTTTTGGTCATATTTACTTGATTTATTGACTTTCTCAAGCGTTACTTTGTTAAAATCCAAGATTATATAAATAATAAATATTAAATAAAATATCGATTTTAACGGGAAATAATAAGATTTATTTGCTTTATACGTATTTCGGTATCAATGTGCCATTGTCAAAAGCATATAAGATATTTAATAACAAATGCAACATGATTTATATAGTAACTGCTTGATTCCAATATTTTAACGCTGCGTGAAGCAGCTGGCCCCAGTCAACCCTTCGGAGGTCAGTCGCTTATCAGTAAAGGAGAACCTAAGAGTTCAATTTGCTCATTCATTAAAGGTATGTTGTTTTTAATTTCAGTATTAGGCAAAAAGAACATACCCGTTGTTACAAATATAAACATGCACATAAATCAAATTATGCTAAACATTTGTTAGAACAAAATCACACATTAACATCTAATAATACAATTAAATTTTTACACTTTTCTGATAACAAAAATAAATTAAATATTTTAGAAGGTTTTGAAATTTATAAACACACAAAAAAGAACATACTTTTAATGAATGAGCAAATTGAACTCTTAGATTCTCCTTTACTGAAAATTTTGGAAGATATCTTTTTAAAAACACTGATAAGCTGAAGCGACTGATCTCCGACGGGTTGACTGGGGTCAGCTGCTTCACGCAGCGTTAAAATATTGGAATCAAGCAGTTACTATATAAATCATGTTGCATTTGTTATTAAATATCTTATGTGCTTTTGACAATGTCACATTGATGCCGAAATACGTATAAAGCAAATAAATCTTATTATTTCCCGTTAAAATCGATATTTTATTTAATGTTTATCGATATTTATTATTTATATACCTATTTACTTGAAGCCATTAAATGGTACCAAGGGACATAGGAGCACATACATAGAGCAAAAAAATGGACATCTCATTTTTTTTAAATCATATTAGGTACCTATAGGTTTTAATTAAATTTTAAAATATCCTTAATGCAATGTATAGCATTAGCAACTTACATTTTTGAAATAATCAGTGTTGGGGAAGTTCCACTATTTATGAACTTTTAAAAAGTTCAGTTCATTCTCTGAAAAAGTCTTCAAGTCCATAGATTTTCTTTAAAAGTTAAAGTTCGCCAAAAAAAACATGTAAGTTCTTTTAAATCCAATCAAATCTCAGTTACATACAGAAAATGAAATGCAAAAACATCTAATTTATTTAATAGATACGATATTTACAAATTAATAAATTTAGAATCTCACCCTGTTTCAATTTCTTTTGGGAAACAAAAGAAACAATAACAAAATATAAATCTTACCTTCATATGCATATGCCTTCGTAAATTGGAATTAAGACGATTTGCTGGCCCATGGGTTCGTTATAACTCGTAAACACAATTTACATGATATTTTAAATATATTACCGCAATCGCTTATATTTTTTCTTCTAAAATGAAGAACGGTTTAAAATTAGACCACGGGAGAACATTATTTATTACTTCAATTTCCGAAGACGACCTGTTTAATAGTTTTATACAAAATAAAACAAAAAGACAGACCGCTTTGAACACTGAACAGAATAGAGCACACCGTAAAATGAGAAGAAGAAGACTAAAACAAAATAATTTGAAAACAAAACTCGCCCCACTACAGAAAGAGGGTTACAAAAACCAACCATTAAAATCATTAACAATCTTGGGTATTGCCCTATCCCCAGTGTAAATACTAGTTTCTAATTCTATGAAGAATTCAGAATAATACCCAACACTCTATAGGGTTAAAGAAAACCTTTCTCAGAAGACAGAAGTGTAGGTAAGTAAAGTATTAACTATTGTACTTTAATCCCCTCAATCTTAATATAATAAGCAATAACAAGAAAGGCTCAGGTGGTGAATAGGGTATTAGTCATTCAAGTTTCTTAGCTGGTTGTTATTAGTTACTGGAAAATTCCGGAGAAATATTATATAAAATACCACTACAAGTATTTATGACATGAACTTTTTAGATCAAAAGTTCTCGAAAATTTAATATTTATTTATTTTATTTAATATTTATTATTTATGTAATTATGACATTCGAATAAATATTATGCAAACTATATTTGTAATAATTTTAAAAAAATTTAATAAGCAATTCTGTGGTTCAGCAATGAAAATTACCTTAACGATATTTTTAAATAATTAAAATTATCTCAACGATACTTTTAAATAATTCAAAACATCTAAACGATATTTTCAATTAATACAAAAATATCGTATTTTAATTCTGGAATTTAAAGACGCTTTTAAAAAAAACAACAAGAACAATAATTATGCTGAAGATACTTTTAAAAAAAAAGCGAAACGTTAACTGTTAACATTATAATCTAGGAATAAAATTATCTTAATACATGGAATCATAATTTTTTTTTAATTAGTAACAATTTTTTAACCACTATTTTCATATTCCATTTTAATTGGCTGCATATTACCATTTAGTAATTAATTACCTTCTTAAGCCTCTACCTCTACCTTCATCCGATGCGGATGGACGTGTTTCGCGGTTGGTTGTAGAAAATGGCAAGAATTAGTGAAGAGTCTTCTGTACCGGCGATTCAGATACGTAGTTTTCGTGTTATTGAGCGCCAGTCTAGACGACCTAACTATAGTTTTTTTGAAAAAATGAAAATACTTTTGGAAAATAAGAAGGCCCCTCTACGATTGGACCGGATTAGTTTTTGATTTAATATATCAGATGATCAAAAATTAACGTAGTTTATTGAATAAATTAGCGCTGTTCTTTGCACTGATATATTTATGCCTACAAAGACAAATTTGAAAAATTACTCCGGTCCAAATGTCCGGAGAACCTTTATGAACGCGTATAAAAAAATTGGCAGTAAAAAAATCAAAAATAGGACCTGTTTTTTTGGCGCTGCTGATCAGCGGTTTTTCAAAATTAGACGATGATTGTAGTTCGTAAACTAACGCCAACTAGCGGTCACAACTGCAATCTTTACGAAAGCAGTAAACGGCCAAACGGGTGATTTATTATCTTCACTACACTGTAAAAACATAAAATGACATGAAATTTAAATCCGTTTATACCTGCTATAGGAATTATGCGTAAGACCCTTATTGTATGGCGCGGTGGGCCGGGCGTACCGACTATACAGCTACTGCAAACATTTTAAATATCTTGTCTCGTGTTTATCCGCGGGGCTTTTAGTCATAATCTCGCTGGATGTTGTGACCAAATGTAAGACCAATTTCGGGATCTAGAGTAAATTAATGAACTTGATAAAATAAAACACAAAGGCAGATTTTATATATTTAATAATTTGATTGCAGCTGTAATCCTGGAATAGGCTAGGGAAACTGTAATATACTGGTTCCCAAAATTAGATCAAGTTAAAACTTACAAAATACACAAATCTGTAAATTAGAAAATAAAATTAAATATTGAAAGATTAAATGAGATTTAAAAAAGTGGAGGGGCAAACCTCCCCTGGACTTTCCTATACAAAAAATAAACGTTTCGATTTTGGTATTCAACAGTATAATTCGCGAGGCAGACCCTGATAAGCATTTGAATGCCTAGCGAGACACCCATCCTATGCACCTATCAATCTGCAGGTAGCGGCTAGAAATTACAGCTGGCGAAGCCGGACGATTGCTACCGACCGACGATCCGTTTCCGCCAGAATATAATATTCAAAATTTCTCAGCAACCGTACATTTTAGCTATATGAACACCACCACGGTGATGAACACCTTACACTATGTGATAGACAATTAAATTTTGCATTCAATTATATAATAATATATAGGGTGTTTCATTTAAAATAACAAAGTTGCTTATCGTACTGCAAACGCACTGTACCTATACGTGATATACATTTAGAAGAATGCAGAATTATATACTAAATATCTTTTATATTTAAACTTTTTTCATATTTTGACTAATAAATGCGCTATAGGAGCATCAATTTCCACAGTGGAATTCTGGCGTTCATCAAAAAACAAAAATGTAGCTAATACCAAGCTGCATAAGTATAGAAAATTTAAACAAAATCGTTAGAGCAGTTTCTTTGTAATATTTTCTAAAAAAATTCAAAATTTTTGGAAGAGCGTCGTTGCGACCGTTTTTGGATTTACTAAATAATTTTTTTTTATTCTGTAGTACCCCCAAAGGGCTTTCAAACAAGTCGTTGCGGAACCTGATCAGATAACTGGTTTTTGAGTTATGGGGCGTTAAAGTCGAAATTTTGAAAAATTCATAGTGGCCGCCATTTTGAAGTTAGGGAGTCCGGCAAAAAACTGTTTCCTTTCAATTATGGTCTTCTTTCATATTCCCTACTCAGATTTTCAAAATTCTGCTTCTGAAAAATATGCTACCAAAAAAAATTTCTAACTTCCGCTTCCGGTTTCGGATTTTTTTGAAAAGCTTATTTTGTTGATGAATTTTCGATATACCCCTTCATTTCAAATTTCATCAAAATCGATCCAGTAGTTTTTGCGTTAAAGGCGTTACATACCCACGCACCCACCCACAGAGACATTTTTTCTAGACCACTTTTTTGGGTTCCTGGGGGCCCAAACACGTATTTCCGCGAAAATCTCGATTTCGAAAATTTTCATGATATCAATACTTCCCCTATACCAGTGGTGGTATGCGAAAGTAACAAATACATATATAATAATAATAATAATAATCTCTACACTACCCGTCACCACTTGCAGCTGATAATGTAACTGTAAAATGAATATTAAATCTAAAATGAAATTCTGTTTCTTGGGGGGGAGGGGGGATTAATTAATTAATTAATTAATCATAGCCCACAGGAAACTTTGCACATGAATTGATCTAATAAATCCTTCGAACTCAATATTAACCTGAGTTTTGCGTGTAGTATTTGAACAGAGAATATGAAGTGCATAAGAAAAAACCATGAATATAATAATATGTAGGTACAAACATCTGGTTGACACTAAAATATTTTTTTCGACGAAATTCATTTACCGTACTACGGCCTTCAGCTGTAAAATATCTGGCGTTTGAACTTTTTTCCTAACAGTGTAGTATCCCCATAAAATAAACGAAATTATCCATCCAGGTAGTTTTTTTCTACGATTATTTTGCTTCACGACAATCGACCCTTTTACTCAGAACTTTTAGCGCTCTCTTCACCTTTTCTAGTCACGTGGGTACAGAAGACTCTTATCGAGTTTGAAACTTAGTACCGCTGGTAATAAAAACGAGCTAGTGCTGAGATTAAAAAATGTGTTAAATAGCAGCTTTATCGAGGACAGCGATACGACGACAAGTGTAGTAGGTGTTGATGACTGTGTACACAACGAGGGTAATATAAGTAAAATAATCAAATTAAGCGTAAAAAAATCTGCAAGTCATCCTAAATTTCGATGGACAAATACCTACCAACACAAAATTATTGCTATGGAGGAGAAGATAAAGCATTTAGAAAACCTTGTCCGGCGTGTCATAAAGAAATGCAAGGTCGTCAATCGAAAACGTACCGACTTGAAAACTCATAATTCTGCCTTTCAAAATCGTAGCAAACAAAAGAGGGCAGAAGATTTAATTAACCACGTTAAAACGTCCATGCCAGCTGCTAGAGCTGATAATATTACAACGTCAATATAAAATTCCAAGTTGCACAGGGAAAAACCAGATCAAAACTGTCATAATGGGGTTTTTCAAATTCGTGACCATCTAAAGACAACAGAAGATATAACTAACGATAATACGCAAACGTCGGCAGCTAGAGCAGACAACATTTCTATGATTAAGCAGGTAAAAAATAGCAAGTTGCATAGGGATAAATTAGATGCTTACCAGGATGTTTTGAGCAATTCCGGTAGAGACAACGAATCAGCAAACTTAATTAACACATATCCCAGAGAAAAAGCTTATAATAAATCCGCGTTAATAAAAAATTTAAAGAACAGAATTTTAATTATTGCCGACAGTCATGGACGAAACTGCGCTAACATTTTACAAACACTAATTGGCGACAGATATCAGATACAATGTTTGTTTAAACCAAATGCTACGTTTCAATCTGTGAAAAGTGATATAAAAAAATTAACAATAGCGTACAACAAGACAGATCATGTAATAATAATAGGTGGCACAAACAATGCCTTGAGAGGAACCCAATTAAAGGAAAATTTAGTATGGGAAACGGCTAATAGCCTACAACACACGAACTCAATATTCATAACTGCACCGTATTGGCAAGGTCGTCCAGTTTTAAATAATTTGATTTATCAAACAAACATGAACTTATTCAACGGGCTAAAGAACACTAATTCAATATTGTGTGATATAAATTCCATAGTGGAGCAGAATGATTTCACCAAGCACGGCCTCCATCTGAATACATCAGGGAAATATAGATTGTGTAAAAAAATTGAAGACATCATCGCAACTCAAATTTCCAGCAGGCAAAACTACGGCAGTATAACCAGCAGTAGCATCAACTTCAACAACCTAATTACTGTTAATATTACCCCCCAACCATTGACTACAGCAAATGGACACGATTCTGTTTGTGACGGAGAAACTCCTCAGGGACCAAATACACTATACCCATCATTGCAAGATTTTTTAGAGTAAATAGCAGCGAAGAGTCTGGAATTAGGTATATCAATAGGTATGAAGACAGAAATCGCGGTAACCACTTACATGTCATGCACTTAAATGTTCAATCGGTAAGGAAAAAATCCCTCGAACTGGAAGCGTTTTTACTTACTAGTGAACACAGCTACGACGTGGTTTGTCTGACGGAACATTTTCTGAATTCCTCGGAAATTGAAAACTTCTTGATAAACGGTTACAAAAATGTTTCTTATTATGCTAGGAAGAGTATGTTACGAGGGGGTGCCCTAATATTATGTAAGTATGAAATTGATTACGTTGTAAGAGATGATATAAATAGTTTATCTCAGGAATTTATATGTGAACTTGTTTCAATTGAACTCGTAAATTTAAATACTGTAATCATTACCATCTACCGTGCACCAACGTCAAGCAATACTGATTTTGTTCACTTTCTACACTGTTTTAATACGGTTTTAGGTAAATTGTTCAGGACAAAAAAAAATGTAATAATAAACGGCGACTTCAATATTCGATTTTTCTCCAATGACAATAAATTTAAAGACTTCTACGAGTTAATCAGTTCTTATAACTTCACAGCAACAATAGCAAACAATACTAGATATAACAATATTATTGATAATATATTGATAAATTTCGATTCACCGTACTGTACAAGTGTGTGCGACCCCGGATTATCAGATCACAGAGCAGTAACAATATCTGTAGATATCAACGTCACAAAATCAAACTCTACAAAAACCAGCATTAAATTTAGAAATTATAATAAGGCCTCAAATCTGTTTCAATTTTATCAGATACTAGACGGTGTCGACTGGTCTGTTCTGACGGACGTCAATATCTCCGTGAATGTCGCTTTCGAAGTATTTATTAAAATAATTAGTAATGGTATCGAACGGGCGTTCCCACTGCAATCACGCAAAATAAAGCAAGACGGGTCCAAAAAGATAAGCTGGTTTACTCCCGAGTTAAAAAAGTCAAGGGACCGCGTACAATTGTTGGCAGAAATGTATCAAAAGTTCCCCGACCCACAAATAAAAACGCGATTAATGGACATTAAGAACTTGTATAGACAACAATTACGGGAAGCAAAACGTACCAAATACGACGAGATTATTAAGAACAACGGTACATCACCCAAAATAAACTGGGATATCATAAACGAACACCGAAACGAATGCAAAAACTCTATACGTACTACCGACTTGGAGGCTGACCAACTAAACGATTACTTTGTAAATATTGCAAATGACATAGTAAACAATTTACCTACAATCACTAACACCTTCGAAGAGTATTTAATCCCTAATCATAATTTACCGTACTTCAGATTCAGAAACATAACCTATATCGAAGTTAGAGATATAATTAATATGTTAAAAAATAAAAATAGTTCAGATCACTTTGAAATAAATGTAAAACTAATCAAAAAAGTCAAAGATATTATTATAATTCCTTTAACAAATCTATACAACCGATGTATAAACATGGGCGAGTATCCGGATAATTTAAAAATATCCAAGGTAGTCCCTTTGCATAAAGGAGGGGATCTAAACAATACCAACAACTATCGGCCCATATCATTATTGCCTATCTGCTCAAAAATTTTTGAAAGCGCACTAAAAAATCAAATTACGGAACACTTTGAAAAATCACAAATTCTCACCGCAAGTCAGTACGGTTTCCGGAAAAACAGAAGCACAGTTAACGCAATCATGTATTTAATCAACAAATTAATAGAAGGGTACGAAAAGGGAGTCTACACAGAAGTTGTTTTTTGTGATTTGCAAAAAGCGTTCGACTGTATTTCACATCGTGTGCTTCTTGAGAAGTTAAAATATTACAATTTCTGCGAGCGAAGTCTGCACCTACTAAAATCATATCTTGAGAATAGAACACAATATACTTGTGTTAATAATAAGTTGTCTACCCCTAAACAGATTGCATGTGGGGTACCTCAAGGCTCGGTGCTGGGGCCTATCCTTTTCCTTATTTATATAAATGATTTGCGACAAGCGATATCAAACGCCGACCTATTGTTGTTTGCAGACGACACAACGTTGTTGTATTCGGATTTTCATCTACAGATGCTCAGACAGCGGTTACATGGAGCGCGAACGGACGCGGAAAGCTGGTTTACAGCAAACTATTTAAAATTAAATGCGACTAAAACTAACAGTATGACATTCACTCTCAGGAGATCAGATGACATCGTCAATAGTACTTTGCAATCAGCGAAATTCTTGGGCATTCATCTTGATTCCACCCTAACGTGGAATCAACATGTTGATATGCTCTCGAATAAACTGTCCAAAAATATTTTTGTAATAAGAAACCTTAAAGAACTATTACCACAAAAAACAGTACTTGTTGCATATCATGCTTTATTTATGTCAATTTGTTCATACGGTCTGATAGTCTGGGGCCACTCGCCGCATGCTATGCGAATATTTGGCCTCCAGAGAAAAGTTGTAAGAATAATTGCGAGCTTGAGTTACCGCGCAGATGTCAGAAAAAATTTTGTTGAGTTAAATCTACTAACGTTACCTTCGCTATATATTTTCGTGTGTTTAATTTACGTTAAAAATAATTTCAACAAGTATCACACCCACAACGCCGTAGACCAACATCAAACCAGAGGGGCTGTACAAATACGCTTGCAATTTTTAAGACTACAAACATGTAGGAACGGGGAAAACTACTATGGTCCTACTTTTTACAATAAATTACCTAGTAGTGTCAGAGACCTACCCATTAAAAATTATAAGACCACCGTAAAGAGGTTTTTGATTTCCAAGGCATTCTATGATATCAAAGAATTTCTAAAATATAATATTAGTGAACTTGATTTTTGTTAATTATACATGTAAAATTGTGTTTTATATTCTATTTATACTAGGTATATTATGTATTGTATTATTTTGATCTTGACAAGTGTAAAACAAGTTTTGTTATAACACAGAAATAAAATCTTATCTTATCTTATCTTATCTTATTAACAGCCGTTTTTTCTTAAAAGAGTTTATGAACTCTTATTTAAGATAGGTAATTTGAATTACAATAAAAAATAAAACGGCGTGCCATAATTTTCTTACAACTAGATTTTATAAATTTACGCGGTTTTAAAATAACCGATTCGTTTGGACTCAATCCAACAATCATTGCTACGAGGGATATTGTATTAAAGTATCGCTACAAATTATACGCTCGGTAATTAATTTCCATGCACGATACATTTGTTCGATTCAAAATTCTAGTTGCAGGGTATTTTATCAAACGCCCGATAAAAATAGAAAATGCTCGGTAAAATAATAATAAATGCTCGATAAAAAGAATAAACGCACTCGATATAAAGAGTAAACGCTCGATAAAAAGAAATAAAACGCTCGATAAAAAAAGTAAACGCTCGATAAAAAGAGTAAACGCTCGATAAAAAGAATAGATGCCCGATAAAAAAAACTAAACTCTCGATAAAAAGAAATAAACGCTCGATAAAAAAAGTAAACGATCGATGAAAGGCGAGTATTGAAATAGTCACCCCTCACGTGACGTATGTATATACACAACTCCACTGGGTAAAAATAATTCTCAAACTGCAACTAACCTGAAGCAAAGACTTTGCAAAGACTAGTGTGGGGCGCCCCTCGAACTTTAGGTTAGTTGCAGTTTGAGAATTGATTTTTACAAACACCCAGTGGACTTGTGTATATACATACGTTGCGCATGCGCGTACGGGGGTGGCTATTTCAATACTCGCCTGTCCTAATATATCGAGCACAATTTATGGAGCATTTATTATTTTTTATGATGCGTTTATTTATTTTTACCGTGCAAAACTTATTTGAATATCAAGTATTGCATTTCTGCGTTTGCAATATTTTAGCGGACATTTCAAATATTTTATTTTGCAAAACACCTTTAAATATCGAACATTTTATTCCTACCCTTAAAGTATTGTCGCAAGCTACGCAGTTTGCTGACCCAACCTGCACGGCGGCCGTAATTTTAGTAATCGCGGGGGAATCCCGTACTTTTCAATAAACATCTTTCAATGTAGAACATCAATGCACCTAGTAATTTTTTTTTTGAAGTTCAATACTAAATCTACATGTAACAACCAATTACTTAAATTATTGTAAAAACTATAGCCATTTTTCTGTAATAGTACCTATTTCGATTATGGGGTTCTGGATGACTTTAAGACCCATTGAGATGAGTTTTGAAAAAATTAGGGAATATAGCCGTTAGCCTCCTTTCCAAAATTGTGTTAGTAGTATTTCTATAGTACAGAGTGAATTTCCGTGGGTCCTAAAGTCATCCGAACCCCAATTATGCAAAATCATTGCCAAAATTGTATTTCTGGAACAACAGTAAACCCATCTACGTCATGAAATATATTTAATTTACACTTACCTTGCAAGACAATTCTCTTTTCTTCTGATGTAGTGGTTTTAGTTTAATACGCAAAAATTCTCTTTAATCGTTGACCGTAACTTAATATGGTTCATTAACAAACGAGGAAATGCACAGAACACAGAACTAAACGAACGTATTAATGTTTTAAAATCGATTTCTTAATTACAAGACCCGAAGAAAAACTATTGTAACTTTGAGGTTTAATAAAACACGTGCTGACTTATCCTACTACCATTCTGAATACCTACCATTCAAGAAGTCATCGCAGTGTTGCCAACTCATTAGAGTTGAAATTCTCACAACAGGTTAATAAAACACCGTTGCTAGCTCCACGACAGACGTGGATATAATTCTGACACAAAATCCACGGCGTTGTCATGGGGTGACGTTTATGGGCAAGTCTGCGGACTTGTAAAATTATTTCAGCTTCCTGAGATTATAGGGACAGAGGTGCTGTACGATTGGTTGCTTACTCCCAAGGCGTAAAAGCCTGTTTCTGAGAAATCTAATGATAATTGATAATAATTATTAATTACAAACAAAATCAATCGCTGGGATTTAGAGAAGAATTAAAAGTTTACTCTAGTATTTTTTATTTTTCATATTCAACTTGCAAATTAATTAAAAATCAGTTTAAAATATGAAAAGTCCCCGGACATGCGCAGTAGGTGCAGCTCGTATTCGCGTCCCCGAATTAATGACGTCACCCCTTTACAATGACGTAATGCCGTGGATTTTGTGTCAGAATTATATCCACGTCTGCCGTGGAGCTAGCAACGGCGTTAATAAAATTCTCTTCTGACGGTAGAAATTCCCACGAACTGTAATTTTCGAAAATTGCCAAATTGAGATTCTTCGGTACTCGAATTTTAAACTACCATATAGGGAAAGTTCTCATGTTAAAAATACCGTAACACCATACTACCTAACTAAGGGCCGATTTTACAATACTATACCTTACTTACTTACACCTTCCCACTTAATTTAAAATATTTGATTTTTGATAACTGAACAACTATGCTCACACACGTAACTTGCAAGCACTTCGAATACCCCTGAAACAAAACTCGCAAAATGATAAGCATAAGCAGTCAGTAGTATTCATGCGGCCGCCATAACAAAACGATAACAAAAACATCATGGAAGTAAAAAACATAGATTGATACATCTTTGTGGGTACCACCATCCCACGTGCTTGTCTTGTCGTTTTTTTGTGGAACGAATGTAAATATATAAAATACTATCAAATATGAAAATTCCCACGAATACTGACTTTTGGTATAAAAATTCCCTCGTTCCCTTTCAGGTTGAATTTTCCCACGAAAAGGAAATATTCCCACGAGTTGGCAACACCCCGGGAAACCGGGAAACAAACGGATAGCGATAGCGCATGCAGTTACCCAACAGCTGAGCGTGTATATTCACTAGTCCACTGGGTGTGTGAAAAATAATTCTCAAACTACAACTAACCTAAAGTCAGTGGGGCGTCCCAGTGCACTTGTGAATACAGAAACTAAGTTGCTGGGTCAGTGAAGGGCTGTCGGTATCCGCTTTTCACCGGGAACCATATGCCTGTGTCGTGCGACGGAAGGGTATTATAGGCACGTAGCAATGTTGTGACTTCTCTGATATTCCAACCATAATTTCATATTTTAAGATTGTCACTCATATCGTTTTTATAAAAATGAAGTAAATGCCGATTTAGTAGAGGAAATTTCTGCATTAAAGGACTTACTATTAAATGATTAGAGTATTTAACTAATTGTGCACAAGATTTATTACAATTCATATTAAATTATAATCTCGTATGTGCGTACGTCCGCACCGTGGTCCGCACCCACAGAAAAACATATTTTTAAAAATGATAAGTTCATATAAAAAAATACTCAAAACCGCGTTTTCCTTAAATAACCCAAGTTGAAATGAGACCGAAATCGTAACTTGCTCTATACTCCGTGCGCAGTAAGGGTAAGTAAAACAATTTATTGCCTCCATACGTATAAAATTGACGAAAGATGTCAGATAGGTAACACAATGAAATTATTAAAATCTGAAAATCCCTAAAACTGTAATGCAATTCGAAAATAATATCGGGGGGAGTTTGAATACTCATTCCCCCCCTAAACCGCCTTAAGAAAATATAAATCGCACCCACCCCCTGAATCCGCGCCTGTCTGTCTTTTAAAAGCTGTGACCAACCGTGAAGTGACACCATGGAAATTATTCATCTAAATTCTAAATAAAGATGCAGCCCAAGCCCAACAATTAGTAGGTACCTACGCTACGTTACGTTAATGGAATATTCCACAGAGAGAGAAAGAGACAGTTTTCGATAATAAAAAATTAATACTGCCACGAAGGGAAATTTTTCTACATACACTTCCGGACTTAAATCAATTTGAATTTAAAAATAAATTTTTATTCACAATTTTTTTACCGAATTTACAAAATTAACGGCTTAATTTTTAAAAAGCGTTATTTTACATTTTTTTCGTGGAAAATATAATAATTTCTAAAAATGTTTAACATCAGTTCAAATTAGTAAGTACAATTGCAGTGTAAATTGAATAGAACATACAGGAAGCTCAACTCATGTTGTCATAATCTGTTTTTAAAATTTTTATAAACATTAGAGATATTTCTATATAAATATATAATATAAATATTTATTATGCAAACTTTCACAAGATATCGTAAATTGTTTTACAAGTTCAGGAAAGTGAGGGTTTTCCAGGCAGTATTTTAAATGTTTAACTTTTACTAACAAGCGCAGATAAAGAGACTGGATAATTTGTTTTTAAAGTTTTATTATTCTACTAACTTTGGTTTATTTTTGAATTTTCAAAAAAGTTCTTACTCGCAATTTTGGCTTATTACTGGGTGTCCAAAAGGGTGATTTATTATAAATTACAAAGACCCTTTAATATATTTAAAACCACGATATGATGTTCAATAAATAACCTTTAGTTTTTAGTTTAGGAAGAAACTTTTTACTATAAACTTGTTTTATTTAAGAAATATGAGGAAAATGAAAATTTGCAATTCCATAGAGATTAGAGAAAAGTATTGTCTATTTACACTTTAATTATTTAAAACTTAATTTGTTTAAGGACTATAGGTACCCCGTAAATAATAACTGATTTAAAATAATTATAACTAGATTGTTTTTAATTTTGAAATAATTATTCTTTACCGTTGTAGTTTATTTGCATTTTTTATAGGTACTTTTGAAAAAGAAATTTCTTGTTTTGGTTACGAAAATAAATCTTTTTTACTTTACTATGATACTAAACAACATTCAGATTTCAAGTTTTGCATACCTGTTGCATAAACCCTTGTCCGGGGTATGACAAAATTTGTCTCTTATTAGTATTTAAAAAATAAATAGTCAAATTGTAAAATGCAACAATAAACGTATTAAGTCAATAATGATGAACTTGAGAAAAGTAAAAAAAATGTTCTTTGTTTTAAATGATACTATTGGCACAGTGAAAAAGAGTGAGAAAGGGGGGAAGAAAGAGATAGAGAGCTGTGGCCAAGCAGGTAGAATCCGAAAAGAGTTGATGCTAATCGCACTATTGTTACCACTCTAATCCTGTTACAGCATACCTGACGTAAATATTCGGGAAACTTTTATTATTTCGCAGATCAAGAGCTCGTTTCATTGCAGCAAAGCGATCATGTTGAATTACCGATTCGTTAAAATTACGTAGGTATGATCTCTTTGTTTTTGTTGCGAAAGAAATTTTTATAAGTAGATACACGTTGGAAAAAGATCAATGGCAATAATGGCATTGATATAGTTACCTATTGACATTTCAGATTTCAGATTATTATAAATGTCGAATGTTGAAGAAATATTTTTATGTACCATTTAGAATCTCAAAATAATAAAAAGGACGAAATGAAGAGATAAATGTCCTTTCAGACCAAGAGGTGCATGTGCGAAGCTGTCATTTTCCAACACTTTCCAGCAAGGAAGGACGTATTTTCAAACTTCATACATATTACAGTCACATTACTATGATGATTAATGATTGAGAATAAATATATTTTCCAAATTATGCTGCATATCTATCTCTTTTTCTCTCCAGCACAACAACGACTCGTTTTCCTTCCAATAACACCAATCTCTAAATATTATTCTACGGAAAATATCTTTTGTTGGAATTAATTTCTTACAATTTCTTTGAGCGGATTATCATAATGAGGGACTACCCACGACTCCAAAATGGTTAGCTTCAGATCGGTGTATGCTGGTTATATCTTAAAGTTCTGGGTAGGTACTTACCAGCATGTAGATTTTGGTGGGTTGTCTGCGCGGGAGCCATAGTCTGGCATTCACCTGATCTAAGCCTGCTGGGGTATTAATTTCATACAAAAAGCAATCAAAATTTGTGTTGCATTATACCGTTTGCGTACTCAATAAATTGCATATAGCAATGGATATAATACTACACTTATGGACACATTTAAAAAGAAAAATTATAAATTAGCTATTCAAAAAGTTTATTCTATTAATAAATCTGATAAAACATTAAAATACGTTTCAATTCCATATTTTGGTAAAGTCATTTTTAAAGCAAACAAAAATATTCTATACTCTCTTTTCAATGCTAAAGACAAAACTAATGATTTGCTAAAATCAGGTATTTATAAATTAAATTGTTCATTGTGATTCAGTATACGGGTGTCTCTAAACCTAGTGCCATAAATTTACCAGCCGCTTCCTGACGCAAAAATAAGTCGAAAATGTCTAGTATAAAAATTTTGTCCTAAACCGCAGCATAAGGAAGTTGCACGTCTTTGAAAATGGTGTTGAAAAATCGGAAAACAATTGCATTTTGAAAACGGTTTGAGATAAAAAATCGAAATTTTGCAGGAAGCCTAACCTATTGAAGCTTTTAAACTTTCTACTATTTTTCTTTTGTAAATTAACCAGCGCAGGGGCGGCACGAATGGGGGTTATCACCGTTTTCTTGTAACCCGTTTTTCTTAACCTTTTGTTTTTTGCCATTTTAGTTTAGAGATTTGTATGCCCTGTTGCCTAATTAATAAAAAAGGTACTCTTTTTCAACTCGCCTGGACCAACGGTTTTCTATAAAATGTAGGTTTTCTGTTTGTCTCAATGTAAAATGCAGCGATTGTGATTTTAAATCAGTTAATTAATTAATTTACAAAAAAAAATAGTAGAAAGTTTATACCTTCAATAGGTTAGGTTGTCTGCAAAATTTCGATTTTTTTAACTCAAACCATTTTTAAAATGCAATTTATTGTTTTCGGTTTTTTTCAACACCATTTTCAAAGACGTCTAGCTTCCTTACGCTGCGGTTTAGGACAAAATTTTTATAGACATTTTCGACTTATTTTTGCGTCGGGAAGCGGCTGGTAAATTTATGGCACTAGGTTTAGAAACACCCTGTTATAGGTCAAAAAATATTAATATTAGACAAAAAGAACACATCCGCTGTCAAATATAAACATACACATAAATCAAATTACGTTAAACATTTATTAGAACAACATCACACATCGACATCTAATAATACAATTAAATTTTTACACTATTCTGATACAAAAATAAATTAAATATTTTGGAAGCTTTTGAAATTAATAAACACACAAAAAACAATACACCTTTAATGAATGAGCAAATTGAGCTCTTAGATTCATTTGTTATTAAACATCTTATATTATGCTTTTGAGAATGACACATTGATGCCGAAATACGTATTAAGCAAATAAATCTTATTACTATTTCCCTATTTAATATTTATTATTTCTATAACCTTATCTAATTGTTACAATAATGTTAATATGATAGGTAACGAATTAATAATATGTTTGTTTGCAGCAAATTCTAGAAAAATATTCCAGTTTGAAACTGCATCAATATTTAACTTAATTTACCAGAGCTAAAGATTTACTCCATATATTTTAAGTAGGTAGGTATACACATGTTTCAATGGTTATCAAAATACCGTTATTTGAAATGTTTAATCGGGCGCCATTTCGTTATTTGAATAAATATAAAATACCTAACTATAAATACAAATGTTATAGAGATCCTCAAGCTGATTTTGAATACCTTTGGTCTTTTTTGAAACAGTACGTCGCTGAAATAAGAAAATTATTAGGGATTGTTAAAAAACAAAAGAAATCCAATAACTATACGAATCGGGGCCCCAAATAAAAAATTGGAACTAAAAAAATTATTTGTTTTAATGAGTTTCGGGTTTAATGACTTAGTATTAACACCCTCTATATTTATTGATTGTAAACAAAAAGCACAAATACTAATACATTTTAGTAGTTGTAAACATTACAATTTATATTATCTGCCTACTTTATGTTTTATACAGTTAGGTATTCTAATTATACGCTATGGTCCTTTTTATAAAATCATTACTATGTTTAATTTAAATTCATAGTTTCCGAATTCTACAAGAAAATGTAGCAATAAAATGCTAACAAATATTAGATAATAGTCTCTACTGGTGGTTATCTTAGGATTAACTACCTTCGAGCTAGGAACTATATTAAGTTGGACGCCTACTAACTAATAAGGCATTACTACAAATTTTAACCAGATATAATATTTATTGTGACTAAAAGCGTAGATTGACATATTATAGTCATTATAATTATCACCAGCGCATAGCAGTTCTAACAAATACGCGTACAATAATATGGAGATTATCCATATGTAAATTCTTACAATTATTGTGATAATAAAAGTTACATATTATAGTAAGCGGTTATCAGGTGGTGCAATCCTTGACATCTCCCTCCTTCGGGAAATTCACGTCCTCGTCAACAACTTCCTTCTCCCTTTTCTGCAGGTAGGAGAGCAGTTGGGGAGTCATCTTCAGGACGGGTCTAGGTGAGCAGATCAACTGGTAGAGGCGAACTCTAAGCTTAAAAAGTAATATACAGACGCTGATTAAAAACAAAGTTGATACAAGCGGGTCATCAATAAGTAATCTGAGATCCATATTCAATTTGGTGATGTCTGTAATATGGTTGCCATAAAAGTCGATTTTGATAAAGGTTCGGGTTGATAAGCACTGAAGTTCATTATGGATCGCGTCAGGTTATTAACGGAATACTCGCAACTATCCAATATCACGCGGTGCATTGTGATTTTATTAATACACTGTAGCGAAAAGTTTTACGGACAATAGTTCCTAGACACTTTTCCAGAATTCCTTTTGTTTCTGAGGACGAACCTAGGAGTCCATACGTTATCTCTAGTGCAACGTTGTATTGAGTAGTTGCAGAAAATTGGCATGATGTTGGCGTATGTAGCTGGCAATCTGTAGGTAAAAGGTCTCTGCATATATTAGTTTTGATAGTAGTCCTTTGACAATTAGTAGTCCATCGATCCTCTGTCTGATTTTAGATAGTAGGTAGCAGGTGGGACTATAAGATTACGTGGTTTTTAGGTGGTATAGGGTATACTCGGGATATGTTATATTGTACAGTAGGTACCTATAGGAATTTTCAGAACGAAAAGTAAGACATTGGAAATTGATAAAATTCCTAAACGTGAATTTGCTAGGACTTCGAAAGGGTTGATGTTCGTCGATGTGAATCAGCATGTCGGAATAATTATGGTGTTGAGTAAGTTTGTTTTTAATTGTTAAAAGATTTGTTGAGCAGGAGATAATTTCTAAGTTACGGATCTCGAAACTTGTAGTGAAAATGATAGTTCGAATTATTTGATTCAATTGTTTATTAAAATTATCCAGTATATATTTTTGAGTAAACATATTACTGGTGTAAAAATGTTGTTTCATTTAAGTTAGTAATCTCATTGTAAATGATTTTTTGATTTCAAGGTTTTCCTTAATATTGATGTAATATCGTTCATTACTGTAATTTCATGGGATAATTGGGTAGTGATTAATTTTGCGTTTTGGATTATTTTTTCCTAATCTTATTAATAAATGTTATAAACAAATAAAAGTTCTTGGTGTCGTTTTTCTACATAACAGGAATAATTATCAGGTAATAAAGAGAAATCCACCTTATCGTAGGTGTAGGGACCACAAAGACGATACAAAAAGGTGAATAACCTATTAGCGAATGAAGTGATTGATTATTAGGTATGATGATAGCGGTAATCACCTGGTTATCAAGTGTTTCTTTTGGGTCTGTAACATTTACTTAGTATTCGTAGTTTTACGATTAATCGTTCTACGCGTGAATTAGAAGAAGCGTTATGAGCGGTAATAAAATGTAAATCAAAGTTTAACAATCGGCAATAATCTGTAACAATTAAATTATTGAATTCCCCTTCTCGGTCGTATGTGATTTTACTGGGTCTATTATGATGAGAAAAATAATGATTTAGGTTACTTATTACATCTAGAGCAATAGTAGCTCTTTTTAGATTGTAAGATTGGACATAGCGTGAAAAGGAAATAGTTGAAAATTTAGTTACTCTATATTGGTAGATGTTCATAAATAAGCAGGCAAATGGTTTTTTAGAAATCATGGAACCTTGGAAGGGTAGGTGGAAAGGTCGTCGACCGTATTTACTTTGTGGACATAAATCGCAGTTGTTAATACACCTTTCAATTTTTTCTTTCAAGTTGAGGAAATAGTACTGGTTTCGTTTATCCACTTAGGGGTTGCGTTGTAGTAGTTGTACAATAATGTGGTGTTATGCAATTACACTCATACAATCAAATCAAATATAGGGATCATCATCATCAATTTCCGATTTTCAAAACTTTGTAGAGGGCACAGTGAAATTATAGCATTAATCAAAAAACGAAAATGTACCTAACACCAAACTGCAGAAGTGTAGAAAGTTTAAACAAAATAGTGTAGCCAGTTTTCTTGTAATAATTTTTCAAAAATGTTCAAACTTTTCGACACGCACCGTTGCGATCGTTTTTTGAATTTTTTTTGATGGTATAGTATCGCAGAAGGCTTTCAAACCAGTTGTTGCGGAACCTGATGAGATTTTGAGTTATGGGACGTTAAAATAGAAAGTTGGAAAAATTCACAGCGGCCGCCATTTTGAAGTTAGAGAGTCCGGTAAAAAATGTTTCCCTTGAATTATGGTCTTCTTTTATATCCCTTACTCAGATTTTCAAAATTCCGCTTGTGAAAAAAATGCTACCAAAAATCATATATAACTTTCGGTTCCGGTTTCGGATTTTTTTGAAAAGCTTAATTTGTCGATGAATTTTCGACATGCCCCTTCATTTCAAATTCAAAAATCGGTTCACTACTTTTTCCATTAGAAGCGTTACATACGCACACGCCCACCCACCCACATACAGACATTTTTTGTAAACCACTCTTTTGGTTTCCTGGAAGTCCAAAACATGTTTTTCCGCGAAAATCTCAATTTCAATTTTTTTTTCTGATGCCCGCGACTGCGTCAATCACTCAGTCAGATAAGATAAAAGTTATTATTGGTAATAGTTTGTCAAAATTGTAGGATAATAAAATTTCAATATCTACCTGTCTTAAATTCTACGGAAGTTCCAATTATTTTAGAAACAAATGATTTGCAAAATTTAAAAATTGACGTATTTCCGTCTGAAGATCACGATGCGTAAAATTCCATTTACTTGCTAAACAAAATTAGCGATAAAATGAAAAATTAGCTTTTATAAATGAACACATTAAAACGGATCACTTAAATTCAGAAAAAAGGGAATCAATTTTATCGGTTTGTAAAGATTTTTCTGACATTTTTCATGGTCCAAATGAACCTTTATCATATAGTACCGATGTTATTGCGCATGAACTTAGAATTCCGACAGATCAAACTCCTATAAATATTCGCCCCTATCGATTACCAGAATCTCAGAAAATCGAAATCGAAAAACAAGTAAGTAAAATGCAAGACGACGGTCAATAGTACAAAGTAAATCCCCCAGGAATGAACCTTTATTAGTTGTTCCAAAAAAACCCGACGCTACAGGCGAAAAGCGGTTTAGGGTCGTTGTAGATTTCAGAAAATTAAACATTAGTGTAGAGGATGACTTCCCCTTACCTCAATTTCCACTATCTTAGATCAATTGGGAAATTCGCAATATTTTTCGACGCTTGACCTGGCCCAGGGTTTCCATCAAATCAAAATGAACTCTAGTGATCAATGCAAAACAGCATTCAGTAGGTACTTCTACTGGTCATCACGAATTTATCCGTATGCCTTTTAGCCTTAAGGGGGCGTCTGCAACGTTTCAAAGGCACATGAACACCGTAGTACCTTGATGATATAGTAGTATATGCTAATAATTTAAAAGAGCACGAACTCAAACTTCGAGACGTTTTTAGTAGCCTTCGTGCAAGCAACCTTAAACTTCAAATTAATAAGTGCTCTTTTCTTTGTAATTTGTAAAGAAGTGAATTCTCTTGGACGCGTAATTTCGCAAGTTGGTGTAAATCCGACTTAAAAAAGGTAGAAGCCGTAATACAATTTAAGGTACCTACCTCAAAATCAAAAAGACCTTAAATTATTTCTAGGACTTTGTGGTTATTATCGAAAATTCATTCAAGACTTTAGGAAACTTGCCAAACCTCTCACAGAAGAAAAAATTTTTCTTTGGACTTCGTCTCAACTAGAGACGATCGAAATTTTAAAAAATAAAATCACCCAAGCACCAATTCTCCAGTATCCCAACTTTACTAAACCATTTATTCTAACTCGCGATGCATCCAGCTTCGCAATAGGATCTATTTTGTCTCAAGGCCCCATAGGGCATTAGTAGCGATTTCCCAATAGCGTACGCAAGCCGTACACTAAATTCTAACGAAATTTCATATAGCAATAGAGGAAGAGCTTCTTTCAATCATGTGGTCAATTAATCATTTTAGACCATATCTCTACGGAAGAAAATTCGTTATCGTGACGGATCACAAACCATTGACAAGAATTTTTAATGTTAAAGGATCGCCATTAATGCGTTGGCGGTTAAAATTAGAGGAATATGATTTTGGAATTTCTTTTAAAGACGGTAAATTAAACACGAACGCAGATGAGATAAATAGAATATGTGCAGTAACTACGCGAAATCAATCGGCATCACATAACCAAGTTTCTCAAATTTCAAAAACACCTTACGAAGATATCTTCAAAATAGTTAGTTTTAAATAGGAACGTTATCGAGAAAAATGACGACTTCTTTGAAGCCTCTACAAAATTTAAGCCTTTTCAATTATTATTTGGACTCAAAGCTTCGCTTCCATTTGAAGACGCCGAAATACACTTATGATGACTATCGTAACGAATTTGCGAAATTCTAAAGCAGGTTCGTCAAATAGCTATCGGAATATTATTCAAAGTAAGCACAAATCAAAGGAAAATTATGGTATAACATCACATTCAGAAAATATGCATGTTAACGATAAAGTACTTATTCGAAATCAATTAAGTAAAAGCAAGTTAGATACCAACCGGTTAGGGCCGTATTTGGTAATAAAATTGATATTGTAGGTGAATCTAATAATATAATTATTCAGCGTAGCAATAAACCTTATAAAATTCACAAAAATGAAGTCAGACTTTTTAACGAGTACTTTTATTTCCAAGATGTCTGGTGCTACTCCCAGATGTTATGTGTATTCACCGATACGAAATTCCAGTACAACCCTGGCATTTTTTTGAATATTTAGATAATGCACATCTATCTTCAACTTCCTGGTCACTTGTTACGTATGTAGAATTACAGGATTTCTTTGAACGTTTAAACCGTTTAAACCTCATTTATGATTTCTGTTATAATTTTGAAAACGCATGTCAACAGATTAATAACTACAGTTGTTTAGATTTTTATAATATGGGATAAATACATGCCATTACCAATACAACCCCACACTCTAGTACAAATTTCAATTCATAGGAGTTATATTAGTCTTTGGTTGTGAAGCTTCACTTCCTTTTACACGTGGATCGGACACTCCAAAATATAAATACAATGATTGTCGCGGTGAGTTACGTAAAACACTTAAAAATGTTCACGAAGTTGCAAGAAATAATATAATTATACGAACAAACAAAAGTCTAAAGAAATTTACGATAGGAATACTTAGTCTCAAAGTATAATGCATGTACAGGATAAGGTATTGATAAGAAATCAAATCAAAAAAGGAAAACTAGATGCAAATTGATTAGGACCTTATGTAGTAATAGACATTTTGGATAATGTAGGAAATATAATAATAGAATGTAATAATAAACCCTACAAAATTCACAAAAATGAGGTGCATCTGTTTAATGAATAAATTCTTTCAGGTTTTTTGCATCAAGAATATAATGTGGAATCTGAGTAATTGATTGATGATATACCTACTTAATGTTCGCACAGTTAGGAATATTACATCCAAAAAATTTAGTCACTCACTCAATTATCTTTCGAACTACACAAATATAAATAAGTACCTATTTACCAAATGGGATGAAGTGACAGATGTTACACAAATAAATAATCTATTAAAACTTTTAGATTTAGAGGTAGGTACATTTTAATAATAATAAATTAGTGTATATCATATCCATACCTTTAGTATTTACCGAATTGCATTCATTGTATCACATTATTGAATTATTCCATCACCAGTTAAATATTATAATAACCAATATGTGTATATAGAACTTAGTTATATATTTTTGTTGATTATTAAGAACAGATAAACTTACTCAGGAAATAAGTATCGATGCAATTATCCATTATTCAAATTTTCTCCTTGTTTTAATGGGGAAGGTGTTGTGCCGCTCCTAATTCTTTTCCCTTATCATAGCCTAGCCTAGTCCTAGTTATTATTTAAAGAATGGTATCAAAGATCAAAGTTATGTATGCTCTCTTAAGGAAAGTTACATGGCACTAATGTCAAGTTAACTTGGACTTTAAGCTTAAAGAAATAAGCAACTCAACAATATTTACTCATGATTTTTGGTACTAGGCAGCAGTAAACAGTCAGAAAGAAATTAAGCAATAAGTTAGCCTTTTAACAAAATTATAATTATAACTAGAATTTAGAAGAATAAATGTTAAAATATCCAAAGTGTTATAAATTAATTAAACAATAGTAAAATTGCTATTGCACGAACAACAGTTTAGTAGACCCTTGTATGTATTGTGGCGGATACGGTACAACACTACTTTAGCAGACTATTTAAAACATTGCACCAATAAAGATCAAACAAATTGGGACAGTTGGCTTAATTTTGCAATGTTTTCTTATAATTCAACGGTTCATACTTTCACAAAATTCACTCCACATGAATTAGTATTTGGAATAAAACCCGTATTCCCTAGTTCCTTGACAAAAATCCCAGAATTTAAATATACTTATAACAATTACATTTAAGAACTAATTTTGAAGTTACGTACCTAAATCAAATCAAATAGGTAGCTAAGGATCATCTTATTTCAGCAAAGCAACAAATAAAGAATATTATGATAGAAATTGTAATGTACTACGTATATAATGTCTATGTTATTTTAAGGTATCTGAACTTAGATATTTTTCCTATTAATCAAAATCACGTATTAACATTTGGGCACTCAAAGGTCGCTTTGACAAAAGACCACCTTACTTTCATAGACAAAAAGAAAAGTCAGTCTAGTAAAAACGTTCAAACGAACAAGTACTATTAAATACAAAAGTATCTAAGTACAGTAGTGCTAATAAATATACAGAAATTCAAATATCAAGTCTTTTACTCCAACGATCTATCACAAAATGTTCAACTAGAAAATTACAAAGTTGAGATAATGTTTATCTATTTAACGAACGATTAAAATCAGGTCAATCAAAGAAGCTAACTTCCAATTATAAAGGTCCTTATTCTATAACAGAGATGAATCCCCCTTATACCTACTTATAAACAATAAAAAAGTTATCGTTCACACAAATAGATTCAAAGGAGCTTTTGTTGCAGATTAATTGGGCTTGCAGCAGCAGCTGAGTATGATATTACCAATTTCTCAGAATCACCTGGATCCTGGAATATATTATGAACAAAGAGGAAAAATAAAGTTTCGGAATACTCCTGGAAATTAGTAACATACCGTGATATTAGATAAGCAAAACGACAAGGAAATTATTAAAACAACTATTAAATTTTAACAACTCAATTACAAATTTATATCAAAATGAAAAATCTTTAATAAATATTTTATGTTCTTTGAAATTTTTTACAATGAAACAAAAACTTCAATCTATCATATTGACGTTAAACAAGCAATAGAAGAACACTTAGCTCTATTAACTTTAATCGTAAACGAACTGAACAAAGAATATTCTAATTTAATCAATGCAATTTTAATGGCAAAAAATATTTTGCATCTTGCATGCTCCTGAACAGTTCATTCGTGAACTAACTAAAACTATTCCATATCTACCTTTATCAATTTATAATCCATATCCAATTGACATATCACATGCTCATCAACTCTCAAATCTTATAACCCTCATGTAGGTATATTACGCCGATCTAAATTTAAACGAAATGTTGAATGTGAATTCGGTCTGTATCACCTATGGCATTACCAATTAGAATTAATCAAAGTAATTACATTATCATCTTACCTAGTATTGAATATTTAGCAATATCACAGAATATGCTGCAATATTTTACTATAAATTCTGTCGTAGTTTGTAGCCACATGTCACTGAACGAACTGATATGCAAAGCAAACCAACCCTTGCATTCCCTACATTCAAAACCAATTTTCGAAACTAATTATTGTTATCAAGTCTAAGAATTCCAAAACTTGTGACACACGAGTCAACACGCTCAAAACTGACCTTTGGCATAAGCTAAATACGAATAATAAATTGCTACTTATATGTTTTACCGGATTTAACAACGGTAACACTAAATTGTAAAAATTCAACTTCTGATAATAATATACAATTACATGGTACAGGACTACAGGTATTCTTACATTTAGGTCTTTCATGCCAGGCTTACGGGCTCAACTGTTGAACTGTATGAGCTTTTAGTAATTATGAATTAAAAAGTTCGTATAGCTCAATCATACCTAATTTTGATATAATAAATGATAATTGTTGCTTACATAAAATCAAAAAGATTCCAAAAGAAATCAAATTCAATCAACTGAAATCTTCCAATTTAAACATGGAGGAATTAAAAACTACAAGCCATAGTTTAGATCAGGATGGGACATGACAAATACTTCGGTTGATCATATCATGAATTAAATCATGATACTTTGAAACAACATGTAAATATGTATTCTGATATTATAAGTAACTTCAACATGTACAAACTTAACAAAACATTTAATTTTTAATAGTAATGGTACAGGTAGTAATAATATAAGAACTCACAACAATATCATCTGACGTTTGGGTTTGGAACGTCTACCGATTATGAAAATCATTCCTCAAGAAGTGGTCAAATTGTCAAATAAAAGACATTTTAAAAATTGGAAACATTTAAAATACTAGAGTAAAGTTTCTCCAAGTCCGAGCGATTGATTTTGTTTGTAGTTAATAATTATTATCATTAGATTTCTCAGAAGAATCTCAAAAACGGGAAATTAAAGCACAGGTCGCGAAAAAGGAAAAAGAAGGAATAATCATAAAAAGCAAATCTCCATGGAACGCTCCAATATTAGGTGTTTCTAAAAAACTGGATTCCTCTGGTTATAAAAAATTTAGAGTAATAGTAGAATTCTGGAAATTGAATGACGTAACTTTGGCTGAAGTCTTCCCGTTACCTCAAATTGCTGACATTTTAGACCAATTAGGAAATTCTAAATATTTCACAACTCTTGATTTACTTAGCACTAGGTTATTATCAGGTCAAAACGAATACTAAAGATCAGGAAGAAAACAGCATTTAGTACACCAACAGGTCATTATGAAATTTTGAGAATGCCTTCCGGACTTAATAGGATGCCCCTGCTCATTCTAGGGGCTTATGAACACAGTCCTTTCGTTTCGGACTTGCAAGGTGCTTGGTATTACGTTTATTTGGACGACATAGTTGTTTATGCAACAAATTTGAAGAAACATGAAAAAAAATTCGTACTGTGCATTTCTGCGAAAAGAAGTAACTTATTTAGGGCATAGTATAGCAGGTTTAAAACCCGATCGTGAAAATGAAATATGTTATAGACTATCCCGTTCCGAAATACTATAAGGATGTAAAGTCATTTTTAGGTCTATACGGGTATTATAGGAAATTTGTAGAAAATTTTTGCCAAAAGGCGAAACCATTTACTGAACTATTAAAGAAAAATTTTAAATTTATTTGGACGCCATCCCAACAGGAATCTTTTAAAAATTCAAAGGAATTCCTCACACAACTACCTCTTCTAGAATATCCGGACTTTTCTAAACCGTTTATTTTAACAACAGACGCGTTTAACAATGCAATAGGTTCCATTTCGTCACAAGGGCCTATTGGAAGTGATCTGCCAATCGCTTTTGCAAGTAGAACTTTAAATTCAGCTGAAGTAAATTACAGTGTCACAGAAAAGGAGTTTATTTTCATTGCGTGGTCGGCAGGTCATTTAAACCATACCTATATAGGCGAAATTTTTTTATTGTTACGGATCATAAACCTTTAACGTGGAATTTTTCTTTAAACGATCCGGGCCCTCGCCTAATGTGGTGGCGCATTAAATTGGAAGAATACTATTACGAAAGATTACATAAAGCAGGGAAATTAAATACAAATGCCGGCGCATCGAGTCCGGGTATGTGCAGTTACAACTCGTGGGAAATCGGAATTTAATAAGTAAAATTTCATTCGCTAGCAATAGCAATTATCAAAACTATTTAGATATATCGTTTCGAAAAACATAATAATCAATAATGATGTTACTGATAAAACCGAGGATTTATTTAACGCGCCGAAAGAATTTTCTCTAGTAAACAAAGTAAGGAGAGATTTAAAAATGTCTAAGGGAATCGCAAAAACATTTTGTGAAAAATTTAAAGCTGTCAAAACATTAGGTTTTCAAAACCTTAAATTACATGGTGTCAGGCGCGGACTGAACAGTTTGTTTGGTCCAAACGAAATTTTTCTAAATTCTAATCGTAATTGAATTAATCAGGAAACACGACATCGATATACCGACAATGGCTGTTTTCTTATCGTAGTTTATACCTGACCAAAAATCCAATCATCACATCGCCCTTTGTCGCCAGCTCAATACGCAGAAATATAAGCATGGACAACGTGTCCATGTATTGGGTATTATTGTATCAGTCAAATCGTATCGGCGGTTGTATCATGCGTAGATACTATCTAAGGTTCCCATCTCTAAAACCTTCAAACCAAGACAAGAAGGACAGCGACTCGGACAGCGGTATAAGACTGGTGAAAACATTTGTCACTGACTGTACATCATCTTATCTCCGACACCCTGTATTATTGCAATAGTTGTATGTTTTTTTTTTGTAAGGATTCTGCTTGCACCGAAGGAATCAAAATAGTTATTAAACATTTTTACAATCAAATTACAAAGCATGAAAACTCCGTAGGTATCTCAAGAAAGTGCGATAAGTTCTTTAACCTCGAAAAGAAAATCAAAAATAAGATAGCTAAAATCTGCTGATCAAAAAATTAGTGGATAAAAGGTAGTTCAAAATTCGAAGTTCGATGTCGTATAATCTGTCGGTACAACGACATAATTTTATTCATATTATCAGGAAATGGCATATAAAGGACACCGTGAGGAGACCAAAAAAGCCAAAAATTTGCAACTTTTTTTCATTTAATACCTGATTGAAAAAAATGACTTGAATGAATGAAATTATTTATTTAGCGATTTACATTTTCTGCGACCGGGGTCACCGAGTCACATAGCCACCCGAACGAATCCAGCCCAGCCCGCCCCCGCATGGCGTTGTGCACCATAAGGACAATGATATATATGTTATTTATTTAATCGTGAAGGAACATTATTTTAACAAACCTTCGTACGAGGATCTCTATATAACCTTCCAAAATTTAAAACAATCGACAAATTTAATAAAGACTTACAGTTACTTTTCTTATTAGATACAGGCGCTATCATTTCATTAATTAAAATTTCTAAATTAAATCCTTATTCAGACATAAATTATAACGATCAAATTCCACTTAAAAGAATCTCAAAAGACACAATCACGACTATGCTCCCCCTTCAAGTAGGGAATCTTCAAATTTTTACTCAATTCTATTTAATTAATGGGAGAATGGGACTACCAACATCCTTTATTTACGGAATCATTGGTTTCTACTTTTTATCTAAACATGAAGTCACTGTGAGTCAAAAATGCCTCAATTTCTTTAATTTACATATTTTAAATTCTTACAAAATTCCTGCACGCAGTGAATTAGTCGTACATTTACAGAAGGCGTACTACCTCCGGTAAACTCGATCCCTGGTGTGTATCATTAGTAAAGGGCGGATTATAGGCAAAATGCATATTGGTTATACTGAAAGTGGTATCTAAATCCTTCCGTATCTACGCGAATCACATTAATTAGAGTTATTTGACGCCAATTTACTTTTGCATATTTTGCATATATTTGCAGTTTAGTTCATATTTTTGGAAAATGTGCATATTATTGCATAATTTGTGCATTTAAAGTAGTATATTTTCCATTTTGTACCAAAAATTAAAAAAAAAATTTTTTAATCATTTCATGAAATTCTTTTAACGAGTACCTACTATTATATAAAAATATGTACAGGTAAAATGTGAGCAAGAAATTCGTCAGAAATTTAGGAATTTATGGTAAAGGAAACTTAAGGTATCTTATACGAAAATGTATTGGAGTGCTTGAAAGGGTTTAGTTTAAGGTATTGAACTATGGACTAGAAAGGGAAAATTGCTAGATAATTATAGCTAAAATCTGAACATTTCATCAGTCATTGCACAATAGTTGACTGTAACGATTGCTTTTTGCATTTATTTTGTGTAGTGAATTATCAATTTTTGAAAAACAAAATGTCAGTGATATCGTTTTATTAATTTTTGGTTTGCATTTTTGCATATAATATTGCATATTTTAACTAAAGCACTGCATATTTTTAATATTTTCAATGCATATACATGCGCATATTTTCACCTTTTCTCGTGCATATTAATCCGCCCTTTAATCATTAGTAACGGTTGTCAAGGGACCAGATTCCACCGCTTAATTCTTATGTCACTACATTTTATCTATTGTAGGAATTCATATGTTATCACATATGAATTTTCATATGTTATCACATATGAATTTCCATATTATTGTATTCACCCTACTTTCAAAGTCTATAATATAACTGTCATGCGCTTCTGATAATAATGATAACTTACTATTATAAAAGCACTGGCATCATTCAAATATTCATTCATAATTATTCATATCTTTGGTCTCTAGTTATGTAATTAGTGTGTTTCAACTTTTACTCCTAAATAAATTTGTTCAAACTACATTTTTATTAAAGTATTATTTAACTCGGTATCTCCGATATCACCTGGAATCTTATCACTCACGTGGATATCGGTGCTTTAAAAAATGAATTGAAAAACTTCTCGCTTTAAAGGTTCAATTAGAAAATGTATGTACCTACTCATACTTATCTTGTTTCAATCACACATATTCAGTGGCGTAACAAAAACCCCTGCAGCCCACGCATTGCGGGGAGAGGCAGGCGTTTGGGAGGCCCAGAGCGCTGGGAATGAAAACAATAAAAAAAAAATTAACAAATGTACAGAGGTAGTTATAATTTTTATTTATGGGATATACTCATAAGTGATTATTTTTAAGGAAGCATTGGTTAAGATAACAACCACAATATTGATTAAACAGATAATTAGAGTTAATAAAATTTCCTGTATGTTTTTCTAGTTAGTTGTGTAAGCTAAAGCTATGAGCATTATTGTAACTCCGTTTGTCAAATAAAACTTTTTAAAAACTTAAAGTCGAAATTTGAAAACGTAATTGGCACAATCGGTAGGATAATCCGAATAGTCTGCTTTATGCAAAATCAATCGCAAGAAAACAATTACTAAGGAATCCACTGCAATCGCCGCAGCCCAAGGTATCTTCAAATTTGAAAAAACCCAAGAGTCAACTCAGGAATCGAGTGAACACTTAAGAAATTCACATCAGAGCCAAGACGTCCAGTCAAGGATCAACGCTGATTAGAAATTCAACAATAGGAAGCTAGAATATCCCATGTTCAAGGTTTTTGAAAAACGAAGAAATGTTGTTAATTGTGAGTAAAAGAAATTAATATAAAAGATACTAATATAGTATTATAGTAAAAGATTAGTTTGTATGGGTTCACAAACAGCTATGAGGCAAAAACCGAACAAGTATTCTTGTGATGGCAAACAAGTTATACAAAGAACAAATCCTTGTCCGCCCCAAGGTTCACACAACACAATAATAATAATTTAGCTCAAACATCCAGAGCAAATGCTTGTAATGGCAGACAAGCTACAGGTTGGTCCTTTACCTGCTGTGAGTTTTACTCAAATGACGACGCGGTATAAGCCGAAAGTTAATAATACTGACAGTTCAAGTAACCGCGAAAGCCTCAAACAATATATAGTAAAAGATTTTATCCCACACAGAGTAGGCAGATTGAGACTGTGATGTGATATAAATACTACCTTTTAGGAAAAACCTTACTAACAAAGGTATATTGAACCTTAAAACTTTGTAAGGGTTTGATTTGTAATAATTTTAATACATACAAATTTATTAATAATGAAAATGGCTCCACCAGAAACACAAATTCCCTTAGCCGAGAAAGCAATTATTGCTGCTGCTCGACATTACGGTGAAATTTTACGAAAATTGAATGAAAAGATAAAGTACGTTACATTCATTTTTAGGAAAAGTAAAAAATAGATTTATGGGACTACAGCTGACGCTTGTAATAAATTACAAGGAGAAGCTAATGATCTGATAGCACTTAGGTCTGATATAACGACAAGGGATGAATTAAAAAAACTTTTGTTAATAAAATAGGGAGGTTATACAGATAGGAAGATGTTAGCTCAACAATTCAGAAACTTAAAGATAGGCTATAACCAATCATTGACTGATTTTATTGATAGGATTAAAACTATGGAAAATAGGTTGAATTATAAAATTATGTCAGATAGTACATTAGGTATCATTACCCAGACAAACAGTTTATAGAAAAATTAATGAACAACCAGGTATGGAGACCTCTTATATAATAATTCTCCTTTATTGTTACAAACAATTCTGGACGTAAAAGAAAATTAGGTATGTTGAAAAACATTCTGAAAGAGAATTTAAAAGGAGTAATTTCCAAAACCAGTCCGGCAATAACGTAAATAATGCAAATAAAATGCATAAGGGAAATAAACCAACTAACCTAAATCAATTTAACCAAAATCAATTCGGTAAAAAATCGAATTATCTACAAAATTCACAAAATAATCCGCAAAAATTTTATGTAGATAAGAAAAATAATAAATATTATGCAGAAATGGATTTAAATCATAGGGAATATAACGTTTTTAAACCAAAATGTTATTTTTAGCGGGGCAAATGCTGCAACTAATCAGCATACACCAATGTCAACTAGTGGCATACGACCTCAGGAAACCCCTGTACGTCAACCAGTAATAGTAGAAATAATTAGTTTAATAAAAAACCTCAAATAAATAAACCCTTAGTAAACGTAATGCAGGTAGAGACGTCACCAGATCTTTATGATGAAAGAGTTATGTTATAAACCAAATTAAAGGGCAAAGCATTCAATTTGTTTCGATTTAAAGAAGTTGCTACTTGGAACGATTTCTAAAAACACTTAAAATCGAGCATTAGTCAACGTACCTTAAAACAGATATACAATTAGAATTTAATAGGCGTGCACAAAAGGCAGATGAAACAGTTTTAGATTATGGTAAAAGAATGGAAGGTTTATATAATGCAATGTTAGATATTTTAATCAGGGACAAACAACATTAATGATCCGTATCCTAATAATGACAGCCAAAACATACCAAACGGACGAAATTATTTTCCACGATTTAAAAGACAACCCTGGACTACTTATACCCTCTAATTGAAGGTCAAGCGTTACTGCAAGAATCAACATGAACACTAATCAAGGTTTTAGATTACTCATATTTTGTGGAAGAATTTAAAAAATTAGTTCACCGTACAATCCTTCACAAAGCCCCTCCGAACAATGCGATGGATTAATTTATTGGCTTAACGAAACCTCTGGAAAACAATCAACGAAAAAACTATCTTAGAATCCTATTCCCAAGAAGTTAAAAGAACCGTTACCTATTTATTTTCCAATTTTAGAATAAAACGCGGAGCAATAAAAGGATTAGGATCTCTTATAAAAATTATAACTGGCAATTTAGACAGTGATGACCAGAAACGTTTTGAAAAATTAATCAAAAATTTACAAACAACCACAAATAGTCATGAAAACATTATTATAAACATCAAGTCATGCTTAAGACAAATACAATGGAAATATTTATAAAAATATAATTCAACTCTCCATAAATCAGAATATTATTAATGAAAAACTAGAAGAAATTATCTCAACCGTAAATAAAAATTTCAACAAACAATCAAAATTATAAATATTCACTATACAGTTAATCAATTAACCCAGATACTTCAATTAATACTTCTCAAATTACATGAATTAGAAAACGCAATCACCTGAACAAAAAAAGATGAACTACATTTATCACTTATTGAAAATAATCTAAACTATGATTTGAATTAGATAAAATTGCAATTTTTCTAAAACAATCAATGGAAGAAAACAAAGACCAAAAATTAAATACATTTATTTTTATATTTCAAATACCCCCTGCTACTAGAAAACCGTATAAATACTATACCTTAACCCCTATTCCTGTACTTAAAAATAACCAGTTCTTCCAAATAATCATATCCACATATAATAGGTTATTAATTAGTGATGATGCAAGCATACTTGTAATAACGAATGCAAGGAGATGAATCCTCAAAATTATTTTTGTAACCACAAAACTAAATTTGAAATTCCTAATTCTCTATTATGCGAAACTGAGTTAATAAAATTCGAAGATAGCAAATCATGTACTGTTCACACTTTTGTTAAAATTGAAGAATATCTATGGGTTATAACAAAAGTACATAAAATATATTGGAATTTTAAGGAATATACTAAAACATTATTAGGTAGGTAGTCATAGTGTAATGTTACCTAAATCTTGCTTGATTGTAATAAACAGAAAAGAACTATTAATTAACGAAAAGATTGATATTCAATTACAATTAGAACATATACCATCAATAGGTAAAATTAATTTAAAGCAGGTAAACATACATCAACTCAAACACATAAATATCACTCATGTAGATCTTAAAGACATAAATAGATTAAGAAATGAATTTGAATATAGCAATAGGATCTATTATTGTAAACATAATAATTGTAATCATTATTGTAGTATCACAGATCACTCATAATAATGTAAGTACCATAAACGATAAACGTATCTCTTTAAAAAACAAATTGTTAAAATTTTTTAAATGATTGATAACATAAGAATATATAAGTAACATTTTTGTAATCAATACTCAGTTATAATTATTGTATATTACAATAAACATTATTGTATGTATTATTGTACTCTATATTTTATTATTGCAATAAAGTATACATAAATTTCGCAAAGAAATTTCATCGACTTGGCAATAGTGGCGCCATCTAGCGATAGAATGTCAAATCTATAAAAGAAACCTGCATAACCAGAACCCTAAAATTTAATTCTTTTTTTTTCACGTTTTTTTAGGTAACTGGGGGGGGGGGGTGGTCGCAGAAAAGACCCTTCACATGCTCGTGTTATTGCGACATTCGCCCCATTGTTTGAGGCAGATAAACAGTTCCATTTTCAATCGTTATTGGGAATTGCAAAATATTTGAAAATGTAGAAGAAGTATTTATTTCATTTTCGTTTAATTCATATAAAAAGTAATTTTGAAAGTATTTAAAAGTGATAAAGTGCGGTCTTGATAATGCAATATTGCTTTTATTTCTTTAAATCGTTTGTTCCTAAAACTATGTCATATTTGCTAATTATTTGGAATGTCAGGAAATAACACAAGCTTTGATGTTTAGGTACATCAATTCCACGTTGTTGCAAGGACTTAAATAATAGCTTTTTATCGGAAAGGGTTGCCACTGCAAAACCACTCAGTTCAAAAGGTTCGGAAATTAAAAATTTACAAAATTTATTAGCAACATTCTGATTTATGACTGAATCGATAGTTCCAGAATCAATCAGGATTTTGAGGTTCAGATATGGGAGAAAGATGAAAGGTAATTTAGCTAATTGATTCAAATTATTTAAATCTAGATGTATTATGGAGGTTTTTGGTTCGCGGCAGCAAAATTTCCATTGTCGTTATCAAAATAATTGTTTTCGTGGCTATCAAATATGTATTATTGTTGATTGTTGTAACAATTTATTTGTCTGGTAATGTGAGTTATGACTTATGAGTGTTCGTCAATAACTTGTGCTAAGTTACATTCGGGTAGGCTGGTCAAGTTTGGTTGATTAGCAAAATCAACAGATTAGTCATTAGTCATTATCTTCTGTATTTAGGATAGTTGTTGTAGACATAGACATAGGCGTTGGCTAATAGCAACGCTAATAGGTTCTATTACGAACGCGTCTTTGATATGAACTTTGGAATTTACTATTTCTTGGATTTTGATATACTACTTGCTTATTAGTAAAGAAATGTTTTGGGGGTAAGGGCCTTGAGATATTGCCAAGCGTTCTTTATTGTAGCGGAAAGTTTTGATTTGGTGTTGCTTGAAAATCACGTTTATTAAATCGGAATTGGGTCTGAGAATTTATTTGGGGATTATTTTTAGAGATAGGCACAAAAGATTTTGGTTGTAGGTACCTGTAGGAATCGGAGGTCTTGAGTTGTGAAATCCAAAAATTTATTTGTGCATTTCGTTTTCATTGTAAAAGTTTTGGCAACTAGTTAATGCAAGTTCAAGGGTCGTACATGAATTATTTGTGTGCGATATAAGGTTCTCGCATACCTAAACAAAATTGATTTAGAACGCCTGCAGTAACTAAATTTTTCCTTATTTCTAATTGTGTAATTTCTGTAATTACCCACGTTAAATAATTATTCAATTCATTACGGCAGGTAACGATATGTTTATAGAAGGGAATAACGTCTTCAGAAAATCCTTGTTTACAAGACGTATGAAGTTTGGGAACTAAAAGTGATTCGTTCTGGGTGTTACCGTGGCATTTTATTAAAGTCGTTTTTACTTCGGGCCAATTTGTAACTTTTTTTTGCGAAATATTATCCTTAGCGGTTTATTGCTTAGAGGGTTACATATTTTTGGAAATCAGTTAATCGAAAAGTTTCTAGCATATCGGACTGAGATTGAATTGTGGTAGTAAAATGGGGCAAATTTTCAAACTCAGGATCATAGGAAGGTAAGTTTTTTAGCACAAAATCTAAACCAATGAGTGTAAAGCGCTCGTTAATTCGTCTACCTCGCTTTTATTACTTTGGTTTTTCTAGGACTGGGATTTAATTATAAGAATAGGAACCTGCTACTTACAAGATCAATCGAAACAGTTTCCTTCGCATGGGTGGACGTTCTCAGGCTCAGATTCTTCCGTTCTCGTACTCACGATCGAGTCGTATCCCTTGACGTTAACACGAAAGTTGTCTTCAGTGGAGGTCGCGTCGTGGCTATGACGAAAGTATCTGGTTCCTGGATTTATTGAAAAAATGTTACACCACTTTGCAATAAAGTGTCCAATAAATCTGGGTCAAAATTAATAGCAAAGAAAATTCACGTCAAAATTGGTCAGGTCACTACATAGCAATAATGTAGTGAAAACCACTTCAATTGACTCTATTAATCCTGTTCGCACTACCAGTTAAATAATACTTTAATAAAATGCGATTAAGCAGATTTATTCAAAGTGTAAGTGAAAATTGAAACAGAACCGCATAACTTGAGACTATGTATGATATGAGTTATTATGAATGATTAATGATTATTCTAGTACTGCCAGTGCTTATATAATTAAATGTTATCATTAGTATCACCAGCGCATGGCAGTTACTTTCCTACAAATATGCACAGTGCTTCCCGAAAGTAACGGATAAATTCAATAAAATCGTTGACAAAAATATTTCAAATAAATGCTCGGACACGTCGATTTTTATTTTTAAATTATCATTTAGAGATGCAATTTTAAACCTCCCACCCCCTAAAGAACCCTGTATGATAGCTCATCTGATAGCTTTTTTTTATGCTGAATACAATAAAAAAAAGGTTTTCAATATCGGTTGATAAATAACAGAGATATTTACCAAAATGTATTCAAATGAAAGTGCCAATATTCGAGCAGGCGTTGGTACGGCTCTAGCAATGGGTAGTAAAAACAATTGTAACTTGTTTGTAACTGAATGTAAACAAAAGATGTTGGTATTAAGCCGTTATAGGCGGTGTAATCAGGTTCTTTGACACGGTTACCATCCCTTGTGGAACAGGTTACAACAGGACCATCTTTGATCATTGTATTCTTACGCGATACAGAAAAAAAATAATAATAACAAAAATGTGAACGCCATCAAACTATTTTGAAGATCTCAGTTATTTGAATTATTTCTAATTCAGAGCTTCATTTAAGACAAAATACTCGAGTTTTTAGTAAACTTTAGTGTTGTTAGCCCGTGTTCATCCACTGCTGATTTTCCATGCATTTCTGTACGTAGGTATGTAGTTACTTAGGCCGTTTACATCCTGCCTAAATAACAATACAATTACTTAATAACTTCAATCGAAGAAGGGGTGGGGGTAATAAAATTATTTTTCCTACAAAACTTGCTTAGTTTTTAAAGACCTTTTCAACGATACTACTTTTGACCCCCCGTGCTATTTGAAGCAAACTCTTCAGGATGCCGATTTTTCCGGCGAATGTCAATGTCACCATTCGATTCTTCATGAAGGCTTTTGTAATAAAAAAATTTGGCCCGACTCTCTACGATTAACCGTTTTCGAAAAAAACGACTGATACGGGTGGTCTGACTCACCCGGTATATGTACCTAATACATCTACAGTGTGTCCACGGATTGAGTGCACATAAGGTGTAAATGACAATTTTTTTTAGAGTTGGATCTTCATGTTCTGAGGATCGCTCCTGCTTAGTCTCAAACTAAGATATTGAAAAAATGAGAGAAATCAATTAATATACAGGGTGTTGTTTTGACCGAAATCTAAAAATTAGTCAAGAGTAAACTGTCTTTTTTTTGTTTTTTTTATTTACATTATAGTGCTTTAACTACTTAAGGTCATTAGCACTTATTTTAATTCTAATCTAAATTACTTTTAATTTGTTAATGGTTTGAAGGTACATGAGAACAGTTTCGGGATTTTTGAATGCTTCTTGTTTGGTTGATGGAACCTTGCACTGGTTTCTAGCATTTTCATATCTCTCACATTGGAAAAGGATGTGGTACACAGTTATCGGCACATCACAGAGATCACAGTAGGGGCGTTCAGTTTTTTCAAGCAGGTATGCATGGGTGTGGCGGGTATGTCCAATTATGAGCCTTGCTAGTATTACCTGGTGGCGTCTGCAGTTAGCATGGCATATGATGTTGAGGCTGTTGGGGATATTACATCCTCTTGCGCATTGGTTCAGAACGGAATGAAACTTGCATTTTAAGAATTTCTTGATGTCGTGGTCAGCTGCGTCGTTGAATTGGATGGCCTCTTCGGATAATGGTGCTTCCTTTGCGTACTTATCTGCCTGCTCGTTTCCGATGATACCTGTATGTGACGGTACCCAGATAAACTTCAGCGTCTTGTTATCGCGAAAGCAGTTTGTAGCTAGTTTTTGAATTAGTTGTACTAACGGTTCTTTGGAGTATATATTTTGAATGGCTTCTAGGGCACTCTTGGAGTCAGAGCATATTACATATTTATTATTCGGTTGGTCTTGGACCCATTCTAGTGTCTTTAGTATAGCTACTATCTCAGCTGTGAATGTGCTGTGATATTCCCTTAGTCGAATTTGGACTTTCGTATCGTCAGACACGAACGCAGCACCTACTCCGTTGTCGCTTTTGGACCCATCCGTGTATATATATGTATAAATCGAGGTCGGAAATTGATCACAGATGATTTTGAAGTTGTTACGCGCGATTTCGGGTATGATATTCCTTTTGGCAGTAGCCAGAAGGTCAAATGTAACTTGGGGTATTGAATGTGACCAGGGGGGTATTTCAGAGAAGGAGCTAGGGACAGTTGGTGGGAGATTTAGTTTAAAGTTTAGGAGTATTTGTTGTATTCTATAGTGGAAAGGCTTGGTTAGGTTGGGTTTTTGGTTGTATGTTGTGTGGAAATGTTTGTTGAAAACAGCCTGATGGACAGGGCTTTGGGGATGGCAGACTGTTGAGACAGCGTAGTTTAATGATAACATTTCTCGCCGCTCTTTTAATGTAGGTTCCTTAACAATACATAGTAGTTTTGCTATTGGGCTGGTTACGAAGGCACCAGTGGCTATTCTAATAGCTGCGTTATGAATTGCTTCGAGTGGTTTTAGTATGTAAGGTTTAGCTGATGAGTAGATGATTGACCCGTAATCAAGTTGTGAGCGGATTAGGGTTTTGTACAGCAGGAGTAGTGTTTGTGTATCTGCACCCCATTCGTGGTTAGATAGAGCTTTGAGTAAACTGTCTTTATTTTAGCAGATATCACAAAAATGTATTAGAAAAAGTTGTTTAGAATTAAAAGTTATTGAGGATTTTCAATTTTTATACAAAATCAGCCTACTTTGATATTTTTCATCAGCATGAGATTTTTTATGGTTTTAATGACCCATGCATGAAGAGTAATTAAACAAAGTACTTGAAAAACAAATAATTATTTATTAAAAAATACTCAACCTTATTTGTTACAAACATGAGTTCAAAAGTATTGGATTTTGATGAAAAAAATCAAAGTAGGCTGATTTATATAAAAGTTGAAAATCTTCAATAACTTTTAATTCTAAACAACTTTTTTATATCTGCTAAAATAAAGACAGTTTACTCTTGACTAATTTTTAGATTTCGGCCAAGAAAACACCCTGTATATTAATTGATTTGGCTCATTTTTTCAATATCTTAGTTTGAGACTAAGCAGGAGTGATCCTCGGAACATGAAGATCCAACTCTAAAAATTCGTATTAAATTTGTAATAAATATTTAGTTCTTGATGGTTTACTGTGATGAGCTTCGAGTGAAATTTCCTGTACATATTTATTACTTTCTTAATTGTATACATTTTATTATTTTTAACGCGATTTGTTTTAAATAAATCTGCTATATGCGTATACTTGATTATAATGGATGCAAATATATTATAAAATTATTTTGTATTATAAGTTTATTTCATTTACTTTCATGTACGATTTCAAAAATCTACCATTGACTATGTAGTATAATAACAACGTCAACTTTCAGCCAACTTCAAATATTTAATAGTCCGTTTTAATATGGTTTATACCTAATAAGCTAGTAGTAATTCTTGTTTTTCTACCTACTTTGTAGTCTTTGATCGTTTTTCTTGCCTCTACAGATTATCTTCTTTTCATTTTGCTCTCTTTAAAACTTCCTCTCTTAGAAAATCTCGTGTTTCTTTAGTCTTCTGTTATATATCATCAGAGTTGGGTAAGAAACTTCAGTAGAACGTGTTTCGTTTTTGGGAATTAAGTGAACGCGCTATGGAAATTTCATTTGCAATCGCAGCTAATGGAAAACGCCCAAAGATGGCAAATGAATAAATAAGCAATATTGGAACCAAGTGGAACCTTCTTCCAGACTCAGGTAAATTAACCTTGAGAAAAAGAAACCCTGACATAATCCCCAGATATCTGGGGCACAAGTTACAACATATTTTCCAGACCTGTATTTAGGAAAAATATATAAAAACTAAACGAATAATTTAGAAAGTGGAAAAAATTCAATCTATTTATATTACAGTAAGGAAATCGGGTTTGGCATTGCAAATGAACACGAAGATAAGCGTAATAGACGGTAATACAATACCTTCTTACGAGTATTAACGCAGGTCGTGTTAAAGATTTATTTTCTTGAGGGAGCGTGCTGCACGATACAGTGAATTAAAATACCTATTTGTATGTCCAAGAGCGACTTTCCAGTTGCTCGCGGGAGTAAATTCGAGTAGCTCTTAGCTTTCCCAACTCTGCATATATTTGTATAATGGACTAACCCTTACCAAAAATTTTGTTTCAAATTTATTTTGCTATTAACAAGAACTGTTTTCCTAAATTACCAGTAAACTTTGCAATGCCCTTCACTACTAATTCTGTATTTTTAATGGCGTTTCCCAATATTTTTGTCTACCTTTTTGAAATTTTCCTTCTCTTAACCTATACCTAATCTAATAGAACCTATATCTAATAGAAATAATGAGGCAAGACAAAGTTCCAATAGGGACTGGCTTTGACTGATCCAAAGCTCCAAGAGAAAGGGATGTAAACGAAAACAGAAAACTATTGTACTTTCGTACAAATACAAATCAAAAATTAATTTCGATTTTTTTTGCGTATTTACAAAAAGACAACTACACTGGACAGACGAGGCAGCCTAATGCAAAAGGAGGGTTCGTTTGATTTTGAGATAGGCAAGTCAAGGAATGAGTGTAGGTAACTACCTCCTTATCTACTAATATAACACCCCCTGAACTGAAGTATTATTTTACAGGTAGCTTAAATGGTTTTTGGTTGCGTTTCTGAGATATTCATTACCACCACCACGTGATTTTAGTCTTAGCCTTTTAGCGTTAACGATTGGCGCAAAACAAGTAGTCGGCTAAGAACCATGGACATCACTTAACATGACTTTATTGTAGTCTTCCATGGTGGTTTTCTGTTTTGTGAATTGTGAAGAATCGTAGATATTACCTACCTTTAGTTTCCAGCAAATTGAACTTATAAGTGACCATTGTTGAACATTCAGCATTGTGAAGCCATAGGTAGCAAGAAGACGCGTGTCCTCTGTTTATTGTAACTCGCCAAAAGGGTTCTATACGCGTAAGGTCATGAGGTACCTATCTAAATCTGCTACAACAAAATAACCGCCACCGATACTAACTGAAATGAGGAGTAGTAAATATCAGCTGAATGTGAAAAACTTGAGAAACACTAATTGTAAGTTTTTTAAGAATATTACTTTCCTTTGTTGGAATGTCATTTGAAAAAAACCGCTGCTACCAAAACGACATCTTTCTGTAGGTCAAGTAGATGAAGAATACGAACCTCTTTTGATGATGTGATTGAAAAAATCTACTGGCGTTGTACTCCTCACCGCCCTGTGCTTATGCAATCCTTTTAACGAGTTGCAGTAAGCCGCGATAGGCGTTCTTTTGCTGCTCGCCGCTTTTTCCCTCCAGGACGGTAGGTAGCAAAAAGACGCGTTTCGTAGATTAGTGCAACTCGGCAAAGAAGTTGTATAAGCATAAACCGGCGAGGGACATTACTTTTCTCCTAGAGGAAGACATTTTTGTTACCTTAAACTAGGAAAGAACCTGAATTGGATTATTCAATTAATTCCAGTGTTGACATAGTCAAACAATAAACTGTATCTAATTTGATGTAGATACACTTCACTTGAAAATAAAATTAAGACTTGATATCCTTGTAGTATAAGAACTTCAAATAAAACAAGAAAAATTAGCAAACAATCAGTATATTATTAATTTTTAAAAATACACAAAAAACAATATTGAGGTATGGTGGCCTCCAAAAAAATTTAGATATTAACATATATTATTGTAAGGTAACAGAAAATAGAGTAAGTTACTAAAGCTAAGAATAACTAAACACAAAATTGTAATCCTACAAAAATCACAAAATACACTTGAAAATTTAACAAGTGAGAATGAGTTTATATAGCCTATTACTACACTACCAGTCCAATAATTTGTGAAACCCAACATATATTAGTAACTCGTGGCTACAGGAAAACGTTATAGGATTTTGTACCCAATCAGGTTAGTAGCTTGTAAATACCGGACAACCAACTTCACGGGAAATGTAGGTTTTTCCACATCAGTTTTGGGAAAAGTGGTTTATTCAGTAATTAAATTCCTCGTGAAGACCTGCCAAATTACTTCATGAGAAGGAAAGGCAAGGCTTTGGCTTTAAAGCAATGCACCATGGAGCATTTCGAAGTTGCAATTCATCTGTATAGTTAGTTTTGTAGCAGTTGAAACCACTACTTTGGAATCTAAATTTTTCGCCAAAATTACTTGGGACGGTACAGCCTGGTCAACGTAATATTCTTCATTGATGACCATTTAATGACGCTTCTTATTGTTAGTAGAAACGTCTTTCTTTCCTTTTCTCAGCTAAAAGGCAGCGCCCAGTTTTTACTTAAAATGTTGCAGAAAGTGATGAAAGAGACGCAATCCAGTTTGCGCTTCACGAAACTGAGTTACGATTTGCAATAACACTTGGCATAAGGAACACAGATATGGTTCTTTGATATCTATATTAAATCCCAATTTTACTCTGAACATTGAGAAAACTTACATCAAATTCTTAAATGGAAAACGATCATCTACTTGAAAAAATTATGATTTATCATAACGGTCGAGTGTAATATGGTTCATTCATCCGTTCGAATGAGACGAGGTGTATTAAGCTTCGTGTGTCCGGCAATACTTGGATGAGTGACTCCAGACCACCTTTTGATTGCAAGAAATCTCTTCCTTGAGAAATGAACACCATGGGAGAATAAAATTAAAGTGCCCTTTAGGTAAATCCATATTTGAAAAAGGTTGTACCCCGCGATGGAACATTAAAAGACTCATGATAATAATGATGTGGTGGCAATGCCACTGGACTTACGTTAACTTACGTATTTCAGCATGAAGTGGAAAATATTAAGAAGAGGTCAACGGAACTATATGGCGTTGAAAATTAGATAAATTACGATTCATCAACGTTCCCAGAATGATAAGCAACGACAGTTGCATCTGTGGAGAAAACTCCATGCCAAGAACCACCATTGATGATACAATCGCATTATTGCAAAAATACGACGTTTACATAATATATCGGTGTTCATCAATACGCGTTTCGATGACTAGTTATAATGTCCTCTTGGATGACATATGAGCCGATGATACTTGGCGGAGAGTGTTCGGGCAGCTGCTCTGTATCAGCATGCACAAACGTTTTCATTTCTGGTTGGAGAGAATCCATACAGATATCCTCGCCCCGAATTGGAATCCTATACTTCTTATAAGGTGTTGTTCCCTTTTCTAGTCCATACCCCATTGAATTGAGTGTTCACGATCCTACCTATTAAACATCAATTTCTATTAAAAAAGATCAAATAAGTACTAAATAACGTAATTCAGAAATATGAACGAATTTAAAAATCCAAACCTTGAAATGATTATTGGTGGCTAATTACATCTTCTCTTCGCCACTTTGTGAAGCTATCCAACAATGAGATTCTGTCTTCTACCATTAGAACACTGATCAGAACTTCTTGATGGATAACAACATTCATTTTCAACGAAACAAACGAAAGTCGGTCTGCTACCCTGAACACTACTCGGAACTTCTACTACAAGACCATCTTCGGTCATGTTCTCTGATGACCAATAGGCAGGTTTCGTCTCTAAAAGTTAAAACAAAAAACGTGAGGCCCAATAAATTAATTATGTATGATTTAGAGTAGAAATGTGTCAATAGCCTTTTAAATAAATTTATTGATAAAAGAAAGTAGATTGAGAAAAGTATTATTGTATTGTATTCTGCACATTCATTCTGCTGTATTATACTTACCTAATACCGTTGTTTTGGTTTTCTTATGAAGAAGTATCACCCTCACGTGATACTGATGCATTAAAAAAGACAGACTGTATAGGTTGCAGGGATGCTCCTCCTCCAGTTTAGGCTGTTTAGGCCAGCTGATTATAGTAGTATATTGTAAAATCACCGCACTTTTATAAAAAGTACAAAATGTTCTCCAATTTTGGATATATGTCTATACCTATAGATTATTTCCAACAAGGAAGGTCGACTTATGTTTATGCTGATACCGAACAGCCGCCGCCCAAACAGTCTTTGGCCGATTAAAATCATCTCAATGACATTGAAGAGGATCTTATAATTAGGCAGCGTCACTCTGCCTTGACGAACACACCGATCCACTGTGAAGACATGATATCGTTCTAATAAAGCGGTTATATATCAACCACGTTTCTAGGCATCGAATTTTCACCACAGTTGAAAATGCGGCTGCTTATCCTTTTGGATGCGATGATGAATCGTGTTTTACCCAATCTACAAAGTCATACAATTCCGGTAAACTTTTCTTAATGTTTTCCACCTCGTGCCGAAATACGTAAATTTACTGTCCATTGGCGTCACCCTCACATAATTGTCATCATTAGTCTTTCATTGTCCCACTGCAAAAGCACAAATTTTTCCCAGTATGGAGTACCCGAGTAATACTTTAGTTATATTCTCTCGTGGGATTCATTTCTCAGGGAAGATATTCATTCCAATCAAAGGTGGTCTTGGTCACCCACCCAAGCATTCACTGGAGACAGGAAGCTTAACGCTCCTGCTCACATTGGAATGGGAAAATCAACTATGTTACTCGTGATCATTACGATATATCATAATATTTTCTGGTAGATGGTAGTTTTCTATTTAAAAATTTTTTGTAAAATTTGCCAATGATCAGGGCAAAATTGGAATCTAATGTAGCTATCAAAGAACCATAGCTATGTTCGTTATGGTAAGTGTTGTTCCAAATTCTAACGCATTTTGGGAAAGGGCAAACTGCACTGCGTCCTTTTCATCACTTACCGTAGCATTTGTAGTAAACCCAGGGAGTTGTCTTTTAGTCGAGAGACAGAGAGAGAGACATTTCTAACAATATGCAGCTTCACTACATGGTCATCAACATACAACATTAAGTTGACCAGGCTGTGCTGCCCCGATTTATTTTGCTGAAAAATTTAGATTCAAAAGGAGTAGTTTTGAATGCTACAAAACTGGCTATGCAAATGAATTGTAACTTGGAAATGTTGCATGATGCATTCTTTTAAAATCAAAGCTGTGTCTTCCCGTTCTTTGGCAGATTTCCAGGAAGAATTGAATTATTGATTAAACCATTTTGTCCAAAAGTGATATGGAAAAAACTACATTTCAAGTGAAGTTCGTTGTCCGGGAGTTACAGGCAACTAAACTGATTGTGTACAGAATTTATAAAGTTATCCGGTAGTTAAAAGGTACTTGAGTTGTTGGGATATATACAATGTCATGGTATATGTAATAATGAGTTATATAATCGCACTGTCACTTGTTAAATTTCCAAGGGTGAAGTGTGATTGCCCCTCCGGGTTCAATCTGCAATATAAAAGAAGAAGCGTTATTAGTTAAAGGTAGGTAATTCTATAAAAAAGGTACAAAAGTCACAGCAATCCACATTCCCACTAGTAATAAGCATAGAGAAAAAAAAATTAATGCAAATTTCAAATGTATCGAGGAATATTTTATTTTAATTAATATTTTCGATTTGTTTGTTAGATATGCTGAAACTTGAAAAAAATTGCAAATTTTAAAGTTATTATTTTATCTTCTAGCTTGCATACAATACCCTAGTTCTTTTGTAGATATAAAAATAATATTTGAAATTCATTTTAAGTTTAAGTACATAAACTGACCGCCATTTTATAAAAGGTGCCACACCCATTAACAATCCTTTATCTAAAAAAATATTCTAAACATATTATTTATTCCTCCAACTTGCATACAATATCGTCGTTCCTTTTCTTTTGTTAATATAAAAATAATATTTGTAAAATATTTTTAGGCATATACCTACATAAACTGACCGCGATATTGAAAAAAAATCTACGACCATCAATGAGCATGCAGCCATTTTTTATCAAAAAATATTCTAAAGCCATTATTTTATCCTCTGCCTTGCATACAATACCCTAGTTCTTATGTAGATATACCTAAAAATAATATTTGAAAATAATTTTACGTTTAACTAATACCTACATGAACCGACCGCCATTTTATAAAAGGTGCCACACCCATTAACCATCCTTTATCTAAAGAAATATTCTAAACATATTATTTATTCCTCCAACTTGCATGCAATACCCTCGTTCTTTTTTTTGTTACTAATATAAAAATAATATTTGTAAAATATTTTTAAGTTTACTTAAACTGACCTCCATATTGAAAAAAATATTTGTAAAATATTTTTAAGTTTACTTAAACTGACCTCCATATTGAAAAAAATATCTACGATCATCAATCAAGGAGGCAGCCATGTTTTATCAAAATAAATATTCTAAAGCCATTATTTTATCCTGTAGTACTTTGCATACACTATCCTAATTCTTTGGTACCTACCTAGATATAAAACTAATATTTGTATTATAATTTTAAGTTGAGGTACTTTAACCGACAGCCATTTTCTAAAAGCATTTAGCTACGATCTATCAGCAAGCATCACGCAATCATATTTTATCAAAAGAAATATTCTATAGGCGTTATTTTATCCTGCACCTTGCATAAACTATCCTAGTTCTTTTGTAGATATGAAACTAATATTTGTATGATAATTTTAAGTTTAGGTAGTACATTAATCGACCGCCATTTTCTAAAAGCATTTACGATCTACGCCCATCAGAAAGTATGCAATCATATTTTATCAAAAGAAATATTCTAAACCCATTAGTTTATCCTCCACCTTACATGCAATATACTCGTTCTTTAATAGTTTCTTATAGTTTCTGTGTTCCTTGAGAGCGGAATCCTCCATGTTTTACCGAAAATATATATTAGGCAAAATATTCTAAGTAGTATAAACAATGAATATGAACGATGAATTTTTTACTCTGTTAGTTAAGCTTTAATATTTAAACCGTTAAAACATTATTATATGAAAAACTTACCATGTAAAACACCGACACAAACATCTTTCACAGAGTTCGATCAGCATTCAACAATCACTTCGACGCGATTGCAGAGAAGAGAGATGTACCGGATATGCCTACACCTCAAACCCATAATGCATTGTAGGTTACATCGTACGTTGCCAGATCAAAAAGCAAGCACACATAATAAACAATAATAATATCAGGCTGACTGCTGACAACTTTATAGTAGATAGTAGTAGTAGTAGTAGTCGTCAGAACTTGCTGTGGGCATCCTATGTTCCCAAATATAATCAAAGGAACGAAACGAAGAAGAAAAAGATACGAAATAAATATCTATAAGGGTTTTCATAAAAGTTTTCAGTAAACATTAGAGTGGCTATGAAATCAGGAGGTCTAATGAATTTAATTACACCCCACAACACCGATAATTAGAAATCCCACGTTACGGTAAATATTTCAAATTCATCATATTGTATAGTGGCGCCATCAACGATAGTGCAATTTCTGAAATTCCTAATAGGTACTATCTACTAGTTATGTCCCTGACTCCAGATGTTCTTTGTTTATTTTATCCAGATATCTACAGTTCTGAATATCTCAGAAATGATTATTATTATTTATCAGCTCTTAATTATAGTAGAGTAATAATCTTCTTCTATCGTGTCATCCCGTTTGCACTTTGTTGCTAAAATGTGAGACCCACTGGAAATCATTCCCCATCCCTTAAGAATGCAAAATCACCTGGTCGTCAAAAAATCGTCGTGTGCAGGGGGTGGCTGGGGGTGATTTTCCAAAAATTTGCAAAAAAAAAATTTCTCGTTTTTAGATCTACGTCACCTGGTCATGGTTCAGTTAAATTATCATGTCAATATTTTAATCCGAAATATTTTTTTTTGAATTTTAAAAATACCGTGCGCAATGCTTTCATATGGAGCGCCCTGATGAATAAACGATCGCCCTGAAAAGTCATAATTGTGATATTCTATAACTTGTCTTAACTCCAAGAACCTTTAAGTTAATCAAAAAAATTGCCTCTACAAACGTTCTAGATCTAAGATCGAGGATTACATCGCTTTTTTCAAATTCTCAATCCGATGGATAGTTTCGTGAAAAAATTGAAAATTGTAACACCATGTAGTGCCGTCGCTACCGGCCGTGAAGACGCGAGGAAGGTGCGGGTTGCCGTGGCCGGGCAGTCGAAAAACGACTGTACGTCTCAGCGCGCATATAAGGTCGACAGTCGCCTATTTCCATGCAGTTTAAGCGACTTTATTAGTAAATCTTCAGTTCGACGACTTGATTTGACTATTATTAATGCTAATTAGATTTTTATATGATATTTTCAATAATAATAATTGTAAATACGGAATATTAGCAGGTAGTGTAGAAGTTTTGTTGAATAAGCATTAAGTTAGAAATAAGAAAAATAATATCATTAATGATAATAGTGTGCAACAGGCAACCCTTAATCAGAGAGAAGAAAGGGGTTATTTTATTTACTTATAGTCTAGTAGATACATAACAAAGTAGATACATAACAAAATCGAGTATAGAATGGAATATACTGGGGTAAAAACATTCTCCTGTAAGAATTATTGATACTTTTAATAATTACGCTAGGAAATTTTATTTAGTACTTGGAGCTATCAAAACGTGGAATGTGGTACAAAACGAATAAAAGTTGATGAAGATTCTGTGCAGAGACTAGTACAAAGTGAATTTTCAAGATTCAATGTTTTTTTCTAAAGACGAAGATCGACTTCTTGTTATTTCAACTAATGAAATTGTCTCTGAGATTGTCAAAACTTCTTTACTGATCTCACAAAAAAGTGGAGAAGGTGGCTCTAAGGAAATTTCTTGACGTTGTTGATACCGATGATTTTTATGAACCTTTAAAAAATAAAAATTTTCAAACATTTCAACAATCGGTAGTTAAAGTAGCTCCGGCTGAGAATAAAAAAAACCTTTCAAAAAGGCCAAAAATTTTTGTAGAAAATATTAGCTGCTAAAGAAATGGGAAGAAATATTAAATATGAAGATATCTTTAAACACGAACTGTCAACTTACTCAATGTCTCTTGCACCTAACGGAGTAATATCCACCCCTTCAAATAAATCTATGCATTACGATATATTTCAGAAACATTTAACGTTTGTTGTATAGACTTGCCATTGGGAAATATAAAACATGCCACATTTTTGATAGGGTGGCATTGGTGCAGAGCATTGACAAACCTGCCAACGTCAAATCGTTTGGAGATTATGCAAATATTTTTAAATTAATTGTTTAAAAACGCCTACAATGCTGAGAGAATAGATTTAGTAATGGATCATTATAAAGATCTTTCAATAAAGAATTTCACACGACAGACAAGAGAACTCGAGGAAACTATAGAAATAGAGCGATTGACAGTCCAGATACATCATTACCTCAACAATAGCATTTGTTTAATCATTCAATTTTCAATAAAAACCAACTCACCAATTTTTTCAATAATCAGCTATACGAACATTCTTTATTAAATTTGGCACTACTTGCTAGAGTCGGAGTTAACCAGGATTTAGATGAAGAAGTTTTAAATGAAATGATGTCGTTAAATTTGTTATCAAACTGCATATTAAAGGCTATCAACAAATTGCCTCCAACTTTGGATAGTTTATAACAACATTGTTGTCGTGTCCACTATCAGACAAAAATATGGCTGAACAGTACGATACCCAAACCATTTTTGCAGAATTTATTAAATTGCGAAAATGAATAATTAGTAGCTGTATTGACAACTGAGACAATATTACCAGAGGATATTTCTGTTCTGAATACTTGCAGTTGTAAAAAAAAGTATACATACTAAATTACTTATTGCAGTGGTGCCTATCAGTAATATAGTATATTTAAATTTTAAATTAATAACTTTTTATTTCAGGGTGTGCAGGACCTCTGTCTTCCTATAAGAGAAAACGAATGAACTGTGTTGGCTCCTGCAATAATGTATGGCCCAATTAACATGTGCCAATAAGGGCAATAGTAATACTCGTCGTATATTTGCCCCTGAAGACATATTATCTGACAATGAGACAAGTTCTGACTCTGCATAATAGCTCTATGTAAATAAAATTTCCTAGCGTAATTATTAAAAGTATCAATAATTCTTACAGGATATTATTTTTCTTATTTCTAACTTAATGCTTATTCAACAAAACTTCTACACTACCTGCTAATATTCCGTATTTACAATTATTATTATTGAAAATATCATATAAAAATCTAATTAGCATTAATAATAGTCAAATCAAGTCGTCGAACTGAAGATTTACTAATAAAGTCGCTTAAACTGCATGGAAATAGGCGACTGTCGACCTTATATGCGCGCTGAGACGTACAGTCGTTTTTCGACTGCCCGGCCACGGCAATCCGCACCTTCCTACTACATGGTGTTACAATTTTCAATTTTTTCACGAAACTATCCATCGGATTGAGAATTTGAAAAAAGCAATGTAATCCTCGATCTTAGATCTAGAACGTTTGTAGAGGCAATTTTTTTGATTAACTTAAAGGTTCTTGGAGTTAAGACAAGTTATAGAATATCACAATTATGACTTTTCAGGGCGATCGTTTATTCATCAGGGCGCTCCATATGAAAGCATTGCGCACGGTATTTTTAAAATTCAAAAAAAAATATTTCGGATTAAAATATTGACATGATAATTTAACTGAACCATGACCAGGTGACGTAGATCTAAAAACGAGAAATTTTTTTTTTGCAATTTTTTGGAAAATCACCCCCAGCCACCCCCTGCACACGACGATTTTTTGACGACCAGGTGATTTTGCATTCTTAAGGGATGGGGAATGATTTCCAGTGGGTCTCACATTTTAGCAACAAAGTGTAAACGAAAATCTTTCTAGAAGGCTTTTGTTGGCTGGCAAACTCTACTATTATACTACTGAATCTGAATTATATCCCTGATATTTATAGATATTTTATCAATGTTTAGCTATCGCTGTTTATCAACGTTTGTCGATATCGTTTACCGATATTTATCGATATTTCGATAACGTTTATCGATATATCGATATAACTGCGTCCAACGAAAGATGGAACACTATCGTACGCAAATGGCGTCCATGGGAAAGAAAATGAGAATGGCCATAGATGCGATGGAGTGATGACTTTAAGAGAATTTTGGCGGATTCGGGTGGACAAGAAAGGCCAGAAACCGCCAGGAGTGAAAAAGATCTAAGTTCAATATTGAATTTTGTAAAGGCTGAAAAAGAGATATAATTTCAAAATTGAATAGGTATCGATATGCAAATCCGACTATTGCCCACCTCTATCTCTTACAAAGGCGGAAGGCTAGGGCTTACTACTAAAATTGCGTGGCAATGAATATCTCAGGAATATCAATTTTTAAAATCATCATTTTAAAATAATTTTAAAATATAAATTTTTGAATTCTATAATAAAACATAGACTGATTATTTGCAAGTCTCCAACTTAATATCAATTAACAATTGCTATTTTAAATTCTTATCGCTCTAAAAATCGATAATAGTAAACTGGTTTGTGTAGGTACAAGAATGCTCCACAAGTCTGCACGTAATACGTTGATTAATACTATATGGACTCGGTGCAATATAAGGATAAGGATGCGGTTTGTCATACTTTATCATTCACCAATAACAATAACAATAGCTAAGTGCAGTCTAGTATACCTGTATACAAGACTTCAACTACGATCGTTTTGAAGGTGGTGAAAAGTGATGAAGATTGTTATTATTAAGAAAGCGTTTTTATACTATATTCACCAAAAGGATAAGAGTCACCAAGCATCTCAATTTTGGGAGTGACGGGGGGGGCATGCAGAAATTGGTGATCTGACAAATGGATATGCTTTAGGTAAGATATTAAGATTACTACTATTGTTTTTTATTGTTGTAACAGTGGTGCAACGGTTGTATGTAGGTATTACAAAAGATACTCAATGTATTTACAGATTTTACCGCGTCCTGGATAACCAATGAGAACGCTATCTCATGAGAAATGCGATTGGTTCAATTTTTCAAATTCTACAATAGTCATTGTGAAAATTTGCAAATACTGTTAAGTGAATTAACAAAATTGTCAATAACTACAGTTACTACAAAAACACGATCTTTTATTAATATGAAAATAATAATAAACTAGATGTATTTAACAATTTTAACATTTTTATTGCAAACATCGACTGCGTTGGCGTTCGTCAATGTTTGGTTTCGCTCGGTGTTTTCGCTGTGTAATTTTCCGTTGACGGTTTATGGGGGTGCTATACATCGTTTATTAAAATTTTGAGAATGTTGTAGGTATGCATTGTTGTTTACACATTGATTAAAATCTGCAATATTTTTATGTTTATGAGAGCTTGATAAAGTTGATAGCAAGTAAGCTTGTAAGGCTTCCTACCGTTTCCCCTTTCAGATATTTCTTTTTATTTTTTAGCGTATTTATAATATTTTCCACCACCTAGTAGTAAAGCGAAAATGTGCAGGTTAACAGTTTGTTCGAAAGGCTTTTATATCTTTTTTTTAAACTTCCCATTTGCAACCTCTATATTTCTTTACAATTTTAATTCTTTTGTGTGATTTTTGGTGATCTGTACTTCTCGAAATGAGAAAAAAACGAGTTGCACTATGCCATGCCGTATTTGATGGGAGTTTAATGAGCATAATGAACTATAGCGGAATTGTAAAAATCCCGCTATTCCACCGTAGTTTGAAGAGACATTTGAAATATGTAAAATCAGTAAAAAACTATGTTTTGAACAAGGAAAATTATAATTTTCCTCATAAAAACAAACGGGTGTAAAGTCTACGAAATACATTTTGTGATACACCAAATTATTCGTATTTTCACGACGCAGGTTGCTTGCTTTTTCATTTCTCAATTCTCCTTCGAGATAAAAATTATTAACAAAAATTTGGAAATATGTATAAGGAGTTACATAAAATTTTATAAAGCGCTGCAGGTTTATCCAAGTTGTTAGCATATACTTGTAAAGCCGCTGGCAATTAAGAAACATTTAACCCCATGAACTCAAGGGTATACAATATCTTGATGCTATCTCCATGGAAACAACTACGTATTATCCTACTTATTCTTGCCATTTATACAACAACTAACATTGAAATTTGTAATTTTATGATTATTATTTTGTAGATTATTGAGGAATTCCAGTGCTGGTAGTGACAAAGTTTAATTCGATTTTCGATTTCAAAGTTCATTACGATTTACCACAGGAGTGTGGTATACTTTATCTTTTAACCCTTTCGCGACGGATTTTTATTTTTGTTTACAAACACATTTTTAATATTATTTTCATATAATAACACTGGTTAGATGTATGGAGACATATGTATGTTTCTATATATTTTTTCAAAGTGCCCTTTTATGTCCCATTAGTCTTTTTTCTTGGGACAATATGTCCCAGCAGTAATGTAGATCAACAAATATACAGTAATAGGAAATAATTTTATTTATACAAATATGATAAAATTTATTCACTGTCTGATAAACCAATTTCAGCAGCCAGTTGTTCAAGTTCCTTTGCAGACAGCGCTCTTTTTCGACTCATGCTGTAATAAAATTAGCAATGTTCAGTACTCCTGGAATAAATAATCCCACATGCAAGGACTATTGGGTTATATCGTTGATTGAAATACTTCAATCAACGGTTATATATAGTCCCATAAACGCAAGAATGTTGAATTTATAACAAATACAACAAAGCGAAATATTGTGCAACAGCTAAAATAGCTGATCATATACTACATCAATTACTTATCTTGCTATGCGCTATTAATCAATCAAATAAATTAGATAAACTCAAAAAAACTTGAAAAAACTCCACACGTGTACATCTAAACGCACTAGTTGAGGTTATTACAAGTTCTACTGCAAAAATGAACTTTATTAACAACGGGACTACTCAGAAGACTAAACAGCTAGGTTTGCATGCATATTTGGGAAATAAGATCCCAGTAGTTGTTCGATAACTGTCCTTGGGATATATCGTCCCGTTAGTACCGAAAGGGTTAAATACCCCCACAGAAAAAAAAAACTCTAACGGTGTGAGATCGGGCGATCTTGGAACACGTCACTGGACCACCACGACCTATTCACCGCCCCGGAAATGCTTCATTTACCCAGTTTCTGACCTGCACAGCAAAATATGGGGAGCTCCATCCTGCTGAAACCATATTATTGCTCTAGTTGCCAATGAAACGTCTACCAAGAAATCATCTAAATTGTTTTCTATAAACTTGATATAATTGTCTCCGTTTAATCTATTGGGAAGAATAAATCGCCCAATTAAAAAATTGTTGATTATTTCAGCCCAGACATTAATGGAAAATCTTTCTTGGTGATGTGTTACTACTTTAGCATGTGGATTTTCAAGAGCCCACTGGTGTTTATTATGTGTAAAATGCTGTCCATAAAACATTTAACATTTTTTTAAAAATCTTCATTCTGATGTTGCTGATGCAGTAGCCATTTGCAATAAGCCAGACGCGAAGGGTAGTCCGCAGGTTGGAACGCTTATACCTTAGCAAAATGAAACGGATGCAGACCGTTTTTTTTACAATTCGGTAAACAATGGAATGACTTATCCCCCAAACCTCGTGCAATTCCTCGTGTAATGCTACCAGGTTCATTTTCTACAGCTTGCATAACATGGTCGTCTATTTCCGCTGGTCTTATTCGGGGGCCTGCATCTAATACTGGTGCAGATGCTAATCGTCCTGTTTCCCTCATGCGTTGCTCCAATCTTAAGAAAACATTAGTCGTAGGATGATTCCTATTAGGATATCTGTGTTCGTACAGCATTGCCTCTACATTCACAAAAACTCATTTACCTACATATGTATCGGAGTATTGCGCAAAAGTGTACCTACATTGAAAAAACTTTAATAGAAAATGCTGAAATACTTGAAAAAACACAAACACAAGAAAAAGGTAAAACAAACAACGGGAAACTTCTTTAAAATTAACTAAACAAAGAACGAAATGAAATCTTGGAATTAATAACCAAAACTAATATTGAATAAGGTGGTTTTTCGATAACGTAGTTAATAAAAAGATTTTATAGATGTTAACCCCTGCCTTTAGAGGATTATTACAAAAAAAACTATAGAACAACGAATCATCGTTTTTGTAAGGTCGGTTTGAAACACCTTGTACATAGTCCTCCCTCATTTTTTCGACAGTTTTCTCACCAATTCAGATCTCGTCAGGATTCCCCAATGTTATTTGAAGGGTGTACACTTGGAAATTACGGGGCAAACTTCCCGCACCTTTTCCCACTGCTTCCACCCTGGTTAGAAAATGTTCAGAAATTGATTCTTTCAGAAAACTTCCTGAATTTTTTTTCCGAGGATTTTTTTTCTAGGATTTTTTTTCCGAGGATTTTTTTTCCTAGGATTTTTATTCCTAGATTCAGTACAAACAAACCCGCATCACTGACCCTCGTAAAGGCCACTGATTTGCCTTATTTGTCCTTTGCAAGGGTCACATCAGTTATTGTATTGTCCTGCAGTAACATCATCTAACCAAATGTCATTGGAATACCTTTACTATGATTTTTACTAACATGGTTTTGTTTACTTGTAGTTCCGGTTTACTACAATTGAAGTTTAGTTGGTAACTATTTTATATTACAAATTTAAACTAATAGTTGTTTTACTACTTGTAATTTTTTAATATATTCTGGTAGGTAAGTCGTTTTAAGTTTTTAATATATTTTAATAAAAAAAAAAATTTTAAATAAATAAATTCCCCTTATTTTCTTTTGAATGCTCTAACTATATAAAAAAATACTTTTTAAATTATTATTAAATTAACGTTTTAATTAAATACTGATCCGTCACTGATCTATTATTTTGTCTTCTTAAGATTATTGTTCGTTTTTTCTTTGTATTACAGATTATTTAAAGATTTACAAACTTAAAAACATGATACTAAAAAAAAAACAAACACCAAAGAAACAATGTTACCTTGTCCATATTTTTTAACCCCCATTTTTAAAATGTTTGTAAAACCTTGTCCTTTGTTTTTAATCTGTCCTTTTTGTTTTTATTTCGTTTCTGAAGAAGCCTAATACGGCGAAACGTACAATATAATTTTTCATACTATTTCGTCGTTTTAATTTTATAAAACCTATGGCTGCTTTTTACCATTAAAATATTTAAATGTTAGATTTTATGTTTAGGTTAAATGTAATAATTTCCGAGGCAGTTATTAAAAATCCTGCTCCTCTGTGTCTTGATTTAGATCATTTGAATAAAGTCATAGGGGTTATGGTCCTGATGTGGTTGAAATTCAGCTAAGCCACAGGCTTCGTCTTGTAATTGCGGTTCGTCGTCAATGTTATAAGTTTCTTCAAAATTTTCAAAGTTTTGCCCTAAATTATTGTGGTATAATTCTTCTGCAATGAAGTTTCTAGGTTGTGAGGATTGTTGTAACCAACTCCTCTTTTATTAAAATTTGGTTGAGTTTGACTCAGGGGTCTTTTGTCTACTGTTTTCTGAATCGTACTGGTTTGCATGGGCTCACCAGGAATATGATTTGTGTGACCCTTTTGGGGTTGGAATACATTCTTTTGGGGAAAAGATTGCGGTTTATTGTGAATATTGAAATTAAATGGGTTTCTAGCAAAGTTGTTATTAGGGGTGAAATTCTGCCTTTGAGAAAAGAAGGGGTTTCGAGAATTCGGTGAAGTTTGTTGGGGTAGATAATTTCTGGGTGAAGTTTGTTGGGGTAAATAATTTCTGGGTGAAAACGAATTTTGATTGTTAAAGGGTTTCTGTATGATAGTCCTATTCCTATCATTATTATTCATATTGTATTTTTAAGATTGATATTGAGAATAACGGATATCTAGTTCCTCTCTAATCGTTGTAATCGCGGTTTCTAAGTTTGCGGGAAGGGTTCGTTTAATCCACTAACAAAAGCTCTCAGGGCTAATCCCTTAACACTTGCTAATTTATAATCTTTTATTGCTTGTGGTTCTGTTCCTAACGAAATTTTTGAATTAAATACGGCTAGTAAACTTCTAACTCTATTATAAAAATCTATTGTTATATTTAACTCGGACCTTTGGTCGCCAAAGTTAGTAAATAAGACATTCTTTAATTCTTCCCAAGTTTGAAATTCGTTGCCAGTAACAATTTCTAGGGCTGCTCCCTATAATTTATTTCGTACCGAAGAAATTAGTAATTTATTCATATAATCTCCTACATTGTCAGTTCTGAACTGTAAAATAATTGTTTCTGCAGACCGTATAAATTCGGATAGCAGAGAAGGGTTACCATCATAGGTAATAATCTCATTTAATAACGATACATGGAATCCAGGGGGAAATAGAGCCATATTGTCTGAATTATTATTTAGTAACAATCTTGTGGTCTCAATATGTTGTTCATAAGGTTTTTCACTTTATTTTATGATTAATAAACAATCCTTATTATTCTAGGGTGCCTACCATGAACTCTTAGTAGTCTGGATGGTATATTAAGTATTGTTATTCAATACTGCAGATTTCTCGCTTACAAGTAGTTCAAGTGAACTTATTATTTAAATTGCAATGATCGGCAATAAATCAACCACTGGCTTGAATTGTCTATCAATTACAAGATGTGTAGATTGATTTTATTGGCAAATGCACTTAAAATTATAATTAGTATTAATATTAGTAGGTTTTTAAAGATTTAAAAGCCACTGTTTCACTTGCAAAACAAAATCTTGACTCCAATAGTCAGGGAAGCTTCGATAGCTAGATGTCTGCAATAGACTAAAGTTGCGGGAACCAGCGATGCTCGCCGTGGCGATGTTTGTCCGTGATGAGTAAATCGTTGATTTCCAGTAATTGTGGATTTCCTTCTGCTCGGCTTCAGCGATTTTTGTCGTCCACCTAAGGTTCAGGATCTCCAGGAGTGGTTGATGAAAAGGCGTGCGTAATAAAGAGTAAAAACTCGAGATACACGTCAGATTTTGATTGTTGAAAATATGATTAATATATCTTTACACACATCCTACCGACTGCGCCAATAATGTTTATTTTACAACTTAGAGTTTTTTTAAAAAGTTTTATTTTAAAGAGTACATGTATACGTTGGAGTTTCAAACGAAGACTGAATTATTCTAATACATTACTGCCGTAGCTAAACCTATTATCTATTACCTACAAGAATTGCACTATTCTTATCTTAGTGCAACTCGGCACAAGATTAGTATAGTGTTACGTTCGCATACGAGTACCTACAGAAGATAGTGTTGTTTAATTTAAAAACATTGAACTATTCACCGTTAGGTTTCTACCTCACAAACCTTTTTCCTAGTATTGTGGAAGTTTATGGTCCACAAGACCTAGTTTACAAATTACTGTAGAAAACTGTAAAAATTTTCAGACTAACGGTATTGCACATTCCGTTATTTTGGGGTAAAAAACACGTACCTGAAACCTTTCATTTTTATATTTTGTACTTTTTAAATTCATTCACTGACTTCACTTGTAAGAGAGCAGAGTTTCTCCTCATGAAGAGAAACCTGCATATTGTATAATCTTAACCCTTATCCGGGCAAGGTGAGTCCGTCGGACTCATAACAGCTATTTTTCCCGTATATTTTTTAACCGATCGTGAATATTAATTTGCCCTTCTAAGTATTCCTAAACTAACTTATTTCTTATCAGTTTATGTTGATTAGATGTTCCAAAAATAGTTAGTATAATTTTAAATAAATAATAAAATATTTTGTAGCACAGGCGGGCAAGGTGAGTCCGCCGGACTCATACTATTTTTCCCGTATATTTTTTAAACGATCGTGAATATTAATTTGCCCTTCTTAGTATTCCTAAACTAACTCAATTATTATGAGTTTATGTTAATTAGATGTTCCAAAAATAGTTAGTACAATTTTAAATAAATAATAAAATATTTTGTAACACAGGCGGGCAAGGTGAGTCCGCCGGACTCTATCGTTTTGCGCGTGTACTACGTTAGTTTCTCATTGTAAGCTCAGGTGTTTTTCCTTCTTCATTTGTTTATTGAATATGTTGTTTTATTGACTAAAAGCGTATGAATTTACAAAACTGTGGCGTAACATCTAAAAACCTATTAAATTTAATTATGTGTCCGGTAGACTCACCTTGCCCGTTTGGGTAGGTAAAATGTCTTGCCCGGATAAGGGTTTTAAATAAATAAGTTAATAATTATTCGTGTAGTTATATTTTACTGGCGCAGTCGGTAGGATTCGCGGCGTTTACGAAAACCATTGGCCCTTTTCGTGGACATAAACGTGTACAGAGTGCTTAACCGCGGATTCAAGAACAACAATAATACGCAAATAAATAAGCCGTGTTCTACGCAATTAATTAATACGTAAACAAATAAGCCATAATATTCTACAATAATCCAGAAATCCAGCGACTGATTCAACACTTCTAGTTCCTGATTTCATCACCGCAACAAATGGGTCAACAAATTATCCGAGAAGAAGAAAGAAAAAGCTACCTTCCCGCCTCTTCTATCGTAAGTGTGGTTTGTTTATTGATATTGCTTCCCTTCCTATAACCAATCTTATATGTCTTTCCCTATTATTCGATAATAAGAGTAAGTTGTAATCCAATTATCATGAATAACGAAGGTAACCCAGAGATCGCTAACCAAAATCAAAATGACATAAGCCAAGATGAAGGTGAACTTATAGATGCTGCTGAATTTAATATGAATTATTTACAAACAATTCCCGAGTACGATGGAACGCAATCCAATCTATCAGATTTTTTAAGTGCCTGTGACTTAATCATGAAAGAATTTTACGACCCCGCATTACCAAATGCCTTTAGAAATAAATTGCTGTTGCTTAATGTAAAAAACAAATTAAAAGGTCCAGCCGAGCAACTAATCGCGACCCGAAATTTTGATAGCTGGAATACAATACGTAGATGCCTTTTAACCAACTTTGCCGATCAACGCGATACGGAAAGTTTGTTAAGAGACCTCCATCATATGTATCAAAAAACCCTAGAAACCCCAAACCAATTCGGACAACGAGTATTGGAGCATTTAGTTTTACTTCACCAAAGTGTCTCGCGAGACGATGAGCCTGTGCTAATCGCTCAATCTAAAAGGGACTTCATTAATACCCAAGGACTTAAAACATTCCTTGCTGGTCTTGATGAACCTCTCGGTTGTAATATTACAGCACGAAATCCTGCGAGCATCCAACAAGCATTGGAAATTATTTTAAACGAAGAAAACATAACGTATATGAAAAACCGCTTAGGAAAATCAAGTTCAAAAAATGTTGCTTACATTAAATCACAATAACCATCCACCACTAGGGATAATAAACTCTGCTCCTTTTGTAAAATTCAGGGACATACTGTACAAGAATGTCACAAAAAAATGAAGTTTGAGGTAAATTCACGAGATTCAAGTTTTTTCAGATCCCCTATCACGCAACATAGACCATTTCCAACGCTAAATCGTCCACAACTCCAAAATTACACACACGGGTTTAATGCACGACCCCAACAACAGTTTCGTCGACCAAATCCAACTTTTCAGTTTCAAAATCGTGAAAATAATCCACGTTCTCAAACACTACCTCATCGACCTAATTTTAATGAAAATTATGCTCAACCTGGCCCCTCCAGGCAGGTACAATCTGAACGAGCCCACAATAATGTAGATATTACATATGACAGCTCAAATTTTGTCAATGGTTATGGTAATCAATATGATGAGAATAATTTCCAAAATTACGAAAATTTTGAGGAGTTGCAAAATTCTGAATTGAATCATTTAAACTTCCAAGGCGAAGCTGCTTCCGGACAAACAGTTTCTTGCCAACACACGTCCGCAAAATACCCATTAATGAAGTAACTGAAACTACACCATATAATAATGCAAACTTACCATTTATATACTTCCCGGAATCAAAAACAAAATTTCTTGTAGATACAGGAAGCCGTGTATCTTTGATCCACCCCGATTTAGTAAATTCTTTTAAAGATCAATTTGTAGATTATCCCATAATTTTGCAAGCCTTAACCACTGACATGCATTTCCAAAACGCAATCAAAGTAGCAATACCCAAATTACTTACTACAAAACATTTATTTATTATTGCAAATTTCAATAAAAACTTTCAAGGTTTAATAGGTATGGATCTACTAGAATCTATTGATAGTATTATTGATTTACGGAAAAATTTATTATGTACCAAAAACGGCAATTTTCACATTTCCCTCGACTTGGAAAATCCAAAACCTTTTTATTTGGAAGCAGAACAAACGCTTTTAATTCCACCCCGCACTGAGCAAGTAATTAAAATCAAAACGCAACCATCTAATTTCAGTGATGCACACATGCCTCCAATTAAATTTGATAACGGTGTACAACTACCTTGTGCCATTGTAAGTGTAAAAAACCACGAAATTTTAACTACTGTCATTAACCCGACCGAAGTTGAACAGCAGCTAACCCTGACACCTATTGAACTTGAGCCATTGGAAATTCCCAATGAAGTAAATTCAACGTGTAACGTTTATGATCGGTTTATGATTTTACCACTAATATAAACAGATTTGAATCTATTCAACAAAGAATTCAGACTTCACATATGAACAGCGAAGAAGAGTTCGAAATTCTAAAACTTTGCAATCAATATTCTGATATATTAAACATAGTATCAAACTATCGGATGAAAAACCCATATTTACAAAATCTTACTTCTATTCATAAACAAGAAGTTCAAAATCAAATCGATTTAATGCTAGAGCAAAACATCATTAGGCCTTCTTTTTCCCCTTGGTCGTCACCTGTATGGGTGGTTCCCAAAAAACCTGATCAATCAGGAGTTCAAAAATGGAGGGTAGTAATAGACTATCGTAAGTTAAATGAACGCACAATAGACGATCGATATCCCCTCCCAAATATAAATGATTTGCTGGATAAATTAGGAAATTCTAATTATTACACCACACTAGACTTAGCTTCGGGTTTTCAGCAGATCGAAATGTCAACTGAGGACATAGAAAAAACAGCTTTCTCGGTGGACGCTGGTCATTATGAGTACTTAAGAATGCCTTTTGGGTTAAAAAACGCCCCTCTACCTTTGAAAGGATTATGAATAATATTCTGTTCGGAATTCAAAACGAAAAATGTTTAGTCTACCTGGACGACATTATTATATTTTCCACTACACTTCAAGAACATACAAACAGATTGAAATCAGTTTTCGACAGATTACGATCTTCCAACCTCAAAATTCAACCCGACAAATGTCACTTCCTACGCAAAGAAGTTGCTTATCTGGGACACATTATTACTCAAAACGGAATTTTACCTAATCCAGATAAAACAGCAGCCGTCGATAAATTTCCCATTCCAAAAACGCCGAAAGATATAAAATCATTTTTAGGGTTTGTTAAATATTTAATTCTAATTTTTATATGATTATCATTTTCTTTTTGTTGAAAAAGCCAAGTAGGCAAAAGGTTTTTGTTTAAAAAAAGAGTTGAAAAAGTTTATAAATAATTTTGAAAGTTGTTAATAATTTGTAACAAAAAATAAAAATAAATATTATTCTATAATGAAATAATTAAAAATATACAGTCCACTTATTCAATTAAATAAAAACATGGTCCTACGGTCCGGATTCAAGAAATTGGTGCGTTAAAAATATGGTTGATTGATAAAACATGCAGTCACATTCATGTGCAGCAGTTTCATTTATCATGGAAATGAAGGCAGGATACGCATTCCTGTTTAGCAGTTATTAAATTATCTTTGGCATCCATTGGATCATCGCCTTTTCTTCGACATACGAAGGCAAGAATACTTATTCCTGTTTGGCATCCATTGGATCATCTCTGTTCCTTCGACATACGAAGGAAAGAATATACACATCCTGTTTGACATACACTGGATAATAGCAGTGTCTTCGGCATACGAAGGCAAGCTACATATTCTTTTTCTAATTTAATATAAAGTTACTCTATTTGCGTTAAAGTAGTAGTCAATATTATAATTCCAAAATGTCAAAAAGGCAAAATAAAGAAAGTAAAACGCTTTTAGCTGAGGTTGAGGCAGCAGTTGTAAAGTTGGATAGGTGCGAAGAATTTATAGATAATATAGATATAAGTTCAATTGAAACCGTTGATAAAATTTTATTAGGGCAATTGAACATTAGATCAGAACAAATCAAACGAACTATAAATGATTATGAACAATTTGCTGTCCAAGCACGTGTCCTTTCTATTCAACTCGATCCTTCTTTTAGCCAATTTGAAGAAAGATATTTCAAAATAGTTTCCAAATCGGAGATTATTCAAAAAGATATGCAATTAATTAATTTAGCAAAACCTGCAAATAATAATAATCGTACGATATACAATTCAAATGATCGTAACGTAAAATTACCAGTTTTAAATATTCTTACTTTTAGTGGTAATTTCTCAGGGTCGCCAGGTTTTCAAGAAGCATTTTCAGCTTTAATTGATAATAATCCTAATTTATCTGATATAGAAAGATTTTTTTATCTTCAGGGAGCTTTGAAAGATCCTGCTAGGGATGCAGTACATAATCTGTCCTCAACAGCAGCAAATTATAAAATATTATTAAGTATTTTGAAAGACAGATACAGTAATGAAAAGCTTATTATCTTTTCTCATATAAAGGGTAGGAGTTCTCGGTTGACTTTCATAGAATAAAGACGTGTCGATCGCCGCTCTCCTATCTTTGAGGGTCGGCCGAGTGATTGTCGCATGTGCACGTGTTTGAATCACGGTCATTGCAATAATTTAAAGTAATAATTCGTGAATCTATATTGTGCATGCTTACAAAATCATTAATATTGTAAAATGTTTCCGACCGGGACTATACCCGAGTCATCCAACAACTTCCAAAACAACCGGAAAAATCTTCAACCGATGTCAACAATGCAAAATCAACCTCAACCAATGCCAAACTACGTATATCAGATAAGTCAAACTCAACCAAATACTAATCTAGCTCTAATGTATCAAACACCGTTATCGCAACCTTATCAACAATATCAAACTCAAGTCTCATCTCTAAATATCCCTAACTATAAAAACACTTACACACCAGTTGCGTCCCAACCTTCACAAATTACCCATAACAGCGAAAGTGACGAAGACGAAATAATGAGTGCAACTCAAGAGGATGATGTCAACATACACCCCTGGCAATCTTATGTCAAAAAAAGAAAACGAACGTCACAAAAAACAACAACCGAAAATACTTTTTCAATTAACACAAATAACAGGTTTCAATTACTCTCTGAAACAGATCATAACAACCAAACTGAAAGCAATTTTAACAATGATAACTCCAAAGCACAAACTCCAGACTCTAGCCCCCCACCAATATACATTTACGGAGTTACAGATTTCACAGCTATGACTAAAAATTTAACCCAAGTCATCGAAAGGGAAAGCTTTTACTCTAAATCGTTATCTAATAACACAGTCAAGATAAACACAAAAACTATTGATTCATACAGGAAGCTAATCACTCATTTACGCAACGCAAACATAGTACATCACACTTATCAAATTAAGGAAGAGAGAGCTTACCGAGTTGTTTTACGCGACCTGCACCACTCAATCCCTATTAAAGACATCGAGGATGAACTACGCAACCTAGGTCATTCAGTAAGAAACATCCTAAACATTAGACATAGAGTAAGTAAAGAACCTTTGCCAATGTTTTTTATCGACCTTGAGCCGCAACCGAACAACAAAGATATCTATAAAGTGGAGTTCCTACAACATACTAAAATAAGAATAGAAGCACCTCGAATCAAAAACAATATAATCCAATGCACACGCTGTCAGGCCTACGGTCACTCCAAGACCTACTGCACAAAACCCTACAATTGCGTCAAATGTGGAAGATCCCATGACAGTAAAACTTGTAAAAAGACCAGAGATACTCCCGCTACATGCGCCCTTTGCAATGGTGACCACCCTGCCAATTATAAGGGATGTACTATCTACCGAGACTTAAAAGCTAAAAAAATGCCTAAACAGCCAAATATAAGAACACCAAATACGCTAAATCTACCAACATCCACTATGGCTAACCAACAACCCTCATATGACCAACCTCAGAACCAACCAAGCTACTCTCACATTGCAAGCAGAAAACTTAACAACAACGACGAACTAGCCGATACACTTACCGCCTTCCTAAATGAATTTAAAAATATGTTCTCCCAATTACTAAACCAGAACAGTATGATTTTAACCATGCTCACCACTGTCATTAATAAGTTAACCCAATAATGGCTCCTTCAATAAGAATAGCGGCTTGGAATTCAAACGGGCTGAAAAACCATATTAATGAAATAACTCTGTTTCTGAACTACAACAAAATAGACATCCTGCTGATATCTGAAAGCCACTCTACATCTAATACAGTAATAAAAATTCCACATTACAGTATATACCATGCAAATCACCCTGACGGAACTGCTCACGCTGGTTCAGCAATCATAATTAGAACAGCGATAGATCACTATTTATTATCATCTTATATAACCAACAAAATCCAAAGTGCATTAGTAAAAGTCAATCTACTTCCCTGGCCAATAACTGTCGGATCCATCTACTGTCCTCCTAGGCACTCAATTACAGCTGATGAATACCAAGAATTTCTACTACCACTTGAACCCCGCTTCCTTGTAGCAGGAGACTGGAACGCCAAACATACTGCCTGGGGATCCAGACTAATTTCACCCAAAGGACGAACACTCTTCCAAACCATACAGCAACATAACCTAAATTATATGTCAACTGGCGAGTCGACTTATTGGCCCGCAGATCTAAATAAAATCCCTGATCTGCTAGACTTTGCAGTCACCAAAGGTATCTCCGGCATATACAGCATAATTGAAAGCAACGTTGACCTAGAGTCTGACCACACCCCAATAATAATAACACTGAGTACTAATATTATTTGGAAAACTCCTCCATCAAAGCTATGCAACTCAAAAACAGACTGGAAGCAATTTCAATTATTAATAAATGACAACATCAACCTAGCCCACAGAATGCACACCCCAAATGAAATTGACGATACTATAGAATACCTCACAAAACTCATTCAAGAGGCAGCTTGGCAAACCACACCGAAAGAAAATAAAAAAGTACCTGAAATCCACAATATACCCCTGCATATTAGGCACCTAGTATCAGAAAAACGGAGAGCTCGCGCGAAATGGCAAAGGTCCAGAAACCCTAGAGATAAGACCACCCTCAACAATTTAACCCACCGCCTCAATGGTGCTATACGGGAGAACAGAAATGAAACTTTCAGCTACTACATATCTAATTTATCACCAACAGACCACTCCATCTGGCAAGCGACAAAAAAATTCAAAAGACCTATTACTTTAGTACCACCTCTAAGAAAACCAGATGGAAGTTGGGCTCGATCTAAAGAAGAAAAAGCCAACATCTTTGGAGAACACCTTGCCCAAGTCTTTTCGCCACTGCCATCGAATGACCCTAACTTCGATGCTGAGATAGAAGAATATCTCAACTCTCCAGGTCAATTATCTTTACCTGTAAGACCAGTTTCTCCTGCGGAAGTGTACAGAGAGATAAAACTAACCAACCCATATAAAGCCCCATGTTGTGATCTTATAGTGGGGACGATACTAAAGCATCTTCCAAAAAAAGCTATAGTACTCATTACAACAATATACAACCGTATGTTAGCGACTTCTTATTTCCCCACCCAGTGGAAATATGCACTAATAACCATGATCGCTAAGCCTGGGAAACCTCCGCAAGAAACCAGTTCATACCGACCTATAAGCCTGCTACCCCTCCTATCTAAACTATTCGAACGACTGCTACTCTATCGAATTAAGGATGTAACTCCACTAGACGAGCTGATTCCCTTGCATCAATTTGGCTTTCGTGAAGGTCACTCAACCATCCAGCAATGCCATAGAATAGTTAACCATGTCAAGGAAAATCTCGAGGGAAAGAAAATGTGCGCAGCTGTATTTCTAGATATCCAGCAAGCCTTCGACAAGGTTTGGCACCGCGGGATTTTATATAAAATAAAAAGAAAACTACCCCACCAAATCTACCTCCTCTTAAAATCCTACCTAAGTGAAAGATACTTCCAAGTCCAATTTGAGAACACATTATCAAACTACCACTCCATTAATTCTGGTGTCCCGCAAGGAAGTGTCCTCGGTCCTTTTCTATACCTCCTCTTTACTGAAGATATCCCAACTACAAATAGTACCTTAATCGCTACCTTCGCAGATGACACTGCAATAATGGCATCCGATGCCATACCTGATAATGCATCTGAAAAACTACAACAACATCTAAACCTCCTACAAATTTGGCTAGACCGCTGGAGAGTCAAAGTAAATAGTAGTAAATCCAGTCAAATTACTTTTACCACTAAGCGATCTATTTGTCCTCAAGTTACCATATACAACAGCCCTATCCCAGTAAAAACTGAGGTGAAATACCTAGGACTTCATCTGGACCAAAAACTAACATGGAAAGCCCACATAAAGGCCAAACGGCAGCAGCTCAACCTGAAGTCAAAAAGTATGTACTGGCTAATTGGGCGCAAATCTCAATTGACGTTAGAAAACAAACTGTTACTATATAAAGTCATCCTAACACCAGTATGGTCCTACGGGATTGAACTATGGGGATGCAGTAAGCCCTCAAATACCAAAATATTGCAATCCTTTCAATCAAAAACGCTGCGCATCCTAGCCGACGCTCCGTGGTTCGTCAGTAATCAGACCCTCCACAACGACCTCAAAATTCCTTTCATTGCTGATGTCATCAAAAATTCTGCTAGGAAAAGCCGAGATCGCACCTTACATCATACTAATCAACTCATCGCTGACCTCTACCCCCACCAGCCAGCGAATAGAAGACTGAAAAGACTTTGGCCGGAAGACCTCACTGAGTGAATCCTGGAGACCCATCAGTGGATGGTGCCCAACTCATGTCATATAACAACCTCGCCATCTCATTTACTTATTACTCTGTAGTTGAGTAGATTGTAAATTAGCAATGAAAATTAAAAAAAAAAAAAAAAAAAAAAAAAAATATAAAGGGTATTTTTGAATCAAATAAATTAAACAAGGAATCTGCTTACGAAAATTTTATGATAACTTAACACGTCACATGAGTGGACTAGATAATCTTAAAGTATCAGATAAAAAATTCAAGGCAGCAATTATATCTTATATTCTAAAATCAAAGTTAGATCAGAATAACGCAGCAGAATTTAGTAAGTTTAATATAAAACAAATCCCTGAAATAAATGAAATTTATAGATTCTTATCTGAACGATATGAACTTTTAGAAAACGTTACCAGTAACTCAAAAGTCCTTTATAGTTGTTCCAATCAATATAAAAAAAATTCTCCAAATAAATTACAAGTCTCAAGAGATTTGAGTATTGTAAAGCAATCTCTTGTTGTAGCAAATACAAATGTATGCGCGTTATGCAATTCAGCTCATCGAATATACGCCTGTCCCATATTTCAATCTTATTCTGTTCAAGAAAGATTTAATAAAATCAAGGAATTAAATCTTTGCAAAAATTGTCTAAAACATGAATATCAGATTAGGTGCACATCAAAAAATAAATGTAGGCATTGTCAAAAATCACACCAATAGCCTGTTATTATTATTATTATTTATTAAAGTAACAGGGCATCAACTGCACTGGTTATTAGCCCTGGGAGCCATGGTTTTAAATGGTACTATTTAACATATTTGTAATCTCTAGATAACACATTAGTTTTTGTATGTTCTCATTGTCGTTGTTTAGAATAACACTGAGATCGTCGCACGTTATCTTGGCTGTTCTTCTTGCTTGGCTGTACTTTGTGCATTCCGTGAGTAGATGTTGAACAGTAATTCGTTTATTACATACTTCGCAAATGGGTGGGTCCTGATGTTGGAAAGGATGTCCATGTGTGTGTCCAATTCTCAATCTCGTTAGAAGCACCTGTTGTTGGCGATTAGTTGAACAAGGCCAGGGTTTGACGGTTTGTTTTATTTCCCTTAATTTGTTGTTGACTGTGTTAGTCCATTCAATTTCCCACCTTTCCTTGGAGAAGTTTTGGATTGCGGTTTTTCCATCTTCGTAATATATGTGTGTGGTGTCGACTATGTTTCTTTCAATGGCATTTTTGGCTGCAGTGTCGGCTTTTTCATTACCAGGTGTACGATGTGCGAGGGAATCCAGATGAGTTGTATATCCTTGTTTTGCTTCGATAAGGTATGCAGTTGTTCTAAAATGTTTAAAACCAGTGGGTGTTTTGAAGTATGTTGCAAGCTGATTAGAACACTTAGTGATTCTGAGAGAATTATAAAATTGTTGTTTGTATTTGTGGATATGTGAGTGAGACTTTGCGTGATGCTGAAGGCTTCCGCTGTGAAGATACTCATTTCATTCGGTAAACGGTATTGGTAGCTGTTTTGTTCAAACACGAAAGCAGCACCTGTACCATTTTCCATTTTTGAGGCGTCTGTGAAGATATGTTTGTGCATTGGCAATGAGTTAACTATTTCTAGATATTTACTTCTGTATATCTCTGGATGTGTTTCATGTTTGGGAAATTTTGTTAAGTCTAGGATGACGTTTGGTGATGACATTGTCCAGGGGGGAACTTTGTTGGCTATGTAGGTATTAATGGGTGGAAGTTCGAGGTTGTGATACTTAGTTTTTAAGTGCTTAGTTCGCATATGAAGGGATTTTTGGGATATTCTTTGCGGGGATATGGTTGGTAGGACATAATCATGGGCGGGGTTGGTAGGGTGAGCAGCTAATTTTGCAGCATAAGTGATTATTGCATTATCTCTTCTAAGTTCTAGTGAGGGTTCTCCACTCTCTGCTAATATGCTCTTTACTGGGCTGGTTCGAAACGCTCCGATGGCGGCGCGGATGCCTGTGTGATGGACAGCATCAAAAATTTTAAGTGTGCTTGGTGCGGCAGAGGAGTACACGACAGACCCATAATCGATTTTGGATCTTATGATTGTTTTGTATAACCGGAGTAGGACGTCTTTTTCCGCTCCCCAGTTGGTGTGCGCTAGGCATTTAATTATATTCATTCGTTTTGTACAATCATTCTTTAGATCTGTTATGTGCTCTTTCCATGTCAGTCTTTTGTCAAGTTTTAGTCCAAGGTACTTTAAAGAGGAGTCATATTGTATTTCATTGTTGTACAATATTAGTTTTGGGTTCAGGTTACATTTCTGAAGTTTGCAGAAATGCATGGATTTCGTCTTAGTAATTGAAAACTTGAATCCTGTTGTCTCTGACCATGCTTGTAATTCGTTTATCGTTGTTTGGAGTTGTGTTCTTATAGTAGTGAGACTTTTAGCTTTGCAGTGAATAACTAAGTCGTCTACATTGAGTAGGGCTTTGGTTGGGTTTTTTATGGCTCTATTTATTTTGTTTATGGCTATAACGAACAATGTGGTGCTAAAAATGGACCCTTGTGGAACTCCGTTTTGTTGTATGTGTGGTTTAGAAAACTGATTACCTATTTTTACTCTGAATGTCCTTTCGCTCAAAATTTTTTTTATGAAATATACAATATGACCGTTTAGTCCGTACTCTCTGATCGATTTGATGATATAATGTTTCCATGTCGTATCGAATGCTTTTTCAAGGTCGAAGAATATAGCGATCAGGTGTTGCTTGTTAGCAAACGCGTTGTGTATTTCGGAGTCTAGGGATACAAGTTGGTCAACTGTGTACAGTCCGTTTCTGTAACCGCCTTGCATGCGATTGATAAGGTTATTTTCTTCAAGATACCATTTTAGTCGACAATTAATCATTTTTTCCATGATTTTACACAGGCAACTTGTCAATGCTATTGGCCTATAACTGTCCGGGCTTAATTTTGTTTTGTTTTGTTTTAATATAGGTACAATTATGGTTTCTTTCCAGGCGCGTGGGAAGCTATTAGTGACCCATATCTTATTGAATAATGTTATTAAGTACTGCAAGGCAGGTTCAGGGAGCTGGCTCAACATTATATATGAAATGTCGTCTTGACCTGGGCTTGAATTTTTGCATTTGTGTAGTGCTTTAGTTAATTCGTTTATTGTAAATTATTCGTTGATGACATGCTGGTCATTTGCTATATTTAGGGTATTCGCTTCTTCATTTTGTTTGTATGCGAGAAATGTTTTGCTACAGTGCTCATCACTGGAGTATCTTTGAAAGTTTTCAGCTAAGCAGTTGGTAATTGCTTTTGGATCTGATATTATTTGTCCATTTTCTTCAATGGCAGTGATTTTATGTGATGTGTGTGTGCCTTTGATTTTGTTGATTTTCCTCCATATCTCTGTCGGAGATGTGTCGCTCTTAAGATCCATTACGTATTATTATATTAGTTTATTGGTTGTGTTGTGCTTTTTGAGTATGTTGAAAGCATGCCTTCTTTCACTTACTGCTTTTTCACAGTCGCGGTTCCACCATGGTACCGGGATCCTGTTTAAAGCGAGTTCCTTCTTTTTAATGCTTATTTGTGCTGCTTCATGTATGATATTTGTAAAGTTTTTAATTTCGTTGTTAATATCATTGAAATGCGGAATGGTTGTTAATTTTCCAGAGATAGAGGATTTGAAGAGTGTCCAGTTTGCTGTTTTTAGGTTCCATGTGTTGGGTATACCATGTGGAGGAGATTTCGTTGTAGTTTCGACCTTAATAGGAAAGTGGTCACTGTTATGTAGGTCGTCTAGGACACTGAAAGTTAAAGTAGGTGTGAGTTTTGGATGGCAAAAGGTTAGATCTATAGCGGAGTAATTTCCGGTGGCTAAACTAAAGTGTGTTGGGCTGCCATCATTTATTAAGTTTACATTCTCATTTTCTAGGAAGTGTTGTAGCCGTTGACCTTTTTTGTCGGTGTGCGATGAGCCCCAAATTTGATTGTGCGCATTAAAGTCCCCTAGGAGGATAAATGGTACTGGTAGTTGGTTAACGATGTTTTCCAATGTTTGACTGTCGATGGTATGGTTTGGTGGAATATAGATGTTGCAAATGTGAATTCGGGTTGTTAAAATGACTTCTACTGCAACCGCTTCAAGATTTGTGTTTAGGTGAATTTGTTTTGAGGTCAAATTTTTGTGGATGAAGATGGCGACGCCCCCACTTGCTTGTTCGTTTGTTATACGGTCTTTGCGATAGGTGTTGAAACCAGAGATATTCATGTTATGAGAAGGTTTTGCACGTGTTTCTTGTAAGCATATGCATTGTAATGATGGGTCAGCTAGTAGTGCCTTGATTTCCTCTATACGGGTAAAGAACCCGTTATAATTCCATTGATTTGGGATAGGTTGGTTTCTATAGAAGAGATGCTTGTGATAGACCTTATTTCTTCGTTTTCCATTTTCGGTGTTTCTATGAGCGTTTTTGTGATTCGTGTGCACCTGTCTTTTAATGCTCGGTTTGGCAAATGGGGATAGATTTCTTTGATCATTTTTATGAGAGCACTGATATCTTGCGTATAATTTCTTGCGATGGATATTGGGTCAGAGGACCCAACAGTGTTTTCCATGAAATCGTGAAACTATTCGTATGATAGTATGAAATGTGTTGGGTTAGACTCGATTATGTGAGAAACTGGTTTTAGAGTTTCTGCTAATTGGTCGATTGCGTTGTCTTCATCACCAAACTTTGGTTTTTTATTTTTATTATTTTTATTTTGTTTTCTGCTGGATTACTTAGGTGTGTTTTAATTTTATTTACGCAGCTTGGTTGCGTGAAAGTGTGGTCGGTGGTTTGAGTTGCGTCAGTGCTTTGGGGGTTTATCTCTTGATTGTTTATTGACGTGCCAGGGTCATCGTTCAGCGGTCCACTATTTGAAGAGGAGATCTGACGTTTTAACGTGTTTGGTAGCAAAGGGTCCCTGTCTGCGACTGTTTCTTGTAATACTTCCTCGTATTCTATTTCTATGGGTTGTGCTTCAACGGGACACTTTCCTGCAATATGGCCCGGTTGTTTACATATATAGCACGTGATAGCGTCGGTGCTGAGGAAGATTCTGTAGGTTGTTTCTTCATAGGTCACCAAAGTGGAGCTTCGTACTGACTCGCCAGTGTCCGAAACGTACGCTTGTCTTCGAAAACTCATGATGTGAGAGAAACCCTCTTCTGAGATGCCTGCTCTGAGAAAATTTATGGGTGAAATTGTTTTTAGGCCAATTTCTTTAAGTGCTTGATCTATTACAGTATGTGGTATTACCGGCGATACGTTAGAGAGAATTATTCTCTTGGCTGGTGTGACTAGTCGACGAATTTCGAGTTTGTTACCATTTATTTCAAGTTTATTGTAATTTTTAATTATATTATCAACCATGGATTTGTCAGATAAGTACATGCAAAATCGATTGTTAGAGATCTTTGACGCAAAGCGTATATTTGAGGGGCCAGTGATTTTACTTACTGCTTTAATGTAATCTAGTTGTTTGAGACCTTCAGCTGCATCGATAACCATAGCCTGCTCTTTTTTTGGGAAAATGGGTGGAATTTTTGTAATTGTGCTGTAGGTTTTGGTTATGGGTTCAATGTGAGAGGGAGTTTGGGAACCGCTGTAGTCAGAAGTTCCTAGAAAGGTGGTTTCCATTTTGTTGTTCCAAGAACAACGATTGTTGAAAACACTCGTACAATGTACTAACCTGCCTGCACTATAAAACACGTCTGCACTCGGCGAGGGCCACGGTCGATCTCCTAGCCTGTTATGCTTTGCACATTATACAAGGAACATAAATGCAAATAATTCTGACACTAATGCACAAACCAATGATTCAGATTCTTCTACAAACTCAAACATTAATATATCTCCAGAATCTGCTTTGCAATTGTCACTGTCATGTAGAAATGGTAACTTCAATCAAGTATTACTTTCCACAGCCACCATAAAGGTGCTTTCAGGTGATAACAAATGCCATACTGCAAGGCGTCTTCTTGATTCTGGAAGTCAATGTAGTTTTATTTCTCAAGAATTTTGCACCAGAATGCATTATAAAACAGTAACTACGAATTCTTGTATTTCTGGAATAAATTCAAATGTTGAAAGAGTAAACGATTCAGCTACAATAGAAATATCATCTTTACAAAATGATTACAAAAGATCATTACATTGTTTAGTAATTCCAAGGATTACCGAAAACCTTCCTTTAATAAACTTCAAACGTTCAGATCTTATCATTCCAAAGAATATTAAGTTAGCTGATGAAAGTTACAATAAATCTTCACCAATAGATATTTTGATTGGAGCATCAGTCTTTTACGATTCACTATGTCCAGAAAAAAATTCTCTTGGCAAAGGAAAGCCAACTTTTCTTTTACGATTTACTATGTCCAGAAAAAATTTCTCTTGGCAAAGGAAAGCCAACTTTACAGAAAACCATTTTTGGTTGAGTAATATTTGGAAATTTCACAAATTCTACTAATTCTAGGGAAGTTATTGCTTTAAATACTACAAACCATATCAGTCTTGTGACAAACAAGAACATAATAATCTCTGATGAAGATCTACAGTATTCATTAACTAAATTTTGGCAGATAGAAAATGTAAATCCTAAAAGCAAACATTCTTTGTTATCTAATGAAGAAAAATTCTGCAAAAATCATTTCTTAAAAACTATTAACCAAGATTATAACGGTCGTTTTGTAGTTTCTATACCGTTCAATTCCAAACTAAGTCAATTAGGCGAATCTAAATTAGATGCTTTAGATAAATTTTACAGCCTAGAAAAAAGACTTTCAAAAAATATTCAATTCAAATCCGATTATGTCTCATTTATGCGCGAATATATCCAATTGGGTCACATGACCAAGGTGGATGACATCTTTTCTAATTCATCAAATAATTCTCCTCTAATGATATCTACTTTAGACGGAGAAATAGATCTTGCAAATGTTCCAAGGTACTATTTACCACATCACGCAGTCATTCGTTCTAGCTTATTGACTACAAAATTACGAGTAGTTTTCGATGGAAGCTGTAAGACTAATACAAATTTATCTATAAATCAAACACAATGTATTGGGCCAGTATTGCAAGATAGTTTATTTTCTATACTTTTGAGGTTCAGACAACATAAAATTACCTTAAAGGGTGATATTGAGAAAATGTGTAGAATGATTCTCATAAAACCCACAGAAAGAAAGTTTCAATCAATCCTGTGGCGTGAAGATTCCACAGAACTTGTTCACACTTATGAACTTAACACAATAACTTATGGCACTGCTTCCGCTAGTTATTTGGCAACCAAATGTTTGCAACATTTAGTACATATAAACCGACAGAATTTTCCTAAAACTTGTGAAGCTATTGATTCATCTTTTTACATGGATGATTTTCTCTACACCACAGAAACCGTGGATGAAATGAATCAGTTGAAAAAAGAACTTATAGCAATCTTAGCATCTGCAGGTTTTCCAATAAGAAAGTTTTTGTCTAATAGTTCACAAATTATGTCTGAAATAAAATCAACAAATAATCCATTATTTACAATTCCGATCGGTGAACGAGCTAATACAAAGGTTCTCGGCCTTTCTTGGAATTCTCAGCTGGATATTATTCAGTATAATGTCAAGGCTTCTTCGAATAATCTTCCTGTTACAAAAAGAGTCATACTTTCTGCAGTATCTCAATTATTCGACTTTCTTGGTCTATTATCCCCAGTGATAATTATAGGCAAAATATTAATTCAAAAATTGTGGCAAATCAAGTTATCTTGGGATGAAACAATTTCAGAACATTTAAGTAAAGAATGGAGAGAATTCAAAAAACAAATATCAATTTTAAGCTCTTTGCAAATTCCAAGATGCGTTATTCCTATGGTATCTTGTAGTTTAGAGCTCCACGGATTCTCAGACAGTAGTTGCAATGCATATGGTGCTAGCATATATCTAAGATGCGTTAATTTCGAACATAAAATTTCTTCAAGATTGCTTTGTTCTAAATCAGGTGTAGCGCCTCTTCATACTATTTCAATTCCACGTTTAGAACTTTGTGCAGCTGTTTTATTATCACAGCTGATGCATAAGGTTGAGGAATCCCTCACCATAAATTGCAAACAGATATTTTTATGGACAGATTCCATGGTGGTTCTTAATTGGTTAAATTCTTCCCCAAATAAGTACTCTACTTTTGTAGCTAATCGGATTGCAACCGTACAAGAACTTTACAACGGTTCTTTTTGGCGTCATGTACCTTCAAATGCTAATCCAGCAGATTTGATATCTCGAGGATTAATGGCTTCAAAAATTATAAAACATGATCTTTGGTGGAGAGGACCTCAATTTTTATCAGAAGATTCCGAATATTGGAAGGCTTCAAATACAAAATTTAACAAAACGGAAAGTCTAGAAATGAAATCTAGTTGTCTAATTGTAAATAATGTAGATAAATTCTGTATTTTTGATAGGTTTTCTTCCTTAACAAAGCTACAAAGAGTTTTTGCTTGGATTATTAGATTTATTTCTAATTTAAAAATTCCTATTAAATTTAGGGAAAATGGTCAACTTACTATCAAAGAATTAAAAAACAGTCAAGTTGTTCTTATTCGAATTTGCCAAACAGAAATTTTCCAAACTGAAATAAATGAATTAACCCCCCCAACAGAAATCTAAACGCAAAATCAAATCTTTTATCTCTAAATCCTTTTTTAGATGAAAATTTATTACTTCGTATTGGAGGCCGTATTAAAAACTCATTGTTTGGATTTGATAAAAAATATCCTATACTTTTACCTAAAGATCATAAGCTCACTGATCTTATAATAAAACATTATCATTATAATTTGTTGCATTGCGAAGCCCAGCAGTTACTAGCTTGTTTACGTGAACGGTTCTGGCCTATTTCTAGTAAAAATGCAGTAAAGAAGTGCATACGAAAATGCATGCATTGCTTTAAGGCAAATCCCACTTCACAAAATCCTTTCATGGGAAATTTACCTTTGAAACGTCTTCAACCTAGTACTTCAGCATTTTCTAATACAGGCTTAGATTACAACAACAAACAAATCATAGCTTATATCTGTTTGTTTGTACCTATGTCTAGTAACTAAAGCAATTCACTTAGAACTTCTAACAGACTTATCAACTGCAGCTTTCATTTCCGCATTAAAAAGATTCATCGCTCGTAGACGTAAGCCTTATTCCATTTCAAGCGATAATGCAATAAATTTCATTGGTGCTAATAACCAATTGAAGGAATTATGCCAATTTTTACGATTAAATAACACTCAAAACTCCATTCAAAACCATTTAAGTCAACAAGAAATTAAATGGGAATTTATAATACCTAGAGCTCCTCACCAGGGAGGTATTTGGGAAAGTGGAGTAAAATTAAGGGTCATTTGAAAAGAGTACTCGGTAACACTCAGCTTACTTTTGAAGATTTTTATACTGTTTTAACGCAAATAGAGTCTGTTTTAAATTCAAGACCTCTTTCTTGCTTGTCTTCGGATCCAGAAGACTTAAATCCTTTAACTCCAGGACATTTTTTGATAGGCAAGGCTTTGACAGCATTGCCAGAAGATAATTTGTTAAATATTAAAGAGAATCGCCTTTCGCTTTATCAGCGTACTCAGCGAATACTTCAGGATTTCTGGAAGCGCTGGAGCGTTGAAGTTGTTCCAGAAATAAAACGAACAAAGTGGTTCACACCACTGCCTGAGATTTTAAAAGAAGGTTCATTGGTATTAATTCCTGAAGAAAATGTACCTGTCCTTTCATGGTCTTTAGGACGAATTTTGGAATTACACCGTGCTTCAAATGGAGTGGTTCGATCTGTAACTTCAAAAATTGCTGGTGGCATTAAAACGAAACGTCCCGTAAACAAATTATGTGCTTTACCAATATAGTGTTTATCTAATTAATAGGTATTAATGTTTTCTTGTTTTATTCCTATTGAAATTTACTATATTTCAAGGTGTGCGGTTTATGTTAAATATTTAATTCTAATTTTTATATAATTATCATTTTCTTTTTGTTGAAAAAGCCAAGTAGGCAAAAGGTTTTTGTTTAAAAAAAGAGTTGAAAAAGTTTATAAATAATTTTGAAAGTTGTTAATAATTTGTAACAAAAAATAAAAATAAATATTATTCTATAATGAAATAATTAAAAATATACAGTCCACTTATTCAATTAAATAAAAACAGGGTTAACAGGATACTACAAACGATTTATTCCCAATTTTGCAAAAATCGCGAAACCTCTTACTACTATGCTACAAAAATGGAATTTTGACTCCAACTGCACAGAAGCTTTTCAAACATTAAAACACACTATTACACATGCACCTATTTTACAGTACCCCGACTTTGAAAAACCATTCCTGTTAACTACCGACGCATCTAATTATGCAATTGGTTCTATGCTTTCACAAGGTTCTCCCGGCACCGATTTGCCTATTGCTTATGTCTCGCGCACGCTCAATAAAAATGAAATTAACTATTCTACAATAGAAAAAGAATTGCTTGCTATAATTTGGGCAACGAAACAATTTCGGCCGTACTTGTTTGGACACAAATTTTACATCTTTACCGATCACAAACCCCTAATTTGGTTATTTTCTTGTAAAGCGCCCTCGTCCCGCCTTGTTCGTTGGAGACTCAAGTTAGAAGAATTTGATTATGAAATCTTGTACAAAAAAGGCAAATGCAATGCAAATGCAGACGCGTTATCTCGGTTAATCCCCGAAAACGAAATGGTACCAGTTAACGCAATAACAAGAAGTCAGACCCAACAACAATTAACTCCCACTCAAGTAATATTAAAGGAACTCTCAAAAAATGCTTTTGTACCGGGACGAATTGATCACACACCTGATCATGTCACCTTTCACAAACATAAGAATATCTTCTTCATTGTAAGCCCTACTAGAAAATTTGACCTCGAAAAACAAAATGAAATTATGTCAACTTTGAAAATTAATTTCGAAATGCCCATCTTAGATACCTTTACTTGTAACAATACTTAATTCTTAATACATCCGAATTGGATAATGTAGCGCATTTAATTACATGAATTACTTGACAAACAAGCTATGTTCACCGATGCTCATTATTTTATACAGTTTGAAAAGGAAATTCCAAAACTTTCACATATTCTAAAACTAATCTTTGAAGATTACCCTAAATTTACTTTTTGTGAGAATCGCATTATACAGAGTGTTTCTTAAATGGCGGACACGGAGCACAGTACTACATTCCCCTCCAGATACCAATTGGAAAAATATAATACAATAATGCCCGTTCTTCTCTAGTTTCAGAGTTATTCTCAGTCAAAGATTGAGATTCAATTCCTTTATGCTTTGGAAAAAACGGGTAAATTTTAACCGTATTCCTTCCTCCGAAGATATTCTTTCTGATAAATATCTGTTGTTAAAATTTTTTTCAATATGTTGCAACAGTGCATTGTAGCTATGAGGTTATTACCTAGGAAAGTTGTTCATACTGCCTTATTAAAACACCAAACGTTTAAAACAAAGTCCGTGCAAGCATGCGCAATGTTGTCAAATTTAAAATTTTTAAAATGCGAATAACTCGGAAACTAAATAGATTAGGACAAAATCGCCTATACTATTTCAACTCAGTTTTAAGATGAGAATCGCGTAGTGCTCCCCGTGTCCGCCATTTAAGAAACACCCTGTATATCCTAAAACCTCCGAGTATACGGATTTAATTAAACAATTTCATGAAACCAATACCAACTTTCATAAAGGAATTAATGAGACTTACACCCGAATTCGAAGACTGTATTATTTTCCAAAAATGAAAGATTATATAACAGATTATGTAAACTCTTGTCATTTATGTAACCAAAACAAAATAAACAGAACAAATTTATCAGTACCCCTAGTTATCACTGAAACGTGCAACAAACCATTTCAGCCCTTGAATATGGACACGTTTGAATTTGATAACACAAAATTTCTTACAATCATTGATGATTTTAGCAAATTTGTACAATGTTATAAATTACATTTTCTATCAGCAGAAGAAGTCATGAACAATTTAATGGTTTATTTTCAACATTTCGGAATACCAGAACATTTAGTACACTCAGATTTGGGTACCGAATTTGAAAATAACTTAATTAATGACCTTTGCCATATGTTTAAGATTAACCAAAGGTTCTTCCAATCATCCGCATTCAAACGGTCAAATAGAACGTTTCCATGCTACACTTGCAGATTCATTACGAATTTTCAAAAATCAATTCCCAAACGAACATACGTTCATTTCTATTTTAACAGCAATCACTAATTTCAATAACGCTGTTTCAAGCAGCACATCTTTCACTCCGTACCAACTTTTATATGGTTTCACTTCTTTAAAATCTATCTCCGACTACGAGTATCAACATAGAATCTACAATGAGTATATTTTACAGCTTAAACAAAAATTTGATTATAGGTATGTTCCCCAAAGCACAAGAATCCTTAAAAAGAGCTAAAAAGCGATTAAAAGCTTTATACGACGAAAACGTAAAAGAAAGAATTTTCAACGAAAACCAATCTGTTTATTTGTTAAACGATAAAATAAAGAAGAAAAGTGACCCTCGGTTTACAGGTCCTTTCAAAATTATTAGCATACTCCCAAATAATACTTGCATAATTCAACTTAAAAACAATTCAATAAAAGTACACTACGATAGATTGAAACCTGTACCTATCCTTTGGAGATAGCTCATCCATCGTACCGCAAGTTAGCAGCAGCAACTTATAAATTCCCCTTCAGGTCTTTTCACATAAAACAAAATAGTAGTCAATCAATAATTATATGCTTACTGAAGATATTGGTTTTGCAAATTACAATAAGTTATTGTCGTATATAATATTTTTTTTACCCTATAAAGCAAAATTTCCAAATACCCTTTATACCGCTATCCCGTTATCCTTACACCTTGTAATATCAGAATATCACATGATAACAAACCACGCTAACCCTGATAGCTACCGTCAAATCAAATTCATCACATGAGAATGAAACTTGTAAAGAAGCAAAGCTGGTGGTACACTACGTTGGCCTATGACGTTGGGAAGTGTGACGTTCGTATACGAGTACCTACAGAAGATAGTGTTGTTTAATTTACAAACATTGAACTATTCACCGTTAGGTTTCTACCTCACAAACCTTTTTCCTAGTATTGTGGAAGTTTATGGTCCACAAGACCTAGTTTACAAATAACTGTAGAAAACTGTAAAAATTTTCAGACTAACGGTATTGCACATTCCGTTATTTTGGGGTAAAAAACACGTACCTGAAACCTTTCATTTTTATATTTTGTACTTTTTAAATTCATTCACTGACTTCACTTGTAAGAGAGCAGAGTTTCTCCTCATGAAGAGAAACCTGCATATTGTATAATCTTAAATAAATTTTTTTTTTTTTAATGTATTAACTTTACAATCTGTCAGTTATTGACATTCGGTAAATGTTTAACTAAAATACAATACATACATAAACGAAATAATTATAAGTTGTTAGCAAACCATCCACTGATAGTCGCCTTATTTAAATCTAGTTGTTTTGTCACAATATTATACTACACACCACAACAGTCGCGCATCACACAAATCTGTTTATCAAATTTAAAGGCCTGTATCTTTTAAGTCTAGGTTCTTCGTCGTCACTTTCCAATAGGCTTTCTATTAACATATTAGGATGAGCACTGAGTCGGTCGCGATAGCGTACACTAAATTTTTGAATTTCTTCACAGATCGTGGCAATACCAAGATCACGTCTTATAACTTCATTCGGTACATACCAAGGTGCATCAACTATGGATCTCAAAGCTTTAGATTGGAATCTTCTGAGAATGTCAATGTTGGAATAGCTAGCTGTCCCCCATAGTTGAATTCCGTATGTCCACACGGGTTTGAGTATAGATGTATACAATAGTAATTTATTTTCAAGTGATAGCTGGGACTTCCGCCCTATTAGCCAATACATTTTTCGAAATACTTCTCCTAGCTGCTTTCGCTTCGTCCAAATATGTTTCCTCCACGTTAGTCGTCTGTCGAGATGAATACCTAGGTATCGAGCACTTTCTGCCTGGGGAATCGCTTGGTTATTTATGTAAACTGCAGGACAAGTACCTCTTCTTGTAGTGAATGTCACTTGCACTGACTTAGTTTCATTAATTTTAATTCTCCATTTCTGAAACCACTTTTGCAAATTATTTAGGTGAATTTGGAGGTGGTAGGACGCCATGTGTGTATCAGAATGTGATGCTAAGACTGCTGTATCATCAGCGAACGTAGCAACCATAGTTCTTCTATTAGTAGGTCTGCCGTGAAAAGTAGGTACAATATTGGTCCCAGTACACTTCCTTGTGGGACGCCAGAGTAGATGGGAAATAGCGTTGTTTGGAATTCTCCATATTTAACAATGAAGTTTCTGTCAGCAAGGTATGACTTAATGATTTGATAATAGTCTGGAGGCAGTGTGTTTTTGATTTTAAATAATAAGCCCTCATGCCAAACCTTATCGAATGCTTGAGCAACATCAATGAATACCGCAGAACAGTACCTCTTCTCATCAAAGTCTTTGATAATCTTTTCTACCACTCTATGTACTTGCTCGATTGTGGCATGCTTTTTGCGGAAACCAAACTGGTGGCTGGGTATTAGGTTATTATCTGTTATTATCGGTGTTAACTTTGTTAGCAGCAGTTTTTCTAGGACCTTGGATAGTACAGGTAACAGGCTAATTGGTCTATACGATGCTGGAATTTCTTTTGGCTTACCTGGTTTTGGGATTAAAATAATCACCGCAACTTTCCATTGTTCCGGGAAATATCTTAATCTTAGCACTGCATTAAACATATAAGTTATGAACCTAACCCCCTTTTCTGGTAGTTCCTTCAATACCTTTACTGTTATCAAATCATATCCTGGTGCTTTGTGGGGGTTCAAATTTTTAATTGTAGATTCTATCTCTCTTGTGTTGAACATCTTCCCTGGTAGGCACATTTGAAAGGGTGCTTCAAGGTACTGTTTAATTTCCAATTCTTCCTCATCTGAAATTACAGAAGTAAACGGTTTAAACACCCCAGTCAGATGCTTTGCAAATGTAACAGCTTTTTCTTGGTCACTTCTTGCCCAGGAACCATTTTCAGTGCGAAGAGGAGATTGATGTTGTTTCGGTTGTTTTAACTTCCTGGTTGCTTTCCAGAGAGAGTATTCATTAGCTTCTGTAGGAGATAGATTTTTCAGATAATTTTGCACTGATTGGTTTTTTATATCTAAGAGGAGCCGTTTGAGTTCTGCTGCTGCATTATTAAATCTACGTTTATCTTCTGGATATCTGGTCGTTTGCCATCTTCTACGTAACCTACGCTTTTCAGCAATTTTTTGTTTTACTATTACTGGACAAGCTGAATTTATGATACGCTGCGGTTTGTTGGGAGTTGCTTGCCAAGCAGCTTGCTGTACAGTTTTGTTGAATTTTTCTACTGCTGACATCAGCTCTACTTCTGATTTTAAAGAAATATCTAGAGGTAGTGATTCATCTATTATTTCCCTGAATAAGTCCCAGTTTGTGTATTTGCTAGTCAATCTAGGTGTTTCTTCTTTTAGAAGTACATTTGTTCCAAATGTTACTATTATCGGCGAATGACCAGCAGAAAGGTCGAGGCAGGAGTTAGCTTTGAGGTAATTTAAATTTATGCCTTTTATCACACAGAAGTCTAGCAGATCTGGCAATTTTGCGGGATCTGTGGGCCAGTATGTTGGTTCACCAGTGGATAGATGATTCAAACCAGTGTTATTTATTGCTTTCAGCAATTCTCTGCCCTTTGTTGTGGTTAGTCTTGAACCCCACTGTACATTTTTAGCGTTAAAGTCACCACCAGAAATAAATTTGTTACCTAATGTTTGGAAATAATGTTCATATTGTTCCTGCTTATTATTATGCCTTGGCGGACAATACACTGCTGATATTGTTAGTGGTCCTCTCCAGTCTTCAACTACTATTGAAGTAGATTGAAGGTGTTGTTGCTTGTATTCAGGGAGCTGGTAGTGTCTGATAGAATCTTTAACAATCACCGCTGTACCAGCATGAGCGGTTCCATCAGGATGTTGAGTTACATATATTGTGTACATAGGAATTCGTATATAACTTCTGTCTGTAAAATGTGCTTCTGCTATTAGCATGACGTCAATGTATTGGTTTGTAAGGAAAGAAACGAGTTCATCTTTATGTTGTGTCAGGCCATTCGCATTCCATACGGCTATTCTAAGCTGTTGGTCCATTATTTGTTTTTGTGACAAGAGTGGTTAGTAGATTAAGCATTGTGTCCATTTGTTCCATTAGGGTTTTCAACATTTTTTTTATCTCAACCATATCCTCTGTTTGACTGATTGGTAAAGTTTGTTGCTGTTGTGGTGTATTGTTGGTAATTTGGGGAGCATTTCCCCTTACGATCTGGGCATGTGTGACGTTTTGTGGTATTGTGTGTTCTATGTGTTTTTGTCTAAGCGGGGGAAACATTTTCTGCTGCAGTTCCTTGTAAACGGAACATCCTCTATAGTTCGCTGGATGAGTTCCTTCACAGTTAACACATTTTACATCGTTGCTTCTTTCTTTGCGCGGACATTGTGGTGTTAGGTGGTTACCAGTACACTTAACACATCTTGGGCTTCGATTGCAGAAGTTTTTCGTGTGACCAAAACGCTGGCATTTCGTACATTGGGGCATTTCACGTTTAGGGTGAGGTGGTTCAAATTTTATTATGGAATGAGCAAGCTTATTAATGTTATAAACGTCCTTGTTATTGTCAGCTGCCTTTAATTCGACAAAAAATAGTGGTAATTCTTTCTTTGTGACACGGTGTTTAGCATTCCAAATATTAGTCACTGTGTGCCCATGTGCCATTAATTCCTGTTTTAATTGGTCTGTATTGGTCGATGGATGTATGTTTCTAAGAACTACCTTAAAACTGCGCTCTTGTTTTCTTTGGAAGGTATGATATTCAGTATTTTTTTCCGCTAGAGCTTTAATTATAATTGTATATTTTTCTGAAGTTTTCGATAGGATTTTAACTTCATTGTTGTGTAATACTTTTATGTCGTATTCATCTTTGGCTATTGATTCTAGTAGTGAAATTAGTGGTTGAATGTTTCCGACACCGTATACAAAGATCGGTGAAGGTTTAGGATCGTTTTTCGCTGGATTTTCATCTTGATCTTTATCATCATCATCTTTTGCAATATCGTTATCTAAAGGATCAAAACGATTTGTAGGGTTTAACCAGCAGGCATTTTTTGTCTGTTTAGATTGGCTAGGTGTTTTATCAATGCTCTAATGACGAGTACGTTTTCTTTTTTCTACTAGTTGCCATTCAGGCTCCTGTGAAATTTGAGATGATTGCAAGTGCTGATAAACGGCATTGTTTTGACAAGATTGATTTGAGACAATTTTATTACTTGTAGATTGCATGAAGTCATTTATACTATATTGTGAATAATTATTGTTTGGGGGCATGTGTTGCGGATGTTGATAACTTTGTTGGGTATATTGTGTCTGGTAACCTTGGTCTATTTGCATTGGAGAATTTTGCTGTGTATTATTAGGTGCTGAATTGAACGTAGGATAATAGTAGGCCATGTTGGCCTTATTACTGTAAAAATAAAAGGATTCTGTGTAACGAACAAAATATCACTTTAATTTAAGCACTAGTTCTTGACCCTAGGGTCGTACTTATAATCTTGTCGTTTGATGCCAACCGATCGCGGATAGGTACACCTTCACGCTACGAAAGTCAAACGACAACTTTAAATAAATAAGTTAATAATTATTCGTGTAGTTATTTTTTACTATAGTATTATTTCCATAACTCGCATACATATAGGTAATAAAAATTATATGAAATAACAAAAGAAATGAAACCAAACAGAAAATACTACATACAAATCGAAAAAAATAATTAACAAAACTCACCCTGTTTTAAATTAAATATCTAGCAATACGAACTTAGTTAGGTACCCACAAAATACACACTTTAACAAACAAAAATGATCATAGGATAATTTATTATTAGTAATCAAGAAAGGAAGTTTCTCTATTTTTTTATATAATTTTTGTTAATCGATAGAAAAATTAATTGTTCCGTGTGTTCTGATGTTAAAGCAGTTCTTAGATCAGTAATAACCAAACCCCCTTTACTAAATACTCTTTCAGATGCAATACTAGTTACTTGAGTACACAAATACTGTTTTGCCATCAAGTTCAATTTTGGGTAAATACCTTGGTTGATTTGCCACCACTCTAAAGGATTTTCAGTCAAATCAATATTGGCCGTATTTAAATACCGATCCAGCTCATTACGATCATCCTGGACAATCGGTTGGCGGCTGGTACTAAGAATTAACCCGAGTCCATTAACTTTAGCTTATTTTGACGTAGGAGTAGGTATGCTCACCACTATGCCCATTTCATTTAAGATTGACAAGTTGACTTCCCGGACACTTTCCACCCCCATTTCATACGTTTTGCATCTAGGGTCAAGAAAACTGCATTTTTGTAAATAAACGTTTATTGTGTCTTTTATATTTACATATCTGTCTTCAAGATAATTGATAAGTTTTTGTGCAAAATGTACTTTAATAGTATTTACATAATCGTCAAGCTGAGTTTCATCCATGTCAAGAGAATGTAATTGAGTATTTATTTGGTTATATAACGGTAAAATGACAGACGCGGTTACGTACTTTTTCGCAGCCATAATGTCAGACATTTGAGCAATTGGGATTAAAATTGTTATGATACTTTTAATATGTCATGTTCGACAATGATCAAAATTACTTCTCGGTGTTTACCTCTTTGGTATTCTTGCAGTAAAGACATTAAAGCAAAATTTTGCCCAACAACAACTTTAATTAATTTCAAACGTGACCACCACCGTGTTTTTGAATACGAAGGATTTTTTCTTAACCGCAGGTTATATTATTCTTGATATTTTGACAGTTGCCTTTGAATTGCCAGCTGTGAGAGAACAGATTTTGTATTCTTTTAATTTTAGTTAAACAATCCTCGATATCTTTCAATTCAGAAGCTTTGCAAACCGCAGTATTTAATGTATGACCAAACAACTAATACGCGGCAGATGTAAAAGTTCCGCACATAGGTACTTTACTGCATTTGAACCCGAATCCGTAGTAAAAGCGCCGCTCCTAGTAAGTGAAATTTCCCATTCATCGAATAGATCTCGGAGAACATTAGACCAATTTTCCCCTGTGTGATCTTCATTCATTTCCCTACAGTTTAAACAAAATGACTGCAAATCCCAATTATTATTAATAAAATGAGCCGTTAACGAAACATACGGTTTGTTACAATTAGAAGTCCAGGCATCGGTTGTAAATGAAATGGATCCTACATTTTTTAAATGTAATTTTAAATGGTTTACAGTTTCCATATAAAGTTGCGGTATTTTCATTGCGGTCAAAGTTTTCCCAGAGAGTGGTGTATAACCCGGTTGTATTACCTTTAATAAGTGTCGGAAGCCACCATTTTCTATTATGCTGTAAGGTTGCATATCCGCCGCATATGTTAAAGCTTTATCCATTTTGCTGGACTGCTTCTTATTAACTGTGAAATATTCAATAGAAGGTTGCTTCTTATTTACTGTAGTGCTACCACGGAGTGCTACCTACTCGTACTTGAAATAGTAGAAGGTGCTTCTGAAGAAGTAAAGGTAGAGGGCGATTCTTCAATCTAATTGTTTCAGGAGTCAAGAGCTCGAAGTCAACCTTCTGCTAATGATGTAGGTATATTAGAACTGAAATTAACCAAAAGAGGAATTAGAAAAAGAAATCATTTTTATTAACATCGATTTATATTTCAGTGTACACACTAATTCTTACCTAGTACGTTCATCATCTTCTGGTTCTGCAGTTGTAGTAGTAAGTAGTGAGCTCAGGTTTCTGAAGCGCCCTTTACTTGTTTTTAAATAGGCAACTGCTAAAACATCCACCACTTACCGAAATCTAGGAGAGTCCGGAATGCAGGTACAAGGATTATCGACAAAAGCAGATTCCTTTTCAAAATGCTCTAAAAATAGGTACAACGATAATTTATATACCGTGTGTCCCTGGGAAGACGGAACATAGGGATCTTACAATGGTAATTTTTTATAATGATCCACGAGTGCTTAGAATTTTGTATTTGGTGGAAGCGTCGACGTCGTTATGTCAGCTGTTTAACGTGCTTGTTAATACAGATGTAATACGCGCGTGAGTTATACTAACAACCAATTCAACAACTATTTACAATACGAATTGACAGCCGCGCTCTTGAAAATCAGTTAGAAATAAAATTATTAATTATTTGCTCAAATTGGTTCATGTAAATGTAGATAGTGTTTTAATTAAATTAAATGAGGCTGGGTATCATTATAAAGGTAATAAATACAAAATAATTTGTTTGCAGTTGACGTTATGGTTCTAAGATCTTTTTCAGATTATGATGGATTAGGTGAACAATTAAGGCTTTTCGCAAGTTACGCTTATTAGAAACTGAAAATGAAATTACAGGTACTAGTAGATGCTAGTAGGTACATAAAATAATGCTGTGGACCTGTGTTAGAAAACTTTCCTTTGTGGTATGCAAGAATCCGGCTCCTTAAAAATCAAATACTTTTAATGTAACAATTATTTGATCACATTAAATTACCGTAGAAATAAAGATTTCATATTCGTACACACTAACTGATATTAATATTGGCTTTTTTTTTTATTTCATCTTAATACAGTCTTATGCAATTAGCATTGTAGCATGTTTCATCATAAAGCTGATTGTCGCATCAAATTCTTCGGTTCATACATCAGGATCATCCTATTAAAGTAAAATTTCAAATTTCACATGTAATTTAACTGGGATTACTGATTGTCAGCTCTAAACTGTACTTCAGTTAAGGTAGGACCCCATTTAAAAAAAATTAACATGAACATAACCTTTAATTATTGTCTTTGACATTTAAAACACAAACAAAAAGTTTGATCTGGAGACGATCATACATGATCGGAATGGAAATCGTTAACGATCGGTGACATTCGTGTAATTGTTTCAAGGCGAATGCTTCAAAGCACTCGTGGATCATTTTAAAAGATTAGCATTGTAAGATCCCTATGTTCCGTCTTCCCAGGGACACACGGTATATGTCTAGTCTGTTCCATGTAGCTTTACAGGTAAAGTATTACGAGAGATTAGGTCTTGCACTCCTAACGTGCCAGTGCTTCCCAACCATTTGTTTCTTTATTTTATATATTTTTCTCTAAAGGAATAACTTTATTGCTATTACTACAAAGTTTCTTAATTTTTTTGAAGTGTAACTTCTTATGCGGCGATGGGTAGTAAAATCTTGGAAGTGAAACGGATATGACGTTTCGCGTAACGGAAGCACGTGACGCGCGGGGGTTTTAAATTCATACATTAAGCGACTAAGCGTGCGTGTTGCGCAGACTCGAAGATAAAGCAGGTGGCGATCGCCGAGGAATGACGCACGCAATGTGTGTTTATATTCAATACATATACATTTTGTGTTTGTTAACATTTAAAGACAAGGTGCGTCAAAATTAATGCAACCAAATGGATAATAATGCACATACAGGGTGCGTTAAAATAAATGCAACAAACACACAAGAAGTAAGAAGTTACACTTCAGTCGTGTGTCCCATTTTAACTAGTTTTTAACCTACCTAGTATTTCAAATGAAAACAATAATTACTTTGGTTTAAGTTTTTTTTGTGCATTTCGACATACCGATAGGTGTCTATATTTATTTAAAACTAAAACCGCACTTGTGTGGTGTTACTGCTTTGTTTCGGTTTCTGTTATTACGAACGACAAACTGTCTAAGCATTCCGTCGTGTACAGAGCAGCTTGAGTAAGAACACAATAGGCACAGTAAGTCGAAGCTTAACCCTCATCGATGCTCAGATAAAATTTTTACGTTTTAATAATGTACCGCTAAAGCTACATGGAACCGACTATATCCATTAATTTGTGGTAATTTCTGCCAACAGTTTTATTCATGGTAGTTTAGATTTATAAAAAGAATATAAACAAAGAAATTACATTTTCTTGGTTTGTTTAGGTACCTAATCAATATCTTAATTTCAAATTTGATGCATACTATTGTCGCCATTGTCTTATGCATACCTACCTAGGAGATGATTCAATTATTATGACGTTTTACTGAATCATGATATTATTTCTGTTTACAATTAAAAGATAGTAAGATTAACATGCGAAGTGGAAAAAGTTTCATTACAGCGAAGCGATTATAGTGAATGACTTCGACGCATGGTATATGGCGCATAGCGTCGAAGCATTCAGATCACGACGAAATTACAGCTGGCGAAGCCGGACGATCGCTACTGACCGACGATCCGTTTCTGTCCGAGTCCAGCATAAATCTTTAAAATTTACAAAACGCAACTAAAACTCACGAACCTCTCATCAACCGTACATTTTAACCATATGAATACCTTATACTATGTAACAGACAAATATATAATATATAGGGTGTTTTATTTACAATAACAAAGTTGCTTATGCCCGATTGCACCGTCCTCACTTAAATTTTAAGCTAGCCTTAAACGGAGACTTAACTTAAAACGGATTGCACCGCGTACATAAATGTCCTAAGCTTCCCTTAAATTTAAGCCGCCGATGTCGGCCGCTTAAATTTTAAGGCTTCCTTAAAATAACGTGGCGCATGCGTAATTTAGATTTTATATGACAGCTACCGTGGTATCAACATAACCTAACTTTATCTTCAAGTTTGTTTGTATTTATATATTATTAGTTACGTTTAGGTAAGTCTCGATACTGTATACGTTTTTTAATATCGTAAATGATATTTCTGATTTGGTATTTATGTCCTCTCACTCGTTTGCATATTCATAATAAACTTGAAGTTCGTTACTATTGGGCTAACCTAGTCCTATCACCAGTGTAACCAGACCTCATCATTTTAAGCGAGCCTGGCGGCGGTGCAATGCAATTCGATTTTAAGGGACACTTATATTTAAGCTCGCCTTAACTAAGGAACGCTTAAATGGCAAACGGTGCAATCGGGCATTAGTGTACTGTGGAAAACAGCGTGTGTACGTAATACAGGTAAATTTAGGAGAATGCAAATCTATACAGGGTGTTTCTTAAATCGCGGACACGGAGCACAGTACTACATTCCCCTCCAAATACCAATTGGAAAAATATAATACAATAATGCCCGTTCTTCGCTAGTTTCAGAGTTATTCTCCGTCAAAGATTGAGATTCAATTCCTTTATGCTTTGGAAAAACGGGTAAATTTTAACCGTTCCGCATTGTTCATCAATCAAATACTAAATCTTAATAAATTTGGAATTTTTTATACGTTGTATTCCTTCCTCCGAAGACATTTTTTCTGATAAATATCTGTTGTTAAACTTTTTTTCAATATGTTGCAACAGTGCATTGTCGCTATGAGGTTATTACCTAGGAAACTTGTTCAAAACACCAAACGTTTAAAAGAAAGTCCGTGCAAGCATGCGCAATGTTGTCAAATTTAAAATTTTTAAAATGCGAATAACTCGGAAACTAAATACATTAGGACAAAATCGCCTATACTTTTTCAACTCACTTTTAAGATGAGAATCGCGTAGTGCTCTCCGTGTCCGCGATTTAAGAAACTGTATATTGAACAACTTTAACATTTAAACTTTTTTTATATTTTGACTAATAGAGGAGCTATAGGAGTATCAATTTAGAGGGCGCCACAGTGAAATTCTAGCATTCAACAAAAAAAGAAAATGTATCTAATACCAAGCTGCATAAGTGTAGAAAATTTAAACTCATTTAATCTCAAAAGTAATTGAATAAATAATTAATAATAGACTACAGAATTATATGTTACAAAATAAGTTTTTTACCGACAGCCAATTCGGATTCAGGACAAATCGAAACACAACTAGAGCAATAATGGACTCCGTTGAACATATTTATAAAAAATTGGCAAACAAACTGAAAGTTGCGGCTATTTTTATTGACCTGACCAAAGCGTTTGATTGCGTGGACCATAAAATATTATTAGATAAATTAAACACTTATGGTATTAGGGGACACGCAAACAAATGGTTTGAATCATACCTATCTCAACGAACTCAATGCGTAAACATCTGCTATAAAAATGACAAAAACCAAAAGATTAAACTAACTCATCTACAGACGAACAAGTTATTTGCGGAGTACCACAAGGAGGTATTCTATCTCCCACTCTATTTTTGTTATAGGTACATAAATGACTTACCTTACAACATTGACGCCAAATTTACACTTTTCGCCGACGACGCAACAATCACAATAACGGAAAAAAATAACGAAAACATAGAACTTACCGTCGCAACTATAATGAGACCAATCAACAATTGTATGACAGATAATAAACTGCTAATTAACATAAATAAAACTTTTAATATTATATTTCAAGCTAACAAAACACATTTATCACAATTCACAAACAGATTTTAATACGGACATAGGACTAATTAAACACTCTGACAAGGTCAAATTTCTTGGACTATACATCGACAACACTCTCGAATGGCATACACACATTACACATTTAAATAAAAAGCTCTCCTCTGCAAATTTCGCTATCAAAAAATGCACAGATCTCGCAATTCTTGCAACCATCGGAGGGTGTTGAAAACAAACACAATGTATATTTAATATCTACGGTAATGGAACATACAGAGTGTGTAAAAATTGTGGTACAGGTTTCAGGTAATGCAAGATATAGCACTAAAAAGGAAACTAATTTTGATGTTGTATGTAAGTAATCAATAATAAAATTTTTCAACTTGAACGGCAGCTACACATTTAGGATACGACGGAGAGATGCAAGTTCGTGTTTTAAACAATAGTTTTGAGCAAAACTTTAATTAATGTCGATAAACCAAATACGGCTTACAATTCGTGGTATAGTACGATTGGCGATTGACTAAGGGAAACAATAAATTATTAAAAAAATATTATTTTGGTGGTCTTGTGTTGTTTTCTGTAATGCTGGTGAGACAACATGATGGAAAACGGGATATTCAGATGTGAAAATCTTACAGCGATCATTAGAAAAGCACAAATGTAACGAACACATTTCTTCAGCCTGAAAACTTGTTCTTTTGGGAAAACAAAATATTACTGCGGTAGCTTGACTTTATTTTAGTTACATTTTCAATATTAAGGCTGTACTACTTTGAAGCTATAGGTTAAATTTAGGCAGTATTTATTCTAAATTTATTAGGACACTATTTATTATTTTATTATTGTTTCTTCTTCTCCCATTCTTGCCATTTATGTTTATATTATATATTCTAACTTGGTAATAGGCACCTCATTGACTGTTGCTGTATATTTACATTTATAGTTGATATAATCTGTTGATGTGTATATATTTCACAATCGTAAAAACAGCGATTACAATCGACAATTAAATTAAAGTTAAGTTAAACGATCAATGGTAAAAAACTTTAGCTATTGTCACTGAATGTACTCATCAAGTAACTCTACTTTGAAAGAGCCAGCATTCTTTATTGTTACCAATTTTGAACTTTGACGACTGTAAGTTCAGGAAGCATTTTCCAGCTTTTTTGATATCAGCTTTTTGTCTTAGTTTTGTCCAAGGAATAACTTTACCGGAAGCTTGCACCACCATTTTTATACATTCTGTATAATGAACATGGTTTTGGTTTATAATGGTTTATATTATAACGTTAACAATACAAATACCAAACAGACTATTATAACAGACTAGTATACCGAGTGGTTGGTATCTGAACAGGAAGTATACATTGCATATATCAAGTTTATCAGAATTCCTGCTCCTAATTGTTATGGAAAAAATTGGTAATGGTAGTAAACTAAAGAGAAAAATATTCCGCGTTAAAAATTCTTTGTGTACTATTTCTGTAACATAACAATATAAAATTTAAAAATGTAGCTATTCAAAAAATACGAGGTGCTGCACTTGTTAAAACAAAAAATACTCATATTTTTCGAATGTAGGTACCTTCATATTTTATATATTTATTTTTATATTATTTATTATACAAAGAATTCTTAAAATTGAACGACGCGGAATATTATTCTCTTTAATTTGGTACCATTGCCAATTTTTTCCATAAAAATGGCGAGGAGGAATTCGCATAGATGTGATAAACAATGTAAACGGCCTATGTTCAGGGATATGACCAACCAGTCGGTATAAATGTTGCTTACTGGGCTAAAGTAATAAACTAAGTGAATATACAGGGCGTAGAATTGAATTATGCGACATAGAGGGAATTGATTTGTAAAATGTTAAAAGTCCCTTATTTCTAAAATTGAACTATACACGGATATCATTCTCTTTAATTTGGTATACCAATACCAATTTATTCCATAAAAATGGGGAGCTGCTCGGAATATTATTTTTTTTAATTTGGTACCATTACCAATTTGTTACATAAAAAATAATATACTATTATATTATAATATAATATTACAGAATATCAGCAGAAGAAACATTTTGTAAAAATAGATTATTATTTATTACCTTCTGAACATTTTGTATTTTTTGGTTCTGTTTTCTTTTCCAGTGAAGGTATTCACAACAAAAATATTTTCGGATATTTTCTAAGGACAGAATGAACGCTTCTGCGCAACCGCTTACAGAACAACGCGTGCTGTCCGACAACGCAACCAACTCCGCATGCTCGCACCCTGCTTAGATGCCGCGTGACGATATTTCGTACCGCGAGAACCTATAATTCGCCTCCGTATTTTCAACACTAAAAATTAGATCTTTAACTAATATTTCAACAGCAAAACTAGTATACCAAGCATACTTTCATAGCCTATTATCGTACGGAATAGAGTTTTTTGGTAACAGTAAATTTATAGATCCTTCTTTCAAACTGCAAAAACGGGCAATTCGAACAATATTCAATTTAAAAAATACAGACTCTTGTAGAAATTATTTCAAGGAGCATAAAATATTCACAGTGACCAACCTATACATTTACAAGATTTCACAACTTATTTTCGATATTAAAGACAAATTAACAAGATCAAATGACATTCACAGTTACGAAACGCGAAATAACCGAGACTTAAGACTACCAAAAGTTCAAACTAACTATTTGCAAAAAGGCACAATTTACGAAGGAATAAAAATTTTCAATAAACTACCCGTGGATATCAGAGAATCCGCAACTAAACGAATTTTTAAAACGCAACTAAAACAACTTCTTACAAAGGACACCTTTTACTCACTTCCGGAATTTATTCAGTTAACTTAAATTGTCCTACGAATATTGTTCAGATTATTGCAAAAGAATTATAAATTTCCTTATTTCTTTATTTTATTTTATGTATTGTATATTAATTTTAAGGCCACACTACACTACTTGATTTCTCTACGCCCTTAAGAGGGTATTTTGTGTATACAAGTTTTTTTTTGTAGATAGGTACCTGTTTTTTTTTTGGAGAATAAAATTATTATTATTATTATTATTATTATTATTATTATAAACAAAATTGTGTGGCCAGTTTCTTTGTAATAATTTTTCAAATATTCAAAATTTTTGGAAGAGCGCCGTTGCAACCGTTTTTGGATTTACTAAACAATTTTTTCTTCACGGTATAGTACCGCTAACGGGCGTTCAAACAAGCTGGCTTTTGATTTATGGAGCGTTAAAGTCAAAATTTGGAAAAATTCATAGCGGCCGCCATTTTGAAGTTAGAGAGTCTGGTAAAAAAATGTTTCTCCTGAGTTATGGTCTTCTTTCATATCCCCTACTCAGATTTTCAAAATTCTGTTTCTGAAAACATGCTACCAAAAAAACGTGTCATTTTCGATATACCCCTTCATTTCAAATTTCTTCAAAATCGGTTCAGTAGCTTTTGCGTCAGAGGCGTACATACATACACACACACCCACCCTCAGACAGACATTTTTTGTAAACCACTTTTCTGGGTTCCTAGAGGTCCAAAACACGTATTTCTTTGAAAATTTCAATTTCGAAAATTTTCAAGATATACTTCCCATATACCAGTGGTGGTATGGGTAAGTAAAAGTATAAAGCTAGAATTTTGTTAGATTTTGGTTCACATATTAATCTAATAACAGAAGCCAAGACTAAAAAGCTTCAACTAAACAGAGAGGAAATAAGTATCGTAGGCATTAACGCAAACGCATTTAATTACATAGTAAAAGTACCAATTTCTTTATTAATTAATAATTATAGTTCCAACCTACCACACGTAGTGATAGCTGAGTATTTACTATTCAATTATTTTAAGAAAAATATTTTCAACATACCCGAAAACCTTCGATTAGCTGAAGGATTTAAGGCGGTTCGACCTGTTCGAAATGATTTCGCGAAAACGAAGTTTTTATTAAGGTCATTACAGCTGGAGATGTAGCATGTAGAAATATGCAGATTTATACTAATTAACAATTGATATGAAAATATTTTTTTGCCCTAGATAACGAAAATGGGTTAAACCCAACTTTTACCGTTATTAATAATTTTTTTTTTTCAAATCTGTTTTGACACATACCGGGTGGCCGGTCTCAAAGGTGTACATACGGATTTAACATTGTATTGAACGTTTCTGCCGATTCCTGCTCGCCAATTCAACTTACAGGAATGTTAATGGTATTAATTGAAAGGTAAAATGATTGGCTCTTCAAATGGCGCTAATAATAAAATTAAATGTGCTATAATTATTTTAAAATAACGATCTAAAATTTTACGATTTTGAAACATGACCCAGATAGCAAAGTTAGCTTGATTCAAGCTTGAAACATGCTTGCCGCGGCAAGCTAGCAAGCTTGTATCAAGCTTGTCGTGACAAGTGTGTAAGCTTATATCAAGCTTGAATCAAGCTTACTAGTTACCCCATGAGAAGCTTGAAGTAAGCTTGATTTGTAAGCTTATATCAAGCTTGCCATGACAAGTCTGCAAGCTTGCGACAACCTTGATTCCAGCTTGTTCACGTGCATGTAGCAAGGTTGTTTCAAGCTTGTTTTACAAGGTCGACTCAAGTTAAAATCAAGCTTGATACAAGCCTAATTCCAGTTTAAATCAAGCTTATAGCCAAACTGAATCAATCCCATACCAAAAATTAATTAAAATAAATAACCAATCGAAATAAAAAATTAAATTAAAACTCTAATTAAATAAAAAAAAAAGTAATTTTTTATAACCTCTTTTTAGTTTTGTATTATGAGACTGCGTAGGACAAATTTAACACCAGCTTAAGGGCTTAAGACTTACAATGTAGAACTTACACAACTAAAAATACAAAACTTAAAATATTACATTATATACCTATAACTACACTTAAACAATAACTAATAATAATTAGTCTAATTAGTCCAATCTATAACACACAACTCACAACTCACTGAAAAACTAGCTTAACGACCGCACACGAGAAAGTTAAGTAAGCAAGTGAACACCTGACTCAAACCATGTAGCTGAAGCGCACGTGGTACAGCACGTGGTATGCGCACGGAACACTTTTCCTGCATTAACGCATGCGCTTTCGCCAGTGCGTCATCCTACCGTAACTTGAATCGAGCTTGTCAGGGCTCCAAACACGACCAGCAAAAATATAGTCTAATCAAGCTTGAAACAAGCTTGTCACGACAACCTTACATGACAAACAAAATTCAAGTTAAAAGTAAGGTTGTGGTAAGCTTGTCATGACAAGTGTGTAAGCTTACATCAAGCTTGAATCAAGCTCACTAGTTACCTCATGATAAGCTTGAAGTAAGCTTGATTTGTAAGTTTATATCAAGCTTGCCGTGACAAACTTCCAACAAGCTTGGAAATAAAAAAGTAATTAATAAAATAAAAAAGTTTGAAATTAATTATTTATTTAATGTGTTTTTTTTGTTTTATTAGAAACTTGCCTACGACTCAAAGAAATACTAGTGTAATGAAATAGCTGTCTGTTTTTAAAGAGTCAGTGCTGTATTACTTATACAATTTGATCTATTATTATATACTATCAATGTACAAAGTAAGTTAACAAAGTTAAGTAAGCAAGTGAACCTTAATATTCATGAACAACTTACTTAAAAACACGCCAGCTGAAAGCGGCTTTGGCTTACGCGTCAACCTACCGTAAGCTTGAATCAAGCTTGTCACGGCAAGCGTACACGACAAGCAAAAATATAGCCAACATCAAGCATGAATCAAGCTTGTCACGGCAAGCTTACATGACAAGCGAAAATCAAGTCAAAAGTAAGCTTGCCGTAAGCTTACGTGCTATCTGGGGACGTGCCATGATTTTCAAATTTTGCAGCATTTGTCAAAAAATTTGATAATTAATTGGTGGAATTAGTGGATTTCCGTAAATGACAACTAATTTAACAAATTTTTGACAAATGCTGTAAAATTTGAAAATCATAGCACGTCATATTGAAAAATCGTAAAATTTTAAATCGTTATTTAAAAATAAATATAGCACATTTAATTTTATTATTAGCGCCATTTGAAGCACAATAATTTTACCTTTCAATTAATACCATCATTACCATTCCTGTAAGTTGAATTGACGAGCAGGAATCAGCAGAAACGTTCAATACAATGTTAAATCCCAATGTAATGTACACCTTTGAGACCGGCCACCCGGTATAATTCCTGATATAAGGCCGAGGACTTAACGAAGTACAGGGGCTGTCCTAGTATTCGTTATCTTTTTATTGGCGTTTTTATAATCATTTAATAATATTCCCGAATAAAAGCTGTTGTAACTTTTACAGTTTTTCTTTATTGTCTTGAAACTTTGTCATACCCTGCAATGGGCAGTTACAATAATAATGTTTCAAACAAATATGCTTTAATTCCAAAAAACAACAAAAGTCGGTCTTTAATAATTTATTTCGTTCCAAGTAAATTGTAAAGACAAGAACAGCTATAGATAAACGAAGATAGCGCTTCCAGCGATTGGTAAAACCCTTAGAGTGAATAAACGGCCCTATCTGTACCTCTGATAACCGTAATTCTTGGAAAGCCTACTTACTACTACTTTCAATTTTTAAGCCAAGAAGGAAAATCATCTGTGAATGAACTACCTTGCACTGGCGAACTGTTCATAAACTGATTTGACGATTCTTTTCATTTAAATAATTTGAATTGCAAAAGGCGTTTAAGAAATTTTGAGTTAGTTTGTGTAGTGGTTTTTGGGCGTATGTTTTGTTGACTGTTGTAGGCACTCATTTATAAATAATTCGTGTTGTAACAATTTTTTAATAGCGGATTTGGGCAGTGTAGACAATTAGCACTGCACAATGTAAGATGTACTACCATGGGGAAAATGGAATACAAAAATGACCGTAGGACCGGTATGGTTTCGTGTTTTCATTATTTTTGTAAAACTTGTGAGAAAACGACGAAGATCTATTCTCATCCACCAGAGGCAATCGTGGACCTCAATAAAATGTTTGTGTGCGGAGTCAATGCTATTGGAATATGAATATTTCTATCATGAGTAGTAAATATTTAAGAAAAATTGAAAAAATGGTAGGGGACAATTGGGAAGAAGTTCTTCAAAGACAAATGAAGCAGGAAAAGAAGAAGAAAATATTCGGCATTAGACTATGTTATACGTAAGGCCGACCGACCGTTTGACCACCAATGCGACGACTAATTTTGCAGAAAAGTACACGTCCCTCGGTTCAAAATTTTCCGGAGGCAAGAGGTTCAATTTTTGCAAGAGATGTTCATATTTCAGACGGTGTGTAGGTGCTGCGTTGTCATTTAATAATGGACCCTCTTGGCACAACTGTGTTATTAAAACTCAGGAGGATATCCATTTTTCAGGATTTTCAAACTGAAAACGAAAACTAAACGAATTAAGAAGAACTCAGAAAAAAAGGAAACTTACAAACGTAAAGCAACAAGTAATGGAGATATGTAGTACGGGCCTGATGCGGCTAAACCTGATATGAACAAGGAAATTTTTGAAGAAGAAAAACAGCGGATTTTATTAGAAATGCAGAATGATGTGGGAAGAAGCTCTATCGAAATAAATACAAGAGGCCAACATGAAAACTTTGAATGGAAGGTAGCTCGACTCAACCGACTTACTGCATCCAATTTCGGCAAAATTTGTAAACGTTTGGAAACAGCCTCTTGTCATTATGCATTAAAGGACATGTTGTACAAAAGCAACAGGGAGTAGCAAAATCCAGCAATTGTTTACGGGCGATCAACGAAAAAAAAGCGATCGAGTTGTATGAACAAACAACACTAAAAAAGTGACGGCATGCGGTTTATTTATTGCCGAAAACTACTTTTTCCTCGTAGCTTCTCCAGACGGACTTCTTGAAGATGGCGGTAGCATTGAAGTCAATTGTTTGTTTTTCAGCCGGGACCAAACTGTTGAAAATGCAATAAAGGGAAATCCCAAAAATAACTTATGTGTCTGTTATGCGGATGGAAATCTTATTTTGAAGAAGAAACACAATTATTTTTACCAAATTCAGGGACAGTTACATATTGCAAATACCTCATACTGCGATTTAATTCTTTATACGGATGTAGATATTCAAATTATCAGAATAGAGAAAGACACGAAATTTTGGAACGAAAATATGGTTCCTAAATTAAAAGATTTTTTTTATGGTTGTATGTTACCCGAGTTAGTCGATACACCCGTACCCATCAAAATTCGAGATTCGCAGAATGTTATTGCAGCGCAAGAAAAAAAGGCAAAAGACAAACGCTTTCAGTGACAACTGCAGTGGCGGGCGGTCCATGGAAGCAAGGGAAGCACTGCTTCCCTATAAATTGCTAGAAAATAAACTACTTTTCAAAAGAATAATAAAGTAAAGAAATTATTTAATATAATATTATATTTAATATTTATATTGAAATACGAACGCATTCGCAATTTTTTTAAGAACTACACACACTAATTTCTATTAATAATCGACTGACTTTGCTATTAATGTAATGTAAGCCTCGTTTCTATAGCATAAGCACTCGCGCTTGAAGCTTACCAGTACATATACGCAAGGAAATCCAGCTTCTGCGAGCGACCGGCGCGTGGTACGTTTTTACGTCCGCGGGTATAGACCGCCATATACGCAAATATCGGAGTTGCTTATAATGGAATTTAAACGGCATCGACGGCTATTCGTGTATTTGTGGTATGTGTACTGTACTCAAAAATGGTTTGCTACATACAGTTGCGAAGAAAAATTACAGATAATTCAAAAAGGGAGAGAAAAGTCCGGTTTAAAAAATTTAACATTCAAAGTGTACTAGATATTTTAACCCGAATATGTATGAACAAAATGAGTGGTTGACGGGGTGTGATAGTCTCTGTAAACTTTTTTGTTGGCCTTGTCTACTTTTTACAAAAGAAAACGGAGTTTGGAATAAAAGTGGATTTTCCGATTTAAATAATGTGTGCATAAAGTAATAAAGAGACATACAATATTTCGTATTCACTTGCAACGATAATGAAAAAAAAAAATATTTGGAAAGTCGCGCATTGAAAGAATCCAGTAGTGTTGAAAAGGTTTATTGATGTTGTTTGTTTTCTTGGAAAACATGAACACGGTTTTAGAGATCATGACGAATCTAGTACTTCAACAAAGGGCAATTTCATGGATCAAACTTCTTTATTAGCGAAATATGACAAAGTTTAACACTGCTTCCCTTTCATTAAATCTCACCGCACGCCACAGGACAACTGACAATGTAGAAATAATATGCAGTAAATTTAAATATTATATAAACACCGGTTGTACCTACTCTTTGTACATTGGGGATTGGCTTTGAATTGAGTAGGGGCTAATCATAACCTCCTGGGGAACACCCTAGGCTGGAGGTCTCAACTTCAATATGCCGTGTTCCAAAATTCCAGTAAATATAAGGTTCGAACTATCTTATTTGTTACAGTTAAAAATGAACATCGCATTAACTGTCAACTTCAAGGTCATGATACTTACTTATTCGGATGCAGAATGACGTCCTCTGTGGAAATCCATCAAAAAAAGTATGGGGTGCCATTTAAAAAAAATTACTCTCGACGTCACCACAAAAAATTGAAACACCTTAAAATATGCGCCATAATTTAAATTGCTATACCAAGCGTTTTCCAGGAAAAACATTATTTTTGGAGATAATGAATTTATTCCATACTTTTTACTCACCCTGTACGATATATAATTATATACAGGGTGTCTCTAAAATATGGTGCCATAGCTTAACCACAGATTCCGGGAATCAAAATAAGACGATTTAACGCAACTTACCTCTATCCGAAATTATTTCGTTAAAGCGCTATCGAACGCCACAGATCTTCAAAAAATTTCTATTTTTTTAAATAACAAAAGATTGTTTTTAGCGATTAGGATGAAATTTGGGATGTGGTTCTTTACTGGAAAAAGGTGTTTTTTGACATCACTTTTTTGTTCAGGAGTGTTGCGTAAGTGGTCAAAGGTTGATCATCCACAGTCAAAGAAGCTCATATCTTTTTAACAGTTTGGCCAATAGTTTTCAAACTTTTTTTACAGAGAGACATTCTTATTTCAAATATTTTTAGTCTCCTGTTTTATTTCTGTATCTGCCATAGTTTAGGCTGAAAAAATTATTTTGTTTGGATGCAGTGCATTTCTTAAAACAGATGTAGTAATCTAGTTGTCCCGTATGTTGAGCTGAAATAATAAATTTAAACGATACTAAATAATTGATTTTTAAAATAATCTTCAGAACTAATCTTTCAAAGAACAAATTCAAAAATTTTTAAAACACTTATCAAAGTTTTCTCCCGAGTTACGGCCGACCTTACTTTCGTGATTACTTCCACGTAACTGAAGTTTTGTCTTTTGAAAAATTATGCGTAGGTAAGTTAAAATGGAAGGAAGTACCTATTGAAGTACTTTAATTATTCTATAGATACGTGTTTCCTTAAGCTTGCATATAAACGTATATCCATTTACTCAGTTTTACTTAGTTTGCTGATTTGTACTGTTCCGAACTTCAATTTTTCTGCAAAGCTAGTATTTCCGGCTTTGTGCTTTGTTAAGTTGTTTCCCATTAATTTGCTTAGGGTAGCTATTAAAGATTGGACCAAAGCCGTAGCGCCCAAACGCTTTGAGATTTTGATTTGAAATTTGGAACACTTCAATACGACATCACTTCGCATATTTTACAGTATTAAAAAAAATTCTTTGACTCATACTTTCGGAGCCCGGCCGCCATCTTGAATTTTCTTAAATGGTAATAGGGGTAATGCAATACATCATTACAAAGCTAGTGTGCTTCAAATCTAGGTAGCTTTGCATTAACACAACGTCAAAATTAAACAAAAAACAAAATAAACAAACAATGAAGAAACAAGGTACCTACTAAAATTAAACAAACTGTTTTGTGTCACCATACCTAATCAGTTTCTGTCAACCAATCCATGTTTAACTAAATTCAGATTGTTAAATTTCTACGAAAAGTATGACAATGTACTACCTACTGTCATCTGCTAAACAATTATTGATTGTTTTTTTGTTTAATTTTGAAGCTCTGTTAAAGCAAAGCCACCTAGAATTAAAGCATACAATAAATAGCCACCTGAGCGTACGCTGCATAAAATGTTCGGTCTAGTTTCTCATTAATAGAATTTGTATTTTGAAAACAGATTTGAAAAACAATTATTAATAACGGTAAAAGTTGGGTTTAACCTATTTTCGTTATCTAGGGCAAAATCAATTTTTTTATATATCAGTTGTTAATTAATTAGTATAAATCTTCATATTTCTACATGCCAAGTGCTTCTCCAGCTGTAATGACTGGGGATGAGTTCAAGCTGGTCAACAATACGCCACTACGGATGGCCTCAGAGGTTTTCTAGTTCCTTGTGTTTTGACCACCTGTTGCAAGTTTATTTGAACTAGAAAAGTATGATGCGTTGTATAAGTCATTTAAGAAGTCTTATGATTTTTAGACGAGCTCCAACCACTATATTCCACTGTCCGACTGTCGATAGAACAACACTAATAGTGGACAAAAATAAACTTATCATACAAAAACCAGTAATCGACTGTATAGTCTCAGGTGATAATTACGTTAATAATAATCAATGACAAAATGTAGCATAATACAGTGTGTTCACGAATTGAGTGCATAGTATAAGGTGTAAATGACAATTTTTTTAGAGTTAGATCTTCATGTTCTGAGGATCGCTCCTGCTTAGTCTCAAACGAAGATATTGAAAAAATTAGCCAAATCAATTAATATACAGGGTGTTTTTTTGGCCGAAATCTAAAAATTAGTCAAGAGTAAACTGTCTTTATTATAGCAGATATAACAAAAATGTATTAGAAAAAGTTGTTTAGAATTAAAAGTTATTGAAGATTTTCACAATTTTTATACAAATCAGCCTACTTTGATTTTTTTCATCAACATCCAATGCTTTTGAACTCATGTTTGTAACAAAAATCAAAGCAGGCTGATTTGTATGAAAATTGAAAGTCTACCATATCTGATATGTCTAAGACGTGATTGTTATTTTACACAATTTACTGATTTTAAAATGTTAACAACAGAACAAAAAGTTTTTATTGTGCAGTGCTACGGTTTGGGTGACCAGTATTTGTATCACGGAGTAACAAGACAATTTTAATTCTAAACAACTTTTTCATTTTTGTTATATATCTGCTAAAATAAAGACAGTTTACTCTTGAATAGTTTTTAGATTTCGGCCAAACAAACACCCTGTATATTAATTGATTTGGCTCATTTTTTCAATATCTTAGTTTGAGACTAAGCAGGAGCGATTCTCAGAACATGAAGATCCAACTCTAAAAAAATTTGTCATTTACACCTTATATGCACTCAATCCGTGAACAGTGGACACACTGTACTATAATTCATATTTAATATTAGATAAATCAGCTCCAAATAAGTAGAAAACATTTGTATACAATCAAACAGCTTTCATTTAAGAATTAAATGGTTTCATTTGAATTCACAGGATAATCCTGCAGAAATAATTTCTAGGCGCACCTCTGTCAGTACCCTATTAGTGAGTTCAATGTTGTTTTATGAACCTACATTTTTATCATTAGCAATGAACATTTCAAACTAACCGATTACCTTCAGACGAATTCAAAACTAAATTCAATAAGTCAGTAAATTTGGTTAACATTGAAATCTTCGACATTTTCAAAAGATTTTCTAGCTGTACTAAATTGTAGCACGCATGGATGATGTGTTTCTACAACTATTATAAACTACCTACTAAATAAATCATTACATATGTATTACATATTACAATATTACATATCTACATGAGAGTTTCAAGCGTGTCTTAGAATGTCACCTATTAATATTTTTACATATTTTTGAGTTAATGTGCCAAACCTTTCTCGAGGGATTATTATACAGTAGGTTCTCCTGCATTTGTGGTAGCAATTTGGTAGCATTCCGCACTTGCGTTCGATTTTTAATTAGGTATAAAATTGTAATTTTTTTTCGGTAAATCGGCCAGCATTTTCTCGCCAGATTATTGTTGATTAGGCTGTGGGACGTCTCTGGTACGAATTTTAGAACAATCCATACTTACGTTCCATATTTAATATTTTCTAGGCACGTTTCTGTACGTACAGTGCTTCCCGAAAGTAACGGATAAATTCAATAAAATCGTTGAGAAAAATATTTCAAATAAATGCTCGGACACGTCGATTTTTATTTTTAAATTATGATTTAGAGATGTTATTTTCAACCCCCCACCACCCAACCCCTAAGCGCTGCCAACCCCAACTTTAAATATTCAAATAGCAGAGAACCCTTTCTGATACCTCATCTGATAGCTTTTTTTATGCTCAATACAATAACCAACCCCAATCATCATTAAAACTTCGATTCTTTCGGCTTCAGTAAATCTCATTTTTGTTATCTTATTTTTCAAATCGTTAATAATAAGTAACACACACTCCACTAAGTAATGTCAATACATTTTGTTTACATGCAATTGCAAACAAGTTACAATTGTTTTTTACCACCCACTGCTAGAGCAGTACCAACGCCTGCTCGAATATTGGCACTTTCATTTGAATACATTTTGGTAAATATCTCCGTTATTTATCAACCGATCTTGAAAAACTTTTTTTTATTGTATTCAGCATAAAAAAATCTATCAGATGAAGTATCAGAAAGGATTCCTTGCTATTTGAATTTTTAAAGTTGGAGTTGGCAGCGCTTAGGGGTTGGGTGGTGGGGGGTTGAAAATTACATCCCTAAATCATAATTTAAAAATAAAAATCGACGTGTCCGAGCATTTATTTGAAATATTTTTCTCAACGATTTTATTGAATTTATCCGTTACTTTCGGGAAGCACTGTATGTATCTACTTATATGAAAGTTCCACGCGCGCCTTCGAACGTTACTTTTAATATTTTTACATTATTACTTCTCCATACCACCACTGGAAGGTACTATATGGGAAGTATTGATATCATGGAAATTTTCGAAATCGAGATTTTCGCGGAAATACGTTTTTTGGGCCTCCAGGAACCCAAAGAAGTGATCTAGAAAAAAAGTCTGTCTGTGGGAGGGTAGGTGGATGATAGATTGGGTAGGTATGTATGTATTGTAATGGACCGCAATTTAGTACAATAAGTTTAGCATAGTAAAATTTAGGAATTCGATTATGTGCGTAGAGTAACTTGACATATAATAAAGAATTTATTTTCGTTTTGTTCTCGGTTTTGTTATTCTTTGTGGTTTTAGCATATGTTCAGGGTTGGACATGGAGCGGCTTGGACCGTCTGAACCTATTGGTGTTAATTTATGGCTATTTTTTTTCATTCACTCAGACCGCCGGGTTACGCACCCCCGGGTCTGGGATCTTATTGCCTTTTGGGTCTGTGGGGTTAATTTTTTGTACTTTCCTAATGAAATCTTAATATATAATAGCTTAAGTAAATTCTTTTAAAACGTGTATCGCATGTTTTTATTAGTTCCCAGTGCAGTTATAGAGTTAGTAGAGAACCCATTTAAATAAATCAAATCTAATGTATTTTCACTTCTTTCGGCAAATTGGTACCGGATTAACGAACAACGTTTGAGTTTTAAGAATCCACGCTTGCAATATAATAGTATCGTTTTACTCAGGCAATTTAGTGATAAGAGTTACAACACATATGTGTTGGACCTGTACACAAATACTATCCTAAATGCAAAAGACACGCCGATTGAGAACAAATGGAGTAGAACGAACTATTGAGAGTCGGAGGATTTAATATTTAATTATGTTTCAGCTATTAATTATTATTAATATACTTATTAATTATTATTAATTATTTTTACTACCATTAAACCCAGTAGATTTATGGAAATTCCGATTTTCTTTGTGCTGCAAATATGTGCACCAAAAATTTCTCCCATCAACACCCACTTATGGCCTATATAAACAGAAATTTTTCAGGTAGCTGGATCATTCTCGATTCAACCATCTTGAATCGATATTCCCCGTATTTCCTAGCGCTTGAGGGCTTTTCCCTTGGTTGCTGATTTTCCTAACGCTTGACGGCTTCCCCTTGGCTGCTGACTTCCTTTTCCTAGCGCTTGAGGACTTTCCCTTGGCTGCTGATTTTCCTAGCGCTTGAGGGCTTTCCCCTTGGCTGCTGATTTTCCTAGCGCTTGAGGGCTTTCCCCTTGGCTGCTGATTTTCCTAGCGCTTGAGGGCTTTCCCCTTGGCTGCTGATTTTCCTAGCGATTGAGGGCTTCCCCCTTAGCTGCTGATTTTTCTAGCGCTTGAGGGCTTTCCCCTTGGCTGCTGATTTTCCTAGTGCTTGAGGGCCCTCTCTTGGCTGTTGACTTCCTTTTCCTAGAGCTTGAGGGCTTTCCCCTTGGCTGCTGATTTTCCTAGCGCTTGAGGGCTTTCCCCTTGGCTGCTGATTTTCCTAGCGCTTAAGGGCTCTCCCTTGGCTGCTGATACTTCTGATTGATTATTCTACATATTTTCTTTTTCAGAGACTTCAAGCGTTAGCCCAACAGCTATCGCTGTTTTTTGTACAAATATACTAGTTTAGCCACATACTTGTATTTTAAGTTAATAATTAGGATGTTACCCTGGCTAAGGTTTTTTGCAGTTTCCCTTAGCCAACCAGGTGAATACCGGGGTAGTTGAACAAAGTCGGCTGCAACCGCTATTTTTTTGAGGCTAATAAATATATTAATCCCCTACTCTGTGTTGTTATTAAACACGTTCAGTACTCTAGATCCTGAACCTATTACTATTCCTAAGGTCACAACGTATCAAAGGGTTACTACGAGACGATTAACGACGACGCTTTCGCACTGCCTTGTATAAGAGAAGCTAAAGGGGTGCGGGACGTTACAGTATGTATGTATGTATGTATGTATGTATGTATGTATGTATGTATGTATGTATGTATGTATGTATGTATGTATGTATGTATGTATGTATGTATGTATGTATGTATGTATGTATGTATGTATGTATGTATGTATGTATGTATGTATGTATGTATGTATGTATGTATGTATGTATGTATGTATGTATGTATGTATGTATGTATGTATGTATGTATGTATGTATGTATGTATGTATGTATGTATGTATGTATGTATGTATGTATGTATGTATGTATGTATGTATGTATGTATGTATGTATGTATGTATGTATGTATGTATGTATGTATGTATGTATGTATGTATGTATGTATGTATGTATGTATGTATGTATGTATGTATGTATGTATGTATGTATGTATGTATGTATGTATGTATGTATGTATGTATGTATGTATGTATGTATGTATGTATGTATGTATGTATGTATGTATGTATGTATGTATGTATGTATGTATGTATGTATGTATGTATGTATGTATGTATGTATGTATGTATGTATGTATGTATGTATGTATGTATGTATGTATGTATGTATGTATGTATGTATGTATGTATGTATGTATGTATGTATGTATGTATGTATGTATGTATGTATGTATGTATGTATGTATGTATGTATGTATGTATGTATGTATGTATGTATGTATGTATGTATGTATGTATGTATGTATGTATGTATGTATGTATGTATGTATGTATGTATGTATGTATGTATGTATGTATGTATGTATGTATGTATGTATGTATGTATGTATGTATGTATGTATGTATGTATGTATGTATGTATGTATGTATGTATGTATGTATGTATGTATGTATGTATGTATGTATGTATGTATGTATGTATGTATGTATGTATGTATGTATGTATGTATGTATGTATGTATGTATGTATGTATGTATGTATGTATGTATGTATGTATGTATGTATGTATGTATGTATGTATGTATGTATGTATGTATGTATGTATGTATGTATGTATGTATGTATGTATGTATGTATGTATGTATGTATGTATGTATGTATGTATGTATGTATGTATGTATGTATGTATGTATGTATGTATGTATGTATGTATGTATGTATGTATGTATGTATGTATGTATGTATGTATGTATGTATGTATGTATGTATGTATGTATGTATGTATGTATGTATGTATGTATGTATGTATGTATGTATGTATGTATGTATGTATGTATGTATGTATGTATGTATGTATGTATGTATGTATGTATGTATGTATGTATGTATGTATGTATGTATGTATGTATGTATGTATGTATGTATGTATGTATGTATGTATGTATGTATGTATGTATGTATGTATGTATGTATGTATGTATGTATGTATGTATGTATGTATGTATGTATGTATGTATGTATGTATGTATGTATGTATGTATGTATGTATGTATGTATGTATGTATGTATGTATGTATGTATGTATGTATGTATGTATGTATGTATGTATGTATGTATGTATGTATGTATGTATGTATGTATGTATGTATGTATGTATGTATGTATGTATGTATGTATGTATGTATGTATGTATGTATGTATGTATGTATGTATGTATGTATGTATGTATGTATGTATGTATGTATGTATGTATGTATGTATGTATGTATGTATGTATGTATGTATGTATGTATGTATGTATGTATGTATGTATGTATGTATGTATGTATGTATGTATGTATGTATGTATGTATGTATGTATGTATGTATGTATGTATGTATGTATGTATGTATGTATGTATGTATGTATGTATGTATGTATGTATGTATGTATGTATGTATGTATGTATGTATGTATGTATGTATGTATGTATGTATGTATGTATGTATGTATGTATGTATGTATGTATGTATGTATGTATGTATGTATGTATGTATGTATGTATGTATGTATGTATGTATGTATGTATGTATGTATGTATGTATGTATGTATGTATGTATGTATGTATGTATGTATGTATGTATGTATGTATGTATGTATGTATGTATGTATGTATGTATGTATGTATGTATGTATGTATGTATGTATGTATGTATGTATGTATGTATGTATGTATGTATGTATGTATGTATGTATGTATGTATGTATGTATGTATGTATGTATGTATGTATGTATGTATGTATGTATGTATGTATGTATGTATGTATGTATGTATGTATGTATGTATGTATGTATGTATGTATGTATGTATGTATGTATGTATGTATGTATGTATGTATGTATGTATGTATGTATGTATGTATGTATGTATGTATGTATGTATGTATGTATGTATGTATGTATGTATGTATGTATGTATGTATGTATGTATGTATGTATGTATGTATGTATGTATGTATGTATGTATGTATGTATGTATGTATGTATGTATGTATGTATGTATGTATGTATGTATGTATGTATGTATGTATGTATGTATGTATGTATGTATGTATGTATGTATGTATGTATGTATGTATGTATGTATGTATGTATGTATGTATGTATGTATGTATGTATGTATGTATGTATGTATGTATGTATGTATGTATGTATGTATGTATGTATGTATGTATGTATGTATGTATGTATGTATGTATGTATGTATGTATGTATGTATGTATGTATGTATGTATGTATGTATGTATGTATGTATGTATGTATGTATGTATGTATGTATGTATGTATGTATGTATGTATGTATGTATGTATGTATGTATGTATGTATGTATGTATGTATGTATGTATGTATGTATGTATGTATGTATGTATGTATGTATGTATGTATGTATGTATGTATGTATGTATGTATGTATGTATGTATGTATGTATGTATGTATGTATGTATGTATGTATGTATGTATGTATGTATGTATGTATGTATGTATGTATGTATGTATGTATGTATGTATGTATGTATGTATGTATGTATGTATGTATGTATGTATGTATGTATGTATGTATGTATGTATGTATGTATGTATGTATGTATGTATGTATGTATGTATGTATGTATGTATGTATGTATGTATGTATGTATGTATGTATGTATGTATGTATGTATGTATGTATGTATGTATGTATGTATGTATGTATGTATGTATGTATGTATGTATGTATGTATGTATGTATGTATGTATGTATGTATGTATGTATGTATGTATGTATGTATGTATGTATGTATGTATGTATGTATGTATGTATGTATGTATGTATGTATGTATGTATGTATGTATGTATGTATGTATGTATGTATGTATGTATGTATGTATGTATGTATGTATGTATGTATGTATGTATGTATGTATGTATGTATGTATGTATGTATGTATGTATGTATGTATGTATGTATGTATGTATGTATGTATGTATGTATGTATGTATGTATGTATGTATGTATGTATGTATGTATGTATGTATGTATGTATGTATGTATGTATGTATGTATGTATGTATGTATGTATGTATGTATGTATGTATGTATGTATGTCTGTATGTATGTATGTATGTATGTATGTATGTATGTATGTATGTATGTATGTATGTATGTATGTATGTATGTATGTATGTATGTATGTATGTATGTATGTATGTATGTATGTATGTATGTATGTATGTATGTATGTATGTATGTATGTATGTATGTATGTATGTATGTATGTATGTATGTATGTATGTATGTATGTATGTATGTATGTATGTATGTATGTATGTATGTATGTATGTATGTATGTATGTATGTATGTATGTATGTATGTATGTATGTATGTATGTATGTATGTATGTATGTATGTATGTATGTATGTATGTATGTATGTATGTATGTATGTATGTATGTATGTATGTATGTATGTATGTATGTATGTATGTATGTATGTATGTATGTATGTATGTATGTATGTATGTATGTATGTATGTATGTATGTATGTATGTATGTATGTATGTATGTATGTATGTATGTATGTATGTATGTATGTATGTATGTATGTATGTATGTATGTATGTATGTATGTATGTATGTATGTATGTATGTATGTATGTATGTATGTATGTATGTATGTATGTATGTATGTATGTATGTATGTATGTATGTATGTATGTATGTATGTATGTATGTATGTATGTATGTATGTATGTATGTATGTATGTATGTATGTATGTATGTATGTATGTATGTATGTATGTATGTATGTATGTATGTATGTATGTATGTATGTATGTATGTATGTATGTATGTATGTATGTATGTATGTATGTATGTATGTATGTATGTATGTATGTATGTATGTATGTATGTATGTATGTATGTATGTATGTATGTATGTATGTATGTATGTATGTATGTATGTATGTATGTATGTATGTATGTATGTATGTATGTATGTATGTATGTATGTATGTATGTATGTATGTATGTATGTATGTATGTATGTATGTATGTATGTATGTATGTATGTATGTATGTATGTATGTATGTATGTATGTATGTATGTATGTATGTATGTATGTATGTATGTATGTATGTATGTATGTATGTATGTATGTATGTATGTATGTATGTATGTATGTATGTATGTATGTATGTATGTATGTATGTATGTATGTATGTATGTATGTATGTATGTATGTATGTATGTATGTATGTATGTATGTATGTATGTATGTATGTATGTATGTATGTATGTATGTATGTATGTATGTATGTATGTATGTATGTATGTATGTATGTATGTATGTATGTATGTATGTATGTATGTATGTATGTATGTATGTATGTATGTATGTATGTATGTATGTATGTATGTATGTATGTATGTATGTATGTATGTATGTATGTATGTATGTATGTATGTATGTATGTATGTATGTATGTATGTATGTATGTATGTATGTATGTATGTATGTATGTATGTATGTATGTATGTATGTATGTATGTATGTATGTATGTATGTATGTATGTATGTATGTATGTATGTATGTATGTATGTATGTATGTATGTATGTATGTATGTATGTATGTATGTATGTATGTATGTATGTATGTATGTATGTATGTATGTATGTATGTATGTATGTATGTATGTATGTATGTATGTATGTATGTATGTATGTATGTATGTATGTATGTATGTATGTATGTATGTATGTATGTATGTATGTATGTATGTATGTATGTATGTATGTATGTATGTATGTATGTATGTATGTATGTATGTATGTATGTATGTATGTATGTATGTATGTATGTATGTATGTATGTATGTATGTATGTATGTATGTATGTATGTATGTATGTATGTATGTATGTATGTATGTATGTATGTATGTATGTATGTATGTATGTATGTATGTATGTATGTATGTATGTATGTATGTATGTATGTATGTATGTATGTATGTATGTATGTATGTATGTATGTATGTATGTATGTATGTATGTATGTATGTATGTATGTATGTATGTATGTATGTATGTATGTATGTATGTATGTATGTATGTATGTATGTATGTATGTATGTATGTATGTATGTATGTATGTATGTATGTATGTATGTATGTATGTATGTATGTATGTATGTATGTATGTATGTATGTATGTATGTATGTATGTATGTATGTATGTATGTATGTATGTATGTATGTATGTATGTATGTATGTATGTATGTATGTATGTATGTATGTATGTATGTATGTATGTATGTATGTATGTATGTATGTATGTATGTATGTATGTATGTATGTATGTATGTATGTATGTATGTATGTATGTATGTATGTATGTATGTATGTATGTATGTATGTATGTATGTATGTATGTATGTATGTATGTATGTATGTATGTATGTATGTATGTATGTATGTATGTATGTATGTATGTATGTATGTATGTATGTATGTATGTATGTATGTATGTATGTATGTATGTATGTATGTATGTATGTATGTATGTATGTATGTATGTATGTATGTATGTATGTATGTATGTATGTATGTATGTATGTATGTATGTATGTATGTATGTATGTATGTATGTATGTATGTATGTATGTATGTATGTATGTATGTATGTATGTATGTATGTATGTATGTATGTATGTATGTATGTATGTATGTATGTATGTATGTATGTATGTATGTATGTATGTATGTATGTATGTATGTATGTATGTATGTATGTATGTATGTATGTATGTATGTATGTATGTATGTATGTATGTATGTATGTATGTATGTATGTATGTATGTATGTATGTATGTATGTATGTATGTATGTATGTATGTATGTATGTATGTATGTATGTATGTATGTATGTATGTATGTATGTATGTATGTATGTATGTATGTATGTATGTATGTATGTATGTATGTATGTATGTATGTATGTATGTATGTATGTATGTATGTATGTATGTATGTATGTATGTATGTATGTATGTATGTATGTATGTATGTATGTATGTATGTATGTATGTATGTATGTATGTATGTATGTATGTATGTATGTATGTATGTATGTATGTATGTATGTATGTATGTATGTATGTATGTATGTATGTATGTATGTATGTATGTATGTATGTATGTATGTATGTATGTATGTATGTATGTATGTATGTATGTATGTATGTATGTATGTATGTATGTATGTATGTATGTATGTATGTATGTATGTATGTATGTATGTATGTATGTATGTATGTATGTATGTATGTATGTATGTATGTATGTATGTATGTATGTATGTATGTATGTATGTATGTATGTATGTATGTATGTATGTATGTATGTATGTATGTATGTATGTATGTATGTATGTATGTATGTATGTATGTATGTATGTATGTATGTATGTATGTATGTATGTATGTATGTATGTATGTATGTATGTATGTATGTATGTATGTATGTATGTATGTATGTATGTATGTATGTATGTATGTATGTATGTATGTATGTATGTATGTATGTATGTATGTATGTATGTATGTATGTATGTATGTATGTATGTATGTATGTATGTATGTATGTATGTATGTATGTATGTATGTATGTATGTATGTATGTATGTATGTATGTATGTATGTATGTATGTATGTATGTATGTATGTATGTATGTATGTATGTATGTATGTATGTATGTATGTATGTATGTATGTATGTATGTATGTATGTATGTATGTATGTATGTATGTATGTATGTATGTATGTATGTATGTATGTATGTATGTATGTATGTATGTATGTATGTATGTATGTATGTATGTATGTATGTATGTATGTATGTATGTATGTATGTATGTATGTATGTATGTATGTATGTATGTATGTATGTATGTATGTATGTATGTATGTATGTATGTATGTATGTATGTATGTATGTATGTATGTATGTATGTATGTATGTATGTATGTATGTATGTATGTATGTATGTATGTATGTATGTATGTATGTATGTATGTATGTATGTATGTATGTATGTATGTATGTATGTATGTATGTATGTATGTATGTATGTATGTATGTATGTATGTATGTATGTATGTATGTATGTATGTATGTATGTATGTATGTATGTATGTATGTATGTATGTATGTATGTATGTATGTATGTATGTATGTATGTATGTATGTATGTATGTATGTATGTATGTATGTATGTATGTATGTATGTATGTATGTATGTATGTATGTATGTATGTATGTATGTATGTATGTATGTATGTATGTATGTATGTATGTATGTATGTATGTATGTATGTATGTATGTATGTATGTATGTATGTATGTATGTATGTATGTATGTATGTATGTATGTATGTATGTATGTATGTATGTATGTATGTATGTATGTATGTATGTATGTATGTATGTATGTATGTATGTATGTATGTATGTATGTATGTATGTATGTATGTATGTATGTATGTATGTATGTATGTATGTATGTATGTATGTATGTATGTATGTATGTATGTATGTATGTATGTATGTATGTATGTATGTATGTATGTATGTATGTATGTATGTATGTATGTATGTATGTATGTATGTATGTATGTATGTATGTATGTATGTATGTATGTATGTATGTATGTATGTATGTATGTATGTATGTATGTATGTATGTATGTATGTATGTATGTATGTATGTATGTATGTATGTATGTATGTATGTATGTATGTATGTATGTATGTATGTATGTATGTATGTA